>JAPDPM010000023.1:3069615-3681538 GCA_032173925.1 Heritiera fomes | reverse complement strand
CCACATCATTTTTTACCCGATCTTTCTTCAATTCAAGTTGTTTTCGCTGATCCTTGAATTCTTCAACAATTCTTCCAAAACGAAAAAAGTAACTAACATATGATGATGCATATTCTGCTGCCAAGTGCCCTACAGCATTGGCAGCAGCAGAGGAAGCAAATTCAGCTGCCATTCTTTGATGATCTGAGGTTGAAAAACAACTAATAATTAGTAAGTATGAACAAAAGAAACTAATAATAAGTAAGCATATTATAAGCTAGCTAGAGAGATAAAAGAAATTGAGAATGTTGGCAAAGTACCTTAATTACTTTTGAAGCAATATTTACAAGAGAACAAATTGTTGACCGGTGAGGTTGGAAATTGAAATTTCTGCAAATGGTAGAAATTCTTCAGTTTTGATGTGTATATGAAGAATATACCTTATACATGTTCGAGTAAAGGCTTAGCATACATGTTGATCATTCTATCAAATATTTTCTAAATTTTTACATAATCTAAATATTTCATTTTTATCCTTATATATGCAGTTTTTATATAAACATGGGGCAGGGAAAGAAACAAAGTTTTTTTTTTAATAGCTAGAAGTAAAGAACTTGAGCATATAAAAAAATTATGGAAAATAAAATTGCATTATTTAAAGAGGAATAAATAAATTAAGAAAGAGACAAAGGCGAGATCCACCGATCACAGAAAGGTACATTGATGTCAATCAACCTAAAACAAGTTTGATTCCTTTTTTTTTTCCTTTTTAAATTGATTTGTCCACTGAAGAAATGACCAAGAACCAAAAATGCATAAGTTAAAAGAGAAATGAAGATGTTGAGAATATATAGCAAAAATTATGGAGAGTAACATATGATTTTGATTTCGTTAAATAATTGTAGATACAAATCTAAAAAACATAAATAAGATTATATCATTTTTTTAAGAAACAAATATAAAAACTCCTAATTTTTTTTCTTCCCATAGCAAAACCTGAGCATATTTCCAGTGCTTATAATTAACATTTTTTTTTCTCAGCCAAGGAAAGGAAATTTCATTATGAAATAAAAGTTTGCACAAAAGGTCGACAAGCATGAACAGCAACTAAAACAAAAGGCAAAAGCTAATGAAAACAAAGAAACAGAAAAGACAAAAGAAATCACGTCTGAAGAGATCGAACATTTAGAGCAGCAACACTGGCTACCACCACGCAAAGAACTCTTCATTTCTATCAACCCCTGCCTTTGCAAGGGAGTCAGCCATCAAGCCTAGAATCAAGCCTCTAAGAGAATCTTCACAAAAGAAACGCCTAGAATCAAGCCTCTAAGAGAGTCAATTTCACAAAAAGTCTGGTTCTTAAGTCTCCAAGGCCTTGAATCTGCACCTGTTACCCATTTCAGAGCAATTATTGAATCAGATTCAATGATTAGACCCTTATAATCCCTCTTCTCCAAACGTAGGAAGCATTCAGTGCAATATAATTAACATTTTATTTAACTACCATTGTTATCAAGAGATGAGAAAGAAGTAATTAAAGTAAAATTTAATTTTTTTGTTAACTGAAGAAATCATGAAGAAGTGAAATGCATGTCAGAAAAAGAAATTAATGAAGAAGTTGAATACCTCACTTGGGATGAGTGTTGTAAAGCTGTATGGATTTCTTACTTCTCCAAGGAAAATGAAGCAGCAGCCTTTGAATTTTTAGACTTTGAATTAAGGAATAAAAAAAGACAAGTACAGCACAGACCCAAGCAAAGAAACAAAAATACTAGAGCAGCTTTGATTTTTTTTTTGGAGTTAAGGGAAACGAAAAGTAGCTAGGGATCAAAGACAACAGAGTTATGAGAACAATTTTATTGATTTAGGTTTACTTTTCTATACTTGTTCCATTTTTTATCCATGACCGGCAGCAGTGCCGGTCTTTGGAAGTAACCTTTGCCTTTGTGCATCATCAACGTTATAGTAATGTTTTCTGTCTGGTTAGGTGTGTTTGATTAGTCAATTGTTCAGTCAATCAAGCAAAATACTAACAACAAGCAAGCAAAAATATTGGACACTTGTCAATTAATCAGTCATCCCACGTGTACCACTTTGCAACTTCCATGTTGTCAATTATTATTATTATTATTAGTGTTGGATTCTGGCTTCGCCGGATGAATATGTACTGCTTATTATCAAATACACTGCTATAAATGGAGTTAAAATTATTGACACATATTTAATTTATTTATTTTTTTTAATTTTTCTAAATTAATGACACATATCTACTTTAATTATTTTTTTAATTTTAAAAATTTCATTGATAATTTATAAGATAACAATCTATATATTATTATTATTATATATTTTCTTCTATTATAATTTTTATATTAAACATTTATCAAATTTATTTAATTATAAATAAATGTTTTATATTAATTTTTTAATTCCCCTTACATTGATGAAATTAAAAAAAATCTACTTATATAAAAATAAAAAATAAAAAAAACCTTATCATTGAATTTTTTTCTTAAAATTATATCATGTCATTCAAATTAACTCATCTGTGGAGAATAATTCTTTTAAATATTTTAATTTTCAATTTTTTGGACAATCATTATTACAATTTTTCTAAAATTTTCTATTAAATGAATATTTTTATTATGATTATCGTTCAATTTTTCTATTAATTTTTTGAACTAAAGTTTTCTATTAGTTAAAATAAGTAAACTATATCAAATAATTAATCTAATTAAAACAAATTAAATAATTAAAATAAATAAATTAGAATTAAATAAAATAAAAATAAAATAAGCCAAAGTGTTGCCATGTTGGTGTTCTATAAAAGGCTAACAAATTGTTTTCTTTCATTTTTATCTTCTGCTTTCTCTCTCTTAATTGCAATTCTTTGCTTTGCCACTGCAGTCCCGCTTGCCGACATTAAAACCCAAAACTTTTTCTTTGCTCAAATCCCCGTAATCTCCTCAAATACCAATCTCAAGTTATATATTTTTAAAAAAAAGCTTCAAAATTTTTTAAATTTAAAGTTTAATTTTCTATTTTCACAGCTTTTGATTCTCCTAAAAAATATCGTAAAATCATCAAATCAATCAAATCGAAATCCTAAAAAAAATTCTTTTTTTGTACTTTCTTGTGTTGTTCTTGATGTTTATGTGATTAGTATTATGTGTATTTTTGTATTGTGAATCTATGCATGGTTTTTTTGGTGACTTTGCCTAAAGTAATTAATATTGTTGTATACTAATTCAAAGTAAAAAATTAGAGATTTTTTTACTGTTATAGATTGGATTGGATCTGCTAGATTTGATTCTAATATTTTTTTCTTTTTATTTTTATCCAATTAAATTCATTCTTTTTTTTTAATTTCAAGTGGTTTGATTTCTTTTTCTTTTTTTTTTGTTTTTGTTGATTCCGCAAAATTTAAAATTTTCTTCCAAAAATTTTGGCTTCTACATTTTCAGTTTTTTTTTTTTACTTTTTCCATTTTATCATTTTCAAAATTTAATAAATAAATATATGACTAAAATTAATTTTGTATGCATCGACAAGAGACATCAAAGAATCCATTGGAATTTTTTTTAATCCATGGTTAGGTGTCATCAAAGATTCCATTGTGATTTTTTTATAGGGATTATATATGATGCACTGATAGTGTATAATTTTTATACACTGTCAATGCATCAGAAGTTAACATATCATCAATTGACAAATTAAAAAATATGTCAAGTCCTTAAAAGTAAATATAAATAAAATTTTTTAATTTGCTCATAATGATTTATTGATGAGGTGTCAACCTTTAATGTATTGACATTATATAAAAACTATATAATGTAAATACATCATATATAAATCTTTTTTATATGTAGTTATAGATTATATCATGAAATTTGTGGGCAGAGCTATTATTGTTTATGGAGTGGGCCACCAGTAAGGCCCAAGTATGGTCTTTGAAAGGTTTTCAATGAAAGAAGTCCAATGGGATATTTTGATGGGTTAGTAGGAAGAGAAGAATGGATGTGAAGTTGGATTTAGGCTATTGAATAATGACGCTGTGGGCTTGTTTTAGCCCAATGATAATTCTGCAAAAGAATAATAAAAAAATTAGCAATTTTCGCAAAAGGTCAAACTTATTTAGCTATAATTTTCTATTAACAAAGAAGAATGCATATAAATATAAAAAGATTTATGCATAAATTTAATTATTTAGCCTTTTATAATTGCAATTAAAAATCATGAAAAACCCATCAAGATTTTTATCAATCAATTAATTATCCATTGCTAAGAACTGATATAAAGTTTTCAAGATAATACTAATTTTCATCTTATAATAGTGGAAAAACATTAAAATTTCATTTTGTTTTAAGCAAAGTCAATGGGGCCATGAGTAGTATGTTAAAGTGAACATGTGACATGAACATGGAAGTAGTCACATTGTTAGGTGACCAACATGTGCATCATGTGAAACAAATAGGCCATCATCCCATGACTCTAATAATCTAGTTCAACTTGGGAGGTGGTTGTGTGTATATAACTTCACTACTACTGATCTAGCCTTCTATGTATTTAAAGTTGAAATTGGGTTAATTACTGCCTAATTATGCTTATAAATTATAATTTAATGTTGGTTAGTATTTTTTTTCAATTTAATTAGAAAAGAGCAATTTCTAATCATTTCAATTTAATCCTACTTGACAGAAAAACCAATATAAAAAATGTTCATAAGGAGAGTTCATGACTAATATTTAATCATTTACCTTTTGGTGCAATAAAGATTATTATTTTATTGTAATTACTTTTTTCTAAAGTCTGATTTGAATGCCCGATAAGAATTTTCACGTCGTGCTGTAATCTGAATTTTATGACATATTGTTAACAAGTTAGAAGATTTTAATAGGGTTAATTAAGTTTGGTTTGGTGTTAATTTCTAAGTTTTATATCTTCAAATTAAATCTGTCATGGAAGCCATAATTGAGCAGTACCTAGGCTCTAGTGCTTACTATTCCATTTGTGTTCGAATATTAAAGGCCTTAGCGCCTTCAAGCCAGCATTGACCTTCCAATATCCACACGTGATCCAGACCCATATTCATGTGGCCAAAGGGTTCCAATGTTGTTATGTTTGCTCGTGTTTGGGGCCACTTAGATGATGGAATTGATGATGATTAATCACATGAGCTTGGTTTAACAACACTTAACACATCCTTTATTTTTTAGAAAAACAAAACAATGAGTTTTCCCATTTAATCTCCCAAATTTGCATGGGCAAAAACTTCACCGACCGCACCCTTTTAGTGTTGCCTAATTAATGGGCTCAAGTATATTTGATAATTTGTGTATATATTTCGTGTTTATATCAAAATAAATTGTATTTGTATCAATACGCTAAATAACAAATATATTTTTTAACTATTATCAATTTTATATATAATTTTTATCAGATTTTAACTTATATTATTTTTATGTTACTTATATATATCATGTCATCATATCGTATTTAAATTTATCATGGCTAGATTATTTTGCTTTCCACCTCAAAGGAGGTTGCCGGTTGCCACTTGCTCTTGCTCCCAAGAGATTAGAAAAGGTAAGAAAAGAAAGACGAAAGAGGTGGAGAGAAGGCAATCATGTTGATATAATGGGCCTATTCGCTTATCTTTTTGACTCAAATTTTATCTCAGTATGGCAAGAAAGGCTCTCCATAGAAACCATACGAGCTCAAAGTGAATTTCATAGTGCATTTGTAGCTTTTGGCAGCTAAAGCAGAGATGTTTAAAGCCAGAAAGAATAGAGTAGTTTGCTTTAAAGGGACGAAATTAACAAGACTAACATGCAAATAAATAATTTTTTTCATGCAAATATATAGTTGGCATTACCATATAAAACAGTGGATTCTTATTTCAAAAAAATAAGATCACTATCAAACAAAACACACTTAATGGTAGGTCCTAATTCCCTTTCCAAGCTGATTTGATGACATTTGATCTGTTTTTAAAACATATATAAGAGACAATTAAAAGAGGCTTCTTGCCAAAGTCAAAGCCAGAAGTCTTGATGTTACATTTTACTCTCCTTTTTAACTTGGTTAACTTGGTTAAAGAGAGTAAGAAGAAAAGCCCTGGAAATCAAGCTATAGAGCATAAAGATTAGGGTAATTTTGTAATTGAGATTATAGGAAATAATCATTGCATTGTTAATGAGATTTGAAAGTACAACTGACCTTCTTCTTCTTTGCGTTGTTCAAGAGAAATATTATGTAAATGAAATTAAATTTATCGTAAAATACTTACCTTGTGCTATAAACAGATACCCTTTTCCCCCATAACTTGTAATGAACTTTCAGCCAAGCAAATCATGAATCTCCCATGGTAATTTTAGTGAGTTATTTGTTGTAAGATTGTTTTGTAATAACAAGAAAACAAAAATGGCAGTGTCCATCAACCATGGAATTTATCTTGGTTTACTTGAAATGCACATGTATAGATCCAAAATATATGTGCTGGAGCCTGGAACTGGGTCCTAGCTACTATTAACACTTCCTATGTATTTTCGAACATTTACAAGCTTGCATGGGCCTGTTTCTGATCTGAATCTCTCTCCGACGCTCAGTCTCCATCCCATCAAACTTTAATTTGAAACCCGTTAGCTTCCTAAATCTTGAAAACCTGTGAATAATGAAAATCCATTATTGGACTCATGTTCTTTGCACGTGTCCCGTATGTCCAAACGTCCTTCAATGAATGTTTGGTAGTGTCGGGATTTCAGGACAGTTGGAATGATGGTTTATGCTTTGTCAGACAAAAGCAAAATCTAAACAGAAATTCAAAAAGCTAAGCTAAGCTAAGCTTATAGCTTTGGTTATCAAGTTTATTTGAAAAATTGTCAGGATTTATGACAGCCTAAATATTCTCCTCTGAGGTATTTTCGTAGAACATGTGCTTTTTACTCTGTTTCTACAATTGTTCTTTTGCTTCTTAGGATTTTGTCTCGGGCAATTGGGACAATAAGCATTATACATGCAGTTGTGTTTGATAGTTGAAACTATTTCCGTCACCAGACTCACCGAGTGGTAAACTAAAAATCACGGAAAATTTTTGTTTTTTTTATGTTAATAGTATTATGGACATTGATTTTAATTTTGTTTGTTGATCAAAACTTACCAACTCGTACCACTCAATTCAAACAATTAATCCAGTTCTTGTCTAAAAACAGAAAAATCTCACTTATTTCCTCACTCACACAGGCCTTGCGGTAGTCATTTTTATTTTACTGTTGAACATTGAAGAAACTACCGCTAGGGGAGCCGTTGAAATGTCAGTAAACGTACAACTAGAATACAGACAATTTAATACTCCACCCTATTTAGACCAAACCAATTAAAAAAACCACCCTATTTGTAATGCAATCTTTATCTTGAACAAAAAAATTAAACAAAGGAAAAGAGTGTCGGCTATGTAATTTAAGCATATGAAATGCATCTTTTTCTATATATATTTATGTTCAAAAACTCTACAGTTGAAGTTGTTGGGTCATCTCCAAAAACTTTCCAAAAGAGCATCAGTTTTAAGTTTTCTTTTCTCTGCAATCTTCCAGCTGAAATAATTTTCAAAACCCAGTTTAAAGATACAAATTCTAAGTGTTGAATTACACTTTGTTGTATAAAAGATTGTTCCTTCTGTTTGTTTTTCTGTGTTTTTGGTGCTGCTGGGTTCTAAGGAAAGTTGGGATTTTTTGAATCTGAAATTTTGGTGATTTTGACTTTGTTGAGTTAAGATATGAAATGGCTTTTGCTTTGATTTAGATTTTAATTAGTTTTGGCGGAAGTATAAGGAAGGGAGATTGCGAGAAAAATGAATTGGAAGAGTAAAGGATTGGAGCCAAATTCAAAGCCTTCGGTGACAAAAAAATGGACTCTTTTGCTTTGCATTGGCTGTTTTTGTGCTGGGATGCTCTTTTCTGATAGGTAAAGTTATCTCATGTTTTAGCTGCTTTAAATTTCATGACTTGATTTGGTTCTAGCTTGTATTTGCAGTTTGGTAGGGTTGGTGCTTGTAAAGTTATCAGTTTTATGAATTTTGTTTCTGATTTTCATGAATTGCCTGATTTAGGATGATTTTGGTTTTGGCTATATATGTAATTTAGTGAATGCAATAGGTGTTTTCTTTTAATTGGTTCCATGGACCATGGTTTAAAACAAATTTATAGTAGGTTTCATGATATGTGTTTGTGGGGTTTATTGCTTATTTCTGGATATTATATGAGTGGCAATGATTATGAAAACTTTTGATAAATAATCATTAATTTTTGGTGTTTTTAATTCAGATTGAGACAGGTTTTGAAATTAATGAGTCCACTTTGTTTGATTGTGTAATACAAAGATCTGCAGTTCATAGAGTACTGTGGAGGTTTTCCTGTCCTACTGGATTAAAATTTATTTTGTTAACTATAGCCGTCGTTGAGATCGAATTAGGCTATTCAAATTTTAGCTAAGGGTTGATTAAAGTTTGAAATCATTTGTGTTCCTTGTATCCTGATGTTCCTCCTGGTTTGCCTGCTCTGAGTATGCTTTTTCGTGAGCTGGGTTATAGATTCTTGAACCAGCTCACCTCTCCTTCTCTTCTCTGCTGTAAGAGCCTGTCTAACTGGAAGTTAATGAGGGAACATTGGAACTCTAGATCTTGACTGGTTTCATGCCTTATCATAAGAATCCAGAAGATGTCCAGAAGCACCAAAGATTCATTTGACATGGCCTTTTAATGTTCAAACACTTTCTTTTCTGTTTTTAGATCTGAAATTTGCTATTGGAGGCTTCTGTTGTGATTGTTAGTATGAGTTTTTTTCAAGAATTATGGGCTACTCTTGCTCCCAGATTGAGAATTACCTCTATACTTTCTGTTGTAGTTCTATTTTTCCAATGTGAATGCCAAACTAATTAGATCTTTCGGCATTAGAATGTGGGCAGTTCCCGAGGCTGAGGATAAAGTTGTATCACGAGGAACAGGAGTTAAAGATGAACGGGTAAAGTTAATTTCAGAGGGTTGTGATCCAATTAGAGTGAAGCGTGAACCAAAGGATATACTAGGGGAAGTTTCAAAGACTCATCAAGCTATACAGTAAGTTTATTTATGCTTTTCTTCCCTTAGATTTTGTTAAATTTAGCAAGAGGCTTATTGTTTACTGAAAAAAATGCAGAACACTGGATAAAACAATATCGAATTTGGAGATGGAGTTAGCTGCTGCAAGGGCTGTGCAAGAGTCTATAATTAATGGTTCTCCCATTTCAGATGACCTGAAAATCCCTGAATCAATTGGGAAACGTAAATATTTAATGGTTGTAGGCATCAATACTGCTTTTAGCAGCAGAAAACGAAGAGATTCAGTTCGTGCTACTTGGATGCCTCAAGGTTTGTTGATTTTTCTCTTTTCTTGCATATGATAGTGAATTTGGTGTTTCATGCAATATATTTCTAAACTAATTTCTTGAGATGAATCATTACTTTCCTTCATCTGTATGAAAACCAGGGGAAGAAAGAAAGAAGCTTGAAGAAGAGAAGGGAATCATAATGCGATTTGTAATCGGTCACAGGTGGACACTTTATTTCAGTTCAAAGCTGGTTTAGATAGACGTTCACTTTTCTTTATCCTACCAACATGAAAAATCTTGTGTTCAACAAATTGTTGAGGTGGAAGGCAACTTATGAAGCCTTTTGTTGTATGGGTTTACTATTCACCGGATATATCATTTATTTTTTATAATTGGATTGCTTTATATATGGTCTTCGCAATGTTTGAAGTCAAGAACTATTTTGATGGAGTGGAATCCTCCTAAACTTTTTATCCATCCATGTAACAGTGCTACCTCAGGGGGTATCCTTGATAGGGCTATTGAAGCAGAAGACCGAAAGCATGGTGACTTTCTGAGGCTGGTACTACCCTCAATCTTGCTCATTGTCAGCTTTTTGTAGATATGTTCTTTTTGAGAAGAGGATACATACAACAGTTTCTCCTGCAACATTATTGCTTTGCTTTGTTATCAGAAGCTAGAGCATACTTATAGAACTTCTCTAGGGCATTGCTATTTTGCTTTGACGTGCCTTATTTTTGTAAAAAATTCATTTGAGCAGGAGCATGTTGAGGGTTACCTTGAATTATCAGCCAAGACAAAGGCGTACTTTGCCACTGCTGCTGCTTTGTGGGATGCTGATTTCTATGTCAAAGTTGATGATGACGTGCATGTAAATATAGGTAAAGATGTAACATTTTCTTGTCTGGTTTTTCATTCCAGGAAAACAGTCTTTCATACCAGTGAACAAATCCAATATGCTTTACTGTATTTGTCTTCTAGCATTCAAAATGTCTGTTGCAGTTGAAACTAAGCATTTTGTGATGATGACTATTATGAGATGTAACTCGTTGTCTTGATGTGGTTTCATTTGGTTGAATTAAAGTCTTTCTGCAGTTTCAAAACCAGCTTAACTAAAATGCTTCTGTGTTCAATGCAATTATTGTCAGTTTTTTTTCTTTAGTATGTGAGGATTTGTTGATTACAATGTAAAATAATTCTTCCTGTCTCTTTTCTCCTTTTGTTTCTTACATTTGGCCTATGTGCTTTTGCAGCAACACTTGGAGCAACTTTGGCTAGACATAGATCCAAGCCGAGAGTTTATATTGGTTGCATGAAATCCGGTCCAGTTCTTGCTCAAAAGTAAGCCAAGCATGTTCGATATTATCGGTTTAGCTAAATATTAGGAGTTATGACATTTATTTCCAATTTCTCACATTTTACCCATCTGTGGACAGGGGAGTAAGGTACCACGAACCCGAATATTGGAAATTTGGTGAGGAAGGAAACAAGTATTTCCGCCATGCCACAGGGCAGCTGTATGCCATTTCTAGAGATTTAGCTTCCTATATATCCATTAACCAGTAAGTTCGCTGTCTTCTGAAGGACAATGCTGTATCTTTGTGTTTGAAGTTCATTTATTTGTACTTTTTTCTTATGAAATTATAATTTTCCAGGCATCTGCTGCATAAGTATGCCAATGAAGATGTTTCATTGGGATCATGGTTTATTGGGTTGGACGTAGAGCATATAGATGATCGCAGACTGTGCTGTGGTACCACAGGTAATGTCGCAAACTAATGCAAATGTCTTGTTATTTTCTTATCCTCACATCGATCTAGTATCTGGAAAAAGGCATTTGGTTAGAACCTCTTTCCTATTATGGGGATGATAAAAATAGATTTTAATAAAAATAGACTAGGGAACTTGTTATCAATAACTGGTTCTTACTGGTCATAAGCTCTAAGTTATGACCACCTGGGCTGTTCAATCTAGCTTAATCCACCTGGCTTGGCCAAGGTGGTGTATGATAGGGGGTTTGGGTGGAGCGTTAGAGATCTTAGGTTCAAGTTATACTGCTTTCTCATCATGTTTGTTTGTGTGTGTGTATTTAAAAGAAGAGAAAAAGGAAAACTCTCCATCATGGACTTGAAAACAAGGCTTGGAGGTTCAGTGATACCAATCGTTCGGTAACACTCTGAATCCCCCATGGGCTGTATGTGTGTGTCACACGCAAAGTATAGCAGAATGAAGAGTAATGTACCATTTAGTTCTAGGAGCATATTTTATAAAGCCCAGATTTGGAACAAAAGATTGATGATAATAACATTGCTGTAGATTGTGAGTGGAAGGCTCAAGCAGGCAACATCTGCGTTGCTTCATTTGACTGGACCTGCAGCGGGATTTGCAAGTCAGTTGAGAGGATGAAGGAGGTTCACCGGCGGTGTGGAGAAGGCAAGAATGCTTTGTGGAGTGCAGCTTTCTGAGAAACTCCTGTTCCTCCAAACTCAGGAGGAAACAAGTAAATGGATTGAGCATACAGAATTGTCTCAACTGTCAAAATGTACAATGTAGAAACAGGGTTGGAAGTGGGGGAAAGAGAGGTTCAGGCTGCTGAGTGTCTGCTCCATTTATGTAAGGGAGAAAGACCCAATGGCAGTTATAAGAGAGGAAAGAGATTGTAATTAACCATTCTTTATTTGCTCCTAGCTAGGGGGCGTTTTGTAAGTGTGAATGGCAACTCCATAATAAGTGCCAATATTCAGGCAAGCATTTGCTGCCTTCTGATTTACAAATTAGCGGCGGCCTTTTCATTCCACTTTCGACTGGGATTCCCTATTTTCATGATTGTGGGTGAAAATGGCGATGAATGGTTCTCCTTTGATGATTCCTTTTCTTCATGTTAAAGCATCACCTAGACCTTGGCCTTTCGAGTTGTCATATTTATAAATAATTTTTACAAAATTTAGGTCTATGTTACTTTTTGTATCTTTTATTCATATCGTATCAATTACCGACTTGGTGGAGATTGCTTGGCTGCACTGCCAAGTCACTATGAGGTGGGACAGATGCAATCAAAAGTCACTTTGTTGCTAGTTTTCCCTGCTTGAACTCTTAACAAAATGGCTTGATTGGCGCTTGAATGATCAAAAGCAGGCCTAATTTGATCAAAGAGGTTCTGGATACACTTGGAGAAGTAAGAATCAAGTTTACAGAACCTCATCTTAGTCAAGCCAAGTGGAATTAATTAATCATGGCATCTTCTATAAGGTAAAAACAAACAAATAACACCACCCATGGTTCCTTCACTGGAAAAGCACAACCCCACTGCTTCTCACTCCTCCCACTAAGATATCACCCAACATCACGCTCAGGCTCTTTCAAGAACTTTGTTTTCATACTAATGGAGTCCATAACTCTATGTCTCCCCACTTTACACTTTCACTTCAATAGCTAGCAATCCATTTTTTCTCAGCTTAAGTGTGTTTTTGCTTTTCAAGGATGAGTAGTAAAATTGCAGATAGCTCAAACAACCGAACACCAGTTCTTAAGTTCCTGGATAGCTCTCTTGGGCTATCTGTGATTCCACTCAGTGTTGCAACAGTGTGGTTAACTGCAACCAACAAGGAAGACAACAGCATCTATGGTGGAGTAAAGTTCAGCAATCTTCTAGGACTTAAGTAAGCCATGCTAATTTCTTTCCAGTGTTGACAGGACTGAAGATCTTATTACGTTCTTTCTGTTCTAGTTAAGAAAGCATTCAAATTCCTTCACATACCTTCATCTTTGTCTCTGACCAGGTCTTCAATCCTTAAACTTCAACATACCCTCATCTTCATCTATGATTCTAGTTTATTTCTTAGCTTTGTTTCAATGCCAGATCCCATGACAATGGTATCTTTCATAACAAATGAAACTCTTTGTTTCCTTACTTGTTGGTAACATCAAGAGCAGCAGTTTTGGAAATTCTTTACTTAGCTTATAATGGTGGAGTGAAGCCTGCAGTACTTACCGGAAAATCTGCAATAAAATGGAGGTAACCTTGATTCCATGCCTGGTTCTTTGCTGCTTCATGGTTTTGTCTATGATCTCTGCTTACAGGGTTTTTAGCCTGTTTGAGCCTCCCCTTTCTTCAAAAGAGGTGGAAGAAGAAAGGACTTAGATTAATGTCTGTTTCTCGACAAATAATGATATGTAAGATTGTTGTGATACAGAAAATGTCATATTTTGATTGTCAGTCATACAAATTAATATTTCTTTTTTGTGTTAAAAACTGTGTGAATCAAACAGATTAAGTCAAAGCAAAATACAGCAAGTTTTTCTCATTAAAGCTCAGCATTTTTGGTTGCTCAATGTCACATGCATGCATTGTTGACTTTGCATGCAGTGTTGACTTAGCATGCATTTCTCAATGTTAAGCTATGATTATATCAACGTTGCTTAATCCACATGGTCAAAGGTGGACGGTAAGCCCATAGGTCCCCCCAAACTTTTGAAAAAATAAAAATTATATATAATATAGATTTGTCAATTGATAAATAAATTTATTTATAGTAAATAGATTTGGCCCCTCCAAAATTTTGAAATTTTTTTTATATAAGGTTTGTATGCCATTTTATATTTTTAATATTTGTAATTACATGCGTGGGTAATATTTAAATTATTTTTATTTAATCAAAAAATTGGTATAATTAAATTTTTGTTAATTTTCTTATAGTATAATATTATATTCACTTATCTTGATTACCTATGAAAAATTATTTTTTTTAAAAATCTTACATTTTTTTAATACCAAAGTTAGATTGGGATCACTTTATAAAATGTAAGAAAAACACATTCAATTTTATTATTTTAAAGATATATTATATAAATTTTTTATTAAAAATATAATTTAATTTATTTATATATTTATTTAATTTTATATTTTTGAATGAAATGATAAAAAAAGTTCACCTATAGATAATTCACTTACTATATAGTTCAGATTCAATTTGTGAAGATTTTATTTATTTTTAAACATTGCTCACAATTTTAGATAAAATTATTATTTATTTGTTGTATTTGTTTCCTTATACTTTTGTTTATAAAGTGATAAAATTTATAATTTTATAAATCTGTTACTTTTATAATTGTAACATCCCAAATCCACAATATAACATAATATTGACTTATAAATTCCACTTACTTACCGGTTGGGCTGTCTGTGATGCTTAACAACTCCTAAAACTTTAATAAGAATTAGTACTCTTATTCCTCGTACTAATATGGAAATATGAATTGTTACATTATTTCCTTAAGATGTAAATACATTCCCTTCTAGTTAAAGTAGTACTGTACAATTTTACTGAATATATAAAAGAAAATAATATATCTTCGATATCGAATATCTGCTGACTCTAGCAGTCGACAATTTCTAGAAGGTAATTCTCTTAATCCAAGATCAACAATCTATGGAGTGGAAAATAACGGGTGAGCGATAACGTGCTCAATAAGGAAGGTGTATGCTGCTTTATACAAATAAAACTATATCTCCCAAAAACGTGTATTTTCCCCCAACGACATACCCAATAGGAAAACAGTAGATATGGGAAACGACCTTTAATAATTCAAATCACTCATTAAACAGTTTACAGTAAAACATAGTAAACAGTAAACAGTAAACAGAAATCAGTAAATTGAGATTAGGCATCACCCTACAAATAAATCATGCTATCATTGTTCCTCCCCCCTCAGGAACGTAGTAATCATCCCCACAAGGATACAGTAGATCTATGGCCACAATCTATAGGTGGTCCTTGGGTACACTTGCCAGGTGACCTCGAGACCTCTGATGAGTTGGCAGGTCCATCAGCATCGTGAATAACAATGCATGAAATTAGGGGCCTAAAGTCTCAAAAATCAATTTATATCACACAAAGAACCTTTAAGGAATATTTCACAATTTCATCATTTTCTCAAAATGATTGTTTTCCAAAAAGGTATTATGTTTTCTGTTTACAAAAGGCAATAAAAACAGCCAATTATTTTCTCAAATTTTCGTGTGAGAAAAAAACAATTAAAACCTGCTCGCCTATGGTCAGCTCGCCCATTACGGTGAACTAGTGTTCACCCGCCAACATTAGAATTTAAAAACAAGTTAAACTGGCTCGCCCATAACGGCTCGCTCATTCTGGCATTGCCTATGGTCAATTCGCCCATTATAACATTGCCCATGGTCAACTCGCCCAATGCGGCACTTCCATGGTCAACTCGCCCGGAATTTTGTTAAAACAGGGGTCGCTTATCTGTGGCTCACCCACATTTCTATTAAAACAAAGGTCGCCCGCCCAAAACATCATAAAAGGGGTCGCCTTTGTAGCTCGCCCAAATCAAAACAATTTATCAAACTAATGCATGTCATAAACCAAAACATTTTCTCAATATTTTCATAATATTTTACTTCACAAGACATGCATTTTACTTCACATACTACTCTCTTACCTGGTATTACGAAGCCTAGCTTCCCGCTCGCCTTTCTTAATTCCCAGCTACAAAATAATTTATCAAAACCATCAATATATTTTGTCTGAATCCTTCTAACACTTTGGCGAGACTTAAGGCTAATCCTCTAGCTCGCCCAATTTAACTCGTCATTCATATATTGGCTTATACGTGGGAGCTCGCCCACAATTCAACTCGCCATTCATATATTGGCTTAAATGTGGCAATTCGCCCACAATTCAACTCGCCATTCATATTGGCTTATATGTGGGAGCTCGCCCAAAATTCAACTCGACATGCCTATGCATGTGAGTTCGCCATACACGGCTTTCTATTCAGAGGTGGGCTCGCCTATGAACTGAACTAGCATATGGCGACCTCGCCCACAACCACGCTCCATATTATTTTGGGCGATCATAAGCCCTCGTCCATTCGGGCGATCAGTCTGATTATCCAAAATGTTGGTGAACATGTATATCATCGATTCATGCATATCATTAAACTCGCCTCATCCTTTGGGCGAGTACCCAATTCCTTTGCTCGCCTATTTGGCAAGCAGTCGGATAATCCCATTCGCCCATCGGGTTTCTTATATATTCTAACAAGATTTAGCTAAAACAAGGCTATATCTATGTTTATTACATTGTAAAACATAGACATCTACCATTGAATATCAAGAGAACCATAGAAATATGGAACTCACTTTAACTGAGTTGCACTTTCAGAAACAGAGTGCTTTCTGCCTCACTTAGCTTTACTTTGTTTATTCCTTAGCTCTTCAATGATGGAGAAAAGGTTTAGCTAACTAAGGGATGAAGTTTCATTGCTCACGTATGAGAGGAACGAAAGAACCAAGATTTGAGTTTGCAGGAAACATAATGGGCGACAAGCAGTAGAGTGTTTTTCTTGAAGAAGAAGATTGCATAAATCGATATTCCCATGTATTCCTTCTTATATAGTCATGCAAATCCAATAAGAACCTACCACCTATTTCTTATCCCATTTTCTTTCATCATTTCACATCTTTAATGCATTAAAAACCAAAGAAAATGGTGACAAAAGGAACGGTGGTGAAGCTTCCTGCTGCAGTCCGTTTTTTTACTAAATTTTCTCTTCTTTTCTCTTTCCTCTCCACGCCATTTCCAGCCACTATTTCTGACTTTTTATCTCATTTCTTCTTCATTTGTCCAACAGCCATTTATTCCCTTTCACACCTTCCATCCGGTTCTAGCCTTTAATGTTCATATTTGTTCGTGCTTTATTTAATGCTTTCACACCATCAATAATATCTTCAACCTTTTTATCAAGATTAAATCCAATCTATTTCTTGTTGCACTTTGATGTTTGCTTTTCTTTCTTTTATACACCATACTATAAGTCATAATTTCTCTTTTAATTTATTTTCACTATTAATCATTTACAATTATGGTGTACAGTGTAACAAATTCAGGTCTCACAATAATCAATATGCTACTTGCATATGCGTTTTATATTAGCAAAATATATTAACATAAATAAATTTGATGTAATTTAAATTTTTAAGTTGGCCCTATAAGTGTAATTAAGTCGAGTCGAAATAATCCTGCATCAAGTTTGATCAAAGTCGAGTTTTATTTTGAAAGCTCGAATTCAACTTGATAAAATACTCAAATAGTTCGAACTCAACTCGATAAACTCAATTTGTTAATTTTTAATTATTTATAATAAAAGTAAAATAGTAAATTAATATAATATATATTAAAATATAAATTAAAAAATTTGATTAGGCTCACAAGCCGCTTAAGTCAAATATTAAATACTCGAATTCAACTCAAATCATTATTCGACTAACTTGAGCTTGAACTCGGTTTGAAAATAAATGAGTCAAACTCGAATAATTATCTAATTGAACTCAAATAATTTATAAGTAGCTTGACTCATTTATATTTGGCCTCCTCAAATTCCAATGTCAAGATCCGCCATTGCACATGGTTATTCTCATTGTCAAGGATAGAAGTTGATCTTTCTTGTGAATCAATATTCAACTAATTGTGAAAGCATTCTGAGGATAAAATCTTAAATACATCAAATCGATATGAAAAATTCAGAGGAAAATACGGCAACTCACCCGATTGTGATATTAAATTTTCGACCTTAAACTTGCAAATATTTGATCATAATATAAGCTATATGCTACCCAAGGGTTGTGGCTCAGTTGGCAATACAGGCTGAGTTTGTGGGAAGAGTTCTCGAGTTCGACTCTCACTAAACACATCTTTGGAGAGGGGTGAAGAGCCTTAACTGTGACTAAACTCCGAATAGGATTAATCTCAAATCGTTAAAACGGATGAGAATACGTGTGATTTATACAAAAAAAAAAAATATAAGCTATATGCTATTGTAAGAGGTTTTAAAGAGTTTTACCAAGCATCAATCACTTAATATTCTATATGCTTATTTTGCAGTTCTTTTCTGTCTGAAACAGCAACTGATGTTTATAATTAACAATATTCCAACTCTATGTACTATATATCTAGCCTGAACCATCAACAGAAGGTCTTTCAATTTCATAGTAAACTATGAGTTATGCACATGCTTTAGCCTTAGTTTTCTTCTATCTGTGGTATGTATGAAAGTGACAGCAGATAATGCATGGAAACTCTATTGAGTTTCGACAAATACTGGAACATATCTAATCTGAATCACCAATAGAAATTTCTTAGTTGTAGAAATAAATTATTCAAGCTTAGCAAGCAGTTGATAGTGACAGCCTTATTTCTTTTTCTCTGGTGTGGCATGTATGAAAGTGACACCAACACCAGCTAGCTATAGACATGGAGTTTCTAGAAATATTTTATAGAACAGAAACGTTAGTTTCAAATGCAAGATTTGCTTTGAACTGGCGTTAGCTAACTGGTTTGCTTTCGACTTTGGAGCCATGCCTATAAATATATAAATCCCACTTCTCACCAAGCTATTCATCATATCATTCACAGCTTCAAATCTTTCACTGGAGAAGCGGAAAAATCTGAGACCAAAAATGGCTACCAGGTAATCAAGAACTTCTTTCTTTATTCATCCATCTTGATAAACCAGTTCAATCATGTTCAAGTTTTAGCAAACATTAACACTCAACAGTCGATACTTATAACCAATGTTATTGTTTTAGCAATCTGTTTACGTGTCTAAACATTTGATTCAATGATTTGTGCATGATTCTTAGCTCAAATCGAGCAATGTTTAATACCCCCATTTCTCAAATCAAATGTAATCTGAAGCAGCAATTGATTTTCTCTTCTGATTTCACATTTCAGCCCAGGGGACATGGCAATATTGCATGCAGTCTTGGGCTTCCCAAAAATGGCCTTCATTCCTTTCCTATTACTCAAATACCACAATGCAAATGTCTTGTTATTTTCTTATCCTCACATCGATCTACTATCTGAAAACAGGCATTTGGTTAGAACCTCTTTCCTATCACGGGGATGATAAAAATAGATTTTAATAATCAGATCCCAGCTCGAATCATCTGACTAGGCAACTTGTTATCAATAACTGGTTCTTACTGGTCATAAGCTTTAAGTTATGACCACCTGGGCTGTTCAATCTAGCTTAATCCACCTGGCTTGGCCAAGGTGGTGTATGATAGGGGGTTTGGGTGGAGCGTTAGGGATCTTAGGTTCAAGTTATACAGCTTTCCCGTCATGTTTGTGTGTGTGTGTGTATTTAAAAGAAGAGAAAAAGGAAAACTCTCCATCATGGACTTGAAAGCAAGGCTAGGAGGTTCGGTGATGCCAATTGTTTGGTAACACTCCAAATCCCCCCGTGGGCTGTGTGTGTGTGTCACGCGCAAATGTCTTTCTGTACTCTAAAGTAAAGTATAGCAGAATGAAGAGTAATGTACCATTTGGTTCGAGGAGCATACGTTATAAAGCCCGGATTTGGAACAAAAGATTGATGATAATAACATTGCTGTAGATTGCGAGTGGAAGGGTCAAGCAGGAAACATCTGTGTTGCTTCATTCGACTGGACCTGCAGCGGGATTTGCAAGTCAGTTGAGAGGATGAAGGAGGTTCACCGGCGGTGTGGAGAAGGCAAGAATGCTTTGTGGAGTGCAGCTTTCTGAGAAACTCCTGTTCCTCCAAACTCAGGAGGAAACAAGTAAATGGATTGAGCATACAGAATTGTCTCAACTGTCAAAATGTACAATGTAGAAACAGAGTTGGAGGTGGGGGAAAGAGAGGTTCAGGCTGTTGAGTGTCTGCTCCATTTATATAGGGAGAATAACCCAACAGCAGTTATAAGAGAGGAAAGAGATTGTAATTAACCATTCTTTATTTGCTCCTAGCTAGGGGGCGTTTTGTAAGTGTGAATGGCAACTCCATAATAAGTGCCACTATTCAGGCAAGCATTTGCTGCCTTCTGATTTACAAATTAGCGGCTTTTTCATTCCACTTTTGACTGGGATTCTCCTTTTTCATGATGGTGGGTGAAAATGGTGATGAATATCTTTTTTGATGATTTCTTTTCTTCATGTTAAAGCATCACCTAGATCTTAACACAATACGAAAATTTCAAGTCGACGCAATAAACACAAAACTGTTTTTTTTATTTTTCGTTATTTTTATATACAGCTTTATTCATTTTGTAATGACCTTCTTCTATACAATAGTGCACTAAATTTTTCATTCTCTACTTACATTGTTGGGCTATATGTAATGTCTCAACAATAACTCATAAGCTATATTTATAATAGCTATATAAAAATTATTCAACATTTGGTCCCAGTCCAAAACATTCTAAATAAGCATGCGTTCATCATCACAAAATATTATACTTAACCAATATATAATCACCAAGTTGCATGCATCGATATTTAACATAGTTTTATATCAGGAAATTCCTATTGCTACATCCCCATATTCTAAAAGCACTGAAAACATAAGTCTGAGTATCAATTAAATAGCTGTACATAATATACCTCCAAGGTAGAACCAAAATCCTCGAAGAACACGATAGCTCCCCACGTATACGCTCCTACTGCAAATAATCTGGGAGGTGGAGAAGGGGGGTGAGCTTTTTGGAAAGCCCAGTAAGAAATAAATATAAGAGACGGATACTAAATTTCTATATGCACGTTCAAAACATTCATTTAATTCAAATACTATTTTTCATAAAGTTTAGAAATCAACATGCTTATGCAATGCATTAACAGCATTTCTTTCAAAACATTGATAAACATTTCCATTCGAACATTATTCTCGTCATAACATTCAATATCTGTATTGGCATAAGTACGAAAGGAATCATATATATATCATAAGCTGGAGACATGATCATTAAGCAAAATAATCAAGCAGTTCAATTATTCCCATGCGGGAAGATACAGTTGACATATGGCCATAGTCCAGAGGGGTCCACAGAGAACACTGATCAGGTGTCTACTGGGCCCGCTGTGGACTGGATCAAGGTCACACAGCAATCGAAACTCTACTGTAGATTGGATCAAAATCATACAGTAATCCAAAACATTACCTACTGTGGACTGGATCAAGGTCCCACAGTAGTCCAAAACATTACTGCTACGATTATTAATTCATGTCTCAAAACATTTCCATACGTATCATTTCCAAAATAAATACAAAGTTCGATGGTCTGTATGAAAATAGGAGCTTTCCAATATGACTTTCAATGTAGTCAAGATACGGCCATTTCGTACTTATTTTAAAAACAAGACTAGCTAGAGGAGTGTTATTCCAAAACATTTTCATGAACTCTAGCTCATTTTATAAACCAATATTGTATGTAAATCCGGCAGCATAACGGCTTAATTTTAGTAAAAACCTCCTGCAAAGAAGATACAGTTTATAAACCACAAGCAGTTGATTTTAATATTTTATTTAGTATCCCCTACGTTTCCGATATATATCCCTCACCTCAATATGTAGCACGAGTATAGCTATGGCACCTTAACTTGTATCCTCTCCTCCTTGTAACATCTTCCTTGGCTGCCAAAGATTCCTTCACCCACTTGAATTTTCTTTTCTTACTAACACCTACATTAAAGACCACATATATATATACATGTTTAGTTTTAACATTATTAACATATTGTTTCCTCATTAATCTTCATTCAAATTTCTTAATATATATATATATATCTATATATATATATATATTTCACCACCCTTCCTAATACCTTTGTGCTTCTCTTAAAATCTTAGGTAATTTAAATCCAAATACACCAAATATACTTACTCTTGTTCTTCTCTTTGTTTCTTTGTTTCTTTGTTCAGCCTCCAAGTAAATTGAAGCAGTCCAAGTGAGGAGAAATCTGTCACAATTCAACCTAATTTAATCACCATTCTTTGCTTAAATAATACCTTAGTTTAAATTTAAACAAATCTCAACATTAGCTTCCTTACCTCATAGTCAAACCATTATTTGCCTTGGTCAACTTCCATGAAATGAAAACAACTCCAAATCAGAAAATCATCCACGTTTTTGCAGCTCCTTTTCCCTTTTGCTTTGTTGAATTCTCTTGTTTCCTTTCCCTTCCTTCACTCTCGGTTTTCAAGCTCACTGTTCAGCATTAAATCAACATGTTCCAAAGCCTTAAAAAAAACAGTCCACAGTAGTTAAGATTTTCAGTCTCAATAGCTTGCATTCCTGCGCACACATTGCACCAATCAACACATTTTCCAGCCCTCTGTAGACAATCACAATTTGCCTTCAACACAGCCCTGTTTCAGCCTCTCAGATCACGTTTATAGCCCTTAAATTCCAACCTGTGCTCTACTATTTTGCAGCCTAAAAGCCATCGTCTTTCAGCCACTCAAAAACCTCGCCGAGAGTCCCCATATAGCAGCTACTTACAGCTTCACCAAGAGCTTCAATCGGCAGCCTTCTCAACACCTAAAAACTAGCATCAACCATGATCAAAATGAATTTCAACTCCAGGCCAAAGATCAACCCAAGGAAACCACTCCAAACAACCTTTTAAATAGCACCTAAACTCACCCTACAGCCACTTCATTCAGCATCAAGATAACTCAGCCTTACTAATCAGCCCCAATACTCAGCATCGAATGGCCGTGAAGACAGCACCAATGACCTTCCATTCGTACCTTAAACCACCCCTAGCCAGACCCTCAAAACCCTTACCGATCGCCTCTTATTTCACTTTCGAAAACTGAATCTCCCTTGCCTTGAACTTTCCTTCCCTAAGCCTTGGTTGTTGACGCACAAAGGAATGGGTGAATAGCGACACGATGGTGAGGAAGTGGGGGCTCTCGGTTCAGCAGCAAAATAGAAGGAAGGAAATGAAATGGCTCTTGTCAGATTGGTGATGATGATGGACGGTGGTGAATGAAGCTGATATGGTTAGCAAACAGAAACCCAAGTTAGTGGGATGGGATTTCGTGAGGTTTCTTTAAGAAGCCTCCTCTTGCAACATTATTTTATTCCCACTATATTATATATATATATTTATTCATTTTCCTTTTTAACTCTATTTTAGCATTTAACAAACTATATTCCTAACTAGTTTATTTTCTTTATTCATTTAATCCATCAAAAGAGGAAATTTACAACTATTACATCCTCCTTACCTTAGAAAATTTGGTCCTCCAAATTCGCATCGGGTAATCTCTGATCGAATAGCTCCGGATACTTTTCCTTCATAAGACTTTCAAGTTCCCATGTTGCTTCCTCAGTTGTATGATATTGCCAAAGCACCTTTACCAATGGAATACTCTTAGACCGTAGTACTCTCTCCTTTCTATCCACAATCCGTATCGGTTTCTCCACATAGCTCATATCTTCTCTAATTTCCAGAGGCTCATATTGAATGACATGTGACGGATCAGGGTGATACTTGCGTAGCATAGATACATGAAATACATTATGTACTCCGGCTAACTCAGGAGGTAAAGCCAACCGGTATGCTACATCTCCTACTCGGTCTAGAATCTCGAAAGGCCCGATGAAACGAGGACTAAGTTTTCCTTTCCTGCCAAATCTCATAATACCCTTCGATGGGGAAACCTTCAAAAACACAAAATCACCTACAGAAAACTCCAAGTGTCTACGCCTACTATCAGCATAGCTCTTCTGTCGGCTTTGAGCTGCTCTAAGCCTCTCACAAATCAATCGAACATCCTCAGAAGCTTGTTCTATCAAGTCGGGAGCAAGTATCTTACGTTCGCCCACTTCTTCCCAAGCAATTGGAGAACGACACTTTCTACCATATAAAGCTTCATACGGTGCCATTCCAATGCTCGAATGATAGCTATTATTGTATGCAAACTCGGCTAAAGGAAGATGATCGTCCCAGGAGCCCTTAAAGTCCATAGCACACGCTCTCAACATGTCTTCTAAAGTCTGAATTGTACGTTCAGATTGCCCATCTGTCTGTGGGTGAAACGCGGTGCTAAAATTCAGTCGAGATCCCATGGCGTCCTGAAAGTGTTCCCAAAAATGGGATGTAAACCGGGAATCTCGATCGGAAGTGATGCTCACTGGAACTCCATGAAGCCGTACAATTTCCTTAACATACATACTAGCTAGAGCATTAAGAGTATCTGTAGACTTCATAGCCAAAAAGTGGGCTGATTTTGTAAGTCTATCCACAATAACCCAGATAGCATCATGATTTCTCCTAGTTCTGGGTAGTCCCATGATAAAGTCCATGGTAACATGCTCCCATTTCCAAGTAGGTATAGATAGAGGTTGAAGTAACCCAGCTGGCCTCTGATGCTCTACTTTTACCTGCTGACAGGTGAGGCACTTAGCAACAAAATCAGCAATGTCTCTCTTCATTCCAGACCACCAATACACTTTACGTAGATTATGATACATCTTTGTATTACCCGGGTGTAAAGTGTACTTAGTAGAGTGAGCTTCAGATAAAATAAGATCCTTGAGACCTCTATCATCCGGGATACAAATTCGGCCTTTAAACCTTAGTAGACCATCAGACCCCATTGCAAAATCAATATGCTCTCTTGTCTGAATCTGACTAGTCATATCCACACAATATTGATCCTCTCTCTGAGCACGTCTAATACTCTCCATCAAATCAGGTTCAATTCTCATACTCGCCACCATACCATACCTCTCAGAAGAGGAGATGTTCAAACTCAGACTTGCAAACTGTTCTAGTAAATCAAACTCTCGGACCATCATATAAGAGACCAATCCCAGGTGTTTCCGACTAAGAGCATCAGCAACAACATTAGCTTTACCTGGGTGATATAAGATCTCGCAATCGTAATCCTTTAGAAGTTCCATCCATCTCCTTTGTCTCATATTTAACTCTTTCTGGGAGAACAAATACTTCAAACTTTTGTGATCCGTAAATATCTGAAATCTTTCCCCATAAAGGTAATGCCGCCAGATCTTCAAAGCAAAAATTACTGCGGCCAACTCCAAGTCATGAGTGGGATAGTTTCTTTCATGATCTTTAAGCTGTCTAGACCCGTATGCCACTACTCTTCCGTTCTGCATAAGCACACAACCTAAACCCTGAGCCGATGCATCACTGTACACCGAGAAACCTCCTGAACCACTAGGAAGAGTAAGGATTTGTGCTGAGGTCAATCGATGCTTCAACTCTTGGAAACTACGCTCACAAGCGTCATCCCACTCAAATTTTACATCTTTACGCGTGAGGCGTGTTAGAGGAGCAGCTAGTCTGGAAAATCCCTCAACAAATCTCCGATAATAACCAGCTAAACCAAGGAAACTCCGAATCTCCGTGACTGACTTGGGCCTATCCCATTGCACAATAGCCTCTATCTTGGACGGATCCACAGACACCCCGTCCTTATCCACCACATGACCTAAAAAGGAAATCTGATTTAGCCAAAAGTCGCACTTGCTGAGCTTAGCATATAACTTGCGATCCTTGAGAGTCTGGAGTACAATCCTCAAGTGCTGCTCATGTTCTTCCCAGGACTTAGAATAGACTAGGATGTCATCTATGAACACAATGACAAATCTATCTAGATACGGCTTGAACACTTCATTCATTAAGTTCATAAAAGCCGCGGGTGCATTCGTAAGCCCGAATGGCATCACCAAGAACTCATAGTGTCCATATCGGGTCCTAAAGGCTGTTTTAAGAATATCATCGCTTCTAATCTTCAACTGATGATATCCCGATCTAAGATCAATCTTGGAAAAGATTTGAGCACCCTTAAGTTGATCGAATAAGTCATCGATCCTGGGAAGTAGGTATTTGTTCTTGATAGTAGCCTTATTCAACCACCGATAATCGATGCACAACCGAAGGCTACCATCTTTCTTCCGGACAAATAGGACTGGAGCGCCCCACGGAGACACGCTTGGTCGAATGAACCCTCTTTCTAACAATTCTTGGAGCTGCTTCTTCAATTCATCCAGCTCGACTAAGGCCATCCTATACGGTGGCTTAGATATGGGTTCCGTGCCAGGGATCAAATCAATAGCGAATTCTAACTCCCTATCCGGGGGAAGTCCTGGCAATTCATCCGGGAATACATCAGGGAAGTCCCTCACCACAGGGATCTCATGTAATTCCGGACGGTGTTTGTCCACATCCTCAACACAAGCAAGAAACCCTTCATGATTAAATAGACAACATAAATTATCATTCACAACATTCAATCAATAAAAACAAAACACTTTCATTACTTAGAACTGAGTTTTACATCATACCTTTCGGGATAAGTAAAGGTTATAGTCTTAGAGTAGCAACCTAAATTAACTCGATTGGCAGATAGCCAATCCATGCCCAAAATCACATCAAAGTCATACATATTTAGTTGTACAAGATCTGCTACTGATTCCTTCTCGCCTATCTTAAGTTTGCAATTCTTATACACTACATCAGTCATATGAGATTCCTTTAAAGGAGTGCTAATTTGTAAAATATGCCCTAAAGGTTCTGGTTTTACATGTATTTTCATAGCAAAAACAGGCGATATAAATGAATGCGTGGATCCAGGGTCAAATAATGCAAGTGCCATAACTTCAGATACAAGTATCTTACCCTTAATGACATCCGAAGAAGTGTCCGCAGGTCCCTGATCCAGTGCAAAAACTCGGCCCTGAACCACTGTTTTCTTGCCTTTATCTGCTGCGGTGGCTCGACTCTGGGGTTGAGTAGGGCGCTCAGGCTCTTTTGGTGTATTCCTATTCAGCGGACAATCTTTAACCATGTGACCTTTTTGTCCACACCCGAAACAAGCGCCCGTAACCCAATGACAAGGCCTACCCGGATGCACCCTTCCACAATTACTGCATGCTGTCCCGGTAGTATTCTTCTGACTATCCGCACCCCTATCAGTAATAATGGGCCTAGTCGGTCGACCCCCAACAGTCCTATCTCCACTCTGCCTCCTAGCAAAGGGCTCATCTCTCCTAGGCTTCTTAGCAAATCTCCCAACTCCAAAAGACTTATCATCTGCGGCTCTTTTACTTATCTCCTTCCTTTTACCCTTAAAACGGGACCCATACTCCGCTTGTTGGAATTCGTAATCTCGCTCACATAACTGGGCCCTTCTAACAGCCTCTCCGTAGGTAGAGATATCAAGTGGGGCCAATCGGGACCTGATAGATGGTCGTAATCCGTCCATAAACATTTCCACACGGTGCTCCTCATTACTCACCGTCTGTGGATCATAGCGGCTAAGGGCTGTAAACCGTGACTCATATTGATCCACCGTCTGATTCCCCTGAGTCAAATTCAAGTATTCGGTCTGCATCCTTTTCTGGGCCGTACGGGGAATGTACTGTTCACGAAAGTAGTCCAGAAATATATCCCACGTAACTGCAGGATGCCTAGCCTTCAATACCGTCTTGGTGGACTTCCACCAATGCTCTGCCTCATCCACAAGTAAGAAGGTGGCCATGCCCACTTTTTCTGCCTCATAGCATGCCATGTACTCAAAAAGTTTCTCCATCTCATTCACCCAACTCTCTGCCACCATCGGTTCCTTTTCCCCCTTGAACTTAGGAGGGTCGAACTTTTTGAACTCTCGAAGCCGAGTCAAATTACAACTTTCTACTGGTCCTGCCTGCGACTGCACTGTAGTAGGTACCTCAGGATGAGCCTGGGGCTGGGTTGGCTGAGCCGGAGGAGGTACAGGCTGAGCCGGAGGCTGAGGAGCAGGTGGTGGTGGAGGCACAGGAGGAGGCACTACCGGTGGTGGAGGTGGTGGTGCTGGTGCCAATGGTGGGGCTGCCTGTCCTTGATTGTTATTAAAATTTGCCATGAACTGAGTAAACATGGCGGACATGGCATTCATATTCTGGGACATGGCATCTATAGTCCTCTCCAGCCTATCCATTCGATTTCCATCAGGCTCTGGCTGAGGAGGAGGAGGAGGTTCTGGAATCGGAGTCTCAGGTGTCGGCACTTCTTGTCTTCTACCGACACTCCTCACACTCTTATAACGTCCTCGTCCTCGTCCTCGTCCTCTCATTTTCTATAGGTAGCCTGGACAAAACAAATAAATTTAGTACCATTTACGTAATTATGTACAGTATATACTCAGACATGTACAGTACTTATGGGGATGTAACTAATTCTTGACCTATCGACATCACATACGTCAGACCAACATTGCTCTGATACCAACTTTGTAATGACATTCTTCTATACAATAGTGCACTAAATTTTTCATTCTCTACTTACATTGTTGGGCTGTATGTAATGTCTCAACAATAACTCATAAGCTATATTTATAATAGCTATATAAAAATTATTCAACATTTGGTCCCAGTCCAAAACATTCTAAATAAGCATGCGTTCATCATCACAAAATATTATACTTAACCAATATATAATCACCAAGTTGCATGCATCGATATTTAACATAGTTTTATATCAGGAAATTCCTATTGCTACATCCCCATATTCTAAAAGCACTGAAAACATAAGTCTGAGTATCAATTAAATAGCTGTACATAATATACCTCCAAGGTAGAACCAAAATCCTCGAAGAACACGATAGCTCCCCACGTATACGCTCCTACTGCAAATAATCTGGGAGGTGGAGGAGGGGGGTGAGCTTTTTGGAAAGCCCAGTAAGAAATAAATATAAGAGACGGATACTAAATTTCTATATGCACGTTCAAAACATTCATTTAATTCAAATACTATTTTTCATAAAGTTTAGAAATCAACATGCTTATGCAATGCATTAACAGCATTTCTTTCAAAACATTGATAAACATTTCCATTCGAACATTATTCTCGTCATAACATTCAATATCTGTATTGGCATAAGTACGAAAGGAATCATATATATATCATAAGCTGGAGACATGATCATTAAGCAAAATAATCAAGCAGTTCAATTATTCCCATGCGGGAAGATACAGTTGACATATGGCCATAGTCCAGAGGGGTCCACAGAGAACACTGATCAGGTGTCTACTGGGCCCGCTGTGGACTGGATCAAGGTCACACAGCAATCGAAACTCTACTGTAGATTGGATCAAAATCATACAGTAATCCAAAACATTACCTACTGTGGACTGGATCAAGGTCCCACAGTAGTCCAAAACATTACTGCTACGATTATTAATTCATGTCTCAAAACATTTCCATACGTATCATTTCCAAAATAAATACAAAGTTCGATGGTCTGTATGAAAATAGGAGCTTTCCAATATGACTTTCAATGTAGTCAAGATACGGCCATTTCGTACTTATTTTAAAAACAAGACTAGCTAGAGGAGTGTTATTCCAAAACATTTTCATGAACTCTAGCTCATTTTATAAACCAATATTGTATGTAAATCCGGCAGCATAACGGCTTAATTTTAGTAAAAACCTCCTGCAAAGAAGATACAGTTTATAAACCACAAGCAGTTGATTTTAATATTTTATTTAGTATCCCCTACGTTTCCGATATATATCCCTCACCTCAATATGTAGCACGAGTATAGCTATGGCACCTTAACTTGTATCCTCTCCTCCTTGTAACATCTTCCTTGGCTGCCAAAGATTCCTTCACCCACTTGAATTTTCTT
Organism: Heritiera fomes; assembly: GCA_032173925.1. Classification (NCBI taxonomy): domain Eukaryota; kingdom Viridiplantae; phylum Streptophyta; class Magnoliopsida; order Malvales; family Malvaceae; genus Heritiera; species Heritiera fomes. The sequence goes on along the minus strand of JAPDPM010000023.1, from coordinate 3,651,735 downwards.
TTCTTACTAACACCTACATTAAAGACCACATATATATATATACATGTTTAGTTTTAACATTATTAACATATTGTTTCCTCATTAATCTTCATTCAAATTTCTTAATATATATATATATATATATCTATATATATATATATATTTCACCACCCTTCCTAATACCTTTGTGCTTCTCTTAAAATCTTAGGTAATTTAAATCCAAATACACCAAATATACTTACTCTTGTTCTTCTCTTTGTTTCTTTGTTTCTTTGTTCAGCCTCCAAGTAAATTGAAGCAGTCCAAGTGAGGAGAAATCTGTCACAATTCAACCTAATTTAATCACCATTCTTTGCTTAAATAATACCTTAGTTTAAATTTAAACAAATCTCAACATTAGCTTCCTTACCTCATAGTCAAACCATTATTTGCCTTGGTCAACTTCCATGAAATGAAAACAACTCCAAATCAGAAAATCATCCACGTTTTTGCAGCTCCTTTTCCCTTTTGCTTTGTTGAATTCTCTTGTTTCCTTTCCCTTCCTTCACTCTCGGTTTTCAAGCTCACTGTTCAGCATTAAATCAACATGTTCCAAAGCCTTAAAAAAAACAGTCCACAGTAGTTAAGATTTTCAGTCTCAATAGCTTGCATTCCTGCGCACACATTGCACCAATCAACACATTTTCCAGCCCTCTGTAGACAATCACAATTTGCCTTCAACACAGCCCTGTTTCAGCCTCTCAGATCACGTTTATAGCCCTTAAATTCCAACCTGTGCTCTACTATTTTGCAGCCTAAAAGCCATCGTCTTTCAGCCACTCAAAAACCTCGCCGAGAGTCCCCATATAGCAGCTACTTACAGCTTCACCAAGAGCTTCAATCGGCAGCCTTCTCAACACCTAAAAACTAGCATCAACCATGATCAAAATGAATTTCAACTCCAGGCCAAAGATCAACCCAAGGAAACCACTCCAAACAACCTTTTAAATAGCACCTAAACTCACCCTACAGCCACTTCATTCAGCATCAAGATAACTCAGCCTTACTAATCAGCCCCAATACTCAGCATCGAATGGCCGTGAAGACAGCACCAATGACCTTCCATTCGTACCTTAAACCACCCCTAGCCAGACCCTCAAAACCCTTACCGATCGCCTCTTATTTCACTTTCGAAAACTGAATCTCCCTTGCCTTGAACTTTCCTTCCCTAAGCCTTGGTTGTTGACGCACAAAGGAATGGGTGAATAGCGACACGATGGTGAGGAAGTGGGGGCTCTCGGTTCAGCAGCAAAATAGAAGGAAGGAAATGAAATGGCTCTTGTCAGATTGGTGATGATGATGGACGGTGGTGAATGAAGCTGATATGGTTAGCAAACAGAAACCCAAGTTAGTGGGATGGGATTTCGTGAGGTTTCTTTAAGAAGCCTCCTCTTGCAACATTATTTTATTCCCACTATATTATATATATATTTATTCATTTTCCTTTTTAACTCTATTTTAGCATTTAACAAACTATATTCCTAACTAGTTTATTTTCTTTATTCATTTAATCCATCAAAAGAGGAAATTTACAACTATTACACATTTATTCTCAGCTCAAGTGTGTTTTTGCTCTTCCTTCAAGGATGGGTAGTTAAATTGCAGATAGCTGAAACTTCTTAAGTTCCTGGATAGTTCTCTTAGGCATTCTGTGATTCCTCTCAGTGTTGCAACAGTGTGGTTAACTGTAACCAACAAGGAACATAACAGCATCTATGGAGAAGTAAAGTTCAGCAATCTTCTTGGACTCAATTAAGTCATGCAAATTTCTTTCCAGTCTTGTCAAGACTCAAGATCTTATTATGTTCTTTCTGTTCTAGTTAAGTAAGCATTCAAATTCCTTCGCTTTCCTTCATCTTTTTCTCTTATCAGTTCTTCAATCCTTAAACTTCAACATACTCTCATCTTCATGTATGATTCTAGTTTATTTGTTTACTTAGCTTATAATTGAGTGAAGCCTGCAGTACTAAAGGGAAATTCTGCAAATAAAATGTAGGTGGCCTTGTTCTCCATGCCTGGTTCTTTGCTGCTTCATAGCTTTGTTTGTGATCTCTGCTATAGGCTTTTAAGCCTCCCCTTTCTTCCAAAGAGGTGGAAGAAGAAACGACCTAGATTAGTGGAAGATATGTCAGATTGTTCTGATACAGAAAATGTCATATTTTGATTATCAGTTATACAAATAAATATTTCTTTTTTGTGTTAAAAACTTTGTGAATCAAACAGATTAAGTCAAAGCAAATTACAGCAAGTTTTTCTCATTAAAGCTCAGCATTTTTAGTTGCTCAATACCACTAGCATGCATTGCTCAATGTTAAGCTATGATCGTATCAATGTTACTTAGTCCAAATTGTTGTTCTCATTGACAAATAGAGAAGCTGATCTTTCTTGTGAATCAAAGTTCGACTAATTGTGAAAGCATTTCGAAGATAAAATCTTAAAAACATCAAATCGATATGAAAATTCGAAAGTTAATATGATAGCTAGCCGGATAATGATATTAAATTTTCGACCTTAAAGCTATAATTATTACTTAGAAATATTTGGTCATAGCATGAGCTATATGCTATTATAGAAGGTTTTAAAGAGTTTTAGCAAGCATCAATCACTTAACATTCTGTATGTTTAATTTGCAGTTCTTTTCTGTCTTAAACAGCAACTGATGTTTCTAATTAACAATTCTCCAACTCTATGTACTACATATCTAAGCAACTGATGCACATGCTTTAGCCTTAGTTTTCTTCTTTCTGTGTCATGTATGAAAGCGACACCAGATATTACATGGAAATTCTCTATGGAGTTTCTACAAATAATGGCACATATCCAACCTGAATCACCAATAGAAATTTCTTAGTTGCAGAAATAAATTATTCAAGCTTAGCAAGCAGTTGATTGTGACATCCATAGGCTTTAGCCTTCTTTTTCTTCTCTGGTGTGACATGTATGAAAGTGACACCAACACCAGCTAGCTATATAGACATGGATTTTCTACAAATATTTAATAGAACAGAAACGTGAGTTTCAAAAGCAAAATTTGCTTTGAACTGGCGTTAGCTAACTGGTTTGTTTTCGACTTTGGCCATCCCTATAAATATATAAATCCCAACTCTCAACTAGCTATTCATCATATCATTCAAAGCTTCAAAGTTTTCACTGGAGAAGCAGAAAAAACTGAAGATTTTGATCAAAATGGCTACCAGGTAATTAAGAACTTTCCTTTTCCTATTCATCCATCTTAATAAATCAGTTCAATCATGTTCAAGTTATAACCACTGTTATTGTGTTTAGCATTCTGTTTGCGTATCTGAACATTTGATTCAATGATTTGTGCATGATTCTTAGCTCTAATCGAGCAAAGTTTAAAACTCCCATTTCTCAAATCACATGTAATCTAAAGCAGCAGTTGATTTTCTCTTCTGATTTCACATTTCAGCCCAGGGGACATGGCAGCATTGCATGCAATGTTGGGCTTCCCAATAATGGCCTTCATTCCTTTCCTATTACTCAAATACCACAATGCCGATGTTTCTCCCTTTGACGACAACAGTCTCCTGATACTGGCCTTCTTCATCGCCACTTTAACATATGTTGCAGCCATGGTAACCGAATTCAAGCTCCGAATCCGCGAGCTCGAATGCCCCAACTTCATCACCAATATCAGTCACTTGTCCGCGCCACTTGCATCAATTTCCCTTGTGATGATCACTTTTCCATACCTTGGATGGTTCTTGTCTGTGATATGGGTTGGTTTCTTCGTTAAGCTAGCACTTGACTCTTACCAGGAGTTCTTGCAGCTGGTAGCCGACGCAGCTCGATGCGTATCTAAGCTAATTCGGAATAAAATATTGCGTCCGGAGGCTGAGAAAGATCAGACGAAGGATCAGACATCTGCTGCAAGTAGTACGACTTCTGACTCTAACGTTTGAATAATCCATTGCTGACTAGCAATTGGCATGAAGATTCATTACATTTTCTTGCACATATACCAAACAACAACATTTGATTAATACTATATGTTTCATTCTTTCTTGGAATATATAGCTCATTGAATCTCAAGTCTTAACCATCTCTATTATTATTTTGTCGTCAAGTTGTACAAGTTATCATTTATTGAGAACTTAGTATTAATTGGATGATACAATAGGAAAATGACATAAAAATAGATATAAATGTGACATAGGTTAAAATTTGATAAAAATTAATTTTTTTTGTTTGCCGTATTAATACAAATTTTAATAAAATAAATATTCGTATTTTTCATTACACGAATTTTGATATAAAACTGACAAACACAAAATACATACACAAATTATTATGTCCACTTAGTCGTCTAAGAGTTTAAGCCCCCATATCCAGGATGGTGCGAAAGTTTGACCAAATTTCTGAAGAAAATCAAAGGTATGGCGTTGTTTCTGGTAGACCAAACTCCAAATCAGCTCTGATAAGAACAAATCGGGTTCAGATGTTGCCTGGATCAAGACCAGAAAGCCGAATACTTATGGCAGCCATGGATACTATGAAAAGATCCAAAGCTTCATTACCCTTACCATTGCAGCAGCTATTATAACCCTTATTTTTCTAATCCACCACACTTTGAGCCTTATAGCTATTGGTCATAGACAAACTGATTTTTTTTTTATCAAATTGTGCACTCATCTGGAATTGCTTTGAGAACCTACTGTAATTTAGACATGTTTCAAGCATTAACTGAAGAAAAGAACACAGATTAGGATTAGGAAAGAACTCAAATATTTTCTAATAGAATTGCTTATTAGTCACTTGTTTTTAAACATGTTTTTAATTAAATAAGAAAAAGGGATTAAGGGTAATTTGGATTGGTGTGGTTTTATGATCGGACCCTTGCGATTCAGTGAGAAATACTTCCTTCTAAGGGTCCAATCATAAAACAACGACATTCATGGTGATTGGTGAGAATCCTCTTCATCGCACATCTAAATGAATTTTATATAAAAACCATTGTAATTTAAAAATTGAGTTTTATATTGTTCTAATAATTTTGCATTTTAGATTAATCAAAACCCAATTATTTCAATCAATGCATACACGCAAGTTTCACAAGTCAAGAAAAGCTGCAAATTGGCTATTGGAAGAGTGCAGCATGCATCTAGCTTAAACTTAAAAATTCAAGCTTTTTTGCTATTTAAATAAGTCTGATTTTTAATTAATAATCCGAATTCAATTAAGATTTTAAACTTTTAATTAAATTACGTCAAAATTTCGTGGTAACTTTCCCGAAACCTAATTCACATGTGATGAAACATTGGGCAGCCAAATTTAACTAGAGATTTATACCCAAATTTAGAACAGAAGCCCATACATTTATTATGCAATTACATCATAATTGGAGAAAGCTTAGCTCTCCAATGAAAATCAAGACAAATTATTACTAATAATTAACAATTAATCATATACAAGTATATAACATAAGGCAAGTGAGTTAAGAAGTTCAAATAGAAGAAAAGAAAACATGATTGTGATTGTTAATTTGTTATTGTCCTCATTATCAATATTACCAAACACCAAACAAGAAAAAACCCAACATTCTTTAACCCTTGTTTTCTCAGTTTCATAGGGCAAATATCTCCAAATGACTCAGCAAATTCCAGGAAAGTTGTCCCAGGACCGGGAGCTAGAAGTCCTGCCATGGTCAGCTGCAATGTCAGCAGGCAACAGTGAAGCTATATGATGCATTTCAAGGCCTAGATTGTCATCTGTTATGACTGAGGATTGCCCGTTGGAGCCTTCCCCACTGTCGTTGTACCAGTCGAGGATTGGCATGGAAGAAGGGATTGCATTGAGTTGCCTCGAGTAGTCTTCGTCTGTTGTGCTGATCTGTTCTGGTGTTTCTTCTTTTGCTTTCATTGCTAAATTGTTGTCAATGGAAAAGCAAGCATTAGAAGAATTGATCAGGAAAACCAGTAATTTCAGAATCAAAGAAGAGATTGTGACATTTAGATGGTTCAATCAGATTGTTTCTGTAAGATTTTCCTCATCAATGACACCACCCACTTGCCCTCTATTCCCTATTCAAGTATGCTTAGAACAAAAATATTGGACTGTTATGCTTAGTTACTACCATATTTGAACTTCAATAATCCCTATCTTGCATCAGAACTATGCAAATAAACAGGTGATAGGCATCGAGAAATGAAAATAAAACAAAACAGCACACAAACGATTTAACATAGAAAACTTTAAAGACAGAAAAAAATCACGGAAGAGGAAGAAAATTTTCATTATTAACAAAAAAGATTAACTATAAGGAGATATTTCAGATATGATGCCACCCATAAAAAACCCATAAGAATTCTTAACAGTCGAATCAGATTTGTCACCCTGTGAGCTTTCTAAGTCAGGTCAAACAGAATTCGGGTCACAAGCAACAACTTTAATTTTTAAAAGTTAATAATTAAGAAGTAATACTGAAAAAGTAAGAAAGATCCACTTTTACTGATTCTACCTATTGAAAAAGAAAAAAATGCTGCCAAATAATGCAGATCATGACTAAAAATGATAATAAGAATAGCTTTAATTCTTCTCTAAAACTTTGTGCTAATCCACCCACAGTTAAATTGTTTTTTGAGAGCTTTTATGATCTGAAAAGTATGGTGTATGTGCAAAGGAGTATATTGCATTAAAGGCCATGCTAATGATGACTATGATGAATCATACTGGGATGCAACATTAACTAAATCCTCAAAGGAAAACGCTATGGGTTCTCAATTCTTTTTCCATTTCTAGATGTGTTTTGGACTTGTGTTGTCAAAACCCATATGGTTATCCGTCTAAAAACCCAAATACAAGGATCAGATCACAATTAGACCCAAATATTATCAACCACAACTTACTTAACTAATTGTAGTCTAGTCCTGTAATAGTTGTAAATTTCCTCTTTTGATGGATTAAATAAACAAAGAAAATAAATTAATTAGAAAACAAAACAACTAAATACTAAGTGGAGTAAAATAATTAAATGAATATAGATATATATGTATAGAACCGGAAATGGTAAAATAAATAAATAAATTGAATAAACAAATAGATACACATTGGGAAATGGGAGTGGCTTACTTGAGAAGATTGGAGAACAGTTACTCCACTAACCCATTTCCCATCGTCTAACATCATTCTTCTAACAAAAAAAAAGTATTTATCATTTCAACTCTTTCTTATGTCTCTCTGCTAAACCGAGACCTCCATTCTCATCCATTGTGTCTTGTTTTAGCCATCCAAATGGGGTCGGTTGTGAAGGTTTAAGAGAGGTGAAGCTCAAGCCAAAGAAAGGTTCAGGTTTAAGAGCCAAATAGAAGAAAAGGTGAAGTCACTGACTATTGAACAAGGGCTGGAAAAACAGAGCACGTTGGAAAGGAATGGCGCAAGGGTGAAGACTGAAGTTCAAAAGGGAATGGAGGGCTGATTGGAAACAATGAAGTGAGGTGCAGAAAAGAGGAAGGAAGAGAGGCAGCTATCGTGTTAGCTTGAAGGAAGAACCCGTGAAGAAGAAAGAAAATCTTGGGTTGAAGAACAAAGCCGAGAATAAAGGAAAGGAAACAAGAGAGTCAACGAAGCAAAGGGAAAAAGGAGCTGAAAAGAACGTGGGTATTGGCTGCTTTAGAATTTTTATTCACATGGAAGAGTAGTAAGAAGGGGCTGTCTCGGGTTAAAAAAAAAAAGGGCTGCTGGAAAGGTGGAGTATTTTCTGTTTGAGATTGTCCTCCTCATGTGAATGTTGACCAAGGAAAATGGTGGTCTGAACGTGAGGTAAGTGATAAAAAAATTGGATTTTTAAATTAAGTTAAAACAGCAAGAATATTCAAAGCAACAAGTGATGAAGATTAAGACTAATTTTATATATGTATAGGATCTCTTTGGAAGCACCAATTGTAAGGTTCCAACCGAAGCAGTGGCTGCAATTTTATGAAGTTCAGAATAGCTCCCAAAGCAGCAAATATTAAGCCACATTAAGGGCCATCGGTGTTGACAAATAAACAAAGGTAAGAGTTAAATTAGTTATGAATACTTAAAGGATGTTGGCAGAGTGAAATGGGATGATGAAATATTATTGTTGATGTAGGTTGGAGTGGGAAAAGAACATTTAAGTAGGTGAAGGAGTCTTTGGCATCCAAGGAAAATGTTGCAAGGTAATGCACTTAAAGGGGACTTTAGAAATATACACTTCCTTAAGGTGATATAAATTTACCTAAGATAAATTCATAATATAAATCCTATTGTTTTTATGCTTTTATGTAGGAAGAAAGGAGACAAGTAGAGAACATTAAGCACTCCAAATATTAAAGACCAAAGAAAAAGGAAATATAAAGTGGTGAAAATTTCAAGAGGTGCAAGCACATAATATCAATACTCGTGCTACATATTGAGGTGAGGGATATATATCGGAAACGTAGGGGATACTAAATAAAATATTAAAATCAACTGCTTGTGGTTTATAAATTGTATCTTCTTTGCAGGAGGTTTTTACAAAAATTTAGCTGTTATGCTGCCGGATTTTCGTATAATATTGATTTGTAAAATGAGCTAGAGTTCATGAAAATAATTTGGAAAAAACACTACTCTAGCTAGTTTTGTTTTGAAAATAAGTACGAAATGACAGTATTTTGACTACTTTGGAAGTCATATTTGAAAGCTCCTATTTTCATACAGACCATCGAGCTTTGTATTTATTTTGGAAATGATACGTACGGAAATGTTTTGAGACATGAATTAATAATCATAGCAGTAATGTTTTAGACTACTGTGGGACCTTGATCCAGTCCACAGTATGTAATGTTTTGGACTACTGTATGATTTTGATCCAATCTACAGTAGAGTTTCGATTGCTGTGTGACCTTGATCCAGTCCACAGCGGGCCCAGTAGACACCTGATCAGTGTTCTCTGTGGACCCCTCTGGACTATGGCCATATGTCAACTGTACCTTCCCGCACGGGAATAATTGAACTGCTTGATTTTGCTTAATGATCATGTCTCCAGCTTATGCTATGTATATGATTCCTTTTGTACTTATGCCAATATGGATTTTGAATGTTATGATGAGAATTATGTTTCGAATGAAAATGTTTATCGATGGTTTTGAAAGAAATGCTTCTGACAGATTGCATAAGCATGTTGATTTCCAAATTTTACGAAAAACAGTATTGGAGTTTTAATGAATGTTTCGAAACTTGCATATAGAAAATTTAGTATCTGTCTCTTATATTTATTTCTTACTGGGCTTTCCAAAAAGCTCACCCCCCTCCTCCACCTCCCAGATTATTTGCAGTAGGAGCGTATACGTGGGGAGCTATCGCGTTCTTTGAGGCTTTTGGTTCTACCTTGGAGGTATATTATGTACAGCTACTTAATTTAGATTCAGACTTATGTTTTCAGTACTTTTAGAATATGGGGATGTAGCAATAAGAATTTCCTGATATAAATCTATGTTAAATATCGATGCATGCAACTTGATGATTATATATTGGTTAAGTATAATATTTTGTGATGATGAATGCATGCTTATTTAGAATGTTTGGACTGGGACCAAATGTTGAATAATGTTTATATAGCTATTATAAATATAGCTTATGAGTTAATGTTGAGACATTACATACAGCCCAACAATGTAAGTAGAAAAAGAAAAAAAAAATTTGTGCACTTTTGTATATAGGAAGGTCATTACAAAATTGGTATCAGAGCCATGTTGGTCTGACGTATGTGATGTCGATAGGTCAAGAATTAGTTACGTCCCCATAAGTACTGTACATGTCTGAATATATACTGTACATAATTACGTAAATGGTACTAAATATGTTTGTTTTGTCTAGGCTATCTAGAAAAGAATGAGAGGACGAGGACGAGGACGTTATAAGAGTGTGAGGAGTGTCGGTAGTAGACAAGAAGTGCCGGCACCTGAGATCCCGACTCCAGAACCTCCTCCTCAGCCAGAGCCTGATGGAAATCGGATGGATAGGCTGGAGAGGACTTTAGATGCCATGTCCCAAAATATGAATGCCATGTCCGCCATGTTTACTCAGTTCATGGCAAATTTCAATAACAATCAAGGACAGGCAGCCCCACCATTGGCACCAGCACCAGCACCTCCACCACCAGTAGTGCCTCCTCCTATGCCTCCACCACCACCTGCTCCTCAGCCTCCGGCTCAGCCTGTACCTCCTCCGGCTCAGCCAACCCAGCCCCAGACTCAGCTTGAGGTACCTACTACAGTGCAGTCGCAGGCAGGACCAGTAGAAAGTTGTAATCTGACTCGGCTTCGAGAGTTCAAAAAGTTCGACCCTCCTAAGTTCAAGGGGGAAAAGGAACCGATGGTGGCGGAGAGTTGGGTGAACGAGATGGAGAAATTATTTGAGTACATGGCATGCTCTGAGGCAGAAAAAGTGGGCATGGCCACCTTCTTACTTGTGGATGAGGTAGAGCATTGGTGGAAGTCCACCAAGACGGTATTGAAGGCTAGGCATCCTGCAGTTACGTGGGATATATTTCTGGACTACTTTCGTGAACAGTACATTCCCCGTACGGCCCAGAAGAGGATGCAGACCGAATACTTGAATTTGACTCAGGGGAATCAGACGGTGGATCAATATGAGTCACGGTTTACATCCCTTAGCCGCTATGATCCACAGACGGTGAGTAGTGAGGAGCACCGTGTGGAGATGTTTATGGACGGATTACGACCATCTATCAGGTCCCGATTGGCCCCACTTGATATCTCTACCTACGGAGAGGCTATTAGAAAGGCCCAGTTATGTGAGCGAGATTACGAATTCCAACAAGCGGAGTATGGGTCCCGTTTTAAGGGTAAAGGGAAGGAGATAAGTAAAAGAGCCTCAGATGATAAATCCTTTGGAGTTGGGAGATTTGCTAAGAAGCCTAGGAGAGATGAGCCCTTTACTAGGAGGCAGGGTAGAGATAGGACTGTTGGGGGTCGACCGACTAGGCCCATTATTACTGATAGGGGTGCGGATAGTCAGAAGAATACTACCGGGACAGCATGTAGTAATTGTGGAAGGGTGCATCCGGGTAGGCCTTGTCATTGGGTTACGGGCGCTTGTTTCGGGTGTGGACAAAAGGGGCACATGGTTAAAGATTGTCCGCTGAATAGGAATACACCAAAAGAGCCTGAGCGCCCTACTCAGCCCCAGAGTCGAGCCACCGCAGCAGATAAAGGCAAGAAAGCAGTGGTTCAGGGCCGAGTTTTTGCACTGGATCAAGGACCTGCGGACACTTCTTCGGATGTCATTAAGGGTAAGATACTTGTATCTGAAGTTATGGCACTTGCATTATTTGACCCTGGATCCACGCATTCATTTATATCACCTGCTTTTGCTATGAAAATACATGTAAGACCGGAACCTTTAGGATAGATTTTACAAATTAGCACTCCTTTAAAAGAAACTCATATGACTGGTGTAGTGTATAAGAATTGTAAATTTAAGATAGGCAAGAAGGAATCAGTAGTAGATCTAGTACTACTAAATATGTACGACTTTGATGTGATTTTGGGCATGGATTGGCTATCTGCCAATCGAGTTAATTTGGACTGCCACCTTAAGACTATAACTTTCACTTATCCCGAAAGATATGATGTAAAATTCAATTCTAAGTAATGAAAGTGTTTTGTTTTGTTGATTGAATGTTGTTAATGATAATTTATGTTGTCTATTTAATCATGAAGGGTTTCTTGCTTGTGTTGAGGATGTGGACAAACACCGTCCGGAATTACATGAGATCCCTGTGGTGAGGGACTTCCCTGATGTATTCCCGGATGAATTGCCAGGACTTCCCCCGGATAGGGAGTTAGAATTCGCTATTGATTTGATCCCTGGCACGGAACCCATATCTAAGCCACCGTATAGGATGGCCTTAGTCGAGCTGAATGAATTGAAGAAGCAGCTCCAAGAATTGTTAGAAAGAGGGTTCATTCGACCAAGCGTGTCTCCATGGGGCGCTCCAGTTTTATTTGTCCGGAAGAAAGATGGTAGCCTTCGGTTGTGCATCGATTATCGGTGGTTGAATAAGGCTACTATCAAGAACAAGTATCCACTTCCCAGGATCGATGACTTATTCGATCAACTTAAGGGTGCTCAGATCTTTTCCAAGATTGATCTTAGATCGGGATATCATCAGTTGAAGATTAGAAGCGATGATATTCTTAAAACAGCCTTTAGGACCCGATATGGACACTATGAGTTCTTGGTGATGCCATTCGGGCTTACGAATGCACCCGCGGCTTTTATGAACTTGATGAATGAAGTGTTCAAGCCGTATCTAGATAGATTTGTCATCGTGTTCATAGATGACATCCTAGTCTATTCTAAGTCCTGGGAAGAACATGAGCAGCACTTGAGGATTGTACTTCAGACTCTCAGGGATCGCAAGTTATATGCTAAGCTTAGCAAGTGCGACTTTTGGCTGAATCAGATTTCCTTTCTGGGTCATGTGGTGGATAAGGACGAGGTGTCTGTGGATCCGACAAGATAGAGGCTATTGTGCAATGGGATAGGCCAAAGTCAGTCACGGAGATTCGGAGTTTCCTTGGTTTAGCTGGTTATTATCGGAGATTTGTTGAGGGATTTTCTAGACTAGCTGCTCCTCTAACACGCCTCACCCGTAAAGATGTAAAATTTGAGTGGGATGACGCCTGTGAGCGTAGTTTCCAAGAGTTGAAGCGTCGATTGACCTCAGCACCAATCCTCACTCTTCCTAGTGGTTCAGGAGGTTTCTCGGTGTACAGTGATGCATCGGCTCAGGGTTTGGGTTGTGTGCTTATGCAGAACGGAAGAGTAGTGGCATACGGGTCTAGACAGCTTAAAGATCATGAAAGAAACTATCCCACTCATGATTTGGAGTTGGCCGCAGTAATTTTTGCTTTGAAAATTTGGCGGCATTATCTTTATGGGGAAAGATTCCATATATTTACGGATCACAAAAGTTTGAAGTATTTGTTCTCCCAGAAAGAGTTAAATATGAGACAAAGGAGATGGATGGAACTTCTAAAGGATTACGATTGCGAGATCTTATATCACCCAGGTAAAGCTAATGTTGTTGCTGATGCTCTTAGTCGGAAACACCTGGGATTGGTCTCTTATATGATGGTCCGAGAGTTTGATTTACTAGAACAGTTTGCAAGTCTGAGTTTGAACATCTCCTCTTCTGAGAGGTATGGTATGGTGGCGAGTATGAGGATTGAGCCTAATCTGATGGAGAGTATTAGACGTGCTCAGAGAGAGGATCAATATTGTGTGGATATGACTAGTCAGATTCAGACAAGAGAGCATATTGATTTTGCAATTGGGTCTGATGGTCTACTAAGGTTTAAAGGCCGAATTTGTATCCCGGATGATAGAGGTCTCAAGGATCTTATTTTATCTGAAGCTCACTTTACTAAGTACACTTTACACCCGGGTAATACAAAGATGTATCATAATCTACGTAAAGTGTATTGGTGGTCTGGAATGAAGAGAGACATTGCTGATTTTGTTACTATGTGTCTCACCTGTTAGCAGGTTAAAGTAGAGCATTAGAGGCCAGCTGGGTTACTTCAACCTTTATCTATACCTACTTGGAAATGAGAGCATGTTACCATGGACTTTATCATGGGACTACCCAGAACTAGGAGAAATCATGATGCTATCTGGGTTATTGTGGATAGACTTACAAAATCAGCCCACTTTTTGGCTATGAAGTCTACAGATACTCTTAATGCTCTAGCTAGTATGTATGTTAAGGAAATTGTACGACTTCATGGAGTTCCAGTGAGCATCACTTCCGACCGAGATTCTCGGTTTATATCCCACTTTTGGGAACACTTTCAGGACGCCATGGGATCTCGGCTGAATTTTAGCACTGCATTTCACCCACAGACAGATGGGCAATCTGAACGTACGATTCAGACTTTAGAAGACATGTTGAGAGCGTGTGCTATGGACTTTAAGGGCTCCTGGGACGATCATCTTCCTTTAGCCGAGTTTGCATACAATAACACCTATCATTCGAGCATTGGAATGGCACCGTATGAAGCTTTGTATGGTAGAAAGTGCCGTTCTCCAGTTGCTTGGGAAGAAGTGGGCGAACGTAAGATACTTGCTCCTGATTTGGTAGAACAGGCTTCTGAGGATGTTCGATTGATTTGTGAGAGGCTTAGGACAGCTCAAAGCCGACAGAAGAGCTATGCTGACAGTAGGCGTAGACACTTGGAGTTCTCTGTAGGTGATTTTGTGTTTTTGAAGGTTTCCCCATCTAAAGGTATTATGAGATTTGGCAAGAAAGGAAAACTAAGTCCTCGTTTCATCGGGCCTTTTGAGATTCTAGACCGAATAGGAGATGTAGCATACCGGTTAGCCTTGCCTCCGGAGTTAGCCAGAGTACATAATGTATTTCATGTATCTATGCTACGCAAGTATCACCCCGATCCGTCACATGTCATTCAATATGAGCCTCTGGAAATTAGAGAAGATATGAGCTATGTGGAGAAACCGATACGGATTGTGGATAGAAAGGAGAGAGTACTACGGTCTAAGAGTATTCCATTGGTAAAGGTGCTTTGGCAATATCATACAACTGAGGAAGCAACATGGGAACTTGAAAGTCTTATGAAGGAAAAGTATCCAGAGCTATTCGATCAGAGATTACCCGATGTGAATTTGGAGGACCAAATTTTCTAAGGTAGGGAGGATGTAATAGTTGTAAATTTCCTCTTTTGATGGATTAAATAAACAAAGAAAATAAATTAATTAGAAAACAAAACAACTAAATACTAAGTGGAGTAAAATAATTAAATGAATATAGATATATATGTATAGAACCGGAAATGGTAAAATAAATAAATAAATTGAATAAACAAATAGATACACATTGGGAAATGGGAGTGGCTTACTTGAGAAGATTGGAGAACAGTTACTCCACTAACCCATTTCCCATCGTCTAACATCATTCTTCTAACAAAAAAAAAGTATTTATCATTTCAACTCTTTCTTATGTCTCTCTGCTAAACCGAGACCTCCATTCTCATCCATTGTGTCTTGTTTTAGCCATCCAAATGGGGTCGGTTGTGAAGGTTTAAGAGAGGTGAAGCTCAAGCCAAAGAAAGGTTCAGGTTTAAGAGCCAAATAGAAGAAAAGGTGAAGTCACTGACTATTGAACAAGGGCTGGAAAAACAGAGCACGTTGGAAAGGAATGGCGCAAGGGTGAAGACTGAAGTTCAAAAGGGAATGGAGGGCTGATTGGAAACAATGAAGTGAGGTGCAGAAAAGAGGAAGGAAGAGAGGCAGCTATCGTGTTAGCTTGAAGGAAGAACCCGTGAAGAAGAAAGAAAATCTTGGGTTGAAGAACAAAGCCGAGAATAAAGGAAAGGAAACAAGAGAGTCAACGAAGCAAAGGGAAAAAGGAGCTGAAAAGAACGTGGGTATTGGCTGCTTTAGAATTTTTATTCACATGGAAGAGTAGTAAGAAGGGGCTGTCTCGGGTTAAAAAAAAAAAGGGCTGCTGGAAAGGTGGAGTATTTTCTGTTTGAGATTGTCCTCCTCATGTGAATGTTGACCAAGGAAAATGGTGGTCTGAACGTGAGGTAAGTGATAAAAAAATTGGATTTTTAAATTAAGTTAAAACAGCAAGAATATTCAAAGCAACAAGTGATGAAGATTAAGACTAATTTTATATATGTATAGGATCTCTTTGGAAGCACCAATTGTAAGGTTCCAACCGAAGCAGTGGCTGCAATTTTATGAAGTTCAGAATAGCTCCCAAAGCAGCAAATATTAAGCCACATTAAGGGCCATCGGTGTTGACAAATAAACAAAGGTAAGAGTTAAATTAGTTATGAATACTTAAAGGATGTTGGCAGAGTGAAATGGGATGATGAAATATTATTGTTGATGTAGGTTGGAGTGGGAAAAGAACATTTAAGTAGGTGAAGGAGTCTTTGGCATCCAAGGAAAATGTTGCAAGGTAATGCACTTAAAGGGGACTTTAGAAATATACACTTCCTTAAGGTGATATAAATTTACCTAAGATAAATTCATAATATAAATCCTATTGTTTTTATGCTTTTATGTAGGAAGAAAGGAGACAAGTAGAGAACATTAAGCACTCCAAATATTAAAGACCAAAGAAAAAGGAAATATAAAGTGGTGAAAATTTCAAGAGGTGCAAGCACATAATATCAATACTCGTGCTACATATTGAGGTGAGGGATATATATCGGAAACGTAGGGGATACTAAATAAAATATTAAAATCAACTGCTTGTGGTTTATAAATTGTATCTTCTTTGCAGGAGGTTTTTACAAAAATTTAGCTGTTATGCTGCCGGATTTTCGTATAATATTGATTTGTAAAATGAGCTAGAGTTCATGAAAATAATTTGGAAAAAACACTACTCTAGCTAGTTTTGTTTTGAAAATAAGTACGAAATGACAGTATTTTGACTACTTTGGAAGTCATATTTGAAAGCTCCTATTTTCATACAGACCATCGAGCTTTGTATTTATTTTGGAAATGATACGTACGGAAATGTTTTGAGACATGAATTAATAATCATAGCAGTAATGTTTTAGACTACTGTGGGACCTTGATCCAGTCCACAGTATGTAATGTTTTGGACTACTGTATGATTTTGATCCAATCTACAGTAGAGTTTCGATTGCTGTGTGACCTTGATCCAGTCCACAGCGGGCCCAGTAGACACCTGATCAGTGTTCTCTGTGGACCCCTCTGGACTATGGCCATATGTCAACTGTACCTTCCCGCACGGGAATAATTGAACTGCTTGATTTTGCTTAATGATCATGTCTCCAGCTTATGCTATGTATATGATTCCTTTTGTACTTATGCCAATATGGATTTTGAATGTTATGATGAGAATTATGTTTCGAATGAAAATGTTTATCGATGGTTTTGAAAGAAATGCTTCTGACAGATTGCATAAGCATGTTGATTTCCAAATTTTACGAAAAACAGTATTGGAGTTTTAATGAATGTTTCGAAACTTGCATATAGAAAATTTAGTATCTGTCTCTTATATTTATTTCTTACTGGGCTTTCCAAAAAGCTCACCCCCCTCCTCCACCTCCCAGATTATTTGCAGTAGGAGCGTATACGTGGGGAGCTATCGCGTTCTTTGAGGCTTTTGGTTCTACCTTGGAGGTATATTATGTACAGCTACTTAATTTAGATTCAGACTTATGTTTTCAGTACTTTTAGAATATGGGGATGTAGCAATAAGAATTTCCTGATATAAATCTATGTTAAATATCGATGCATGCAACTTGATGATTATATATTGGTTAAGTATAATATTTTGTGATGATGAATGCATGCTTATTTAGAATGTTTGGACTGGGACCAAATGTTGAATAATGTTTATATAGCTATTATAAATATAGCTTATGAGTTAATGTTGAGACATTACATACAGCCCAACAATGTAAGTAGAAAAAGAAAAAAAAAATTTGTGCACTTTTGTATATAGGAAGGTCATTACAAGTCCTTGTGTTTGGACTTGATTATGATCTAATCTCTGTGTTTGGGCGTTTAGACTGATAGCCTTAATTATAGGTTATGAAGTGATAATTAATATTAGATCATTTTATAGAACAAGCAAGCACATCAAGTTAAGAACAAAAAGTCAATAGATTGGGACTTTAGGTATTAACCCAGATCTAGAAAAAGAAAAAAAAAATATATTTTTCATGTATCTGATTCATTGAATTTTTAAGCTAAGATTGTGTTATTGTTTCGACTTGAACACATAGAAGAGAGACAATTCAAGTTAAAGCAAGGTTTGGCAGCAATTCATCTACTGAAGTCTAAGCATCAAAATCACATTTTGGAACATGGTCAATGGATCTGATTCACTGAAAAACACACAAATTGCATCATAATTGAACTTTATTTGCACTATTTCATGGACTGACCTGAAGCTAAACCCTCAGAGCTTGAACTGAACCCACCCAAACAACTCTGCCTCCTCATAAGTTCACTGTTGCCTGCCAAAACCTCAGCCTCCTCCAGCATATCCTCCAACAAGCCATTTCCACTGACAGGCATACTCAAATGCTGTTGGTGGTTGTTCTGATCATCACTGCCATAGTTATTCCCCTTAGTTTCAAGTGCAACCTCTGAATGTCCAACTTGGGACAACAATTGGTTTGAAGGGAGCTCCATTTTCAATGGATAAACAAACGCAGGAGTCGGTATAAATTGTCCTGAATCATAATGGGGACGAAAGATCCTTGAAGATGAAGCAAGATCAAGTGTTATTGGATCCAAGGAATATGAAGGGTAGTGTGGAGGGTGACAAAATGGTAGCATAAAGCTCGAACTGGTACTGCCGCTACCGCCATTCACTGCAATATTCTGATTGTTATTGTTGCTTTCACTTCCGTCATGCTTGAAGCGCTTGTAGCGAAGTGGAGCTTGGAGGGAAGGCGAAGTTCTAGGGAAGAAGAAATCAGGAGTAATGGCAGTAGTAGTGGTGTTATTGTTACAAGTATTGGATGTGGAATTATCAAAGAGAGGGAGAGTTGAGAAGGCGGGCTTATGGGGAGATCGGAGTGGAGAAACAAAGGTCGGTGTTGTAGTGGAAGGACTAGAAAGAGGCGCCGGTGTTGAAGGCGGAGGGCTGGGAGGAGGTGGCGGTGTTGAAGCTGGATTTAGACTATGGAGAGCGGATGGTGGTGGCGCAGAAGGCGGATTGCAGAGAAGAGGTTGAGAAGCAGAGCGAGGGAAATGAAGAGGGTGAGGTGCGGTTAGCATTGAGGTATGGAGAGTCGTCGACGGCGGAGTTTGGAAGGAGAAGGATGAGGTTGAGGTGGTCGGAGGGGAAGGGATTGGCGTTGCTGGTTGTGAATGGTGGTGGTTTTGCTGGTGGTCGGAAAAGAGCGGTTGGATGTCAGGAGGGTAAAGTGGGAGGCCTTGGCGATGCCTTCTCTTCACTCTTGTGTTCCAGTAGTTCTTAATTTCATTGTCTGTTCTCCCTGGAAGCTGGATTATCAATGGAAACATAGAATTCAGAGTCATCAATGAGATCAAATTCTTTAAACCAGTTTTGCTAGACGGACAAAGCAAGAATCCAGAACAACAGATTTTTCGGATGTAGATATTAATTTTAGGTAAATCTGCCGTTCTTATGCATGTTATAGGATCATAAGACACGAAAATTATACAAATAAATAATATAAAAGTGATACGGACTTAAAATTATAAAAAATTATATATCAATATAATAAAAATTAAAATTTGATTTTGTATTTTATATGTTAACACAAATTATAATACAAATTTTTCATATTTTACCTGACATGTCAAGTCTAATTACAAGACATCTAACAACAGATAAACTACTATCAGAACTCTGAAGATTGTGTAGTTATAAATTGGTGGAAATGAAGACTCTGACTATTATTAGAATTTAGAATGTGGTGAATTAATGGGGGATTTTCATTGAATTAAACATCCAGACATGTGTTCCTCAAGCAGAAAATAGTAAATATAGCTAAATTTTTGTTCTGAAAGTTCTAAAATAAGTATGAACAAATAATTTTAAAAAAAAATTAAGTATAAAGATTTCCAACTAATAATTGAATAAAATATTCATCAAATTCTTGAAAATCTCATATATTATGAACAAGATTTAGAGCGTGAAATTGAAACTGATACAATGAAAATGATAACTTTTAAAGCAAGAAATTAACAAAATCACCGGATTAAGAACAGCTAGGAAAGGATTAATTGGCATAACATTTGTTTTAGAACAGGAAGAAAAGGAAAATAATACAGAATCTGAATTCTTACAAAGAAAGAGAAAAAGACAAAGGCAAAAACAAGATCAAACAACATGACAAACCTTTTCTTAATCCCATTAAAAGAGAAAAAAAATCAAAATTACACGTAAAAATTATGACAATTTGTTGATATTTTGATTACCTGAGTAGCCATACGAGCCCATTTGTTGCCCATCTTAGCATGCAACTCGACAATGATCCTTTCTTCTTCGGGAGAAAAAGCTCCCTTCTTCAAGTTAGGCCTCAAATGGTTAGCCCATCGAAGCCTGCAACTCTTCCCACAACGTGCCAACCCTGTGTTCTTCTGCACTGCATTCCAGTTCCCTTCACCATGAGTCCTCACGTACTCTGCCAACACCGCATCCTCCGCCGCCGTCCACGGCCCCTTTTTCAGCGTCAAACCACCCTCTCCTGCGCCGTTCATGACAGCTGAGGCCCCCCCACCACCCTCATTTTGTGTTGCAACTTGCATCTATACGTCAAAAAGAGAATTTCTTTCTTTTTGCTTCTCTCTTGGACTTCTTATTGGGGTTTAACGGAGCGTTTTTCTCCTTTATTTCCCCTTCTCTTTCCTGCACAAGAAGGAAGCGGAGAAGGGAAAAAAAGGAGAAGCTATGTGACCTTTGAAGGTAGCTTTTCTTTTCTAGTTGAGAAGGTGAAAACAATCAAAGAAACAAAACAATAACAAAGAAATCAAGTCTTTGTCAATGTCATAAACCTGGGTTCTTGCCTGTTCTAAGCTTGTCCTGAGAGAAAAAGGCCAACCTGAGAGAAGAAAACAGGAGAGGTTTTGTTCTGAAATGGTGTTTCTTAGGAGGAAGAAGGGTTCAGTCAGGGTAAGGGCCTAAACTCCATGCCCTGAAAGGGGTTAAGAGTCAGACTCTGACCCTCAAAAGGGAACTTGGCAAAGGGGCACTGTTAATACAATTTAGAGGTAAATTCAATGGTAGACCCTAATAGGCGGCTTTTCTTCCCTGTTTTGCTTTGTTTTTACAGCTTGGCTCTCATTTGTTCATTGCTAGGTTGGTAAATGATATGGAATGGTATTACTATATTTTTCTCATGTTTTGTACAATTTTGACAAAGAGAACATGACAATAACGACGAAAATTTACCGACGAAAATGGTTTACCAACTTGGGTTTTCATCCATGTTAAAGAATCTCAACTTATGTAGTACTTTATTTTTATTTTTTTGAGGTAAATTGAGCTTAGCTAATTCTTAAATATTGGTCAAAACCAAAGGGTTTCTATTTTTTGTATATTAAAAAAAAAGTTTCGACCCATGAAGGATGAATTTTGATCCTATTTTGACAAAGCTAGCTATATCTATAGTTCTATACCTTTTATTTATGATGTGAATTTAACATTTTATATTATTGGACTGATATTAATAACTAGAAAAAGAAACTTGCAAACAATGTCTCTTTATCACTTTATGGATTAGTTTTCATTAAAAAGTTGTATACAACTATATATTACATGTATATAAATATAAATATATATATATATAATTCAAAGAAATTCAGTTGTGTTTTCTTTTCTATGTTCCCCTCTTGTGAATTTTTTATAATAGAAATAAATAACAGCCCATCCCTCTTATCTTATCTTTCAAGAAATATATATTTCATGGAATAGCACGTGCTATACACCTTTTTTTTTGGTAATATACAATTTTTTTTGGTATGGGTGTTCAATAATATAAGGATATTTATGGCATGATGAAATGGAAAATTGTCAAAATAAACTTTTTTTCCTTTTTTAAAATCTCATAAGAAAGAGATAATATACCTTATTTTCTCAATTTTCAAATAAATTTCATTATGAATTTCTTAAAGATCTAATCATAAGTCGCAACCTTCACTATGGTGAAAGACTTTTATGCTGAAAAGATCTAAATAAAGCTTTGAGAAAAATTGTACGAAACAATTATTCTAGGTTGGTGTATATCACTTCAATTTAAATTATGTTACATAATCATATAACTAAAAAAAACTAATAATTTATTATAAGAACCATTAATGAGTCTCTTGAATTAAATATTCATCATTTAATTACTACATGCAATATAAAATAAATAAATGACTTTTTTCAATAATATAATTACATTGTATGATTTAAATAAAAAATATATATGTTGATATAGAATAATTATATCGTACAATCCTTTCTCGTGAAGCTTTATTAATCAAATATAAAAGATATATACATTAATTACTTTTGTTAAAATAAAACCATTTTAATCTTTAATATTAATTCTAATAATTATGTCCCCACCTTAAAGGTGTGCGAATTCGGTTCCTCCGAGCCTAGGCCGAAGCCTCCATTGTACAAAAAAAGAACATAAGTCTTATTTATAAATTAGAATGGCTTAGTCTAAATTCTAGTTCTAAACTCCATAAATTCAATTACCAAACTCTAATAAAATCAACAACCAAACAGAAGTTTCTAAAAAATTATTTCTAGATAACACATTTGGTCCAACACGTTTTTGTTTGATGCTTGAAAACGTATGGTTTATACCGCGGAAACGTGTGCCTACATTGAGCTGAAATTAACTGGTCATTGCCAACCAAAATTGACCCATTGCCTAATACCCTTTATAAACATGTCGAAAAAAAGCATAGAATCAATCTTTAGACATAAACATCTTCTTTTTGTCTCTCTGCCATGGCTTTGCTCCCAAACATCTTCGGCTGTTTCACAGAATCGTCGGCATCCAAACGATATGTCTGCCAAGGAGATGTTTGTGTGCTTCGGAGTCAGAAGAAATCTGGGAGTGGGAGGAAGACCATGTCAATGGACAAGCCAAAGCAAAGCAATCGAAACTTCTTTGCCATTCTTTCAATGAGAAGAGCTTCAAGAGCCTAGTGATTGATTAGCTATGGCTCATAGTTTTTATGCTGTGGAGATTTTTGTAGATTGCTTGATAAAGGGTTATTTTCGTTGTGTATTTGGGTTCAGCTGATAGCTGACAGGCCAGGCCTTGGCAAGAAAATTGAAGTTTCTGATGCAATTTTTCCGACTGTGAAGAATCTTAATCCAGAGAGGACCTCCTATTTGTTTATACAATTCGTGCTTGTGTTATGTTAAATTATATATGTCTATAGTCTTCATCGTTATTATCAAAACCTTTATCTCAAGAAATTAAGATAGGCTATGTGAATTAATATTTGAATTCGCATTGGATCATCTATATCTCTTCTTCCACGTATTCTTTTCTAAGACTATGTGTTCACAACTCTAGATATATATGTATATTAAAAAATAAAAAAAATTGTTATATCAAAATTCATGTGAAATTTTTTTTTTAATTTTTATCAAAATCATATATATTTTTTATCAAATTGGCTTAATAATCAAATATATATTTTTAACTCTTTACACAAAATGAAACTAAGCTCTCAATTTTTTATTGAATGAAAATCACTACATAAACCTTTATTTTCTGTAAATAAGCCTCTAATTTTTAAAAATCAAACAATTAAAACCAAATCTTTTAAATGACATTAACTTCAATTGGTATTTTACATGTGACATATCATATGATAACTCATAAAATTACTCGTATCAATTATCATTAGGATATCTAAATGACAGTGTCATTTAACAAATTTATATTTAATTACATTATTTTGAAATATTAAAAATTTATTTACAGAAAATAAAAACTTATGAACTACATACAATAAAGCGTTAAAAACTTCATGATAAAAAAAAATTACAAACTTGTATTTATTTTATGCAAAATATTAAAAAAATATATATTTAGATATTAAACCTATTAAATTTTAACTGTCTTCTTTATTTTTTTATTATTTTTGTATTATATGAATTTTCTTTTTCATGTTATTTTCTTATTGTGTGATCCTTGAACTTCAAACCTATAGACTTACACCATATGATAATGCACAATGATTTTATATTTTCTTTAAACTTGTGGTAGTCCTGGAATATTACCAAAAGACAGAAAGCTTTGTTAAAAAGTAAACTATGAAATAATAATACTAAAAGGTTAAAATGAAATGCTAATTAAATTTCAATGGAAACAAAATTAAAACTTTGTTAAAACTTGCAGTAATTACATAACTACAAAAAAAATTTTAAAATTTCCGTGGCGAACTGGCCTCGTCGTAAATCCGTCTCAGCGAGCGTTCAGAGCTGCAAAGCCAAATCTGGCTGCTGGGAATCGACCAGAACGCCAGAAGCAGAAGACTGTTTCACCGGAGACCCCGGAGACTGGAAACCAATATTCAAGTCAGGCGGAAGCGTATCCTGCTTCTGCCTCTGCGGTATTCGCGGACTAAGACCTTGCCAATGAGACTGCACTTGGAACCTCGACAGGTCGGTTGCCACTAGCTGAGGGAAAACCATGGGTCGGTTTTGGAACTGAGCTTCGTTCACCAGGCGAACAGGTTGCGGTACGAAAGCATGAGGGGGGAAACTATTCTTCTCAGGCTGTGGCTGAATTTGCATCCCTGCGGGAAAAGGAAACTCCCCTCGAACTCGCGAGACTTGTGGATGAAGTTCCCTGGCTGGGTTGTACAAGGATTCTGCAGAGATTTGGCCTTTTGAAGTGCTTGAACTTTCTGTTGTTGCTTGCTTGAAGCCTCCAGCCCCTATGGACATCCATGCTCGAGCAGCGGCAGCAGCAGCACTGCTTGAATCATCTCGTCTTATTGGCGGAACAGATGGCATAGCTGGTGGAGCATCTGCTGGGAACTGATTTGAAGGATTTTGTTGCTTTTGTGCCTTTTCAGCCAAAATCCTCATCAACTGAGCTGGGTCACTGAGGCCCTGCTCCTGTCCATGGGAATAGAAGGCAGCTGCTTTGGCCATTTGGGTAGGGACACCATCAGAAGATGGATTAATTGCTCGATTGTTAAAACAGTTACTTGAGACCTTTCCATTAGGTAATCCCCCAACAACAGCAGCATTGTTTTCCATCTGCTTCGAGGATACAGCCTGCGCAGGACTCATGTTCCTAGAAATCATCTCTCCTGACTTGGAAGCTGCTTTGTCTGATTTTTTTGAACTCTTCTTCTCTGCAATCAGATCAGTATTATTTTGGTTGGCTGTAGGTGGCAAGTTCAACTCAACTTGCTTTGAGACCTTGTTCTCAGACTCAGCAATTATCCTGGGAGGCAGATTTTGCTGATGATGAATAGTATTAACAGGCTTACCAGGCTTTGGCCCAGTAACAGCAAACAAAGATGGCCTTCCTTTTGATGTTGGCCCACTAGCAGGACAAAATGAAGATGATTTCCCTTCTGAAACAGGGACATCGGGAGGATGTGACTTACCAGGAACAGGAGTCTTATTAGTTACATCATCCTTTCGAACATCAGTAGCAGGAACTGGGGTCTTATAAGTCGCATTATCCTTTCTAACATCAGCAGCATGATGTAACTTTGTGAACAAGGCAGATTCCTTAGGAGCACGACTCTCAAGCGTTAATACTGGTGTTGGAAGTGGCTCATACTCTCCTACCCACCCACGACCAAACTTACAGCCCGCAGGCACTGCTTGTTCAATCCTGCGGGAAGCAACTTTCCACGCAACAGGTCCAAGAGTTGCAGCAAAGCGAGCCAGACTCCTAGCATACGAAAATTCTGCTTGAAGCCCAACCTGAATTGGAAAGGAAACATGAGTGAGTACCAAAGGCAATAATTTAAGATGACAAGTCAGTTTGCTTGTTACATACTGCAACCAGCTGCTTGATTTCAGCCTCAAAGGTTGTAAATATAGACTCTGATCTGCCCACCGGTTGATTAGATATATTGTATGTTGCACGACGATTATCATCAAGTGCAGATGACCTCCTCCCAAATTTAGAAAGAAGACCCTTCCCTAAGAAAGAGAAGAACAATTAAAGAGACAAAACCGTTACATAAAAAGAAGACTCTTCTCAACATTTAGAAAAGCCTGAGCTGTTCCAAGCCACAATCAAGACATAGGAAAATAGTTGGAAAAGGGACATAATACCTGATGATAGTTCTTCAGTCTTCTCTAAATTATAATCAGCTAGGGAGGAATTACCCTCAACAAGCACATCAGTATGGCTAGGCCTCTCACAAGCATTAGCTTGGATAGTGATAGAAGAGTTCTGGATATCTCCAGCAGTGGCAAGAGCGGCCCCTGAAGAGAAATCAGAACCAACAGGTTCCTGATTTGTGCGGAGCAAAGGTTTCTTTGTTTGCTTCTTTGCTAAGAAGTTAGATTTTGTTTTCTGTTCTATCTTGATGTCTTTCTCAGACCGATCTACATCAATCCGTAACTTCTCAAATTTTTTCTTTGCCAGCTCTTGAATGGAACGTGCCTTCACAAAATAACTGGATAGTTGGATAAAGAAAAACCCAGAAGATACTTGAAGAAGTAAAATACAATTTCATAGAAGGAATAAGGGAAAAAAACATTATACCTGTTTATGGTATATAGTATCTGGTGCATTATATTGCATAGCATTAGAGCATATTAAGAAGACATCACTCTGCATCCAAAAAATAAACCAGCTTTATAAGCCAATGCATTACAAACCAGTTTCCTCCTAGAACAACAAAATTTTCACAGGAGGGTTGTCAGCTAAAAAATTTTTGAAATGGATAAAAAATTCAAAAGAAGAAAAAACAATATTTGTGGTTTTAACCATAGACAAAAATATTACAAAATTTTCAAATATAAGCAAGTAATTCTCTGTGAAATTGTTCGTACTGTTCAATGCAAGCACAAGGTAGAGGAAATCCCATTTACAGGCGCCAAAACACAGAACCATTTACATTATGAATTCTTCAGCTAACTGGAAGATGCTCAAAAATAAAAGCCTATAACAACAAGATGATAATGTAAAAATCCAGCCAAGAACTAGTAAACATACTACACCAACACAGAATTTTAGGGTTTAGGTATCCCTTGGTTCCACAAAACAACCAATCAACCAAACAAGATCAATGAAAGAATAGTATGAAGCTCTGAATTGGAGGCGATCAATCTAATTTAAAACAATGGAAGGTAATTTTTGCAACCTAACTTAGAAACTTCCACCTTCACCAACATAATTCTAATCTTAAAATTTGCAACTTCATCAGCCATCAAAAGGAGAAACTGTGATGCTAGTAAGATCCCTTAAGCAAGTTGTTATCTTAGCAAGCAAAGCAAATACAAGATGACCACCATAGAAACTATAATTACTACTAGTTGCCGATTCAAAGGGAAGATGGTCATCAGCATCGCATATTTAGACCAGGTATATATTGACAAGGACATGATGCTAACTGATTTCTCCAATAACAGTAATGATTGTTAAAACATACTAGATTTAAAATTGATGAGACCTCTTCTTTTCCCAGCTCAAGTTATACTAGGTCCCAAAGAGTAGAAAAGTAAGAGAAGGCAACATCTCAAACTAAAACCAGAACTAAGGGAACACCATAAGAACCAAATTGGCAAAATCTGAAATACACTTTGGAATCATCCCATAGAGCCCCATATCCCAAGAGAACTTCAGATATATAAGCCAAGCCTGTTTGAACCATAAATAAATACCTCAAATTGTTCCAGTGTAGAATAAGACCCATTTCCCAACTTCTTCCTCACCGTGGCAAAATCCATTGGATGCTCAATTACATCATGATAATCAGGAAGCTGCAAAATCACCAAAACTTACTACAGACAAACATAACTAAACTCCACAAGCCAAAAGGCCCAATAGGAACAACTGTAGACACTTCCCAAGTAAATTCCGCTTACCTCTTCAGGGTCAACCGGTTCTGCATATACACCATAAGTGTCTTTCCTGCCACAATTCAGACCCAACTCAGAATAAGCACACCAAGTTGAGAAAAGAGACAGAGGGGGAGGAAAAAAGGTTCAAGACTCACTTCTGAAGTTTATCAAGAATCAACTCCAATGTCTTCTTATCAGGCAATGGAATCCCTGATGGAGGATCAGATGGCGTCCCTTATCAAAACCAAAAAGTTGAACCAAAATCCACGTCAAGCTTCCACATTATTAAACCAAAAGGTGAAACACAGAAAACTCAAAACCCCAGCACACTCACAGAAACCTCCCAAGACTAAACAAAAATCGAAGACTCCTTAATAAATCAAAAACAAACCTGGAACTGAGTCCTGCGCTTGGGTTCCCCGTTTTCTCCCTCCCATCTGTCAAAAACCAAAACACCAACAAAATTCCCAAACTTCAGAATACCCAAAACCTTAAAAAGCAGAAATCATCAAGCATAAAAGTTTACACCGAAAACAGAGTCCCAACTACAAAACCCCTCAAGCTGCAAGTACGATATAGATACAGACAGGAAAAAAGAGTAAGAGTGAGACACTGACAGGGGACAAAGACAGCTAAAGCAGACATTATATGTATAGGTACACTCAAACATCAAAGAGAGAGAAATAGAGATTGCAAAAGACATAAATTTAGAAAGAGAAATAGTTGGTTAGAGAGAGATAGATGGATAGATATATAGAAAGAGAAATAGAGAGAGAAAGGTGGGAGCGTGATCAGATTCTGTTAGTAGTTTTTTCTTTTGACAGTTGACCTTCGACCGTTATTTTCCTCCCTAAATTCTCTCATTTCCCTCCAAAAAATAACATCAAATAAATGCAGAAACTATTGTAATTTCAATCTTCTTTTCCTGTTCGTGTTTCAGTGTTTTTGCTTGCTTCAGCTTTCTTCCTCTTTCTTGATAGATCAGCAGAAATGATTTAGGACATACCTCCGCATCACCATCACCACGATCATCATCTTCATCTTCATCATCATCAACTTCTTCTTCATCATCATCATGATCAACTTCGTCACCACCATTGATTCTTCTCTTCTTAATCTTTTTCTTCCTCCTCTCACTCTCCTCTTCTTCCTCTTCTTCTTCTTCCTCATCTTCTTCGTCTCCCTCCTCCACTTCCTCCTTCTCCGCGTGCCTCCCACGCGCGGCTGCTAAAGAAACGCCTCGGCCGCGGCTTGGTGCCATAGGAGGAGGAGAAGGCGGCTCAGCTTCTTGACCTTGATTAAGCTTAAGAACAAGCTTAAGCTTCCTCTCTCTCCTTCTCTCTTCTTCCTCGTCTTCTTCTTCAAAGTCTTCGTCAAGATAATCGTCGTAATCGATGTTATACCTCACATTTCTCCGACGGTGACTCCGCCGTAGCTCCGGCTCCGAAGAAGCCGGTGGCGAGCCTCCTCTTTTAGCCAGATCCGCCTTCGATGGCCTCCCTTTCTTCTTCCTCTTCACGATCTGCCCCATTTTCTTTTCACTTTCTCTCTCTAAAAACCCTCACTCTCTCTATCTCTTTCTCTCTCTTCTGTTATTTTTTATTTTTTTCCGACTTTCTTTCGTTTTCTGGTTCCATTATTTTTCGATGGTGGGCTTGGCTTTTTTGAGATTTCCGAGCCTATATCCGAGGCTGGAGGTTCGGTAATAATAAAAATGCTTCGGATTTGTTTTTCTTTCATGTTTGGCTGTTTGCCGTCTTTTGGTCTTGTTTGATAGACAAGACTGGAGAGAGCGTATAACATCGGCGCTAGTTGCTGCCCGCTGCCCGGTTAGGGTTTTCCGTGTCAGATTGTCTGCTGCCCGCTCGGTCACGTCATCTCTCTCTTTTCTATTATTTCTCATTTGAGGGTGTTTTTCTTCTTTAGCGCGTGCTAGCCACGCTTCTGAAATCTAAAGCAAGGATTAATGAATGATTTTTTTTAGTAATGTTAAGCTTTCATTATGGTAACAATAAGAAATAATAATTACTATTAACTATATACTTAGCTTATATTAATAATTAACTTTTTACAAGAAAAATAATAACATAAGATAGGAGAAAAAAATGATTTGAGGACAACAAAATTTTGTGTGAATGATAAAAAAAATTTAAAATCTTTAAATATTATATTCAAATCTTATCGTATAATCGTTTAATTATACACTGGTTATTGATTTAATTTGTTTGTTGATTTTTCATTCATATTAAAAAATAGATTTAATATCAAAATATATCTTGAACCTCTGGTACAAAATGGATAATAAACTCTCCACCTTCTACTACATATAAATAAATCTACAAACTTTTATTTCATTATGAACAAAACCCCAATCTCTCAAAATCACATAAATAAGTCAAAATTTGTTAGATTACACAAATGACAAATAATCACATACTTCACAGCAACTAACATATATAATACCATAAACTGTCACGTGTATGACAATTAATGTTATTTAACAGTTTACCGTAAAAATAAAGGTTTGTAAACTTAATTGTATTGATAAGTGAAAAACTTATGTTCATTTTATAGAAAAAAATTGAAGGCATATTTAAGTATTAAACTCAAAAATTTTTTATTATATTTTTATTAAAAATGATTATCATAAATCAATAAAACCAATCAAAATACTATAAGAAAACATAAAATTGAAGTCTAGTGTCTATCAAGTCGCAAATTGGTGGAATTTATTCATGCCTTTTTTTATTGTTCATTGAGAATCATAAACCGACTTTCACCTTGAAATGCATTGTTAGTATTCAAGTGCCCAAAAATGCTTTTCCATAAAGAGTCTTTACTCTTTAAAAGAAAAGAAAATGGTGGTGGCATTGTCATGTTTTGGGTCAATCAATGGCTGACTTTTGCTAAAGCGGGGTTCACGGCCTAAGTTTCCTTAAGAGAAGGGATTTGTTTCTAACGCGCCACCGAGTGCGAGTGGTGACAAACACCAACTTCTTTTTTCAATCAAATTTGAAAATAGGTAGGCTGGACTTTGACTATTACGCCCACTAAAAACCTGCTCATTTCAGCCTCTCTGTAAAGGACTGAATGGTCAATTCAATATACCGGCCATTTTTCGGTGCAGTCTCTACATTCAATCGGAACCGTCAAAATAACCATCTACCGTTAAAACTAACGGTGAAGATGGCCAGCAGCCACAAAGAGGACTGTAATAATTTCTAAAAAGAAAAAAAAATCCTGAAATTTAGCTTCTTAGTTGATCTAACGTGTTGTGGGCCTCACCGATGAGGTTTGGGAAAGTGGGCCATATGGCTTAATTTATTTTTTAATGTTAAGATATGTTAAAAAATTAAAATATCATAGGCTTCGTGTAGTCTACGTAAAATGATTTTATGAAAATAATTTATGTAAAATAATTTTAAAAAATTAGATTTTTTAAAAAAATTAATATTTTTATTATTTGATTGATAAATTAAAAAATATTTTTTATTACATATTATTTTATGAAAAATTTATATTTCTTTTAGTATTATTCACGTAATTAACTACTAATAATATTTTTAAGTCAACAACAACAAGAACAATAATAATAATAAAGATGAAAAGAATAATTTTTTTTAAAAAAATTTATTATATATTAATAGAATTGATAGAATTTATATATTTGATTGTATAATATTTTGTAACATCTCATAAATCTCTTCAATCCAATATAGATTGGGTTAAGGTTTTAGTAAGGGCTTTTTTTTCTTAAAGGTGGCATATATTTAGAAATTATCTTCTCCTTTTCAAAAGAAGAATATAATTTCTCAAAATCCTTAAAGATTTTTTGTTGATTGAATCTCATTTTTCATTGACCGAATCTCAATTTCCATTGATTGAAAATATTTTACTTGTGCCAAACACTCAAAAATGTGAAAAATATTTCTGAAAAAATGAAATAAACAAACCAAACGGACCCATAATTTTAGACATAAAACGACTCATGGTATAAAAATAATAAAAAAATAAAAATATTACAAGTTAAAATTTAATAAAAATTATATGAGTTTGATAAAAAAAAATTTTTTAAAAATTCAAATTTGACATGTTGACAAGATTTTTAATATAAAAATTTTATATTTTACATAATACAAACATAATTTTACATTATATTATGAATATGAAATACACACATAAATTATTAAATTTAAAATCAAATAAAATAAATTTATATACATCAAATTGTATATGGGAAATTCTTTTTTAACATCCTTTTAGCGTATTTTTTTTTTCAAAACAATTAAAGGATGAATAAATTCTTTAGTCTTAGTCACTTGATCATCCGTTGATGAGTCAGCGGAAAAGCTGGCGTTCATATAAAAAGGAGGGCTAGTACGAAGTCGTTTTAGTAACTGTCTGACTAAGTCAGTTAATACGGGCCGTTGGATTGGTTTTGATTTTGATGGGTAACCGTTCTGGGAGCAATCAGCTGCGTTCATTTTATTATGTTTGGTTCAAATGGTGGGCCCAAAGCATAACTGTGAATTCCCTTGTGTAATTGAATTTGTCTGCGTTTAATGACAACGGATCCCATTGCTGACGTGGTTAGGTTGTAATTAGGTTAGCTTGTCAATTTAATTCTTTACTTTTATGAATGTGACAATATTATTAAATTTGGAGATTTAATTTAAGGATAATTATTTTATATATTATTGGTGGAGTTTTTTATTTCATAAATGATATTATGATCAAAATATGGTTTTTAAAAATATTAAAAAATAAAAAATAAATAAAATAAGACATGTGTAATGATCTTAATCTCATTTGTGAAGTAAAATAGAATAATTATTCTTAATCTAATTAATTTATGTCAATTTTAAAATATAATTTTTCATAAAAATATAATTTAAAATTTAATATTTATATCTTTGTTTTAAATATTTTTTTGTAAAAAAAATCACATTCATATATAATGAAATTTTAAAAATTATAAATTTTGAGAGAATTAACATATTGTATTTTCATATAGAGGTGTCCATAAGTCAGGTTGGGCTTAGGCTATATATGAATAGATTATATCTAGGCTTGATCATTCGGGCTTGAATTTAATCACAGGCTCATCTGTATAATTTATTATTCAAGTTCGAGCCTAACCCGATTTTATTTTATTTTACATTTTGATTATTTTGATTTTTTGTTTCTTTATTTCTTATTCTTTTATTCGATTTAAAATTTAATTTGATTTGTACATATAATATTTATTAATCATTAATATTTTAAATAAATATAATTATATTATATTAAATAAAATATATAAAAAATTTTAATATAAATAATGTTAGGGCTAGGTCTAAGTCTCCTAAAACAAAGCCTGAGCCTGATTCAAAAATTCATCAAGCCTAATTTTTATATCCAAGCTTGTTCATTGAGCCTTTTTTTTGTCCAAACCAATTAAAATATCAAGCTAAATTTCAAGCCTTAATGGACTATCCAACCCTTGGATAGGTCTATTTTCATATATATATAAAAAATTAGCATTTATTGAAAAGGATAGAAGCATGCATCTTAATAATGTCACATGATAAGTTTGATGTGATTTTATTGTAAATCTATGTTTAGTAGGTGTCCGTGTTGAATTAGTTTACTTAATTTTTTTTATTAAGGTGCTAAAACATATTTTTCTTTTTAATTAGTCTTTAATTTATTCTTGCACAGCTTAAATTCAATATGGTAGGCTGTGGCATTTTCAACTTTCAAAGAAACGAAAAAGGGTTATGTTTAGTGTGATTAGTCAAAGGTCTAATCTTATAAATGAAATATACACACTACTCCATGTGAAAAGATTCTTTCTTAATAACATATTGATTTCTATGGATGAGACTTTGGTTTAATAACAAGCAAGAGGTTTTGAGATTTTGAAATTTCATATTTGAATTTTATCAAGTTTAAAATGAAGTTTAGTTTGTTATGTTATTTATATAATTTGTTATTTGTATTTATTAGTTTATCAAGTTACCGGCTCATGAAATATAATATGTTAATTATGACCGTAACTTTGAATTAGAATATGCTATTAAAAATAATATATTGATTTCTCTTTAGTTTGTTCTTTTATTTGCTATATATTTTAGTATATTTTATGAAAAAAGATATTATTCAATGGGTTATGGTCTTTTGAAATTTTAGACAAATTAATTTACTTAGCATAACCGAGGATTTTGATAACAAATCTCCAATTAATCCAAATCATTTGCTTTGAATTTATACTTTTCAAAAGAATTATGAAGTTTGATTATTAATACATACAATATCCGAATCTAATCACGCTTTAACCTAATTATTAACTTAAAATAATATCGGATAAAAAATCTTCCATATTCATATTCCACAAAAGCTGACTAATTAGCATTTAACCAACAACTTATTGAAATCAAAGAGTTTATATGGTAACTTGTGCTTTGCAAGATCACAAAGTGAAATCCATATGGCAATGAGTGTTTGTGTTTTTATTTTCACATGAGAAAGCATTATCTAATCTACAAAGTATCATTCATTTTGATTTAAAGATTTTACGATTTTGCTTTTCAAAAAAATACTTCACAAATATGAGTTTAAATCTTTATTTATATATTATAATACAATCTCATAATATCCCTACATGAGATTGGGAAGTCAAATATTATAAGTTAGTGAATGGTATATACCACTTAGCCAAATAAATTGCATGCATGACAAAGAAACTTGACTTTCTCAAGAATTTAGAGTACCAATTGGTGTCTATTAGGATTGTTAACTCCTAAGTCCTAACTAAAAAATATTTTGTATTTGACATATTGATATGAATATTAACACGATAATTTTTATATTTTACATTATCCAAAAACAATTAAGATAACGAAAATATAATACACAAACATTTTGCCAGGTCTCGTTTTGGGCCTATTACCCTAACCTAAAATGCAGCCACTAAACTGATCCTGGATTTGCTATATAGTCCAAGAAGGCCTAGATTTAGCACTCGTAGGCTATGGGTCCATGCATAGGTTGGAATCAGTGTTGACTATCTAGCTAGTTTGACTTCAGAAATATCATGAATATGAATCATTTTCCATGGTTGTAATCTAGTGGGTGCCCATGTTGTTGAATTTTTTTTTTATAATCACAAATATCTTCATTTATTGTCATGTCTAAAACTAATTCTATTTAAATCAAGAGTAATAAATCCTAACGCTTTCTCAATAATAACAATTTTAGAATTCAAATCATATTTAGATATCTGAAAAAAAAAACAAATTTACTTTCATTCTTTTCAAGACCACTTGTTGATCATGTTATTGAATTATTACATACACAAGAAAATCCACAAAAGCAGGATTAAAACAAGAAAAAAGAAACAGATTGATCCTTTCCTACGTGCTGTGACAGAGACTTGAGTCAATCGTTGTTAAGGTCGGCAAGAGTTAGTCTGCTGTATTCCTTTCACACAAACACCTCACTAGGGTTGATACAAATTTCTTGAAAGTTTAGATTGCAAAATACACTTTTGTTGATTTTGGAAATCTTTTTTGTTTATATATAATCATTGAGCATTTGAATCATCTTTCTTTGTTGCTGACATGTCTTATTTTGTTGAATTTATTGATTCCCATGCTGAGCAAGAACAAGATGAGCATGAAACAAGCATCGAAGATGCGACAGAGATTTGTCTGTGTGTGTGATTGGTGACCATTCAGCCTGGCATGTTCATATTGCAAGAGCTCGGCTTATCAGGGTCCTGAACCACTACTTTTGGTGGTGCATTTTACTGTCAAGAGATAACCATCGTCCCACCAATTGTCGACAGGCTGCATCCAAATGTCTCCACACTGGCTAGCCACCCTTGTGAGCCAATGGCTAGCTAGGGGTTGTGCCAGCTTTATGAAAATTTAGGTTATTTAAAAAAAATCGTAATTTCATTGAGAAATGTGAAGTCGAAAATCTCGAAATAAGAAAATGGATAGCAAATATTAAAATTTGAACTTTAGATATGTTGAATGTCACTTTTTAAAAATAATTGCATAAACTACTTGAATTAAGCTTCTAATTCAAAAAATTACATGCATTAATTCCACTAATTTTGAGATTCAATACCAACTGAGCATTAGTTCAAATTACAGGATGTTAAAAATTTTAGAAAATTTAAGTGCATAATATCCTTCTTAACTCTCAATTAAATTAAATAAATTAAAAATTGAGAGTTCAATATAAATTAAGAATTTAAAAGAAAATGGGGTTTCAATTTATATTTCCCTTTGCCAGTAAAGAGAATGGCTTTCCATAAATTTAGCTGTTGTTTGGTCAAATAAGTTGCTTCTTAATTATTATCATGTTCTTTCTCGTATAGCTCGCTCCTTATTGTTAGGAAATAACCTCAAACCTCGCACTCTTGGCCTAATATTTTTCACATTCAAAATCATGCACCCAACAAATATCATTACACATTTTCAAAAACTATAAGATGGTCAATGTATACAAGAAATTATTGCATTAAACAAATAAGATATAAATTAAATAATGAAATTATTCAATTAATCATTAATTGAGGGTGCAATCATCATCTTCTTACATGATTCGTGCCTATCTTCTATGAAGCATCTAAGTTTAATGTCAACAGTTTGAATACAAAAACAGTTTTCAGCTAATTTTCTATGCTTTGCCTGCCTTGTAACTTTCTTTTGAAGTTTATTTTATTATTTAAATAACGACTCCGTTTTTTGTGTTTATAATACGAGTCTTGTTGTGACATGTGTTAATCAACATATGAACATGTGTAGTGTTAATTAATAACAGCAAATTAAAAAAAAAGAAGCTGTTTCAACGTGAAATTGTTTAATTAAATTGTGTATATAGAAGTGACATAAGCATATCTTATTCAATAACAAAAAATAAATAAAATAAATAAATAGATCCATATAACCAATAAAATGTGGCATTCTAACAAACAGATTGGATACAATAAGATGATTCATAGTAGGAGAATTAGTTGAAAATTACTAACAGAGAAAACCCTAAAATATTATAGACTAATTCTAAGAATATAATTGTATTAACTAAGAATTGCATAAAATAAAAAATTGGACCAACTTACGAAGTGGCTTGAGTATGGGACGGTGCCCTTCAATAACCAGATTGCAGTTGCCAGGTGTCTTTGTCTGATTTACACTCAAGGTTAGTTTGCTTCCTGTCTTTGTTTGATCTACACTAAAGGGATGTTTGGTTCAAGGAATTTTTTATTTTGGTCAGTATTTTTTTTCCGTAATATGATTACTATGTTTGGTTCACAGAATTTTTTCACTCCTAGAATTTCATATTCTCAACAGTGCAAAGAGGAGAGAAAATGGAATGAAAAAATTCCCACCAAAACTTGAAGTATTTTTTTCGAGGAAAAACAAATTTTTATACCTATTTTACCCTCCAATAATTATATTTTATTTCCATTTTACCCCTAAACCTATCTAATATTACAATTATTGTTTTTTTCTTATTTTGATGAAGAGAAAAATGAATTTAAAATCAAATGGACCAATAATAAGATGGACCCTATGATTTTTGATTCATCAAAGTCAATTTAATATAGTAATAGTTTGTTAAATCAAAATAATTTACATAACAAAAACCTTATAAAAAAGGGAGTAAATAAATAAATGAGTATCTTAAATAAATAAATAAATAAATAATTTAAATATAATTTGTATCAAGTGTTATTCACTCTATATCAACTAACAATATAGAGGGTATTATAGTAAAATAAGTAATTAAGTAATCTTACTTTCCTTTAACCAAATACAGAAATCTTCCGTTTGGTTCATGAAAATATTTTCTGTTTTCATTTTTTATTTTCATTTTCTGAAAACTAGTTTTCATTTTCTGTTTTCTGAATTTTGGAAAACTTGTTTGGTACACGAAAATGAAAACGTGTTTTTGAAAATGAAAATATAGAAAATGCGTTTGGTATCTATATTTTCAAAACAATAAATATGAAAAACAATAACTAAAAAATTAAATTAAATTACAACTTTCGAAAACAAAGTTAAATGTAACCAAGTAATAAAAATAAATTATAAATGAAATAAACATAATAATTCAAATTATTAAAATGTATTTTAGTTCCAACAACTAACAACACTTCCAAACCAATAGTTATGGGTTTTTGAAATATCAATTTTGTCTATAATTATTCCATAAAGATGTTGCAATCTCTTCTCTAACTTGAGCCATTTCAGCTGTTTGTGACATATCAAATGTAATTTGCTCGTTGCTCGTACTGGCAGAAGTTGCTTCTGTGTCATCAAATTCCTGCACGTATTCTCTTTCGCCCTCTTCAAATAATTCATCTTTTTCAGCTTCCAACCTAATGAAATTATGCACAGTACAACACGCTTTCGGTATATAACGTTGTTTTCTAAGAGGATAGTTAGGCATATCCCTCAATATGGCAAATCTTTTTTTAAGCACTCCGATACTTCGTTCAATCACATTACGAACTGAAGAATGCCTCATATTAAATAATTCCTCCTTCCCTCTAGGTTGGTGCCTACTTATAAAGTCTCGTGCATGGTATCTTTGTCCACGAAATGGTGCTAAAAATCCAGGTATGTTTGGGTATCCAGCATCCACCACATAATATTTACCTGTAATATCAATATTAAGAAGTATGAAAACTAGATGAACAATATTTACAAATTAAGTAGTTATTAGAAAAAAAATTAAATTAATTAAAAACATACCAGCACTTGGCATTGGAAAAGAATTTTGTGCACCAGAATTATTTAGTACCGCATTAACAAAAACTCTTGTGTCATGAGCTGTTCCCTCCCATCCAGCACATACAAATGTAAAAAGCATGTCATGAGAGCAAGCTACCATTACATTCTGCGACATATTTTGCTTTCTATTTCGAAATGGAACTTGCTTTGATGCAGGAACCCAGGCCGCTACTTCAGTTCCATCAATAGCTCCAATACAATCCTTAATTAACAACAAATATATATAAATTATGTGATTCTCTATTAAAAGAAAAAAAGAAAAAATATTTATAAAAAGATAGTATTATATAACATACCTTGAAATATGGAAACCATTTAGGATTTCTAGCAATTTCTGGTTGAACATCACCTCGATCTCTTGGACATATGATTTTAGTTCCCAACTTACAAACAGCAATCAAAACTTTTTGAAACCATGCAGAAACAGTTTCAGTTGAATGTTGAAATCGATCACTTGTAACTCTTTGTCTTTCATTTTGACCAATTATATATAAAAACATTGCAACTGCTTCTTCCACAGAAACCATTTTTTCATCATGTAAAAGATGTTCGGCTTTCAACCTATCACAAAAATTTAAGAAAACATGTTTTCTCATGCGAAACATTTCATAACATACCGTTGGATTTCCATCTAAAATCTCCATAACATATGCCTTTCCACTCAATATAGAAGTCCTACATGGCATCTTAGGCAAGTAGGTCTTGTAATACTCATAGGCACATTTTATAAGTATAAATTGGGCCATCTCATCATCTAAATCAGATGAACTTTCTGAACTAGTGCTAACACTCATTATAATTACCTGCACAAATAACAAATATCAATGTTATATTAACACATTATACCTGCTATAATAATTTCAGTTAATATAACAAAGTTGAAAGAAAATTTATCAATCACTCAATAATAATAAATAATTTCATGTATTCCACACTATAATGGTAGAATATTATTACATCACATAAAAATATAAGTCAAATATTTCACCAAGCAAAATAACAAACATTAGGATTAAATAAGACTAAAACACTAGGATTAAATAAGGCTATCCACCCAATCCCTTCGCCTTGCATCAGACATTCCAACAAAAATTTGC
Organism: Heritiera fomes; assembly: GCA_032173925.1. NCBI lineage: Eukaryota > Viridiplantae > Streptophyta > Magnoliopsida > Malvales > Malvaceae > Heritiera > Heritiera fomes. Next base: position 3,612,298 of record JAPDPM010000023.1, on the reverse strand, counting down.
CTCCATTCTGCTGATGTGAATTTCTCTATTGCTTTATTATAAGAACATGAAGAAACGCCTTCCATTTTTTCTAAAAGACTCATGCATTTTCCTATAGTATAAGAGTCAAAATTAAAATCAGAAGCTGTACTTCCATTAGCAGTAGATGATCTATATCTCTCAGCTTTTGCTTTAGCAGCTTCTTCTTTTGCACTTAATGTAGCCGCCATTTTCTCCAAAACTAAATCCAGCTTCTCCATTTTATTCACCTTACTAGATCGACGCTCACCAGGAATCGAATGCATCTTACGTTTTTTATCTTCTCCATTCTCTTCACCTTCTGAACCATTACCACCAAAATCAACGTGCATAGAACCTGATAAAAATTCTTCTTCCAAGCGCCTTTCTTCAATAGGAGATAATGGATCTTCAGTAGATAATTGTTGAAGTTTTCCAGTTGCAGTTGTAGTGTTGAATATTTCACCAAGCAACTCATAATCTGCACAACCTTGTTTTTTGAATTTTTTGAAATCTTTATGTTTCTGCATAACAACACAACAAACACATAAGATTAATATACATATATTAATAATCTATAAGACAAAAAAGATATATAAATTAATTTTACCTTAAAAAAGTCTTCCCAAATTGTTTGTGTCGCATTCACAATATTGGACGTCACATCCCATTTAACTCCAGTATGTCCAATTAATTCAGAAAAATGACGATAAGTGGTACGCAATCGATTGAACTTACCCTTCAATCTTTCAACACCATAATTGATTCCAATAATATCATGCAACTCATTGTTGATCTCTAACCACACTTCTTTTTTAAACGTAGACGATTGCAACTTTCCTTCTCTTACTTTTCTAATTAAAAGATGAATAAATGTTGCCTCTTTTTCTTTTGGCCAATCTTTCGCATCAACTTCTTTACCTTTCCCTCCCATCTAAACTACTATTTAGAAGATAAATCAATAATTAATAAAGCAATCAATATCATATATCAATAATAAAATCAATAGAAACATACTAGTTTCGAACAAAGCTTGAATTCTTTAACAAATTCAATAGACTTCTTCTTCTAGGTGGCAAAGCAAACTGGAAGTGTATTATTGGCAAATTCACTCTTTACAACGTAAAATTGTCTAAAAGATGCAATGAGACAGATTATTGTGGTTTCCGTATTATTCAAGACAGATTATTTCTTGAAGCTGTGATTCAATGATTATTTTGATGAGGTTCATGTTGATATCTACCTTCTTTCTAGAGGGACTGAGGAAATATCCACGACAAACTACCTCTATAAAGCCTCTAAGAGGCGAGGGAAAAGAGAAGTTACCATTAGAGAGTGTTCAAAGTCTACCTACTGATCGTAACAAGTCGATGGGCCTATCTCCTGATTTTAACAAGAATACCAATGGAAGCCTAAACATAACCTGCAATCCACGTTTGATTGGTTCCGAGGAAGCACCAACTAAACTGAACGACCAACATTGACGCCTAAAGCAAGCAAATGGAAAGATGCAACTTCTCATAAATCCAACAGTTCTACAGATGGTGAATCTACCAAGCCATTCCATGGTCCTAAAATGTCAAGCTTGGGATTGAGCCGGGACTTGCTAGTTAATGACTTGTCAAGTTACAATTTTTCTGAAAGCAGCAAGAATATTCAAGAGTATATGATCCAGAAATGGTTGCAAGAGATGATCAGTAACAACAGGGCAGAGAATAAGGAGATGATCACCCGAGTCATGGCTGTAAAGTTCAACTGCCTGGTTTTTGGCTGTAAAGTTCAAGAGGCTATTAAATTTCAACTAAATGGTTTGACTCAAGCGGATGCTATTGTGAATGCAATATGTCAAAATTGGAATATTTGATTTTTTTTTCTTGATGTACAATTGATGTATGGTTTATGAATGTGTGTACACTTTTTAAATTATGTGTGGTGGTCTTCACACAACTATTATAAATAATACGTGGCAGCATTGTTTGATTCAACAAAATCCAAAATTCTGGATATTATGATATGCTTGAAGAAATCAAGTTAAGAAGGAAAGAAGACCTTTGAATATTCCACAAGCTGAAGAGTGGTTTTAAAGAAACAGATTAATATTAATTATAAAAAATTTCAAACACAAAATTTTAAGGAAGAAACGTGATAAACATATGAAAGAGAAAAGGAGAAAAACAGGGAAATTCTAAAGAAATTGAACATGTTTAAAGATAAAGTTGATATTCACCTATCATAGCTTTCAATGAAAGAGATCAGAAAGATAAAAAACTGGGTTTGAACAGCAAAATCCAAAATCTTCTCAAAACATGGAACCAAAAATTAGTGTTGAATTGTTCTTTTGAATTTTGTTTTCCTTTCTTGCCTGCTATTCCATTGATTTTGCTAAGCATAGAAACGTTTTTCTTGGTAACAGAGGTGCAAAAGCGAAACAAATGGAGAAAACGATGCATTCTCCACCATGAAACTCAAGCTCAAAGGATGAGAAAATAAACACAAACAAGAGAGATACAGAGCTACACAGCACTTTTTACTTGAGGCTGAAACCAAAAAAGAATGAGAAAAGTTAGCAGAAAAGAACCTGTTTGATGGACAATGGTGACTGACTTCTTAGTTCCAGAAAATCAAACAAAGTGAGCAAGAGAGGAAGAATGAGCAACCAACGCAGAGTGTGAGAGAGCAGGAAATAGCAGGAACGGCGGCAAAAGAAAAATAAATAGAAAAACCCTTATATAAATTTGCATCTAAGACGTTTCGAACACAAGACCTTCAAGTGAAAACTTAAAAATTTTTAAAAGCCGTGTTTTCCCCTTTTCCAATTCTCCCAAATCAGTTTCATTGAAAAGGCTGAAAACATCAATATTTTGTTTTCCAAATCTAGCCCATTTTCATTTTCATTCTCTAAAATTTTGTTTTTCATTTCTTTAACCAAACATGTTTTCTTTCATGTTTTCTATTTTCTATGAAAATGAAAATAGAAAACAGTCTTATTTTCATTAACCAAACACACACTTATATTCCCACTAATACAACCAAACACAAGAATATAATATTTTCATGAATCCGTCAAGTAAAATAATTTTCTGTTAAATGATTCTCAAAGGTAATCCTAAATTCCGCGAACCAAACGGTCCCTAATGTTTTTGGCAGGATCCAACCCAAAACTCTGATTGATGAGCTAACCAAAATTTTATCAAGCCAACAATGTCAATTTCTTGAATCTACAATGAAATTTTACATAGCTTCTTTTTTTTGAATAAATTATGAAATGCAGATAACTGCGTGAGCTGACTTCTAACCCCTTTTTAATCAAATTTTCGTGAGCCAATAACAGATCTAATTGCGGATTGAAAACATAATCTTATCTATGAATAATTTTAATTATAAGCATGAATTTAATGCAAAAATTTTAAAATTGGTTTAATAAATGAACCCATTAATTAATTATGCATGTAAAAACAGGCAAAGGTGTGTTCACATGATAATCGGTTGTTTTATGTTGAAAATAGAAGTAGACAATTAGTATCCAAAACCAAACTCATTTTTTAAGCCTTAGACAATATCAGATTAGATTAAAAAATAGAGTTTGAAAGATATTGGGTCACTGAGATAAACAATTAGTATCCAAAACCAAGCTCTACTTCTGACCATGTTCCCATTATACTAGACACCTTGGAGAAAAAATGCAGGAGCAATCAGATGCTAAGACGGAAACGAAAAGCCTTTGAAGTCATGTGGGCCAAAGAACAAGACAGCACAGAGTTAGTGGCAAAATGTTGGCAGGACAGACAGGGGACGGACATTATCAACAAAATAGAACAAGTCAGACAACAACTCTGCTCATGGGGTACAGGAAAATTCAAGGGGCTCCACAACAAAGTCGAGCAGTTAAAAGGAGAATTGGAAGAACTGAAAAAGGTGGACACAACTGACTCACTAAACAGGGAAAGAGAAATACAAAGAGAACTCAATGAAGTACTTGAAAAAGAAGAGGCTTTTTGGATGCAACGATCCAGGGTGAGTTGGTTAAGGGAAGGTGACAGAAACACTACTTTCTTTCATGCACAAGCAACACAAAGAAGTAGGAATAATCATATAAAGGGCCTGGAAGATGAACAAGGGAGGTGGTTTGAGGAACAAATTGACATGCAAAATATAGCAGTACAGTACTTTAATAAACTGTTTGAATCCCAAAGCTCTGATGACCTACATGAAATCTTAGAATCAGTGTCTACTCAAGTCACTGCACAAATGAACGACTTTCTCATGCAGGACTTCACCGCTGAGGAGATTCATACAGCCATCAAACAAATACACCCCACCAAAGCTCCAGGACCCGATGGTATGCCTGCTATCTTCTATCATAATTATTGGCATCTCATTGGCCCTGATGTTACAAATTTTTGCTTGTCTTTTCTTAATGGAAGTGAAACCTTAGATTGCATCAACCGCACTAACCTTGTCCTTATCCCAAAAATAAAGAACCCTAGAGACATGACTCATTTTCGCCCAATTAGCCTCTGCAATGTCCTATACAAAATTATCGCCAAAGTACTGGTTAATAGATTGAAAAAAATATTGCCAGCATGTATTAGTGATAACCAAAGTGCCTTTGTTCCAGGGAGGTTGATATCGGACAATATCTTAGTAGCTTATGAACTTCTACACACATTAAAAATGAAAACAACAGGGAGGAAGGGATATGCTGCAGTTAAACTAGATATGAGCAAAGCTTTTGATAGGGTAGAGTGGAAGTTTTTAGAGTCTATTATGCTAAAATTAGGCTTCAGTGCACTGCAAACTAGTTCACTTTGATCATGAAATGCATTAGCTCTGTATCTTACTCTATTATCCTTAATGGCTTTGTATCTAATAACTTCACTCCAAAAAGAGGGTTAAGACAGGGAGATCCCTTGTCACCTTATTTGTTTTTACTGTGTACAGAAGGCTTATTAGCTATATTATTGGCACACCAACAGAAAGGACTAATTAGTGGAGTCTCGGCTAGCAGATTGGGTCCACGGGTCACTCACTTGTTCTTCGCAGACGACAGCTTGCTCTTCATTCGAGCAACACGACAGGAAGGAGAAACAGTGAGGCGTTTACTAGAACTATATGAAAAAGGATCAGGGCAGAAAATTAACTATTAGAAATCTGGACTTTTTTTCAGCAGAAACTGCACAGATCAGTCAAAAGAGGCTCTCAAAGGAATCTTTGGCATTCGAATCACTTTGAGCCTTGAAAAATACCTTGGCCTTCCAACCATGGTTGGAAGAAACAAACGAAAGGCTATTGTAGACATAAGAACCAAGATGAAGGCAAGAATACAGAGTTGGAACTGGAGGTGGCTTTCTCAAGCTGGTAAAGAAGTTTTTATTAAATCCATTTTACAGGCGATACCTTCATACGCCATGGCTTGTTTCCAATTCCCAACAACTTTCTGTAAAGAGCTAAATAGCATTGTTAGTTCCTACTGTTGGCGTTCAGGAAACGATGGGAAGGGAATCTATTGGATAAATTGGAAAAAGATGTGCTTATCTAAGCAAACTGGTGGCCTTGGCTTTAGAGACTTTGAAGCTTTCAATAAAGCACTGTTAGGTAAGCAAGGCTGGAGGCTACTGCACAATACTTCTTCCCTGCTACACAACGTATTGAAGGCTAGATACTTTCCACGCACCAATTTTATGGAGGCTAAAGTTGGCTGGAACCCGTCATTCACTTGGAGAAGCATCCTAGCAGGAAGAGAAGTCTTAGAGGACGGACTAAGATGGAGAATAGGCAATGGAGACTCAGTACGAATATGGCAAGATTGCTGGATTCCAGGTGTCCCGCATTTTCGACCAAGTGCAGATCAAAACACCAGTCAACATTTATGCTATGTTAGGGAACTCTTCCGTGAAGGCAGCAACACGTGGAATGAAGAATTACTAGACAGCATATTCACCCAGACAGAGGCTGATAAAATCAAAAGTATACCTTTAAGCAGAAGAGTGTACACAGATGTTCAAGTGTGGGATCTCGAGAAATCAAGAATCTACACTGTTAAAAGCGGCTATAGGAGGCTTGTAGAGAAATCCTGGGGATTAACCAACACAGCAGATATTGTAGAAGAAATGAGGAAGGCACTCTGGCAGAAGCTATGGAAGGCCAATTTACCAAACAAAATAAAACTCTTTGCCTGGAGAATGTGTAATGGAATACTCCCCTGCAACGTCAATCTCATGCAAAGGAAAATTCTGACAAATGCCACATGTCAAAGGTGTCAACAGAAAGAAGAAACACTTTCCCATGCTCTTCGGGATTGTGCCAAGGTATCTCAAATTTGGGCTGCCTCAAGTTTATCAGAAGGTTAGCTTAATGGAGAGGAATCAAATATTATGGATTGGTTGATGCAAGTGATACCCGGAATGGACCAACAGATTTTTGAATCAGGACTGGTACTTCTCTGGGCCATCTGGAACAGCAGGAACAACGAGGTCATGGCAGGAAAACCCCGACATGCGCAGCACACAGCTATGTTTGCAGCAGAATATATAAGGGAATTCAAACAAGCACAGCAAACTCCCTTGGTGAAATTTCAAGCTACAAGCTCGCTTTCTTGGCAAAAGCCGCCTCCAAGTTTTATCAAGATTAATTTCGACGGAGGATGCAAAGCAGACGAGGGTATCGGTGTCAAAGCAAGAAATGACCAAGGAGAGGTCATGGGGGCTCTACATATGCAGGTTAGAAATGTGTCAGACCCAGAAATAATGGAAGCTTATGCAACGCTCAAAGCTTTGGAATTTGGTAGAGAAATGGGCTTCAGACAAATAGTGCTCGAGGGAGACTCAATAGGAGTTGTCAACAGGATTCAAGCCGATGAAATGGACTTCTCCAACGCAGGGAACTTGATTGAGGATGCAATTAAGGAAGTGCACAGTTACTTAGCTTGCCATTTAATGCATGTCAGGAGAGATGCTAATAAGGCAGCACATTGTTTATCTTTATTAGCTTACTCTTATACTGAAGACAAATACTGGGTAGACTCATGTCTGGATTGTATACAGCCAGTAGTGTCCTCTGAACGTTTGCAAGCTTAAACTTTATAATAAATATCTATTTCAAAAAAAAAAAGCATACCAAAATTTATTTAATAATGCATATATTTAAACTCAAAAATCTTGTCAAATTTGAAGAAAAAGATTAAGTCATTAACTAGTTTTTCCTTTCATAGATAGTGGGATAAGTGTTGTATTGGCCTGTGGGGTTTCCATTTACTCCCCTGAGCCACGCCATTGAATCTTTTTCAAGTCCCCTTTTCACACCTGCAAAATTACAAACAATAAATATAAATATATATTTATATATGTATATTTATATATAAATTTCAACAAATCGAAAGTCTAAAATATACTAAAAATCATATAACTTGTTGATAAAATGTTTTAAAATTTTAGCTTTAACAGTTAGAGTTTAACTCCAAACAATTTTAAATACTGAAAAAATAAATTGAATTTTTTGAGAATTGGATAATTCGTTGATAAAATATTGGTTTTATTATTTTAATAATTAGAATTCAATTTCTGACCATTTCGAATACTAAAAAAATAAATCCCAAACCCCGTGACTCCTCTATAAAAGCATAGAAACTTTCATTTCCCTCCCCACCGACAAAGCCCTACTAAAAACTAATGGGTAATCTCAGAGTTTTTGTGATGCAGAACATCTCTTTCTTCTTCTTCTTCCTCTATCTATTTAGTTTGAGTTTGGAGCTTTCGCAAGCTCAAATAGTGCCGGCGGTGTTCGTCTTCGGGGACTCCCAAGTTGACGTCGGGAACAACAATTACCTTCCTGTTTCTTTTGCAAAGGCAACTTTTCCTCACAACGGGATCGATTTTCCGACCAAGAAACCAACAGGGAGGTTCTGCAATGGCAAGAATGCAGCAGATTTGCTTGGTAAGAAATGCATAATTGATACAAAAACACGTTATATAAATCTTCAAGAGAAGATGCTTTGGTAGAAAAATTTAAGTTTCAATGCATGTAAAAGCCATGCAAAATTAATCCTTTTTTGCAACAGTAATAGCCTTTGGTTGGTAAATGTGTGATATTTTTATGTAAGTAAAGTTTTGGAGAATTTACAAGATAATAATATAATTATATATACCAAAAGATATAAAATTGTACTACTCATTTATGCTTAATATTGAAGCTTTATTTCTAAGTTGGAAATTAGTAATTATGTTTTAAAATAATCTATCTGTTTTCTGAACATAGGACTTTGTACGGTTCATCCACATTTTTTAAGACGTTGATCATTCTTGTAAAGTTGAGATTCAATTCTCAATACTTATCATTTTCATTTCCTATCCTCCTAGACTTTTCTTTTGTACAATAAAAACTTATATATATTGTATAAAGAAAATCAAATCTGATGAATATAAGAGGAAGGAAATGCAGAAAACAGAATTTAAATGCAAACCTGCATGCATAAATCAACCGGATTAAATCTAGATTCGAATAACCTCTATGTTTGATTATTGCATCTATAGTTCATTTGCTCAACAATTCTTAATACTTACCATTTTCGTTTTCTATCTTCCTAGACTTTTCTTTTGTGCAATAAAAATTGGGTTTGTATACGATACATTCACATTATATAATCTCTATATACTGTCAATATATCAGAGATTGACGCATCATAAATATGTAAACCTAAAAAGATGTCAAACTTTTAAAAATAAATAAAAATAATTTTTTTAATTTACTCATAAGAGCTTATTGATGAGATGTCATTATTTGATGCATTGACAATGTATAGAGATTATATACTGTCAGTGCATCATATATAAATCCATAAAAACTTACATATATTGTATAAAGAAAATCACAATCTGATGAATATAAGAGGAAGGAAATGGAGATAACAGAATTTGAACGTAAACTTCACTGTATGCATAAATCAATTAGATTAAATCCATATTCGAATAATCTCTATGTTTTATTATTGCATCTACAGTTTATTCGCCCAACGATTAATAACTATATCTAGTGAAAACATCAGAAAATATTTAAGTCGGCAGCTTAAATTTTCTTGCTTAAAGCATCTTATGATCAACCAGCCTACTTTCAATTTAAAAAACATTGAATAACTAATGAAACCAGCTATATCCTGACACAAAGAGTCACACCTTGGACTACTAAATTGACTTTTGTATTTACATTGTTCCATATATTGTTAACATTTGATTTCTATGCAACAACATTGGGCAGCTGAAAAAGTAGGGTTACCAAGTTCACCACCCTATCTTTCTTTGTTAAAGAAGAAGAATGTATCTTATATAACTGGTGTCAGCTTCGCCTCCGGTGGTGCTGGAATCTTCAACAGTATAAATCGAGTTTTTTTAAGTGAAAAAAGACATACAAATTTTTTTATTTTTTCTAATTAGGGTGAACATCGAGGTTATTTGAGTTCGAATGTAAATGTTAAGTATATTATAATTTTTTTTAATCACTCCATCAAAAAATTATCAATAATTTTCTCATCGTTAATATTATGCATTTTTTTTCCAATATGATACAATGGCCCACTGGGCTAAATTTCCTTGTTTTTCAGGTAAGCCCTTTGGGCTGAATTTCCTTATATTAAAATGCATATACCTTCTAGCTTTTGAAGGTAAGCCCATTAGCCCTTTCGAATGTGTAAGTGTAAGGGAAAAATTAAAATGCGGTGAGCGTGGATCGAACACGCGACCTTCAGATCTTCAGTCTGACGCTCTCCCAACTGAGCTATCCCCGCACGTTGACTTTGGTTAATTTTCTAATCTTTGATTATCAGGGTCATGCAATACCGTTGTCAAAACAAGTGGAGAACTACATGGCAGTTCATAATATTTTGGTGCAGCAGCTGGGAACCTCTGCAGCAGAAAAGCATTTTTCTAAGTCACTTTTCTCCTTTATTATTGGTAGCAATGACCTCTTCGATTACCTTGGCTCTTCCAAAACTAGAAAGAATAACACCCCACAACAATTTGTAGACCTGATGGCTAACACACTAAAAGGACAACTCAAGGTAATTCAGTATTTTATCATTATTTTTTAAATGCAAATGTGTTGAATACGGGTGTAAACGGGTCTAATTACTTGAATTTAACTCGCTCATTATCAAACTAAGCTTAAGTTGAATTACTCGAATAATGATCAAGTTGAGTTTGGATATTTTAATATTCAATTTGAGTAGTTTCACTAGTTTAATTGATTTTTTTAAAAAAATTAAAAAAGACAAATTGAATTTGTTGGGTCAAATTCGAACCTTAAATTTAAATTGAACTCGAATTTCAAATTTTAAATTTGATCGAATTTGAATTGAATATCAATTTTCAAACTTTCAAATCGAATTTGAGTTTGACATTCTAAATCATTTTCATTCCACTTGATTACAACTTTAATGAACGGATATTAATAAATTTTATTGTTTTGGCAAGGACTGTACGCATTTGGCGCACGTAAATTTTTTGTTTCTGGTGTCGGAGCAATAGGCTGCGTTCCTGTGGAAAGAGTCAAAAACAAAACCCAAGGATGCAATGAAGAACACAATTTTTGGTCTCTGAAGTACAATGAAGGGCTGAAGGCAATGTTGAAAGGGTTGAAATCAGAACTTCATGGCATAAACTACTCCTACTTTGATCTTTACAATATCATGCACGATGTCTTCCAAAACCCATCTTCTCATGGTATGTAACATGTCGGTTTATACTTTTTCCTAGATCTGTACATTTGTGTTTATATTGTGTTAAATCGTATTCATGTTATATAACATACGAAAATTTTATGTTGACTCATCAAACACAACATTTGTTTTTAATCTTTTACCAATGGAGGAGAACTTTAGTACAATGGTAAAGATTGTTATTTTGTGATCTCGAATCACAAGTTTAAGTCGAAACAATCCCTCTATTAATGTAGAAGAGAAAATGCTATGTACATATATATTTTTCAAATTTCACGATGTGAGAATTTTGTGTATTGAATTACTTTTTTTAACACATTTCAACCAGTGAGTCACATTTATATTTTTTTTTATGTAGTTGTTATATTGTATTTATCAATTCATGTCGTTTCTGTGTCATGACATTTTCAGTTGTGTTGCAGGGTTCAAAGAGATAAAATCTGCCTGTTGTGGGCTGGGCGATCTGAAAGCCAAGGTCCCTTGTATGCCCATTGCAACATACTGCTCCAACAGGAAGGATCATGTCTTCTGGGATTTGTATAATCCGACAGAAGCAATGGCTCGCATAGTTGTGGATACCCTTTTCGATAGTTCTTCAGAATACTGTGTCCCAATGAATGTTAGGCAGCTAATTTCTGCTTAATCTTGTAGGAATAAAGAGAAGATTCACGTTACAAATAAGCTACAGAAAACAGTACAGACAGCCGGAGGGTCCTAGGAAATCTAAAAGTAAGCCGGTGCCATATGGATATTTGAGTATCCATGACAATAAACGGAAAATGTTAATGTATACCATTACAGTTAGAACCGGCACTTCATATATATATATATATATGCACACACACACACTAGTATGCTACCCAACTTTGTTGGGATTTTTTTTTAAATAATTGAATTAATAATAAAAGAAAAATAATTTTAAATTAAATAATAACATAAAATAATAGTAGTATTGATAAATAATTATAATTATAATTATTTAAATTATTATATTTTTTAATTTTTGACATTTTGAAAAAAATTGTTCTTTATTTTATAAAAGAATTTCATAAATTTAATTCATATATAAAATTAAATATTAAATAAATCAAATAAAAAAATACACAAAATGAGTTAAATATCTTAAGTACAAGTGAGTTTTAATCCAACTTTATGGGTCCAAATCCAACTCAACTCCCTTTGCTTTCATTTCATGTCCAACCCAACATCAAAATCCTTTAAAACCCTTGATTATTAACAAAATTTCTTTTAAATTCTTTTAAGACATATCATGCATGAAATGTGTTGAGATTTTTTTAATATAAAGTTATATATATATATATGATGTAGTAATAGTGTATAATTTTTATATATTGTCAATGCATCAGAAGTTGGCGTTTTATCAATAAGCAAACTAAAAAAAAGTCAAGCCTTCAAAAATAAAAACAAATAATTTTTTTTTCAATTTGCTTATAAAGGCTTACTGATGATATGTCAACCTTTATTGCATTTACAGTGTATAGAGACTATATACTGTCAACATCATATATATAAATATTTATAAGTATATATATACATACACACATGTGTGTGTGTGTGTAGGGTGTTTGTATCGTATCAAATTATATAAAGCACAAAAATTATAGTATCATAATTCGTGTTGACACAGATTTTTTATTCATATACAATTTTTGTCTAAATTTTAACTTGTATTTGTGGAGATAAACACTTAGCTTACAAGATATTATTCGTTTTTATTTGAAAATCTCATGAATTTGTTCGCAAAAAACGCATTATAAATATGGTTTAAGTTGAAGTCTCTAGATATATATTATAACAAATCTTTACAATATCAATATCTCGATGTGGGATTGAAAAGTTCGCAAAACCTAACACATAATTAGAATTGGAATTCTAGAAATAGTTTCCACCATGTAATACTTAACTCTTGTTCACAAAGTGTAGTCCTTAGTTTTTGCATTTCGACTACCACTCACATTTCGGCCAGTGATTACTTTTATATTATTTGTGAAAACTCGCATCCAATATGAAAGTTATTGACTACTTTGACTTAAATATATCACAATTTTATTTCACAAAAAATATCTTACGAATTTAGATTCAAGTATTTACATATATAATATAGCAAATTTCACAACATCTAAATGTAAAATTGAAGTGTTACAATATTAATTTTATTTTTCATATTGTATCTACATTTGTCGATTCTAATCGTAAAGGAGATTTTTATTTATTTAGCGTAACAACAATGATCAATAATTTAATATCAAAGCGGCACTCTAACATAATAAAAAAATACCATGCAAGTAAATATAATGAAAAATATTTTTCACCATGCAAATTAACGGGTTTTTAGAATTAAAAAAATTCAATTTCAATATTTAAATCGGGCTTGATTTTTGAAAAACCTATTCAAACTCGATAGTAACTTCAATTTTTAATATTAAAATAATAAAATTCATATTAATATTGTAGCAACATATTATGAATATGTTTTAAAAAGATATTTAAATAAAAATAATACAATAATTGTGAAGAAGTTTATTAACCAAGTCCATGCGCCTTCTGCTACGAATTTATCAAGTCTTCGTCTCCATGTCGCTGACCATTTCAAGATTAAAGAAACGCGAGACATGAAGGAGTTTTGTCCAAAGGAAGAGAACATTTCAAGTAGAAATTTTGACCAAATTGTTGACAAATTCTCTTAAAACTCGTTTAAAAATTTTATTTCAATTCTTTTTGTTATTTAGAGAAATGTTAAGGTAATATTTTATGAAAAAAAATTATATAATTAATATATTTTAAAAATAGTAAAAAGAATATATTAAATATACAAAATTTAAAATAAATATTTTAATTTTTAAACTATTATTTATAAACATCATTAATCTGAATCTTAATATTTTTAAAAAATAAAAACAGAGGGAAGAAAAGAGAGCAGAGTAATATTTATTGATTATTACATGTTTTCTTATGTTTATATATATATATATATATATATATATAAATTTATAGGATTTTGATGGATTTGAAGGAATTTGAGTTTATTTATTGTACGGATAAAAATAAACCTTGACAAAAATTAAATTCAAAAAATTCGTAAAACCGAATTTAAACTCACTTATAATTTTTTAATACTTAACTTAAGCCCTCAAACTCGATCCAGTCCTAACACTTCTAATTGACACCTTCAATGTCAACTTAATTTAGTGTTAGGTGTTACCTGACCTACAAAACGCGTTGACAAAAAAATCTTATGATCATTGAAATGATAGATATTTTTTTAAATCAAGTAGGTGATGCTTCTAAGTTACGGTGATTTAAAAAACTAAGAATTTGCTTTTGAATCTAATGATGGATGCAAGTGACGACAATGAATTTGAGCACTTGTCCTAAACTTTATAAGCTATAATTTTTTTTTTTGTGAAATTTCGTGAGGTATATTAAATAATTTTATCTTTTTCATTTTTTTGGGGGTGCAATGTCTTTTTGTTCAATTTTGGAACAATGGTCTAAAAATAAGTTTATTAAAAAAATTCGAGTTGTAACAGTTTTTTCTTATTTAAATAATTACTCAGGGTTTGGAAAGCTAATATGATTAGAATTATTAGTTTACAATGGTGATAATTGGATGGATCGGGTTAAATTTGGATTGAATCAATTTAAAATTTACCATTTTGAATCTAATTTTTTTTATTTTTGGAACTTGGATAGTTTTGGATTTAAGTTATGTTGATTTCGGTTATTTTTGTTTATGCTAAAAGATCAAAAAAGTCTTCGAATAATAAATGATTTCGTAATTGAGTCTTTATCTTTTTTTCGCAATTAATTGAACTTTATATTTCCAATTTAATTCTATCGAATCCTTATTTGAACAGAATTTGTTAGATTTGTTATTTTTTTAGCCACATATACTGTAGGGATTTATTAGTTTTCGCATGGATTTAAAGGTTTTCGTTTACTAAATAGCTCAATTGACTTAAAATTGAAATATAAAAGCTTAATTGATTGTAAAAAAAAAAATTAAAGTTTAATTGTAAAAATCATTTTTTTCAAGGATCTTTTTAACTTTTTAGCTTTTCGTTTATTCATGTTTGATTATCAAGTTCAAGTTATTTTGAATTTATGTACCAAATAAGTTATTTTGAATTTAAATTATTAAATTTTAATTTTAAAAATCAAATCAATGTAATTTCAAATTATCTTCATTAATTTTTATTAAGAATTTAATTATTATTATTATTTTACTTTTTTTTGAGTAAATTTTTTACTTTTTTAGAAGGTTTGATAATTGACAAGTTTTCTCCCACCAAATGCAAATCAAACATTTTAAATTTTAACCATAGACTTGGTCATTAAATCTTAAGTTGTAGATAACTTTAAACTCAATACTCCAAATCTTATCCACCACGTTGCATCTTTTTTTCATGTCGACATATGATTATTTTTTCGAAAATTACACGAGTAATTAATTTTAAATCATCATTGAAGAAAGTAACCCTTAATTTCTCATTGGGTTTAATCATTCTTTATAATAATTGTCAAGTTATCCAAGTTTTAATCTTATTCAACGTTCGAAAAATCCATTCTTATATTAACATCACATTACATTAAAATCATCGACTCACCTTCATTACAAAACAAAAACAAAAATTAATTTAATTTAAAACATAGTATTTAATTTATTTATTAAATTGATTTTCCATTTAAAAAAAAGATTTAAATCCGCCCATTTCCACTCGTCTTTCATTCCATTTCCACCCAAACAAATCCCCCGCTCGTCCTGCAGAAAATAAAGCCAACGTTTTAGCCAACTTTCTTTCTCTCTCTTCTCTTAACGTGCGCACCTCCGGCGCAGGATATGGAGGCTCCGTCCTTCGTCTCCAAAGCAAGAACCGCTTTCCACTCCGCAGCTGCCAAAGCCGAGCGAGTTTTCACTGATTTAAAATCCGATCTAGGTAAACCGATGCCTCTATATTTTTGGCAGTTGATATCCATCGCTAATTTTATTTTTCGCTTTGCTATTTTTAGATTCTTTTAAACAATCTTCGGTTTTAAGAGAATGTTGTCAAATACTTATAACGGAATTTGTTCTTTTTTTCTTTTGTTTTCTGTTTTTCCTTATCCATTTGGTGAAGATTCCGATAAATTATCGACGAAGGAATTTAGAAACGAATATCCGACGAGCGAAGGCGAGCCTAAGGTAAATTTTCATTGAATTTTGATGTTCTTTTAAGCAGAAATGTAGTAGTATTGAGCTGTTTTTGTTTAAAAAGGGAATTTGGAATTAAGGTACAATGTGCTTCTTTGTTTGGCTTCCGAGAAGAATTCTTTGTTGAAATTTCGATATGATTTTCACTTATTAAAGTATTGAGTTCGTAGAGTTTAGCTTTCTTTGCTTGGAATGGAATCACCGGCTTTTGCAATTTCTATGTTCTTTAGCTTTCCTGCACTTTCCCAGCTATCAAACAAGCCAGAAAAGGCTTCAAAGTTCTTCCGAGGGCTTATTATGTGAATATTGTCGAGTTTTGTTTGCATTTTTTATTTTCCCTGAAAATTCATGTGAAATAAGAAAAAAAAATTTCTCAATACATGTTGATTTGTTTTAGTTTTAAAATGTGTGGTGTGAAGCAGAGTATTCATGAGGTAAAGCATTCTAGGTGGAGACCTGCAAATTTAGGGACAAAGCAAGAATGGCAGGAAAGGTTTAAGAATATAAGAATAGGGAGAAAAGGAGTCGAAGATTCGGATAAAGTTGAAAATTCAACAATGGCTGTTGCATTCTACGATGAAAACTTATACTTGCTCAACATGAAGAATGACGCTGAAGCAAAGGTACATTGTGATTCTCTTTATTTTCCTCGCCCACAGGTGTGGGTTGCGGTAATGGAAATTAAAATGCTTATTTTTCTGTCATTATAAAATTCAAATTAATGGATTTACCATTGAGATTGTTTCCTACAGGCTTTAGAGGCAATTCCCTGCATAGATGTTTTAAATAGCATCAGCACGAACAGCATTCCTCCAACATCTGTCATCAAGCAATTGGCTATTGCTGTTGAGTAAGTTTTTGCCATTCCCATGCTTTCCATTATTGACTTCAGTTTTTCTTTCTTTGCTATTGTTGATATTTAAAATCATTGATGCCTTATGGAACATGCTGATTTGTGAATTGATTGCCTTTGTTGGGATTTACTTTGTGGTCCATTAACACTGCTTTTCCATAATGATGATAGCTACGATTTAATCTTTTGGTACAAAATGTCTTGCTTCTGAGCTCATGCTAACTGGTGTAATGTGTGATCTATTGATTTCTCGTGTTTCAGCTTGTATATGGTGTTCTTATCCTTCTTTGCTTTCATTCTGGTTCCAGGGCTGGAAAGAATTTTAAGTCATGGAAAGATCTTTTGGCATCTTCTGGAAATTCTTCACCCATTAGGGAAAGGGCGGGCTTAAGCTTCTCTGCAGTGAAGTCGTTAGTTCTTCGTGACAAAGAGGATAAGCTTGCATCTGGCTTTGCTGATGATGAGAGAGTCCTCGCTTTGATTCATTCACTGTTTGACACAGGTAGATTCATATATGTGACTGATAGGACATATGCTTTTCTTCTTTAAACCTTCACATTTTCCTGTGATGCTCTTTCACTTCCATTTTAATATCTGCAAGATATTTGCAGGTGGAAACTTCCTACAAAGGGAGCTTGTCTCTGATTCAAATACATGGACAACAATGATATCTTTGCCAAGAGACATTCATGGTGCTCCTCCTCAGAGTTTCATCGTTAAACTTTCTGAAGTCATTGGGAGCTTTAGAACCCTTCGCAAAATGGCACTCTTTTGGTGCAGGGTCATTGCTGAAGTAAGTGGGCTATACAGAACTGTTATCTGAACTAAAACGAAGCGTCAAGTTTGAAAGAAAACTTCACTGATTTTACACATTGGATCTGTTTGTCTCGCTAAAAACTGTCATCTAGCTAAACTTATGTAATGAAGTTCAAGGTGTCATCATTGCATGAGATCATAATAACCTTTTATCTAGCATCACGTCATGGTGACACTTGGGTGCATTGTTGTAGTTGGAAATTTTCATGCCACAACTTCTCTTCTAGTAAATAAAATCCTCCATTATTGCATTTTGATATATTTACAGTTTGTTTGCATTAAACATACTTGTTGTTAATCTTCATCTGATGAAAAGTGTTCGGAATCCTTTTCAAGTGCAGCTGAGAAGATTTTGGTCTGAAGGGAGACATCTGCCAGGCATTCCTGTGGATGAGATTCCAGATCTAAATTCATGTCTTTTATATCAACAATTACAGGTTATCAACTGTTGTATATCAAGAAAAAGGCGGCGTACCATTGCTACTGAATCATTTGATTCTGAAATGAGAGAAGCTAGTTCAAATGTTGAAGACCCAGATGTTTCTACAGGCAGAAGGGCTACCAGCTCTGCATTGTATGCTCGAGTTAACACCGGAGAACTTGTTCTTCGACTGGGAGCTAATCAACTGACTGAAAATTTAACAATGTTGGAAACTGGTGAACCTATATACTCGCCTATTACCCAGGTTTGGTTGACAAATTCTGCTAACATTTTACCCACCTATTGAGCCTATTCCCGTGTTTCACTGTGTTTATGTATATATCTGTAGGAGGGACCTTTGCTTACAGAAGATCTTATCAAAGAAACTGAGGAGTTAGTGCTTCGAACGGGGAGGTATATGGACCAAGCATTCCTTAATTTCATGACATTTTATTTGGATTTCACACTATATAACTCTTAATGTCTTCTTTTAATGGTCATAATCTTAATCTGTTTACTGCATTAGATTCTTTTATAAATCTTAATATGTATTAAGGTTCTCCTGTTTGCTTTAAAACAATGATGTTATCTTTCAGAATCAACCCATCCAATACTGCTATTTATGTTGAATTTTTCTGATTGTTTTCTTAACCTCTTCCATCTTTCTGTGCACACATCTATGTTTTTGAGTGAAATGTAGGAAAAGAAGTTATCCCACATTTTTTCCTCTGCATTCACAATACTCCGTTGAGTTAATTGCATTATTCTTATTATTCTTTTACTCATTGCCTTATTTTTTGTGGGTTAGTGTTGGTGCTGGGTGTTCTCAACTCCTCTCTGACATGCAGGCTTTCAAGGTGATATGTTAGCTCCAAGAAATTTTCTCTTATTTTAATACTGTTGTAGTTACATATGAATACAATGGAATATTCTTTCAAGTTTCAATGCATAGTCCATCTAAATTTATTTAACGATTGTGTTAGGCTGCAAATCCTGGCTGTATATTAGAAGATTTTGTTAGATGGCACTCTCCTCCTGATTGGACTGAATCTGAGGCAAGTGATGAGGATAATTCTTCGGTTGCAAAAGGTCAACTAAGTAGTCGAATGCAAAAAGAAGGTTTTTTTCTTGATTCCAGTTTCCTCTTCTAAGTAAAGTTTGCTGCATTTTAGTTTCTTGGTCAGGTTTTACTTTTGAGGAGAGAACATTGATTCATTGAATACACAATGGAGTATGTTTGAATGACCTTATATTATGTCCTTGTGTAAACGTATTAGGAGAATGAATTGTAAATACTGTAGATGTGTCATGTACAGCATACTCTTCTAGTTGAGTAGAGGGGTTTTACTTCTTGATGCACTTGTTTGGCATTCTGAACCTACAGATTGTCACTTGCCCCATTTTTTTGTAGTTGGCTCTGATATGTGAATTATGCACATTTGTTAGGTAATTTGTGGCGTGAATTGTGGGAGACAGCCAGGCCGGTACCAGCCATTAAACAAACACCTCTCTTTGATGAGGATTTGGCAGTGTAAGTTGGATGCATAAATTTTGATGTTACAACTTAAATTTTCTATCACGGGAGCATTGTTCTTACAAGAATAGCTTCGTTTATGTTTTCTTTAGGGAAGGAATTCTGAATTTCTTAGAGGACATTCCCACTTCTGAGCTTTTTCAACAACTATTTGTTTCTCTAGTAAGTGTTTTGATCTAATCATAGATCATTGGTTTATTTTTGTCTCGTATTTCCAATCTGCCATTTAGCTTACATGCATCCCAGCTGTTGTACATATACCAAGAATCTCCTCTCACCACCTCTCCAAGAAAAAAATCTATAAGTGAAAAAAGGAGTGCTATTTTTATACTTTGCTTCTAGAGCATGATTTGAAAGGAATATCAATAATTGGCTGTTTGCTAATTTTTTTTTTAAGTCTAACATTCCAAGTCAACCGGTCATTCTTTATAATACTAATATATCATTTCTGTAATGTTCAGCTTGGTTTGGGATTTGTGTTAGCCGAAGACAAGCTCTCTGCTAATGATAACTTGTCAAAGCTGTTTTACGAGTGCAAAGGCTACATTGTTGCAACTTGCCAAAAGAGTGCCTGGAACGATAAAATGGACGATCTTTGTCAGGTAGGTTCCATTCCACACAGCTGCTTGGATCTTTTTACTAGTGGAAATAACAAGTATCTTTAAACATATCGGACCGATCTCAAATGCTTATTATAAACTGGATGGCTTTGGTTTCTTCACATGCAAGAAAACTGTGCTTGGTTTCTTCTCATGCTTGCTAGTGTCAGTTTATACTTCATAGAATTGGTTGTCTGAACGTGTACATGCTCAATGTGAATTCTATTATTAGGTGTATGAAACAGTGGAAACGATGTTATCGTCTCCAGAAGAAGTCATAAAGACAATAAAGGAGGCAGAAGAGACACCGACGACCGAAAATGGAAGCCCTCCCGGTGAGCTAAAACGTCGGTTTAAGAAGCTCGGCCTCAACTTCGGTAACAAGGATAAACAGCCAAAAAAACCTCCTCTGAAAGACCAGAAGAATTCAGACGAGAATCCCTCTCGGCCATTTGCTAGCTTTTTTGATAGCAAGTCATCTTTATTTTCGAAGAAGCCTCCTAAACCTGAAAATTTCACACAGTTTGACAATCCTCTGTCGCAAGATGAAAGTGATTGGACATTGGTTTGAGCTTAGCATTCTTTGTGCCCTCTTTTTCAGTTGGGTTAAGCAGCATAGTTTTGCAGGTAATTGTAAATTATTGTAAAATGAGCTAATGGTTGCTATCAGAAGGAAGTAATTCGAAGTTTGATTAAAAAAGAATGAAAATTTGTTTTAATCGTATTTGCCCGCCCCATCATGTTCCATAAATTGGGATTTTTTTTGTGATAAATGTTTGGGGGTGTAATCAATATGATTTAATGTCAAATTCGATTTTGATTTGATTCAAAAAATTCAATGGTCATTTTGAATTTGGTTTAGGTTTTTAACCCCGAATTTAAGTCAATAAAATATTTGAATTGTTCATATTCAATTTGATGGATTCATTTAAAGAAGTTTAGATTCGATTAAAAAATAAATGTGATTATTAAGTAAATTGAATAGATTAAGTAACTCGGTTTGTTTACATCACATAAATAACGATTAGAGCATAAAGAAACATATATTATACTTGAGAGTTTTTAAGGTCACTTTTGTCAATATTATCTTCGTCCTCATCTTTCAATGTCATCATTTTCATCTTTCTTCTGCTCTTCACCTATCTTGTCGAATTCATAGTACTTAGAGATGAAATAAGGTGCCACAAAATTTCCTAAGAAGTAAACAACCAGAAGTAATGCACTGCATTTCCAGAAAAAAACCAATTAGTCCATGCTACTTCCTAATTTCTGACAAATATAACATGAAATCGATAATAGGAATAGGAGCCTAATAGAATCAAGTTGAACAATTCAATGTCAAATTTAAATATGGATTGATTCGAAATTTTATTCGAGTTCAATTGAATTTAATTTTCGAGACATAAATTTGACTCGATGAAATATTTATGTAAGGTTTGAGTAGGATTGGACTCCATTTATCACTTTTAATCGTTTATTATAAAGATAAAATGATATATTAATATAAAATATTAAACATGTGTTAAAAAATTCAATTACCATGAAATATTAACATATTTGAATTTGATTTATTATTCGAATAATTCTAGTTCGATTTGAACATAAATGAATCAAATTTAAGTGTCAAAATCAAATTTCAATAGCTTCACACAATAATTTACTCATTTACACCTCCCAACTAGACCGAATAATCTTACATAACACAATGATATGATACGAATAAAAAGTATGAAAATGATACATGTTAAAATTTAGTAAATTTTGTATATGAATATAAGAAAAGTTAAAAAAATATTGAGCATAGTGACACAATTTTTAAATTTTACACAAAATCAATGTTGTTTTATATTTTAAGAACATGAATTGTTTAGTCTCAACTTAGGAACCAATAGTAAGAGGAAAAACTGACCTTACTCGGAGAAAGTTTGTGATATCACCAGATTGCGATGGAGGAATCTTGGCAGCAACAAAGAAGGGATTGGAGATAGCATTTGTCCGCAAAGGCAAAATCGAGACACAAACCTCTTGTGTTCGTAAAACCAGCCTTGGAGCTTCGCTGCTGAACAGAAAAGCCTGCTCTTTAGCTTCCAGCTTCCGCTGGCGTTTGAGCTGAGGATGTAAAGGAAGAAATGAAGAGTGGCAATGGAGGCACCTCATCGGAGACATTCGCAGCTCAAACCAGACAGTTTCAGCAGAAATGGCTTAGATTCTTTGGTGGAATGGATAATGTTTATAGACACTCAGATATTTTGTTCCAAGTTACGTGGCCTACGACGCATAGAGTGAAGAGAAACACTTGTTGGGTTTGGGTCAGCTTATACATGACTTGGGTTTAACATTTCGGGCCCCATAGGGCATATGACCCAACATTTTGCTCATAATTCAATGCTAGGCCTTTCTTTTTTTTTTTTTTGCTGAGTCATGCTAGGCCTTTCAAGACACCTAATATTCGTATTTTTATGTAACTTTTTTATATAAAATTCGGATGCAAATAGGTTGTTCTAACTTATTTTTATAAATCAGTAAGTTAAATTTAACAATTTATTCATAACTTCACCAGTATAAAGTCTTGATTCGATATGATTAAACTTGTACCCTATAATATATATTATATTATAGGGTTCAAGTTTTCTTGATAAGATATACCCTGTGTACATCTACAGAAACATCTTCTTTTGATATCAATACCATATAGGAGATTTAAAACGAATTCCCTATCATTCACTTCTTTAAAATCCCTTGCATTTTGAATGGGTATTTTTAAAATTAATTTTTAATGATTTAAATTTAAATATCTTTTCAACTCCTCCTTTACTTTATCCTATAAGTTTGTTAAGGAGTACTAACACTACAAAAAAAGAGATTTTCAGCAACAGAATTAGCAAAGGAATTTTCTGTCGCTAAAAGTCTGATTCCGTCGTTGAAGTGTTTTAGCGACGAAAAATTTCAGTTGAAAAAATCAATGTCGCTGATGCTCATTTCGTCGTTAAAAGTACACCCCGTCGCTAATTACCAACGAAATTTGTCCTTATCAGCGACGAAAATTTTCTGTCGCTAAAATGAATATCTGTCATTAGTAATTCGTAGGTAAATTATCAGCGACGAAATTTTTCGTCGCTAATTCTGTCACTAATTTTATTTTGATTTTTAAATTTTATTAAAATATTCTGTCGCTAAAAACTTTTACCGACGGAATATTCCGTTGCTAATAATAAATTTTTTCTGTCGCTAAATGTTATCAGCGACGGAATATTACGTTGCTAATAATAGAATTTTTCCGTCGTTAATGGTATTAGCAACAGAAAATTCCATCGCTAATGCTATTATTTCCGTCACTAATTTCCTTAAATTCCGTCGCTAATAATATATTTTTTCATCATCATCTATTATTTGTGCATTTCGCTACCAAAATGTTAAATTTCAAAATTCTTTCCAAAAGTTTTCCAAAATATATTTAAATTAATCTTAAAACCCTAAATTCATGACGATAGCAACATTTAAAAGACCTTAATACATAAACATAAAATATCGATAAAATTCATACATAATCATAAAACATGGTTAAAATTCATAAAATCCATAACATCTCTCAACAACCATGAATTCTTAAAACATAAAAAGAACAAAGTACTTAATATTTCTTACATTAAAACAGAGATTTATGAAGAAGGCCCATCTCTGAGATTCAGTGAGTGTCTATCATCGGGAATTGAAGGGCCTTCTTTGCTACTCTTTCATGCATGAGTCATCTCAGCCATCCATTGGTGCATTATACTATCTAACCGGCAGTACATCCAACTCCTATCCTTATTCATTATACGATCTGAATAAAAGATTTGTAATTTAATAAACAAAACCACACAAAATAAATAAAATATAGCAATCAAAGCAAATATCTCAACCAATTCAAAAACAAAATAAATCAAAAATAAACAATTATTTATTATAAAATGCATAATAAAATAGTTAAAATATTACCTCACGATCACAATCCACCAAAGTACTCCTTATTAATATTAAATAACCTACAAAAGCATAAAAACTACATATTGAAAATTAAATATTATTTTCTTTTAATAGAAAATAAAAAAAATAACGATTACAATACATACAACTTTCATTACAATACATATTAAAACTATTAATACAACAATATATACATTTATGCAAAGAAAAAAAGAATATATATAACAATGTGTATATCTCACATTAATCCCAAAATTAATAATACGAATTTAATCAATCTATTAATATCATATAATTAGATACACTAAAACAACAATAAAATTTCATAATTAATAATATTATGACCAAATTAAATTTGCATAAATAAATTTATATATTTAAAATCTAACAATATTAACTTTAAACATTTAAATACAAATTTCCTACTAATATTATTATAAATACAAATAAATATATACTATTAAATGTGTGTGTGTGTGTGTGTGTGTGTATATATATATATATATCAACAACATTAAAAGCAATAGTAACTAATTAAACAAATAAATAACAACAAAGTATATATATACACAAATAAATAAATACAAATATATGCAAAAAATAAATATATATAGACAACTAACTTTGATAGAAACAAATAAATAAATATATACACACAACAAATTAAAAATATATACAAATAACTAAATATATTAAAACTATTAATACAACAATATATACATTTATTCAAAGAAAATATATATATATTTATATATATATATATATATATATTTCACAATTTATTTGATCATAGATAATCTAATTATGAGTCAATTGTTCACTTTTTAATTTAATTTATACAGATTAAAAATTCATCACCATGTATAGGATAATTTTTCAAATACAATATAATCTTGATTTGATTTTTTTTTCATTTTTTTTCAAGTTAATGTTCTAAACGATTTTGTTTTCTGGTTTGGCATATATCATGTAGTTTATGTTAATGGAAAATTACTTAGTAAGCCAAAGACATAACATAGTTGCATTTAATGTTGATCATATTTCCAAGAAAAAAATAAAATAAAATAAAAGTTCCAAATTGAATCTAATTATCTCTTCAAATTATTATATATGTTTTTGAAGCAAACCTTGTCAAGATATAATTTGATGTAGCGTACGGCATTATGTTTTCTTGAAGTATTGTTGGCATTGGTAAATGAATATGCATAAACAGCATCATATTTATTAAATTGGTAACTAATTAAAATCATTAGTAACTAATTAAACAAATAAACAACAACAAAGTATATATATACACAAATAAATAAAAAATAATATATACAAATAAATAAATATGTACACACAACAAATTAAAAATATATATAACTAAATAATATATACAAAGAAATAATAATATATAAACAAATAAATAACAAACTAACAATATATAAAAAGAGAATAAACACAAAAATAAAACAAACTAACAATGTAAACAAATAAATATATATTTTTAAATGTAAAAATAAGAAAAAAAATAATACTACTGTATAAGCTGATTGACGGTGAGCGGCGACCGGCGGCGGGTAAGGGATGACAGCAACGGTGGAGTTCGTTGGGGGCAGCGGCGGTGAACTCTCTCAAAGGTAAAAAAAAGTGTTTTGCTTCTTTTTTTTTTTTACACAGTAGGAGGAGGGACCGGCGGCAAGGAGAGGAGGGTGGGTGATCGGCAGCGGGTGGAGAGGCAACTGACTGTCGGCAGACTAGGGAGAGGACAATGACTGGAAAAAAAGAAGAAGGAGGAGAAGAAATGAGAGTCACGAGCGAGAAGGAGAGAAAAAAGAGAGGAAATTTGCCAATTTCGAGGAGTTAGCGACGGAACAATTCCATCGCTAAATAGATCTAACACACTTTACAAGGTTTTAGCGACGGAATTTTTTCCGTCGCTAATCACAAAAAATTCCGAATCACAAAAAATTCCGTCGCTAATACTAATTAGCGACGGAAAAAAATTCCGTCGCTAATTTTCGATTAGATTTAATATAAAAATAAAAAATAATTATGAATATTTTGCGACAGAATTTTTCTATCGCTAATTAGCATTAGAGACGGAAAAAATTCCGTCGCTAATTTTCTAATAGATTTAATATAAAATAAAAAAAATAATTATGAATATTTTGCGACGGAATTTTTCCACCGCTAATGAGCTTTAGCGACGGAAAAAAAATATGTCGCAAATTTCATAATAGATTTTATGTAAAATAATAAAAATAATTATGGATATTTAGTGGCGAAATTTTTTCCGTCATTAATTTCGTTGCTAATGAGTTTTAGCGACGGAAAAAATTCCGTCGCTAAATATCCTAACAGATTTTATATAAAATTAAAAAAATAATTGTGGATATTTTGCAACAGAAAAATTCCGTCTCTAATTCTGTCGGTAAATCTCATTAGTAACGGAATTAGCGATGAAAAAAATTTAGTCGCTAATTTTTTGATAAAAAATTAAAAATAATTACGAATAGTTAACGACAAAATTTTTCCGTCGTTAATGAGCTTTACCGATGGAATTAGCGACGGAATTTTTCCGTCGCTAACTACTATGACTAATTTCGGATTTAGCGACAGAAATTTCTGTTACTAATTCTGTTTGTAATCTTTGGTGCTATTGTACAGTGCCTCCCGTTATAATTAGCGACGGAAAATATTCCGTCGCTAATTACCGACAGAATTTCGTCACTAATTTCAGCATAAATTTCGTTGCTAATTCGTCACTAGTACCATTTTTCAGCGACGAAAAAATTTCGTAACTAAATTTTCATCGCTAAGCCTATGTTTGGATTGAGGGTGGGGAAGGGAAAGGAAAGGAAAGGAAAGGAAAGGAAAGTAAAACAAAGGAAGGTTGTAAACCTTTCCTTTGTTTGGGAAGATTTTTTAGCTAGGGAAAGGAAAGAGAGGGGGAGTGAGCACCCCTTGCTTTCCTTTGAGTTACTCAGTTTTTTTAAAACCCCAATTTGGGGTAAAGGGGAAGGAAAGGAAACTTAAAAAAAGTTTTAACATGTAGAATATCAAATTTAACCTTATTATCTTATAAAATTTAAAACAAAAAGGGTTATAATCGGAAAAAAAACATTACAATAAATCATTTCCTTTCCTTTCCATTGTTTAACCAAACAAGGATTGTTAGGATTACTTTCCTTTCCTTTCCTTTTCTTTATTAATTTTAGCTATCCAAACAAGGGGTACATGTACCCTTTCCTTTCCTCTTTTTTCCTCTAGTTTACATTCCTTTCCTTTCCATTCCTTTCCTTTACTAATATTTATCCAAACATAATGTAAAAATGTATTTTCTTGTAGTGTAAAACCCATTAAGCCACTTAACAACTAATTCTTCATTTTATCTCCAAGTTTATTAAAAGGGCTTTAAAACCCAATAAAAGATATTTTTTTTGCTCTGAGCAATAAAAGATTTTATAACCTATTTAAGAGTTAAAGTATTTTGTCCACAGCACGGGACACATGCACCTACAATCTTAACTAGGGAAGCAGCTCATTTTGACTTTAAGAACACAAGTTTCGAGGTCTTCGTCTTCTGCATCCTGCTAAGGTCAAAGTCAAAGATATTGGGTAAAAGAGCAGTAAATATGAAGACCCATGCCAATGCATAATAGGAAAAACAAAAGGCTATAAATGACTAAAATGCAGTGCAAAAAATGCATCTCAACAAAGTGGTTTTTATTTTGGTTACATGTCAACTAAGTAGTTGAATCATTAATAACTGGGGATCTTGTAGTCTAAATTTAATGAAAGAATGGATTTAAAAATCTATTAAAATTAAGTTCTCTTCATTTTTTTATTATTATTGATAATGTAAAAAAATCTTACATCAATTAAATTTGAGGTATTTTAAGCACATAATTATAATAAGAATCACTTTGCTCATCGCTAATTAATTTTATGTTTATTTTGAAATTTAACGTGACATTAGAGCATATATTATTCATGTCGGCTAGCTTCTTCATATAAATCTGTTATGCATATGATCTGTAGTTTATATCATGTGATATAGGTCCCCTGTCCCAGCAAGTGAAAGGAGTATTAAAATGGTGATAAAGTTAAAATCCCACCTCAATTAAATTATGAATATGATGTGCATATAAACGTAACAATGATGATTTCATCTGTATATATAATGCATGCATACATACATAAATATAAATAAAATTTATATATGATGAATTGACAATGTATAACAATACACAATATATTGATACATCATTAATAAATCATTATGAATAAATTAAAAAAAAGATTATTTGTATTATTTTTAAGAGATGAGGTATTAATTCCTGATGATTGCTAATATATAAAGACTACAATTGCTTTTCTTTTTCTTACTATCAAAGTATCCTCGGACCAATAAAAAGTTCATTTTTTTATAATAATTTTTTAATTCTATTGAACCTAAAAGATTTGCCATGTGTTTTTTAATTGTCTTTTAACTTTTTTAATAATATATATATCACTGTACGAATAACTTATGAAAGTCCAAAAATATCATTCACAGAATTATTAAGCATTGTATAAAAAAAAAAACTAATTATCAGTTCCTTAACCAATAAGAAGACTTTTCCTGGGAATTATAGTACCTTCTCTACTCTATGTCTCTAAGTAGCGTAGCAGCGGGCCAGCCTCTCTTTAAAGACTCCAACGACCTCAATTAAAGTGACGAAGAATTTTCAGTTAAATGGCAAAGCAACAATCATTACTGTTTCAAGAAGCAACGCTTTGTTTAATTAGTAATTAAGAATAATAAAATAGAAATTATTTATTAATTAAAATCAAAATTTATATTACGATTTATGAATGACAAGAACATTCTGTACTCATTCTAATTTTCATATTTTTTGTCACTATCAAATTTTTTGATCTTTTGTCTAATTAACTTCTTGGTACTTCACTGCTTATTAATCACTCTTTTTATTTTATTTTATTTATGTTTGATGCATAATCAATAGTGATATATATATCTCATACATTATCAATAAATTATTAAATATCAGTCGATTAATTTATAAATTTAAAAAATAAATTTAGTAAATTAAATAATTAATAAGTTATTATAATATGATTCTTTAACAATTTATAAAATTATAAAATTCTGCATGCCCACGTTGCATCAAATATAAACAGTTCTTTTTGTTAGCTTTGATTGATTGGGTATAACTAATTTAGACAGCGCTCACAACTACAAGCAAAATTAATGATACAGCTTTCAACCTGTAACACAAATCTGCAGCATGAATGGCTGCATGCATGCGTTTCAAAATTTCAAAAGAAAAAATGCATGGATATGAAGAGTGAAGACTTTCTAAAACCCTGAAGCCAGAGTTGCAACAGCAAAAAATCCACGCAAATTGCATAAACATGAGTGAAAAATCCAAGCAGTTTGATTCTGAATTATGAAAAACAATGGCTTTCATTGTTAGAAAGGAAGGTGAAGAATGAAGATCCGCTCATTTCGATCAGGGGTGGGGCCTGGTTAGGGTTTCCTCTTTTTCAAAAGTGACAGTTGGGTGCATTAACTCTTCCAACACGGCTGTTAGATGAGGAAGATGAGCAAAATTTAATACCTTAACCGTACTCTTTCCAAGCTTTCATGGCTTCACGTTTTCCTCTATATAAACGATCCTTGGAGCCAGCATTTCTCATCAAAGTAGTCATCTTTTAAGTGTTTTAAAGATGACTTCTTCTAAGCTTCTTCTTGTTTTGTTTCTTGGTGCATTTGTTTGTGTTACTAGTGCTAGGAAGCTTGCAGGTGGGTTTGAGGATGAGAAAAACCTATTTCATCATGAGTCGAACTTTGGTGGTGGCTTAGGAGGAGGGGGTGGTGGAGGGTTGGGTGGTGGAGGTGGGTTAGGAGGTGGAGGAGGGTTAGGTGGTGGTGCAGGTGGTGGAGCTGGACTTGGTGGGGGTGCTGGTGCTGGTGGTGGGCTTGGTGGAGGTGGTGGTGGAGGGTTTGGAGGAGGTGGAGGTGGTGGAGTAGGTGGCGGTGCTGGATTTGGAGGAGGTGCTGGTGGTGGACTAGGTGGTGGGGGTGGAGCTGGAGGTGGAGGGGGATTCGGCGGTGGCGGTGGAGCTGGAGGTGGACTTGGTGGTGGAGCAGGTGCTGGTGGTGGGTTCGGCGGCGGAGCTGGTGCCGGTGGTGGACTTGGAGGATTCCCATGAAGTACCATGCAAAAGATATATAATGTCACATTTCCTACATATATAGTTTGCTGAATTTTAATTAATTAGTCAGAAGAAGTTATATGATTCAAGAAATCGTGCTTTCGTTATGTGTTCTGCAACTTCTGCTCGATAATCAGCAGTAAGTGTTTCTATGTTTTTTGTTTGTACCAAATGTTAATGAAGAAAATAAACTCTTTGATCATTTTATGATTTACATACCTTAATTAGCTAGTACGGCTATGGTGCATGGACTTTGCTTGAAGTACCATCAAAATCAGAGGGACTTGCCATGAACAATATTGCTATCTGACCTATATTCTAGCTTTTCTTATATAGTTGAGCAGCAAGAGATGACTCAATGAAATTGTTTAAATTCAAATTTAATTCTTACTGTATGTATCGAACAAGACTGACGAATAATATTTCATAATAGAAGCTAGCCTATGCCCTATATCAAGTTATGACATTCTCTTCGTTTTAGCTCAGCTTCACTTTTCATGTTCCCTTGCTGCTCTACGTTTTGAATCCGCAGATTTAATGCATAATGCATTCTTTCTTTCTTTCTCTCTCCGTTAGCCAAAACATGGATTGGATAGCAACTCCTAACAGTGTCTTGACCTACTTTAGCCAGCAGGTAATTGCTGGTGTCACGAGCTGCAAACTTAAATCGAGTAATCATTCAGTTGTTACATATTTAGGTTTGAAATTGTGTACAAATTTCATAATTTTAGACATGATTCAGAAGTACTATATGAAATTGATATAAAAATTATGTAAATTTAAAATTTGATAAGCAAAAGGTAAAAAAAAAGTTTAGCATTTGATATATCAATGCGAAATTTTTATATTATATATGACATAAAAATAATTTAATATGACACAAACATGAATTATATTAATGAACTGATAGATCTACCAATTTGTAGTAGGTGACATTAACACTACAAGAAAATTGATTTTCAGCGACGGAAATTTAGCTACGGAATTTTTCCGTCGCTGAAAAGTGGTATTAGCGACGGATTAGCGACGGAATTTATAATGAAATTAGCGATGGATTAGCGACGGAAATTCATCGGTAATTAGCGACGGAATATTTTTCGTCGCTAATTCCGTCGCTAATTATGACGGGAGGTGCTGTTCAATCGCGCCAAATATTACCGACGGAATTAGCGACAGAAATTTCTGTCGCTAAACCCAAAACTATATAAGGAAATTAGCGACGGAATTTTTCCGTCGCTAATTCCGTCGCTAAAGGGCATTAGCGACGGAAAAATTCCGTCGCTAATTTCTTTGCATAATCACGTGAAAGAAAATGCAAGGAAATTAGCGACGGAATTTTTCCGTCGCTAATTCCGTCGCTAATGCCCTTTAGCGACGGAATTAGCGACGGAAAAATTCCGTCGCTAATTTCCTTACTTATTTTCTCAAACAATATGAAGAGAAATTAGCGACGGAATTTTTCCGTCGCTAATTTCGTCGCTAAAGGGCATTAGCGACGGAAAAATTTCGTCGCTAATTTCTCTTCATATTTTTCACGGTGTAAGTGAAAAAATATGAAGAGAAATTAGCGACGGAATTTTTCCGTCGCTAATTTCCTTACATTTTCTCAAACAATATGAAGAGAAATTAGCGACGGAATTTTTCCGTCGCTAATTCCTTCGCTAAATGGCATTAGCGACGGAAAAATTCCGTCGCTGATGCCTTAAATAAAAAATAAATAAATAAATAAATAAATTTCTTTCATGAAGCATCAGCGACGGATTTTTTCCGTCGCTAAAAAGCAACAGCGACAGAATTAGCTACGGAAAAAATCCGTCGCTGATGCCTTAAATCGAAAAAAATATAAATAAATGAATTTGTTCATTAAGCATCAGCGACGGATTTTTCCGTTGCTAATTCCGTCGCTAAAAAGCAACAGCGACGGAATTAGCTACGGAAAAAATCCGTCGCTGATGCCTTAAATTCGAAAAAAATAAAAAATTGTTTTTGAATTTTTCCCGCCTAAGCTTTAGCGGGAAATATTTTGACATAGCATTAGCGACGGAATTTCCGTCGTTAATCCGTCGGTAATTCCGTCGGTAATTCCTCTGTATGCGCGCCAAAGACTCTATAAATTCTCATATTCTCTGTTTTCTCTCCTCTTCACTCCTCTCTATCTTCTTTTTTGTCCATCTTCTCGTTTTTTTCTTTGTTTTTCTTCTTTATCCCTCTTTCCTTTCACTTTTTTCCTTTTTTTTTTGTAAATTTACTCTATTTTTCTTTTATATTTATGTTGTCAATTTTTTTATATGATAAACTTTAATACTTATATTTTTGTTTTTTGTTTTTTACTTACAGATGATGCTGATGATACGATGAGGTGCTAGTGGTAGTGGTGATACTGATGTTGAAGATAATGTATTTTTTTTTTAGTTAATTTATTTTAAGATAATGTTTATGGATTTAAGTATAAATATTAGGTTTATTTTAAATGTTTCTCTTTCACTCTCTCTCTCATATATATATAAAAATATAAATATAAATAATTAATTTCAGAACATTTTTTTGACATAATTCATAGAAATTAGCAACAAAATCTGTTAAATAAGTGAAAAAATTCATTAAATTAGCGACGGAATTTCCGTCACTGATGCTCTTTAGTGACAGAATATTTATTGAATTAACAAAAATAACAAACTATCAGCGACGGAAATTCCGTCGCTGATGCCTTTTAGCGACGGATTTTTTTATAAAATAAAATAATAATAAAACTATCAGCGACAGAAATTTCCGTCGCTGATGCCTTTTAGCGACGGATTTTCATGTAAATTAAAAAACGAAATTATGTTTTTAGCGACGGAATTTTCCGTCACTAATGACATAAAATCCGTCGCTGATGTAAAAAAATTCCGTCGCTAATTAGCGACGGAATTACCGACGAAAATGAAGTTTTAGCGACGGAGTGAGCATCAGCGACATCGATTTTTCCAACAGAAAAATTTCCGTCGCTAATCCGTCGCTGAAGACCATCAGCGACGGAATTTAACTATCAGCGACGGAATTTTCCGACGCTAATTCCGTCGCTGAAAGTTCATTTTTTTGTAGTGTAATTGGACATGATTCCAATGTTAATATCTATATACACATGCTCCTTGATTTATCAATACAAGTCAAAGGAACTTATTGTATTTTTTTTAGTGTAAGCATATGTATCTTTATCCGTTTTATAGTTTGAGATTAATTCTGTTCAAATTAAAAGTAATAGATGGTAGATTGCTATCACTAAAATTGGCAACACCTCAATGTTCATCTCCATGATAAATGCAAATCTAATGTACCTCATCCTTAATTGCTTTTGACCGAAAAACAAAATCCTTAATTGCTTAATGGAAACACAACATTCTTCTTTGGCAATCTAATAAATATACTCATCAACCCAATAGTTATGGCTCAGTTGACAATATAGGCTGAGTTTGTGAGAAGAGCTCTCGGATTCGACTCTCACTAAACATATCTTTGAAGAGATGTGAAGAGCCTTGACTGTAATTAAACCTCGAATAAAGATTAATCTCAGACCGTTAAAACAGACTAAAATACTTGTGGTCTACACCAAAAAATAAATATACTAATCATCGACGTATTAATGCAATAATTACGGTAATCCATGATTTCTCATAAAATCACATTTTAAATAGTAAGAAAATTTTTAGAGTAAATCGGGCTAAACTTTGAACGATACCAGTCCAAACTGCCCCTTGCTGATTATCTCAACCCCAAAACTGCAAAGTCTAAAGCATTTTAATGGCTTGGCTCATATACTCTATTTCAGGGAAGAAAATATTAGGCTTAAAGAATAATAAAAATCTCATAATTTTATCATTTTACCTAAATAAATCATTATACTTTTTTTTTATATTCAAATAAGTCATCAACTTTTAATTTACATTCAAATAAATCTTTAATCTTTAATATTTACTTAAGTAAGTTCTTAATCTTTAGTTTCCACCTAAATAAGCTCTTAACCCAAATCAATTTACTTTTTTAAAAATAAAAACTTATTTCAGTACAAATAAAATACGAAACAAAATTTTATTTGATTATAATAAAAGTACAAGGACCTACTTAAAAAATTGAATAGTTAAGGGGTTTTTTCAGATTTTAGCCGAAATATTTTTGATTGGGTTTGCAAATTAAACAGGGCCCAGAATTTACATTTCTAAACCCAAAAAAAGCCCGAAGACTCACAACTCGAAACGCCGCCGTAGCTACTTTTCCTGCGTTCCTGGTAAGTGGAAGAAAAGAATCGTCACTTTTCGTGTATCTACCAATAAAACGACGCCACGTGGGATATCTGAAATGAGCTTGCCGTAGTGGATACAGCAGCTCCACAAAACGCGCATCTTCGCGGTCTCTCTCGCTCTTTTTCTCTCAAAGCTGAGGTAAAAGTAAGAACAGCGACATCTCTCTTAAAAGCCCTACATTTTTTTTAATTATACTGTATTCGACGACTTTCGAATTTGTCTGCAAAGATCAGGTCAAACACCTCTTCCTTTCTCTCTTCGATATAATTTATTGATTTTTATTTGATTTTGTATTTGAATTATTGATTTTTATTTGTTGATTCTGATTCTGAAACACAGTTGGGGATTGAATATCGGTGATGTTAGGCGCCTTAAGGAGAAAAGTTGCAAGCGGAAGCTCATCAGCTTCGGTTAGAACTTCTATTTTATTTTTTAATTTGTTATTATTTGGCTAAAACAATTGGATTTTATTCATTTTGTTTTATTTTATTTTTATTTTTGTGAATTTTCAGGTGTTAGGGAAGTCATTGAAGTCGATTCATTCGGGTGTTCCAGCATCTAGAGTTTCTTCAAATGTTGGAAAAGAGGTAAATAGTTCAGTTGAAAATGAATTGGATTTAGTGATTATGGTCTTGCTTTAGTTTATTTGAATTTCAATTGATCTCGATGCTGTTAAATCTATGGCTGATGTTGAAGATGCTTGATTTATTTAGGCTTTGCCATATTAAAATGTTGAAATAAGTAAAAAGAAGTGCATGATCGTTTTCTTTTTTAAGGATGAGCGGTAAAAATGAAATGCCAATTCAAACGTAGTCCTTCCATTTAAAGTAAAAAAATCATGCATTTTATCGTCCTTAATATTAGAAAATTTTAATCTTAGCTAATTTAGAAATAATGTTACTTCTTGTTTTTTTTTTCACTTCTGGAAGCAAAAAAAGAAAAAGAAAAAACACTTGTTAATAAAAGTAATAGCCAAATGCAAGCCTTTGTTTTTTTTAATCTTTTGGGGTTTTTTTTTTTTATCATACATTGGTAAATACTCTCATGAGATATAAATTTCAAGTGTTTGAACAGATGCTATTACTTCAACCAAGAGGAATTGCCCATGTTCGGAACTTCTCTCATCTTGTTCTGCCAGGTAAATTTTTTGGGTGGTTTTTCTTCTCATGTTGGTCTTATTTTGTTGATTCTCCTCTTATTAATGAAATCATTCATTATTATTAATACAGGCTGTTCTTCTGGCTTAAGAAAGACAAGGTTAGTTGGTTCTGAACTTTGTAATGCGCATCAATGTTAGGAATTAAACTGTCAGTCATTGGTCATTGCTTGACACAGTGAGGGTATGAGTTGACTACTGGATTAATCTGACTTATGTATTTGTAATTACCGTATCTATCTTTAATAGCAGGTCCATTTCATATTTCTTTATCCAGAAACTAGATTAGTTAGGGTAACTAGAAAAGGAAATTCATGATCATGACATGTGTGTGTATATATATATTTATTTAATTCTTTAAATCAGTTTGCTGGTCCTTATCACTTCTTACCCCTGAAAGCTTTACTTGTGGGCAGGGATGTCTTTTCTAGCATTCAGTCAGAGGCTATAATGTCGTCCAGGGCTTTCTCTTCTGGAGATGGTATGATATTGACTAATTTCCTTAATGATATTAATTTGGCCGAAGTCTTATTGGCATTTTTCTCTTGTTGGTATTTTTTAAATGGTCATGGTTGTCTCTTTTTGGTTTTTGCAAAAATTTAGTTCATCTGCATTATAATTGTTCATTTGATATCCACTTTATCTGGAATAGACCAGTAAAATCTAACAATTGTCAAGCCTGTTTTGCATTTAGCAGTTGCACTGCCCTAGAGGGTTGCCCAAGAGGTACTAGGTCAGGCAATATGTCAAAAGATGAAAATAGTTTTAGCTCAAAACTTCTTTTAAAATCTCTCTGGAAAAGTGTGCATGCAATTATATCAAAATTTTGGCTGCAATTTAGTCGTATAAAGATTCAAAGTGGAATTTCTGTGGTACTAGACTTGCACCTCCACCATTTAATGCATTTTCCACTTGATAGAGTACATACTGATGAGGAACAGGTCTGCTTGAAAATAACTGTGCATTCCTTTTTGTGTTGTAATTATTTTAAATTTAAAGATTTTTGACTTTCCCAATTTACTTGTTTATGATGAAGGGGATCTGGTTGATGCTGTTGTCCCTTTTATGGGAGAATCAATCACTGATGGCACTTTGGCAACATTCTTGAAAAGTATGTTCTACGTTATTGTACTTTCTGTTCATTCACTAGACATTTTCATTTTCATGGTTGTTAGTACTTGATTATGCATCTATCTGAATTTTTGAGAGCAGAACCTGGTGATAGAGTAGCAGCTGACGAACCAATTGCTCAGATAGAAACAGATAAGGTATTATTCTTAATTTTTTTTTTCTCTATTGAGAAGATATGGGTTTATACCCCTAATACCATTAGTGTTTATTTTCATCAGGTAACAATTGATGTTGTCAGCCCCCAAGATGGTGTGATACAAGAGGTAATGTATCAATAAAACTGGATCATTAGGCAACACATGCATGCACACACGCGTATATCTAGCTTGTTGGTCAATCCTAGATTCCTGCCTTCTCTTTTCTGGGAGCAAGGGAAGTGGACTGGATCCTGAATATGAATGTCATAAATTTTACCAGTATGTAGCCAAGGAAGGAGATACTGTGGAACCAGGTACCAAGATTGCTGTCATTTCAAAGTCTGCTGATGGTGTTGCACCTGCCGCTCCCACTGAAAATAAATCAGAAAAGGCTGCTTCCAAGCCATCTCCTCCAGCTGAAACTGTAAAGGAGGATAAGCCAAAAGCTAAAGTTGAAGCTTCTCCTCCTGTGGAGAAGCCTAAAGCCCCTTCTCCACCACCTCCAAAGCGAACTGCTACCGAACCTATACTTCCACCTAAGGAAAGGGAAAGAAGAGTATGTCTTTTCATTTGATGTTTACATCCAAATTGTATACTTAGAATTTTCTGATACCTTAGGTGAAAAATGATGTTAGCATCTTAGATGACATCCTGAGTGTATGACTTCATGATTACAGGTTCCTATGACAAGGCTTAGGAAACGGGTTGCCACTAGATTGAAAGATTCACAGAATACTTTTGCAATGTTGACAACATTCAATGAAGTTGACATGTGAGTTTCATTTTCTCTCAGATTTTAGTTTTTGTATCAGGTGTTTGGCATCCTGCTGACGCCTCTGCTACTAACCTTTTTAAGATTTTTATTTTGGTTTGTTTTTCGTTCAGATGGCTCTTTGATCGTGCCTAACTAGTTACTCCCCTTTCCTGATACGAACTTTCTGTGAAGTTAACCAGCTTATTTTACTTTATGAAAGCTATGTTGATTTGTTTCCTTTTCTCATTGATTTCTTCTCATTGCAGGACTAATTTGATGAAGCTCCGCTCTGATTACAAGGATGCTTTTGTTGAGAAACATGGTGTCAAGTTGGGATTCATGTCAGGATTTGTTAAAGTATGCAAAATTTGTTCTTGAAATGGTCACATATGCATGCATAGCCTGCCTTCACTAACTTTGCTTTCTCTTTGTTTCCTTACCGTGTCTTCAATTGTATTTGATTCAGGCTGCTGTTAGTGCACTTCAGCATCAGCCTATAGTAAATGCTGTAATTGACGGGGATGATATTATTTATAGAGATTACATAGATATCAGCATTGCTGTTGGTACTCCGAAGGTAATCTTTTTTGTGATGGTCTTCCTACATTCTTTGTTTTGCCAAATTGCAATTTAGCCATTTAATGTCTTGCTGAAACTTGGATTGTTAGTGTTTCTCTCAGCATTTTTTCTTGGCTAGTTTTGAAAGAATTTTAAAAATCTGTGGGTTTTATGTGTATATAATAATGTACTGAAATTAAAAATTTCCTGTGAACTTAGAGCAGTTTGTAAAGTTGAAATCTGTAATCAGTAGGTTCAAAACTTTATTTTTTGACAATTAAACATCATAGATATTTTAAGGTTTTTTTACATGTTCTTTCTTTGCTGATCTGAAGTTGCTTTTTTTTTTTTTTCGTGACAAGTGAGAAAATGAAGTATCTAGAAGATTATGTTAAGTCTTTTCTCATTTTGATTTGTTGCTTATCTTCAAAGAAGAAGAAGAATGTGACTCATGTTTCGATGTTAAGCTTTTTGTGCCTTTATCTTTCCTGCCAGGGGCTTGTCGTTCCAGTTATCCGAGATGCTGAAAAGATGAATTTTGCTGAGATAGAGAAGACAATCAACAACCTTGCAAAGAAGGCAAATGATGGCATCATCTCAATTGATGAAATGGCCGGAGGCTCCTTTACGATATCCAATGGTGGTGTTTATGGAAGTCTGTTAAGTACCCCAATTATCAACCCTCCTCAGGTTAGTGGAAACAAACTGAATATTGCAGACTCGTGCACATTTCTAATATTCAGCTTCTTCTTTTTTTAAAGACGTCTAAAGAGAATCTCACATAATTAAACAATTTTCTGGCAGTCGGCTATCTTGGGCATGCATTCAATTGTGTCCCGACCAATGGTTGTCGGAGGCAACGTAGTCCCGAGACCAATGATGTACATTGCCCTTACTTATGACCATAGGCTGATCGATGGAAGAGAGGCTGTCTTTTTCTTGCGTCGTATCAAGGATGTTGTGGAAGACCCTCGCAGGCTGCTGCTTGACGTATGAACACGCCAAACAGCAACTGCTGTGATTTTTTGTGGTTTTCTGGCACACTTAGCAAAGGATGTATACCTCCTATTTAAGTGAACAAGAATAAATGCCCGAAGTTTTTTAGGGTTTCATTTGTTGATTCAACGTTTAACGAGCTCCGAAATCGCGGCTGGCCATTGTTGAACTCTATTGAGTATTGAAATGCATATTTCCAGTTTCTGTTGTGCAAATATGTCTTACTTTTGTTCTATGCAATGTTCTTTAGATTCTGGTGTAAAGGGTACACATTAGCAATGGAGGTTTAATGTATTATCCAAGGACAACAGTTTATGACACCTTAAATGTGAAAATCAGACGTACATTTTGGTTTCTTCTTAGATACATTATGGTTGTATTTAAGCGTTTTCAGTCTCTATCATGACACTTTCAATATTTGATTGTAGGTGGCAGGTGTAAATGAGCTAAATTATTTTTGAATTATTTAAGTTGGATTAGATAATTATTCAAGTTTAATTTGTTTTTTTTAGTTGAGTTTTAGCACGAGTTACTTGAATAATAAGTAGAATTGAGTTCGACTATCTTAATATGAACTTAAATGAGTTTCAACTCAAGTTATTTGAGTAATGCATGGTATAGACAGGCAACTATTATGATCAAATCTAACATGTAAATAAGAGTAAAAGAATCACATAAAATAAAATTTACCTGATTTACTAATTTATCTGCATTTATAACCGCACTATTGAGATTTAAATCTTATACTTTAGAAATTCTTAATTTTTTTTTGCTAGTTATTTTATATTAAAAATGCAAAACATTTAATTTTTTGCAAAATAAAAATATGGCTGTTATACTTGAGTTCGTCATGGTTTTTAAATAAGAAACGTGATTTGCAAGTGTAAACGAGTAATAGTACTCGTAAGTTATTCAAGTTCGATTTAATAATTATTTGAATTGGATTCGTTTATATTTAAATTAAATTTATGCTTGAGTTATTCGTATAACAAATCAAGTCGAATTCAAGTATCTTAATACTCTGACTTAAGCGATTTATGAACCTAATCATAATTTCTTAATACATATTTTTATATTTTATTATTAATTTATCATTTTATCTTTATAATATGATTGAAATATAATAAATCGTGTTTATCATGGGCATAGCCAAAAAAAAGTTCAGTGGGGGTCATATTCATATAATAATTCATATTATATAAATATTTTTTATCGTATCATTAAAATAATTTTACTTGAAATTCGGTAGTTTTAATTAGATATTAAAAAAGTTTATTTAATTTAAAATTATTATAATGAAATATTTTCTCATGCAATTACTATGAGGTAATCATCTTTGAAGTTAAAAATTAAGTTGAAAACTGCTTGATTAATGCTTTAATTATTTATATTTTACTTTGCAAAGATATGTTTAGATAGACAAAGAAAAAAAATAATTTTTGAATAAATAAGGAATAAAAATTATATTTATATTTATTTATAATAAAATGTATGGTTTTACTCTTATATAGAACATTTATATATAAATATATCAGTATGAGAAATTATATAAATCATATTTTGTTTTTTAATACTTATTAACATATAATTATATTTTGATAATAGATTATTATCAAATACATTGTCAGTGGAGTTTTCATACTTTAGAAGGGAAGTTAAGGTGACATCAATAGAGAGTCTCGTAGTCCATTGTCAGGAATATACCTGTAGCTCCCGACATAGAATAACTGAGAGTTACATTGTACTCCTAGCCATTCACTTCCGAGAGTACATTGTAACTTCTGGCTACACTATGTCGGGAATTCTTCTAGGTCTTGGAACAAAAAATTAAAAAAATTAAAAAATTAGCTAAAACTTTAACATACCTTTGCAGAAATAGCATGCATTTCATTTAAATCTTTATCTATAAACGAATTGTTACTTGAATCATCATAATGCCACTTTATTGTTATGATTTTTTTTTATGAAAGTTGGTTGAATGAGTTGTTTAGGATGTGTTTAGAGTGAAATAAGAAAGATGAAAATGGTTAAGGTTTTGTGTTATTGAAGATATAAGTAAAAGAGTAATTTCGTACGAGGGTAATTTTGTAATAAAAAAAGTTAATTCATTTAGGGTGTGCCTAACATCCTAAAGGGTTTGAATAGAAACTCTCATAATTAGATTGATTGAGAAAATCTTTTTTTTTTTTGCAATAATAATTTCATTGTTTACCCAAATCATGTCGGAAAGATCTTACCCTTATATAATTGGATTGATTAGGAAAGATTTTTGTTTAGCTGTGTTTTCCACCCTAAATCATGTTAATAGATCATATTAATGTTGTTTTTTTTTAACATGTTTTCCACCCTAAATCATGTTATAGATCGTAGTAATGTTTTTTGGCTATATTTTACACCCTAAATCATGTTATAAGTCATATTAATGTTGTTTGTTTGGCATGTTTTCCACCCTAAATCATGTTATAGATCATAGTAATGTTGTTTTTTGGCTATATTTTCTAGCCTAAATCATGTTTTCCAAACCACAAAGCAATAGATCATATTAATGTTTGTTTGGCTATTTTTTTCGGCCTAAATCAAAACCATAGATCATATTATGTAGCTTCATACTCCATTCTCAAGCTTTCACTTCCCTTCAATGGTGTGAGCCTTAGGTCACCGTAGGCATTACGAATCTGCATAAAAGTGATATCAGAAAAAATATTAGAGAGCATAGCTCAGAGGCTTCATAATTACTCTAATCAACCTTATGTTAAGAACCAAAACAGACTATTTAAACAACTAACATGAAATGATAAAACATAAAAAATACCATACTTAATACATTGGCCAAAAAAGGTGTAACATTAATGAAAGTTATCGCCAATTCCTAAACTTTTAGTTGAACACTCTATTTTAAGATTTAAAATTGTTAAAACAAAATCCTGTGCAGACTAAA
The DNA here is from genome assembly GCA_032173925.1 of Heritiera fomes. Lineage (NCBI taxonomy): Eukaryota > Viridiplantae > Streptophyta > Magnoliopsida > Malvales > Malvaceae > Heritiera > Heritiera fomes. Next base: position 3,570,038 of record JAPDPM010000023.1, on the reverse strand, counting down.
TTATCAAAATCATCATAATGTTCGAATAAAAGTAGAAATACAGACAATAGCTAATGTTCATTATTTTCACATTTTATAACTCTTATCCTTATTTTAGGGTTTTATTTTCTCTACTTTAGGTCTAATTTCTATAACTCATTATTAGTCAAACTTATATTGACTCACTTTGCTAATTTCATATCAGGAATTGAACTTCTCTGCTCTAAGTTGCGTTTGGTAACCTACAAGTAAAGTGATTGCAGCGCAAAGTGATTGCTGGGAAAGTAACTTTTCAGCGTTTGGTATGCAGTGTAAAGTTTTGTTTAAATTGCAGGGAAAGTAACATTGCAAAGTTTGGTATGCAGTTACTTTATGGGTAATGTAATTACAAATTCCAAAAATACCTTTAAGTATAAAAAAAATTTATACATTGTAATTAATAACAAATGTAATTATCTTATTGAAATGTAAAGAATATAAAATTATAATTGTTGACATTGATCATCATTTGTAATAATAAATTTGTATACATTATTATTAATTTGTATAATTAAATTTTTTATAATTAATTGTATTATTATTTGTATAAATTTATATTCATTATTTAATAGAAATGAGGAAATGTCATATCTAAATATTCGTTTTGGATTATAAATAAACAAATTTACCTTCTAGCTCAAAGAATCAAAGAAAAAAACTACCAAATCAAAGGTGATAATAAAACCGTATTATAAATCCAAAATAAGTCATTCATGATATGTAGCTAAAACATCCATGAAAGTCATAAATGATGGAGATCTACTCGCTCGTGATGTTCGTGATGCTAAGGATCCATTGGTCATCCAAGGAGGTCCAATTACCCGAGCTCGAGCCAAGAAGACGCAACAAGCCCTGGCCTCATTAATGCAACAAGCTCTGGCATCATTGAAGTGTCAAGAAAGCTTCCATGAAGAGTCCCAAGACATCTATACTTGCTTGGAAGCCCAAACGACATGAGCATGGTTTACTGTCTTATTTTAGCTTAACAATAATATGAGCTAAGTGTTTGAATAGCCCACGTTTGAGTCTTGTTGTGTCTTGGACTATTTATTTTATGTAACTAGGTTTAGGCATGAATTTGAGTTTAGTTTTATTTTCTGTTGGTGTTAATTCCAGCCCACTTGTTTATGGGCTTAAGTGCTATGTATTATTATAAATACCTTGTAAACGCTATTGATGAGCAGATCAGTTTTGAATTTCAGAATTTGAGTGTGCCTTTCTCTTGGGTTCCCTCTCAACTAGGCTTATCAAGGTCTTCTTCCTTGTGGTGCCTCCTTTTTCACCATCCACCATTACTATACCTTAGGTTCTCGAATTCTTATTCGTAGGGTCAAGGTCCAATACCTTTGGGTTCGAGTCTCTTTAGGCTTCGGGTCTAGGTTTTCAGAAGTTGTCATTCTTCATCCTTGCTTCAGTCCCGTTGCGTTTTCAGCTCCTTCAAATTCCAAGCTACATTTTCTCTTGTCCGTGCGCATCAGTTAGTATTCAGAGCTCAAGTTTCGATTTTCTGGTTTGTTTGTGCGTCACTCACTTTTCAATCACAACCCTATCTGCATCCCTAAAAAAAAAACAAAAACGCTAGCCGCATCCCTAAAAAAAAACCCTAACCGCATCCCTCTAAAAAAAAACCCTAGTCGCATCCCTCCAAAAAAACCCTAGCCGCATCCCTCTAAAAAAAAACCCTAGCCGCATCCCTCAAAAAAAAGAAACCCTAACCGCATCCCTCCAAAAACCCTAGCTGCACTTCTTCAGCCACTTATTTCAACGCTAGTCGCAGCCCTACTCTTTTCAAGGAAACTGCAAACCTCAAATTAAAAAAAAAGAGGAAAAAAAAAGAATTCGAAGAAAAAAAAGATTTCGAAAAAAAATTATTACGGTACTGTTCAAACAGAAAAATTTGGTTGAGTTAGGAGGCGTGCGAGTACCCGTTTTGAAGAAAACGACGAAAGAAAATGAACCCTAAACTTTGTTTCACCGGCCACACCCTATCTTGGCCAAATTCCATCGTTTTCCTATAGTTTTAGGCCATTTTTCATTTTTTTTGGTACTTCTAGTGATTTTTTTTATTTTTTCTATTTTTATTTTATTTTTTTCTTTCTTTGAGTCACCCAAGCCGCACCTTTCTGTGAAAAACAACAAAAGGGAGACGAATTCAAAAAAAAAGAAGAAGGAATTCAAAAAAAAAACTTGGTGACAATACTTGGTGAATTAGTTGATTCTGCGAGGTTGATTCTTTGACTGAGTCTCTAGTGCGATTGTGAACCTGTAGAGTTAAGGTAGAGTAAGAGAAAAAGGCATGAGTGTGTGAGAAACATTAGTAGAGAAAAGCCAAATTACTTGAGTGAAACACGAGTGTAAACACGTGAGGATATCTTTGTTGAAAATGTCTTCTGAAGGTGATAAATTCGACTTTAAAAAGATTGAATTCATGCTTCAGGCAATGCAACAATAGTTCCAACGGATGGACGTGAAATTCAATGACATTCATGATAAGTTGAACCAACATGAAGCTCGGTTTGCAAAGATCCAGCAAGGTGATACTTCTCGTCTAAAAAGTAAGGTTGTTGCCAATGATGAGTATGATGATAATGTTGGGTATGATTCAAACGAAGAGCCTGGGATAGATAGACATCATATAAGGTACCATGGGTATAGAGATCGAGTTGATAGAGCCCGTGATAGAGGCAAGGAGAAGATGGATGGAAACCTTGGCAGTATAAAATTGAAGATTCCTCATTTCCAAGGCAAGAGTGATCCTGAGGCATATTTGGAGTGGGAAAGGAAGATTGAAATGGTGTTTGACTGCCACCACTACTCCGAGGAAAAGAAGGTCAAACTTGCAGCAATTAAGTTTACAGAGTATGCTATGGTTTGGTGGGATCAGTTAGTCACTAGTAGAAGAAGATATGGTGATCCTCCAGTGTCTACATGGGATGAGATGAAGTGCGTCATGAGGAAGCGATTTGTTCCTACTCATTACTACAGAGAGTTATACCAGAAGCTCCAAGGTCTTACCCAGGGTTCAAAGAGTGTTGAGGATTACTACAAAGAGATGGAAATAACCATGATCCGAGCCAATATCCAGGAGGATGCAGAAGCTACTATGGCTCGTTTTCTCCAAGGCTTAAATCGTGAGATTGCCAATGTAGTAGAGTTGCCGCATTACATGGATTTAGAGGAGATGCTGCATGTGGCCATCAAAGTGGAAAGGCAACTCCAAAGGAAAGGTACATCCCGTTTCACTCCTATTTCAGTTCCTGTTTGAAAATCTAACACCTTTTGTGGGGATGATAAGCCTGTGTCTACCCCTAAGTCAGAGAGCTTTGCTAAGCCCAAGCCTGAGGGCCCTACAAAGCCCATAACTGAACCTGCCCAAGCATACCAGAGCAGGACACGTGACATTAAGTGTTTCAAGTGTTTAGGTCGTGGACATATTGCCTCACAGTGTCCCAACCGTAGAGTGATGATCATGCATGGAAATGGAGATGTTAAGAGTGAAGGTTCTGAAGTCGGTGTTGAAGATGAGATGCCTGTGTTAAAGGATGCTGACGAAGAAGAAGTTGTTGAGTATGCTGCTCATGGTGAAGCGCTTGTTGCCAAGCGTGCTCTTAATACCCATGTGAAGTTTGAAGATGAGGCACAACGTGAGAACATCTTCCATACGAGGTGCCATATTAGTGACAAAGTATGCACTGTAATCATTGATGGTAGGAGCTGTACTAATGTTGCTAGCACATACCTTGTTGATAAGTTAAAGTTGCCCACTACCAAGCATCACCACCCATATAAGTTGCAGTGGATTAATGACTGTGGTGAAGTGAACGTGGTGAAGCAAGTCTTGGTTCCTTTTCGTATTGGAAGTTATCGGGATAAGGTGTTGTGTGACGTGGTGCCCATGCAAGCTAGCCACCTATTGCTGAGTAGACCGTGGCAGTATGATTGGAGAGTCATCCATGATGGTTACACTAATCGTTACTCCTTTACTACGGATGGCAAGAAGATCACTCTTGCTCCCCTTAGCCCCAAGGAGATTTATGAGGACCAATTAAGGCTAAAGGAGCAACATGACGAGCAAAGGAAGCAAGCTAAAGAAAAGAAGGAAAACAAGGAAAGAAAAACAGTAAGCTGCTATGCCAAACCCCGAGATGTGAAGACTGTGTTTCTTGCTAAGTGTCCTATCCTTTTACTCTTATTTAAAGATTCTTGTTTCATTGATGCTGAACTCCATGATACTTTGCCTACTGATGTTGTCTCATTGTTGCAAGAGTTCGAGGATGTATTCCCTAAGGAGATCCTAAGTGGATTACCACCGATTCGTGGGATCGAGCACATGATTGACATTGTCCCCGGAGCTGCCATTCCTAACCGTCCAGCCTACAAAAGTAATCCGGAGGAGACGAAGGAGCTTCAAAGGCAAGTTGAAGAGCTCATGAGGAAAGGTTATGTGAGAGAGAGCATGAGTCCATGCGCCGTGCCTGTACTGCTTGTGCTAAAAAAAGATGGGACGTGGAGGATGTGCGTTGACTGCCGAGCCATCAACAAAATCACTGTAAAGTACTGCTATCCTATTCCTAGGCTAGATGACATGCTTGATGAGTTGCATGGTGCATGCATGTTTCCTAAAATTGATTTAAAGAGCGGATATCATCAAATTTGTATGAGAGAAGGTGATGAATGGAAAACCGCATTCATGACTAAACATGGTCTTTACGAGTGGTTAGTTATGCCTTTTGGCTTGACTACTGCACCCAGCACATTCATGCGCTTAATGAACCATGTTTTACGTGATTTCATTGGTAAGTATGTGGTTGTCTATTTTGATGATATTTTGATATACAGTAAGAGCCAGCATGCGCATGTTGAGCATCTTAGGAATGTTCTTACTGTTTTGAGGAATGCAAGTTTGTATGCAAATTTTAAGAAATGTATATTCTGCACTGATAGGGTTGTTTTCCTTGGGTATGTAGTTTCTTCACATGACATTTCTGTTGATAATGAGAAGGTAAAGGCAATTAAAGATTGGCCTGTACCTAAGTCTGTTTCTGAGGTGCGTAGTTTCCATGGTTTAGCTAGTTTCTATCGTCGATTTGTTAGAGATTTTAGCACTATAGCTGCACCTTTGACCGAAGTGGTCAAAAAGAATTTTGCATTTCATTGGGGTCCTGCACAAGAGCATACTTTTAATTTGCTTAAGGATAAACTTTGTTCTGCTTCTTTGTTATCTCTGCTTGACTTTACTAAAACTTTTGAGATTGAGTGCGATGCCTCAGGTGTAGGTATTGGAGCTGTGCTTATACAGGAAAAACGTCCAATTGCTTTCTTTAGTGAGAAGTTAAGTGGAGCAGCACTTAACTATCCCACATATGACAAGGAGATGTACGCATTAGTGAGGGCCTTGGAGACATGGCAACATTACTTGTGGCCTAAAGATTTCGTCATCCATACTGATCACGAGTCCTTGAAGCATCTGAAAGGACAGAGTAAGCTGAATAGGCGTCATGCCAAGTGGATAGAGTTCATTGAGACGTTCCCGTACGTGATCAAGTATAAACAAGGTAAAGAGAACGTCGTAGCTGATGCGTTATCTCGTAGGTATACTCTTATCACTACTCTTGATGCTAAACTTTTAGGATTTGAGTATATTAAAGAACAGTATGCTGATGATGTTGATTTTGGTAATGTTTATGATGCATGTGCTACATCTGGCTTTGGCAAGTTCTTTAGGCACGATGGGTTCTTATTTAGAGAAAATAAATTATGTGTGCCTAGGAGTTCATTGCGCGAGCTGTTAGTTAGAGAAGCCCATAGTGGAGGATTAATGGGTCACTTCGGGGTTAGGAAAACTCTAGCTGTTTTGCAAGAACATTTCTTTTGGCCTAACATGAGGAGAGACGTAGAGAGATTATGTGATAGATGCACTTCATGTAGGCAAGCTAAATCTAGAGTTCATAATCATGGTTTATATACTCCTTTACCCATTCCTACTACTCCGTGGACTGATATCTCTATGGATTTTGTTTTGGGCTTGCCTAAAACAAAACGCGGTAGAGATTCTATTTTTGTTGTGGTTGACAGGTTCTCTAAGATGACTCATTTCATCGTTTGCCACAAGACGGATGATGCAAGCAACGTTGTTGACTTTTTCTTCAAAGAGATAGTACGTCTACATGGTGTACCAAGGACCATTGTTTCTGATCGAGATGCCAAGTTCCTTAGTTACTTTTGGAAGACGTTATGGGAAAGTTGGGAACTAAATTGTTATTCTCCACCACTTGTCACCCCTAGACTGATGGACAGACTGAGGTCGTCAACTGAACCCTATCTATATTATTGAGGTCCATTATTCAGAAGAATTTGAAGAATTGGGAAGATTGCTTGCCACATGTGGAGTTTGCATATAACCGCAGTGTCCACTCCACTACGAGTTGCTCTCCATCGAAGTTGTTTATGGCTTCAATCCTCTTACTCCCTTGGATTTGTTGCCATTACCTAGTGCTGAGCAGAGTAACTTGGATGGAGAACAGAAAGCTAAGTTTGTGAAGCAACTCCATAAGAGAGTACGTCAAGCTATTGAAAAGAAGACTGAGCAGTATACCACCCAAGCAAATAAGCATCGAAAGAAAGTAGTCTTTGAGCCTGGTGATTGGGTTTGGGTGCATATGAGAAAGGAAAGGTTTCCTGTTCAGCGACGAACCAAGCTGCATCCCCGAGGAGATGGACCATTCCAAGTCATAGAGAAGATCAACGATAATGCCTACTGATTGGATCTTCCTGGTGAGTATGGTGTATCTACTACTTTTAATGTTTCTGAGCTTTCTTCCTTTTCTTTTGATGAAGGTATATGCGATTTGAGTACAAATCCTTTTGAGGAGAGGGGGAATGATGGAGATCCACTCGCTCATGATGTTCGTGATGCTAAGGATCCATTGGTCATCCAAGGAGGTCCAATTAACCGAGCTCGAGCCAAGAAGACACAACAAGCCTTGGCCTCATTAATGCAACAAGCTCTGGCATCATTGAAGTGTCAAGGAAGCTTCCATGAAGAGTTCCAAGACATCTATACTTGCTTGGAAGCCCAAACGACATGAGCATGGTTTACTGTCTTATTTTAGCTTAACAATAAGATGGGCTAAGTGTTTGAATAGCCCACGTTTGAGTCTTGTTGTGTCTTGGACTATTTATTTTATGTAACTAGGTTTAGGCATGAATTTGGGTTTAGTTTTATTTTCTGTTGGTGTTAATTCCAGCCCATTTGTTTATGGGCTTAAGTGCTAGGTATTATTATAAATACCTTGTAAACGCTATTGATGAGCAGATCAGTTTTGAATTTCGGAATTTGAGTGTGCCTTTCTCTTGGGTTCCCTCTCAACTAGGCTTATCAAAGTCTTCTTCCTTGTGGCGCCTCCTTTTTCACCATCCACCATTACTATACCTTAGGTTCTCGAATTCTTATTCGTAGGATCAAGATCCAATACCTTTGGGTTCGAGTCTCTTTAGGCTTTGGGTCTAGGTTTTCAAAAGTTGTCATTCTTCATCCTTGCTTCAGTCCTGTTGCGTTTTCAGCTCCTTCAAATTCCAAGCTACGTTTTCTCTTGTCTGTGCGCATTAATAAACAAGCCACCTTAATAATTTACCTAGACGTCCAACAAATCATAAACATAATTCTTAATCATTGTAATCAAACCATCCATATCTAGTATCAAGATAACTCATAACTGACGGACTTACCGAAGGTACTTCTTGACACAGACCTTTCTCCTTTCAAAGGAGCATGAGAAGAAAACATAAACCTTGGTCTGACAACTCAAAATGATTTTTGTAACATCAACTATTTCTGTAACCTCAACTATTTCTTCATTTGTCATGTCTTTTATATCACCCTTTAGCTCATCTATTAAGACCATTACCTTAGCCCTTCTAATAACATCATCAGACAAATATCCATAGTTTCGGCTACTCTTCTTTTAGGTTTCTTAATGCTAGCAAACAGATTCAACAAAAGATGTAAAATAAAGGCTCATCAATGTCCCTTTTTTGCATTTATGTTTGGCTATTTTGTGAATAACACCTATAGCGAATTTTCCTAATAATCCCAGATTTTAGATATTGGTCTTTCTCATTTGGACAATATTAAATCATTTTCTGTTTTCTTATTTTATGTCTGTATTCCATTTTGCCTTAATGAAGTTCATTCTTAAGTGGCTGTTTTTCTGCAATTTAACTTTGTATTCAGAACATATAAAAACACTTCAGAAAATGAAAAAGAAACAGAAAATGAAAAATGAAACAAAAAATGAAAAATGAAACAGAAATATGAAACAGAAATCCATTGTTGCAGCAAATATGAAACAGAAAATGAAAAACAAAAAGAAATAAGTGGAGAAGTTGTAGTATCCAAGCATGAAAAAGATCAAATGGCATTAACTTATCCATTATTGCATTCACCAACACTAGAGAAGCTGCAGTTTCACCCACATTTCGAAGTACAAAAAACAAAGAAAGCACAAAATCGAAGCACTTTGCAAGAAAAATAGAGAAGATAGAAACCACATTAGCAGAAAAGCACACAGTAGAAGAAACCACAAACGACAGTAGCAAAAAAGCAAAGCAGAAACCCTAGAAAATTTTTGCCCCAATTCATGAAACCCTAACACCATTTGTAGTTTCAAACCCATAGCAGAATGAACAAGCACATTACGACAATGCAAACCCCAAATCAGAAAATGGAAGCATGGATTTCGAGGAATATCTCACCTATGCGAGATGAGAGTGGTGCGATAGAGGTGAGCTCAAGACCAGCGAGGCTTGCGAGAAGGAAAAAAAATTCGAGATGGATAGAAGCGAGAGGGAAAAGGGAGACAGGTGGGCTCGAGATGGGTAGAAGCTATGGGTGATGGAGAGGAAAAATTGAAATTGAGGCAAAGGGTGAGGGTATTTCCGAGCGAGGTGCTTTGCAGTATTGGCTGCAAAGTGCTTTGCATCCACTTTTGGCTGCAATCACTTTGCAGTCATTGGCTGTAAAGTCATTGCGTCCGCAAAGCACTTTGCAGTTGCTTTCTTTATACCAAACATTGTAAAGACTTTGCACCCAATTAAATTGCAGCACAAAGTCTTTACTTTCACAATACCAAACGGGACCTAAGTGTAAAGTTCTTATAACAAATATGATCGCTATGGATAAACACAACAAGGAGTTTCATGTATCAGTAGCTCTTGATCCAAATAAGTGTAAGAGTTACTACCTACAACAAATCGGTGAGGAGAGAACCCTATATAGCTCCTTGTGCTGCACCTCGTGCACTTCTTGTGCACCTGATGTTCAACCTACTGTGCCACCTGTGCCACCTGCTGCACCACCTGTGCCTTGAAGAAATTTATAATTTAGTATTAGACTTTCTTATTCTTGTCAACAAACAATTCAAGAGTAATGCATTAAAAAGTGGGAAAGTAAGCTGCAGTAGGAAGACATTTATGTTTTAGTATTAGACTTTGTTATCTTTGTCAAAGTAAATTCATGGTCATCTGTTAAAATATCAAAGATTAAATTGAACCAAAAACCTGTGAGCAATTGCAAGCTTAATGCTTCCCTCCAATTCAATCCATCCTATTTAGTAAAGAGTGAATCTAAATTCGATCGATGTCCTAGTTTTTATAATAATAATAATAATAATAATAATAATTTGTCAAATTTATGTTGCCAAAAAAAACTTTCCCACTATGTGTGCACATATGGGAGAGAAGTCAATAACAGATTTAATATCTATAACCTAATATAAAAGGAATCCTCAAGAAAACTGATTTTGAAACGTGGTTATAAAATTGCAATTTAGATGATAAATTTAAAATAATTATTAGTTTTAAACCCGTGCAATGCATCAAAATACATTAATTAAATAATAAATCAATTGACAAAATATATTTTAATTTGAATTTTGATAACATAAATTACTATGTTTATGCAAAAAAACAACATATGTATATTTGATATTTTTATTTGTAATTTGTAAATTACAAAACAATAATATAAAAAATTATATATTAGATATAATTATGTAAATTTTATAAAAGTTAAATCAAATTTATATTGTAATTTATTAAATGAAAATAGTATATAAAAAAATTCAATATGTCTTGGTTTTAAAATCAATTTCGTGTACAAATTTTTTAAAATTGATAGATGGAATTGAAGACATGGATAAAACACTAATATGTAATTTGATTAAGTTATAATATATGTTATATGAAAATATAACAAAAATATCATATTATAAAAATTTATACATACTTGTTCCGATAATCTTTTACATTCAAGTTTATGATTAAAGGGATTCACTGTAAATATGGTAAGCTTAGTTGTTCTTGTCTCAATATTATAATTTGTTGTTCTTATTTTGAACACAAAAATTTCACTCTTGAGATCTTTAAATAGTCTCATATTTTGTAATCTCCATTTTCCTATATCATGGTCACAAACATACCATTAATTAATGTGAATATAAAAAATTTTAAAAAAATTATTAACTAATCAATACTTTAAGAGAAATTTTATAAAAACTATCAATGTCTCTATTAATTAATTTTTTAGCTTCAATGTTGAAAAGTACAAACATAACTTTTTTAGTTAGAATCATCAAATGTCTCATCATTCAATATGTACCTATAAAGTATAATTGTTAACATACTTTAAGAGAAATTTTATAAAAATTGTCAACATCTTTATTAATTAATTTATTTGAAAAATATCAAATATCGTTTTTCCAGAACCATCAAATCCCTTAACATTCAACTTATACCTATAAGGTATACAAAAAGCTACAATTGAGTTATATATTAAAATTATAAAATGCTTATATTATTATCATGAAATTATTTTTGTTTAATATTTTAAATATAGTAGATATAATTATTTTTTATCTTGAAGTTAGATTAGGGATATCAATATTACATGAGGAACAATGAAATTTTTCATCAACTTCATATTGCTTTTTGTTGCACCAACATGACATTATTACCAACCAAAAGTTGGATCAATTTTCATGATATTACTCTATTGGTGTAAAATTTTTTCTATATGTGTGTATGTATAAAACACAGATTCAAAAGTAGTCAATAACAATATACATACTAAATTAGTTATATTTTAAAATTATGTTGCTGTATATTTTATCATTGAAAAATATATATTAATTTAATACTTTGAACAATGACTTTGTGGCATACTTTAATTTTTGGTTGAGGTGTCCTATTTATAAACATTGAAACCTCATTCAAGGATAGTCTTTTATGTGGTTGTGATGAATTTCTATGCCAGAATCTTTTTTACATAAACTAAATACAAAAAATAATAGAAAATTTTGTGTTTGACTCTTAAGATCCATGAGTACCAAGCATTGATAAAAAAAATAAATAATTGCATGCAATTTATATAATAAAAATGGAGAAAATTAATATATATATATATATATATATATATATATATATATATATATATATATAGATGGATGTTACTTTTTAGACAATTAAAAAATTTTATTGATAAAAGTGATATATATATATATATATAGATGTTATATTTTATAATATTAATGTGAAAAAAAAGAAATGATTATATGTTACATATTAATTTAAAAAAATAAAAATTTTTAAAATGATTTTATAGCTTAGAAAATTAAAAAATTTAATTAGTAATCTTTAAACGTAAGATGTTATATTATTGCATGTTATATATTATATTATCAATACTAATTTTAATATATATATAGATATAGATATAGATATTATCTTATTAATTGATAAAAGCTATACATATAGAAGTTATATATTTTAATTTTAATGTAGGTAGAGATAAATGATACATGATTTTTTTTTAATTTTAATCTATATATAGATATAGAAGTTTATCTTTTAAAAATTGAAATAGATTATTAATTTAAAAGATAATTTATATATTTTGTATTTTAAATATATTTATATAGATAGATTTCTATTTTTTTGAAATTTGAAAAGAGATAATTATTGTATTATTTTAATATTATATGTGTTAAACATTTACGCTATCCACATAGGAAGTTCTACTTGTACTCAAATGCTTTGGCTTTATATATATATATATATATATATATATATATATATATATATATATATATATATATATATATAAAGGATTAGTTTCTGCCATGACCAAACTTTTTTAAATTTTCAGTGATGATTCTTAAAATTACTAAATTATCCCTTAAAGGTGTTAAGGATATTTTTGTATTTTGATTTCAGTTTTTCTATTTTTTATATAAATAGAATTATTAGTGCAATGTTTGTTAGCTTTGTGAAAAAAAGTTGCCACTCGATGATTTATATTATTTGAAGTAAAAACTTCAGAAAGGTTTTTTTTTTAATAAGTCAAATGTCTTGATGTATTTAAAAAGTTGTTGAATGGGATTAAAAAAATTAAAATATAAATAAATGTTTATTTTTGAATAAATATTTAACAAATTTTTTACTTTAGGATTTAGTTTTTTATTTCTTTCAGATTGGGATATAAAGCTTTTCTATTTTATTCAGTTATAAATTGATTAAAAAACCGAGAATTATTTAATTTTAAAGGATCAATTAATTTTGTATTTTTTTATAAATAAAAAATTACATAAAATTTATAAACTAAATTTTTAATACGATAAAATTGAACTTCTAAAAAGCTTTTAAATTATTAGTAAAATTATTAATTATACAATTATTCAATGAATTAAGAATTTTTTTTATTTTTTGGAAATTTAAAATTGAAATAAAAATATAAATAAGTCCATTGTTAAACCATATCTTTTTTATTGAAACAAGAATAATGAATAAGGATGAAATTTTGAGGTTATAAATTTTTTTATAAAGTGATTCTTTTTCCTAAAAACAAATTGCACAACAACAGAATAAAATAGAGACTTAGTTGTAAAGTAAAAAATTACATGGAGAGGAAAAATTTTAGTGAGCTATAAAGGAAATAAAAAAAATCAATCAAATATAAAATCAAAAAGACGACAGTCATGAGATATATTACTTCACAAGTTTTATTCACTACTTTGAAAGCTAGCTCTGACAAATAGAGACTCGTACAAACCATTATGGTACAATAGATTTGTCTCACATGCTTGCTTATGACTTACAACTAGGCTATGCACAACATACATGCATAATTAATAATTTTACTAATAATTCATGTCTGTGACGGGCTGCAACATACCATCTCATCCAATGTAATGGAAGCATTAATAGTAAAGAAGACCTTCACTCTACGCCCAGGCATGAGTTGAGCATTTAATTTACTTGTATCAAGATGGTCAAAAAGATCATCACTTTTGCTTTTCCATGCATAAAAGAGAGACCATAGTCTTTGGCTTTAGTCATATCATACACACACACACGATCCTAACACGGCTGGTCAACAACTCACCAGTTTAAAACTGTCCAATTGCCTTGTACATGGGAAGTTCAACCTCCACCATGTCAACATATTTGAATTGAATCTTTACCAAGGAAGGCAAACTAAATGAAAGAACAAAAATGATGACACCAATACAAGCCGGCAGGTAAATGACTAGCGACCATAGAACTCCACAAACAAAAATTTCCAAGCACCACTGCCTGTTGGACATCCAGAGGGATACCTCCTTTTGATCAACCAACATCCCTACCATCTGTGGCGTAGTTAAGAATTTGTGTCAATAGGATCAATATAGACTTGTTTAAAGATTAGACTATTTGTCCAAGCCCGAAACCCTTCTCTCCTAGCCCTCCTTTAGCAAATTTTAGACAAACTTGGATAAAACTATTAAGCTCATTAAATAAGTTTGTCCTTGAAAATCAAGGTTCGATAAAAAAATCAAATCGAGTTTAGGTTCATCATTTCGAGCTCAAATTTGACTTGATCTGATAATTATAATATAATATTTTTTTTATTTGTATTGAGATTATATTTATATTATTGAATAACTAATTACATATAAAAGAATTATTGCATCCAGTGCAACAAACCAATCATTTATAAATTGGAGCAAGCACATATCTATTATGTATTCTAGAGGTAATTAAAAAGAAAAGCTATAGTCGGAAAGTGTGATCATAACAATTGAAAAGAGAATTTCAATAAAAAACAAGTAATAAATCAAATTAAAATGAGACTAAAAATATTTTAGCAAAAAAAATCAATAGAAATACAAACTAATTGCTAAAGAATTTGTAAATCTCAAGAGTTAAATTTATACTCGTAATGAAAAAATTGTTAAATTTTTTAAATTAAAATAAATGTATAAGAGAAAATAAAATTTATTTTTTGACTCCTTTAATAACTAATTTTAACAAATTTCAGCGGGTCAATTTAGAGAAAACATTGTATCTTTTTAGCTATAAATACATATGTATGTATTATTTCATGTATTTTTTAAAAGTTAAGTGGGATTTACGCCACTTGTATTTATTGAATTGAACTTGAACAGTTAAAATATAACTTCAAATTTAAGTCAGACGGAAACATGATACTACATCGTATCGCTCAATCTCATACATCCTGTGAATGGGAGGTGTTGGGTTTCCGGGTGCTGTTGGAAAACCAAAGCAAACCAAAGCAATTGAAAAGATGAATTCTGCTGAGATAGAGAAGACAATCAACAACCTTGCAAGGAAGGCAAATGATGGCACCATCTCAGTTAGCACTGTCAAAATAGGCCGGGCCGGGCTAAAAAAAAATTTTTAGTTAAATGAGCCTAAAAATATAAATCCATATTCAGCCCTAAGAGCTAACGGGTTTAAATGGACCGACCCGTATAAGAAATTAAAAAAATTAAATTTTATATTAAAATCTCATTTTTAATAAATAAACAAAGTAAAATTTGAAATAAATATTAAACAAACATCAAATAAATTTACATCAAATCTATCAAGTGTTCAACATCATTTGAACATTACATATTAATAGTTTAACAAGCATAATATAAATTATTTTAACCAACCTAGATACTGAAAAATATGTCCCAACAATATTAAAAATAAAAAACATGATAAATAGATCTATGTCTATCCATCTCCTCCATAGTGTCAATTACATTCAATCAATTCTTTTTCAACTTTGCCATTTACAAATATAAATAAAGAACAATATAAGAACTCACAAGAATTAAACTTATAAATTGATTAAAAATTGTCAACTAATTAATAACATTACTTTCAAAACCAAGAATCCAATTTCGGATGCAAATGAAAGTTTTCATGTTCTTATGATTTAGAGAACTTCAATACTTATTTAAAATACAAAAATCAATACTAAAAAAACTCTTCGATGCTATTGTTGTTATTGGAATGCTCAAGATATCACAAGCTATACTTGCAAGCTTTGAAAATCTTGGTTTATGATCTTTCTACCATTGCAGCACATTTAAATTTTCAATTATGCGAACCATTCTTTAGCTCTTTCAAATAAAGATGCAATTGAGATTTTGGTTCTTCTACTTGAATAGTTTCAAATCTTTTGAAAGTCTATATCCTTGGACATTTCAAAATAAATTAATTGTCATTATAAAAGAGAATTTAAAATAAAGTATATACTTAAAAAACAAAAATGAACTTACATCACTTAAAGTAAATGTACTCTTCCCCTTCCAACTAGCGTGTGTAAGAGGTTGTGAATCATTAGGTTAGTTTGAAGTAAATTAGTAATACTAAATAGTATTAATTATATATATTTTACTTTAATTAAAATGTTAAACATATAAATAATTAAAATAAAAAATTTTAATATAATTAAAAATATTAAAGAATTAAACGGGTCGACCCATTTAAGTCTGGGCCTAAATGGACTGTGCCAAAAAGCCCTATTGCTTAAATAGGTTACAAAAATGAAATTTAAGCCTCGAATAAATAGGTTAGACCCGGCTGATCCAACGGGCCTTAGCCCCTTTTGACAGTGCTAATCTCAATTGATGAAATGGCCGGAGGCTCCTTTACCATATCCAATGGCAGTCGGCTATCTAGGGCATGCATACGATTGTGTCCCGACCGTTGGTTGTCGGAGGTAACGTAGTCCGAGACCAATGGTGTACATTGCCCCTACTTAGGACCATAGGCTGATCGATGGAATAGAGGCTGTCTTCTTCTTGCGTCGTATCAAGGATGTTGTGGAAGACCGTCGCAGTTTGCTACTTGACGTATGAACATGCCTAATTGCAATTGCTGTGATTTTTTTGTGGTTTTCTGGCGCACTTAGCAAAGGATGTATACCTCCTATTTAAGTGAACAAGAATAAATGCCTGAAGTTTTTTAGGGTTTCGTTTGTTGATTCAACGTTTAACGAGCTCCGAAATTGCGGCTGGCCATTGTTGAACTCTATTGAGTATTGAAATGCATATTTCCAGTTTCTGTTGTGCAAATATGTTCTTACTTTTGTTCTATGCAATGTTCTTTAAATTCTGCTGTAAAGGGTACACATTAGCAATGGAGGTTTAATGTATTATCCAAAAACAATAGTTTATGACACTTTAAATGTGAAAATCAGACATGTACATTTTGGTTTCTTCCTAGATTCATGTATGGTGGTATTAAGTGTTTTCGGTCTCTATCATGACATTTTCGATTCTTGACCGTGGGTGTAAATGTGTTAATGAGTTAAATTATTCATGAATTATTTAAGTTGGATTCGATAATTTTTCAAATTTGATTTGATCATTTTTTAATTGAGTTTTAACTTCAGCTATTTGAATAATGAATCAAATCAAATTCAAGTATCTTAATATTTGACTCGAACAATTCATAAACTTAAAAGAGTTTTATTTCATCTCAAGTTACTTGAGTAATGCATGGTATAGACGACAATTGTTATGAACAAATCTAACATATAAATAAGAGAGTAAATAAATCACGTAAAAATATAAATTTTATGTGATTTACTAATTTATTTACATTAAAAACCGCACTATTGAGATTTAAATTTTATACTTTTAAAATTCTTAATATTTCTTCTACCAGTTATTTTATATTAAAAATGCAAAACATTTAATTTTTTTGCAAAATAAAAAAATGACTGTTATATTTGAGTTCACCAAGATAGTAAACGTGATTTGCAAGCGTAAACAAATCATGTTATTCTTGAATTATTTGAAATTTATTTAACAATTAATCGAATACCTTGACTCAAACTATTTATAAATCTAATTATAATTTTTTAATATATATTTTATTATTAATTTATTATTTTATTCTTATAATATAATTAAAAAATAGCAAATTTTGTTATTCAGTCGAACTCGAACATTACGGACATGAGTTCATTTTTGAGTCAAACAGAACATGATGCTACATCGTATCACCTAGTCTCATTAGACCCTATGAATGGGAGGTGTGTTGGGTTGTGGTGCTGTTGGCAAACCAAAGCAATTGGTGTTTAGGTGGTTAAACAAGACCAGTGAGTTTGAAAGAGAGAAATCCATTCTCTGTGGTGTGCTGTGCTGCGCCTGCGAAGAAAAGAAAATTATAATGCTTTTAAGTTCAATCAAACATGCATCCAAATTAAAATTCACTCCAATTCTGCTCTTGAGAAATCGCAATGGCAATTCATACTTTTACTCTTATTTGTTTCTCTCCCAATCTCCCGCCGACTCCTCCTCTGCTGCGCATCCTCTCAATGTCAGCGCCAAGGACGTGGTGGCTTGTTTCAAGAGCTGGTTCAAGGCCAGCAACAATGCCCTCCTCGACCGCATCTTCACTATTCTGAGATCCCATGACCAGGCCGCTTCGGACGATGCGTCTACCAGGCATGCCGCTGACCGTGCTCTGTCCGGCCTCAACCTTCGCCTCTCCGAGACCTTTGTTCTCGAGGTCCTCTCCTACGGCCGCTCCTTCTCCAAGGACGTTCTCTCATGCCTCAGGTTCTTCGATTGGGCAGGCCGCCAACCTGGGTTTCACCACACCCAAGCCACCTACCATGCCATCTTCAAGATTCTGTCCAAAGCGAAGCTTATGTCTTTGATGCTTGAGTTTTTGCAGGATTTTATGGAGGATAGATACATTCACAAGGTCAGATATCACGACATTTTAGTTATGGGCTATGCGCTTGCTGGGAAACCGGGGATGGCACTCCAGCTGTTCGGCAGAATGCGCTTCCAGGGTTTTGACTTGGATACCTTCGCCTACCATGTTTTTTTGAATGCTCTTGTAGAAGAGAGTTACTTTGACGCCGCTGACATGGTTGCTAAGCAGATTGTTCTGAGGGGTTTGGAGAATGACATCACTCCCTCCATCTTGGTCAAGCGCTGGTGCAAGGAGAGTAAGCTGGATGAGGCGGAAGCCTATTTGCGTCGCATCGTGGACAGCAAGAAGCATGTTGCTGGGCATGCGGTGAGTTTTATTGTGGATGCGCTTTGCAAGCTGAAGAGGTTCGACCATGCCGCCATCTTGTTGGACGAGTTTACGGAGCTTAATGTGCCAACGAAGCATGCTTATGGGATCTGGCTTCAAAATCACGTGCAACATGGGAGGTTAAATGAAGCTTTGCAGTTGGTTGATAGAAAGAAATTATTAGATGGGAATGTTCCGCGCTTGTTCCGGTGCAATATTTTGATGTTAAAACTATTAAGTGAGAACCGGCTCAATGATGTTTGTGATATGTTAATTGAAATGGAGAAAGATGGGATATCGCCTGATAAGGTCACCATGAATACCATTTTGTGTTTCTTTTGTAAGGCTGGGATGGTGGATGTTGCCATAGAGCTGTATAACTCCAGGTCAGAATTAGGACTTTCTCTTAATAGTATGGCTTATAACTTTTTGATCAATCTCTTATGTTGGAAAGGAGGTATTCATGAAGCTTACAAACTGTTAAGGAATTCAATCCATGAAGGTTATTTCCCTGGTCGAAAGACCTTCGCTATTCTTGCAAATGCCTTGTGCAGAGAGGGCAAACTTGACAAGGTGAAGGAGCTGCTGGTGTTTTCTCTGCAGCGGAAGTTTATCCCCAGCTGTTCTGTATGTGATATGTTTATTGAAGCACTGTGTAAAGCAAATAGGGTTGAAGATGGTTATTTAATACATGGTGAGCTTAGTAGACTGACAGAAAATACAGCAAGGAATACTTACTTTAACTTGATTCATGGTTTTTGCAAGTTAAATAGGGGAGATATTGCTGCAACACTTCTTCTTGAAATGCTGAAGAAGGGTCATAAACCAACTAGAAAATTATCTAGAGCTGTTATTTGTTGCCTTTGTGGTGCACAAAGTCCAGAAAAGCAATTCTTCAAGTTGCTTGAGATACAGCTTCCTCATTTTCAATCCCCCCGTCATATTTTTAACTTCTTCATCGATGGAGCTGGTCATGCCAAAAAGCCTGAACTAGCTAGACAAGTGTATGAGATTATGAAAGGAAGCAAGATTAAGCCCAATTTGAGGTCGAACATTCTTATGTTGTATAGTTACCTAAAGAATGACAGAATATCTGATGCTCTAAACTTCTTCAATGATGTACGCCAGGAAAGAAGTATAGGAAAGAAATTCTATTGTTCCATGGTTGTTGGTCTTTGCCAAGCCACGAAGGCAGATTATGCATTGAATTTCATGAGGGAAATGAAGGATAATAATATATTACCAAATACGGAATGTTATGAGCGTCTTATACAGCTTTTGTGCTGGAAGAAAAGCTATGGTTTGGTTGTAGATCTTGTTAATGACATGGAGAAAACCAGGGGTCATGTTACATCTTTTATTGGCAACATACTTTTGTCAAATTCTTTTAAGACTAAAGAACTGTATGTGGCCTGGATTCGATTGAGAAAAGTGCAAGATGAGACAACATCAGATATTTCGTTGCTTGGCCAACTCATTGGAGCGTTTTCTGGTTGTATCGAAGTGAACCCAGATATAGAGAGCTTGGAAGAAATGATTGAACGATGTTTCCCACTTAACATCTACACATACAATATGTTGTTGAAAAAATTAAGTGTAAGCAAGTTGGACCTCGCCATCGAGTTGTATAATTTGATATGCAAAAAGGGCTATCAGCCGAATCGGTGGACTTATGAGATCATAATACGTGGTCTCCTCAGAAATGGGAGGAGAGATGAGGCTCGTGGATGGATAGAGAATATGTTTAGAAAAGGGTTTGATCCAAGGGAGTATCCCAAACTGTTAACCTAACAGTCTGTTGATAAAACCGCAGTTCAGGTATTCAATAATGGTGAGAATTTCATAACATTTAGAATGGTTTTTTGACTTTGTAGAGAAACGGATAAGTTCAAGGCCTTTATTTGATTGATTGTGTGGAATATATATTTTTTAGATATCTTTTCATTGTGCTGTTGCTCATTGCATGAAACAGAATGATAATTTTTGACGTCATCACTCAAGGAACTTTGCTCTGTACAATATATTTAGTCTTGCTATCCTTTATTACAAATGGCTTATCTCTGCATGCTGGCCTCAGCACGCTTTTAACATTACGCTAACTGTTCAAGTTTCAACCTTTTATTATGTTTCGTTTCATATTTTAATAGGTCTGGGGAGGGTGAGCTTTGATACAACGATGAAAGTTGTTTTTTATGATTCAAAGTTTACGGGTTCAAGTTACAGAAAAAGTTTCTCTGCTAATGTGGTGAGAAGGTTGTGTATACGATATTCTTCAGACCTCACAATATGGAAACATTGTGCACTGAATTTGCCATTCTAATATGTCTTAAGCTTTTTTTCTTTGGGTGTGCTTGAGAAATTGATTATCAACTAGCAATTAAATGTTCTCCTACTGAAGATGGATTATCAACTACCGGTTAACAGACGTTGGATGATGCATAAACAACGCATGTTAGTCTCTCTCAAAAAAAAAAAAAAACGAAGCATGTTAGTCATTTTCGTTGTCGTTTTCTTGTGAATGGGCGTCCTTCTTTCAGTCGTAAACTGACTAAGCCTGGTCTTCTGGATGAGGTAGAACTCTGGGTTTCAAAAAGTGAAAATGGTCAGGAATTGTTATTCTCGTATTCCTGTTTGGACCATCCGAAAAGAAATAAACCGTGTATTTGTTGTATGGGAAAAGAAACCAAGATTTACCTATGGATGAAGATGGTCAAAATTCAAAGTTTTGACCCAGCATATTTCCTAGCACATGGGTATTTTGTGACCAAATCATGTGGAAAAATGAAGGAATTATGTGCTACTAAGTAAATTTGATAATTTGTGTATATATTTTGTGTTTATGATATATATTATATTGTGATCGTTTCTTGTATCAAATACAATTTATCATATAAAAATTTATATATAATTTTTATCAAATTTTAATTCGTGTTATTTTTGTGTTTCTGATTTTAGGTAAACTACTGGCTCTATGTCTACTCTGCTGGTGTTTACTGTAAGTTGCACGAGCAGCAATTGGGGGTTAATTTGGATTGCACTACACTTTTGATCTCGTGAAATCCATAATTGATTTTAATTTTGATTTATATTATGCTATACATTTGGAATGCATCCCACGGTGCGATTCCCTTCCGTGGAACTCCAGAATTTCAGAGGTTATAGATTCAATTGGAAAACTATTCCTGCATTGGGAAATTGATTCCCAATAAATAGATGTATTTTTTAATTTTTAATAATTTAATAGTTTTTAACTTATTAATTTTAATTTTTTTATTTTATTAAATTATTTACTTCTTAAATTTTTTATTTATTTATTTTAATTAATTCTCTTACTTTTTCTCTTACATTTAATGTTTCATTTTTATCTTAAAATTTTTAATCTATATGTAAATTTATATATAAACTATTATTTTATATTTGTAATACATAATTGTTAAATTTTTGTTACTCTAAATTTTAAATGTAATGTATCTTTATTTTATTAACTAAAGTATTGTTTATATATAAAATAGTTTAGTAATTAAATTGTAAAACAATAAAATTAAAAATCACCCACAAAAGAAAAAAATTATATATAAAAAATAAAAAAAAATCGGAAAACAAAATACTTACCAGAGCTTAATCGAACAAAAAAAAAACGATCAAAACTTATTTAAGTTATAAATGTCACTCAATGTCTACTCACTAATTTTTGCCCCCCAGCGTTTGTCAAAAATATTTGATGCGACGGAAATTCGAATACAAACTTTTCCTTATGGGTTACTTCCATTCATAAACTCAAAAATATTTTGTTTATGATTGTGGTTCTCTCAACTACTTCTTTTTTTTATTTTAATTTTTTTGATATTCGAAAGTTATTTTGAATTTTGATTAATTCGAAAACGGATTACGGTTGAATTTGATAAAAAAAAAATTTTTTAATACTATTTTTTTCATTTATGAAACTCGAATCCAAAATCTTTTTTAAAGAACATTAAGTTTCTTTTACTCGGCCCAACAAATATTGACGTGCTCTCAACTACTTCCTACTCAACCAAACATGTATTAATATTATTACCCTTCCGGCCTTCCCTACAGGGCAATAAGCCTATACTTACCTCCTCTGTACTCTGTACTTTTATAATATTAAAATATTGGAACATGCAAAAACATTTACATACGACTCTGAGTCGAAAATTATAAGTAGACATAATAATTTTAAATTTGATATTATATTAATATAAAAATGATAAAAATAAAATATGATAAAGTGAAATGATTAAAATTTTAACTAAAATTATATATAAATTTGATTAAAGTTAAAAATAGTTTAATAATTAAATATACCTTTAATTTTTTGTATAAAATAAATATAAACTCTCAAATTTTTTGTTTTATTTTATAATTTTTAAAATATTATTTTACTATAAATAAATATCCTATCTTTCAAAATAATACAATTAAGTATAAATTTTTTTGGTTACAATAATTAAATGTAAATCTGATAAATGACAAATTTCTATGTGGATATCCTATCGTAGATTATTTTGTGAGTTATCATGTAATATTTTTTGTGCGCAATCCGAACAAATTTTTTTAACTCTTATTATGTAATAAAATAAAAGACTCAAATTATATCTATTTTATGAAAAAATCAAAGATATATTTGATTGCTAAATCTAAAAATTTTATGTTCCACTTATCAATACAAACTTTTTTATATTTTACATCATGTAAATACGATTTAACAGGAAATAAACAAAAATTATAAACGTCAATTTTGAGGAGCGAAAAATGTCAATGGAATCACATTTGATTCACACGTGCAGTGAAAAATGTAAAGTGAAAACAAGCAAGCAATTGAAGTCTTTTGCCCGGTCTACGCTTCAATGGCCACAAGGGAAAGTCAATTCCCGTTGTGATGACTAGTTCTCTACTGCCGTAGAAAATGTTTCAATCATTCTAGTGTAAGTACATTACATTCTCACTCATATAACTGCAAAAAGTCTTTGAATCCCAAGCAAAGAGATCATGGCTGTTCTTCAAGCTTTTTCACCAGTTTTATCTTGAACTTCTTCCTCAGCTTCCTTTAGAAAAACCAAAGCCAGTCTGTATAACCCAAATGTTTCAGTTTCTAATCTCCTGAATGACGAGTTTAACCGAAGAAAAGGGTTGAAAACCTTCAAAACAACCAATCCCATGAATGAAATTAAGCCTAAATTCAAGGAAGAAATTATCTACAATCCAAAGGTGTTGCAAGAGTTGTATGCCATAATGGATATTGTAGCAGATAGAGTTGAACTGCACAAAAACGTTGGAGCACAGCGTGATGACTGGAACCGGCTTCTGTTGAATTCTCTCAATGGAATGACACTCACAGCTGCGACTATGGCTGGACTTGCGGCTGTCGTTGGAGGCAGTTAAGCACCATTTTTGGCTCTGAAAATTTCTTCCACTTTGCTTTACATGGCAGCAACCGGAGTTTTGCTGGTGATGAACAAGATTCAGCCTTCTCAGCTGGCTGAAGAACAAAGAAATGCTTCAAGATTGTTTAAGCAGCTTCATGAGGAAATCAAGACAAACATCGCTCTTGGGAACCCAGATTCAGATGATGTAAAAGATGCAATGGAGAAAGTCTTGGCACTGGATGAAGCTTACCCACTTCCCTTGCTTGGAACCATGCTTGACAAGTTTCCATCGCTTGTAAAACCAGCTGTGTGTGGTGGCCAGAAGCCAAGACACAACAGGAAAAGAGTGTCAGGAAAGTAGAAAGAAACGGGTGGAATGAGAATCTTGAAGAAGAAATGAAAGAAATTGCGAGGGTTTTGAAGAGAAAAGACACAGAAGAATATATCAGACTAAGCAAAGTTGCGTTGACAATCAATAAAATTCTAGCAATATGTGGCCCCTTGTTCACTGCCATAGCTGCAGCCGGTTCAGCCTTGATGGGATCGTCTTTCTATGGCTCATTTGCTGCTATATTCAGTGTAGTTTTTGGAGCTATGGCCATTGTTGTCAACAGTTTTGAGCATGGTGTGCAGATTGGTATGGTGTTTGAAATGTACAGGAGCTCTGCAGGTTTCTTCAGGCTTATGGAAGAGACCATAGAATCAACCTTGGCGGAAGAAGAAGCTGATGGGAGGGAAAATGGAGAATTGTTTGAACTGAAAGTAGCTCTCCAGCTTGGGAGAAGTTTGCCAGAGCTCAGAGACCTTGCTGTTGCAGAGGATGAATCCCATCCTCCATCTGCAACAGAAGAAGGGGATGAAGAAGAGTTTGCAAGCAAGCTCTTTTGATTCTTCTATTGTAATCATTTTTATCTTCTTTAGATGTTGTATAGTTAGGAATTGGAAGACAGGAATCTGTGGTCAACCAGTTCATTTCTTGTTCAGTGTACATATTGATTGTATAAGTTTTCAAAATGTGGTTAAACAAAATCAACCTAATAAAGTATTATAAGACTAAACAAAGATTAATATCCATACTTTTTGAGTATAATTTTATTTTTAATCCCCTACATGGTGATACTGTGCGAATTATAAAAATAAAAATGATATTGATTAAAATTTAAAGAAAATTACATATAAATATGATAAAAATAAAAAAATTATAATTGATTTGTCTATATAAATTTTGATAAAAAACATAAATATGAATTATATATATGAATTGTTAACTTAATTTGGATTTGTTACCAGCCCCAGTTTTCCTTCGTAGCAGGGTAAGGATTGGGACTTGAGGGAGATTTGGACCATGTCCAAGCTCAAAGAGAGTTGGTCTTTAATCTTCAAAGCAATGCCTACCATAGAGCGTCTAAACTCTTTTGAGTAATGGTCTTGTGCACTTGTTAGCAGTCCAACTTTGGGAAAGGAAAGGAAGAGAAGAACCATGTTCCACCAACCCAAGTAGATAGTATATCATGTAGTTTAAATTATTTGTAAGTTATTTGAACTTAAGTTATTCAAATAACGAGTCGGATCAAATTTAAGTATATTAACATTTGGTTTAAATATATTAACTTGGCTTCTTAGAACTTTGGGTTTCAAATGGTAAAAACTAGTCTTAACAATTCATATGTAATTTGTATGAAGGGTTCTATTCACACCTTATTAAATATTAGATACATCTTGAGTTAATAATTTTTTTATCACAAAAATATTTTTAATTAAAAATACAATTTTATCCAACCTATAAAAAATTTTGATACCCCGGAAGTAAATTTTCAGGAATAATTATATACATCTTGATAACATGCTGCCAAAGTGCTACTAAATCACACGCCAACATATTGCTGTGTGTTTATATTCTTATAATTGCCCCATATACACGGGGCTTATTTGCCCCGTATGTATGGGCAGTAGTTGTGCCCCACATCACAAGTGTGCTGTGAGGCACAATAAGCCCCACGGCACACTTGTGCTGTGGGACACAATTAGTCCCATGGTACACTTGTGCGGTGGGGCACAAACTGTGCCCCTTGTGTCCCACGCAATAAGTTGCCGTAGGGTCAATAAGGGCTTTGGCACGAAATTGTCGAAAACTATTTGTTACCTCCAACAATTTCATGTCAGGAAACATGATTTTTGAAATTTTTTTATAAATTCTTAAATTTTAATTCAAAAAATTCACAAAAACTCTTAATGCAATTAAATGAAAGAAAAACAAATTTAAATAAAATTTAATGATAGATTTAGTATATATTGTTGTAAAACTTAGAAAATTTTGAAGAAATTTGTTTGAGTTTTTTTTTTAGAGATGATGAAGAGGTATGAAGAAATGAGAGATAGGGTTTGAAGATAGTGGAGGGTATTTTAGGAATGAGATATGAAATATTAGGTTGTGTCAAGAAAAAAAATGAGAAAAGATGTTTTGAAGATAGGGTTTTTTAGCATTTAAGGTGTATCCAATAATTTTTTGGGTGTGAATAGATTTTCTCAATTTGTATTTGTGTTTGCTTAAGAACTTTTATGATAAAGTGATCTTAATGTACGGTTAATTTATTTTATTTTTATTGATATTAAGTGTACGTTTTTATTTTTCTTAGAAGTATAGTAAACATATTAGAATAAGACTAAAATTAATGTTAATAGATGTAAACACACAATAATGATTATAAACACATAAAAGTAAACATAAACTTAATGTTAGTTGATGTAAATATGGTAATAGACATCAACGCATGAAAATAAGGGTAGACACATAAAAAAACTGTAATTTTAGTATCAATAAACATAAATATATGAAAGTTAATGTAAAATTAATGTTAATAGGTTTAAAATAGATCAACATTATAGTAAAGTTGATCTTACTGTAGAATTTTCCATGTTGCTTTAAATTATGTATGTGTCATATAAACATGAAAATTATAGTGTAAAAATTCGTGTAGACACATTAAATATAAAACATTTTTGAACTTTAATTTTGTTAAATTAATATACAATTTTTATAAAATTTTAACTCATATTAGTTTCGTTTTATCTTTTTTTTATCGTATTATTTTGTCATGTTTAATATTATTAGATATAATAAATATGGTCGGTAAATGAGGATCTTATATGCCTGTTTTGGACCATCCGAAAAATGAACAATAAAACCGCGTGTTTGTTGTATGGAAAAAGAAATAAAGTTTCGCCAATGGATGGTCAAAAATCAAAACTTTGACCCAAGACATTTCGCCCAGCAATTTTACTCGAGATTTTTGTGATCAAATCATGTGGTTTTCTTCGTGAAATATGAGGGAAAATGGAGGAACTTAACAGTTTGAATAAACCAAAACGATTTCATAACATAATTTGAATGAAAATAATATATTTTCTAATGAAATATCTGTTTCGTGTAATCCTTTCTCCTCTGTTACTTGAAAAAGATGACTTTGGCTCAACTTACTCGGCCAGATAATAAAGCTTAAGGTGAAAATGTCAATGGAATCACATTGATTCACACATTCCTTAGCACTGAAAAATGAGAAGTAAAACAACCATTAAAAAGAAAATGTCCAAGAGAAAAAAGTGAGTCTTCTGCCATGCATTCCACACTTCAATACGCGAAAGAGAAAGTCAAATCCGGTCGTCATGTTGAAACTGATACCATGGACTAGTTTTGTAGATATCCTTCAGTCATTCTGGTATAAATACATCATATTCTCAATCATATAACTGCAAAAAGCCTTTGAATCCCAAGCAAGTGATCATGGCTGTTCTTCGAGCTTTTTCACCTGTTTTCTCTTGCACTTCCTCCTCAGCTTCTTATGGAAAAACCAAAGCCAGTCTATATAACCCAAATGTTTCAGTTTCTAAGCTCCTCAACGACGAGTATAACCGAAGAAAAGGGTTGAAAACCTTCAAAACAACCAATCTCATGATCGAAATTAAGCCTAAACTCAAGGAAGTAATGATATCCAATTCAAAGGTGTTGCAAGAGTTGTATGCTATAATGGATATTGTAGCAGATAGAGTTGAACTGCACAAGAACGTTGGAGCACAGCGTGATAACTGGAACCGGCTTCTGTTGAATTCTCTCAATGGAATGACAGTCTCAGCTGCGACAATGGCTGGACTTGCAGCTGTCGTTGGAGGCAGTGGAGCACCATTTTTGGCACTGAAAATTTCTTCCACTTTGCTTTACATGGCAGCAACCGGATTTCTGCTAGTGATGAACAAGATTCAGCCGTCTCAGCTGGCTGAAGAACAAAGAAATGCTTCAAGATTGTTTAAGCAGCTTCATGAGGAAATCAAGACAAACATCGCCCTTGGGAACCCAGATTCAGATGATGTAAAAGATGCAATGGAGAAAGTCTTGGCACTGGATGAAGCTTACCCACTTCCCTTGCTTGGAACCATGCTTGACAAGTTTCCATCGCTTGTAAAACCAGCTGTGTGGTGGCCAGAAGCCAAGACTCAACAAGAAAAGAATGTCAGGAAAGTAGAAAGGAACGGGTGGAATGAGAATCTTGAAGAAGAAATGAAAGAAATTGTTAGGGTTTTGAAGAGAAAAGACACAGAAGAATATCTCAGACTAAGCAAAGTGGTGTTGAGAATCAACAAAGTTCTAGCAATATGTGGCCCCTTTTTCTCTGGCATAGCTGGACTTGGTTCTGCCTTGATGGGATCATCTTTCTATGGCTCATTTGCGACAGTATTCAGTGTAGTTTTTGGAGCTATGGCCATTGTTGTCAACAGTTTTGAGCATGGTGGGCAGATTGGTATGGTGTTTGAAATGTATAGGAGCTCTGCAGGATTCTTCAGGCTTATGGGAGAGACCATCGAATCAACCTTGGAGGAAGAAGAAGCTGATGAGAGGGAAAATGGAGAATTGTTTGAACTGAAAGTAGCTCTCCAGCTTGGGAGAAGTTTGCCAGAGCTCAGAGACCTTGCAGTTGCAGAGGATGAATCCCATCCTCAATCTGCAACAGAAGAAGGGGATGAAGAAGAGTTTGCAAGCAAGCTCTTTTGATTCTTATTGTAATCATTTGTATCTTCTTTGGCTGTCGTGTAGTTAGGAATTGGAAGACTGGAATCTTTGGTTAACCAGTTCATTTCATGTTTATTCTACGTATTGATTGTATAAGTTTTCGAATTGTAGTTAAACAATCCAGTGAATGGTCAAGTCAATGAAAGTATCAAAAGACCAAACAAAGATTGATATCCATAATTATTGAATATAATTTGAGTTGTTTACATTTTTAATCCTCTACACTCGGTTATACCGTATGAATAATAAAAAATAAAACGAATACATACTAAAATTTTATAAAAATTATATATAAACTAAAAAATTACCCGTGTTTCGTTATTGGAAAATTTTTTTCTCACAATTTTTTGTTCAAACTCAATGCATACAAATGAAGTGTTAATATTGCATGAGCTCGCCAGCTCACATACCTTGCGAATTCACACAACAGCAAGCCAGCTTGCCAACTCACATAACTCGCCAATCCACACAACTGCATAACACTTCGCCAATTCTTCGATTCAACTTTCGTAATAAACGCGCCATCACCAATTGCTTCAATTGACAAAACAATGTTCATACACGCGTAATCATCAATTCCTTCAATTGGCAAAACACTGTTTAAAGATATCTTTAATAGTCACCAATTCACATAACAGCAAGCCAGCTCGCCAACCCACATAGCTCGTCAATCCACACAGCTGCATAACAGCTCGCCAATTCTTCGATTCAACTATCATAAAAACACACGTCATCGCCAATTGCTTCAATTGACAAAACAGTGTTCATACACGCGTCATCACAAATTGCTTCAATTGACAAAACACTGTTCAAAGGTATCTTTAATATTCACACAACAACAAGCCAGCTCGCCAACTCACATAAGTAGCCAATCCACACAACTGTATAACACCTCGCCAATTTTTTTATTAAACTTTCATAATACTCGCGTCATCACCAATTGCTTCAATTGAAAAAATAGTGTTCATACACGTGTCATCACCGATTGCTTCAATTGGCCAAACACTGTTCAAAGCTATCTTTAATAGTCACCAATTCACATAACAGCAAGCAGCTCGCCAATCCACACAGTTGCATAACAGCTCGTCAATTCTTCGATTCAACTATCGTAAAAACACGCGTCATCGCCAATTGCTTTAATTGACAAAACAGTGTTCATACACGCGTCATCACCAATTGCTTCAATTGCACACAACTGCATAACTGCTCACCAATCTACACAGCTGTAGAAACCTCCATTTTTTTTAATTCAACTATCGTAATACTGCAGCAGCTCGCCAATCCACACAACGGCATAATAAATCGCCAACCCACATAGCTCGCCAATCTACACAACTGCATAATCGCTCACCAATCTACGCAGCTGTAGAAACTTCTATTTTCTTCGATTCAATTGTTGTAATAGAGCAACAGATCGCCAACCCTCACATCTCGCCAATTCTCACAACAGCATAACAGTTCGTCAAACCACATATCTCGCCAATCTGTACATCTGCATAACCGCTCGCCAATTCTTTGATTGAAAATAGTATTCATACACGCGTCATCACCAATTGCTTCAATTGACAAAATACTGTTCAAAGCTATCTTTAATAGTATGTGTTGATCGCCAATCCATACAATAGTATAACAGCTCACCAACCCACATAGCTCACCAATCTACACAGCTGTAAAAACTTTCATTTCTTCGATTCAACTAGCGTAATAGTGCAGCAGATCGCCAACCCACATAGCTCGCCAATCCGCACAACTGAATAACCGCTCTCTAATTCTTCGATTGAAAATAGTGTTCATACACGTGTCATCACCAATTGCTTCAATTGATAAAATAATGTTCAAAACTATCTTTAATAGTATGTATTGATATGTTATCTATCCAAGTTTGGGAAAGAAAAAGGATAGAAGAACTCTGCTCCACTACTCCAAATAGATCATTTATCAGGCTTGTAATGCAACGCTTCAGCCCATATAGAATCTATACAAATTTGCTTTTTGGATTTCTTCAGAGCCCAAGTTTCCTTGCCTATCTTAGAACAAGGGAAAGATGAGGAGAGATGGATTATGATGCCCAAGCCCAATAGAACATTTATCAGGCTTAAATTCTTCAATTTAAGCCCACTTTTGCCCCAAGTTTTAGTGAACACTAATCTGCAAATTCTTCTCTTGCAGGGAATCCTGTTTCTTTTTCTTTAGAAACCAGAGAAATGAAGTCATTTGGTATGCACTAACATAATAAATCATTGATTCACCTTGCGCATCAACTCAAATGATTATGTTTCCATCATTAATATACGAGAGTTTTGTCAGTTTAAAATTCAAATTTTAGCACCTAGATTTTATTTTTTTCTTAGCCAAGAACCTCTTCTGGAAAGTGTTAAAAAGGTCAATAAAAAAAAAAGTACTTTTGCCCCTTGAATGTTGTATAGTTAGGAATTGGAAGACGGGAAACTCTGATCAACCAGTTCATTTCATCTTCAGTCTACATATTGACTCTATAAGTTTTCAAAATGTAGTTAAACAAAATCAAGTTAATGGTCAAGTTAATAAAGTATTAAAAAACTAAAGAAAGATTGATAACTTCGTTGTTTATATTTTTAATCCTTTACCCACGGTGACATTATATTAATACTAAAAAATAAAAGTGATATAAATTAAAATTTGATAAAAATTATATATAAATATGTAATCCACCCAAGTGTGAGAAAGGAAAGGGATAGAAGACATATGCTCCACTACCACCAAAGAGATCATCTATCAGCCTTGCAATGCTATGCTTCAGCCCAAATAGAATCAAAACCAATGAGCTTTGTGGTTTTCTTAACTGCCCAAGATGAGGAACGATGGATTATGATACCTTAGCCCATATAGAACATTTATCAGCTTAAATTACTCAAACTAAGCCCACTTTTACCCCAAGCTCTAGTGAGCAATCAACACCAAAATGTTCTTTCACAGTTGTTTCTTTTTCTTGGAAAACATGACAAATGAACTCATATGTATCCACCAACGTAATAAGGGTTAATTGAAATAGATCGCGAGATTAGATCCGATAAAATTAAAAAGAATGAAAATAACTTAAAAATATATTTTTTTAATAAAATAATCAAAAAATTAGAAGCAGGGGAAATAAAATAATTTCACCCCAAAATTTTGGATTTTAGTGGTTGGAAGCCTCAGCACCCTTCCAAACGAAGCCTAAATCATTGATTCACCTTATGCATTGACTCAAATATTCATGTTCTTATTATTAATGTGCGAAAATTTTACAAATCTAAAATTCAAATCTCAATACTTGCATTTATTGTTTTCTTAACCCAAGAGACTTTTTGAGAAATGTAAAAAAAGTAGAGAAAGTACTTTTGCCGCTTGAAAACTAAGCCTGCAAGTTATTCTATTTCTGCCTGTTACTACATGTTGTGTCCAATCCTATTAGTAAAGATATATTCTATCCTTCCTGTACTAATGGAAAGAATAATTCTTTAATTGAACCAGCACCAGAAGTTTTGAAGCAGATGCCAATGTTTAACATATTGTTAACATTTTCTATTATAGACTTGGGTTTCTGGCTCCATTTTCACCCATAAATTGCATATGATTTTCTCAGAAACCATTGCAGTAGCTTTCCCAATAGTTCATTGAGATGATTCATCTCTTGTTTATGCTTGTTTCTTCCGAAATGGCTCTTGTTCTGGCACTTCTGTTCAGGTCTCCTCTGAGGAACCTGTTGGTCAAGGTGATGGACAAGATGAAAGAAGGCAGGGGCCCTGTAATTTCCAAGACTGTTGCAGGAACGCTGTTTGTTGTTTTTATCTCTATCGCTTACAATGTAATAGAGATCCAGAAACGTTCATTGGAAGGAGGTGTTATCAATCCTACCGATGAGGTTCTGCTGGCAAATCGAATTCTGGAAGCATCTCTAATGGGTAATTCACAATCATTAACATAATTTGAAGTTCCTAAGATGTCTGAATCTTAAGTTTTTAACTATGTTTACCAAGTTTAGGACCCAACTTTTTTGTTCTGATACTTAGATTTGCAAAACCTGACACAAATGTAAGATGTTTGATTGCAATAGGTTGTCTTGTTTGCTGCATGCATTCATAGAACACATGTAAGCTGAACTTAGACTGGGAAATTCATGGTCATTATCATATTCAAAGCATTTATCTTGATATTGTGACAGGCCACGTGAACCAATATATAGATTCTCGTTAAATCATTTTTTACTCATTTCTATCCAAGGCAATGTATTATTCTAATTCTTGTATCTCCGTATTTTTCCGAATGATTTCCTTCCAATTTTTTTCAATCTTCTAATCTTGACTCTTTTTTCATCTGGAAAATTAATGTCTGAAAAGGATCTTTACTGGCTAATCTGAATTGCTTTATGGAATTAGTCAATTACAGCATTCATTCTTACGTGAACTGAAGATAGTTAGCAGACAGAATTAATCTACCATAGGTTTAAGAGTCCTCTAACTTTCATGAATAAGGATTATATTTCAGGGTTTGCTCTATTCCTTGCACTGGTTACATATAGATTACATTACTATGTCAAAGAGCTTCCTTCAGCAAAGAGATTGGAGACAGCTGAAGAAATGAAACGAAAGCCTGATCTTAAAGAACACCCAAAGAAAGGAACAACTTCAAGATGAAGAATTGATGTTAGAGCTCAGAAGTATGAAGATGCCTGAAAAATCAATGTCTGCTATCCTTATGCTTATGATTTACCGTGAAAAAACAGAAATATAAACATGTCTAAGACAGGGTCATGTGTTGTAATGAGATAAAAAATATGGAGAATGAACTTCTGATCAAGTCTGCAACATGCATAGTGTTGGGTTTAGTTCTTTTCATTTTTTAATTCATGAGAGAATAAGCCAGACCGGACTTTTCTCAGAATGTGAATGCATTTTAACCTTCGACCAGAAAACTGGGATGGATTAGAACCTGCAGCTGGTGGTTTTCAAAAGATGAGAATTTTCTATTATCATAGCCTGGATCATGAATTACCAGGCTTTTTCATAGTTCAATTGCTCATCTAATTGTCAAACAATGCTTTTTTTCTGAATGTGAAAGGGTAATATACTCTGTCTTAACAATTAATTCACCTACCAATGATAGAAATGATGACATGTAAAAGGCTAATGCTGAGTCTTCATTTCTCACTCTGTTGACATAAACAAGAGTTGGCAAACCAAAACCATGTTGGTTTCTTTAACTTGATAGAAATGATGACGTTGTAAAAGGCTAATGCTGATTCTTACTCAGTTGACTCAAACCAGAGTTGGCAAACCCAAAACCGTGTTGGTTTCTCCAACTTGTTGCACCTAAAAGACTCTTCTTGTTCACATGGGAAGTTTCGTCTGGGAGTGGTTGACCTTCCTGATAACTTGACTTTGCCAAAAGTCATTGCCTGATTGATTAAAAAATGGAGTCAACCCCGCTTCCAGTCTCTCTCAAGCACCCAATCTTTCACCATATCAGCTTTTCTAGAACTTACAGATGCAACTAATCAAGATCTAACTGGATGCAATGTATGTTCAACTGGATTTCACAAGCACCCTCTGATTTTTTTTTTCTGCAGAAAAATTATCAGAAAAGATTATCACTAATGAGTTGCCATTTCGTTCTTGTAAGACAAATTAGAATAATGAATTATTTAGTAAGAACAATAATAATACACACGAGTCAAATATTATGATATTGATCAATTGCGATCTTAATATTATTGTTTGTTTAAACCCTTAATGAAACAGATCAATTTGTGCTAATGGAAGGAATCTCACCCTATATATATAGAAAAGAGTTGTCAAAACTCTTCTATCTTCTTCTTCCCTTCAATGTAAATCCGAAAACAGTCCACGGAAAGCATTTAGAACATGCTTTCAGATTTAGCTTTCACTTGCATTTAGGCCGGTTTTTATTGAGTTTAAGCATTATATTAGTGACTTGGTGAGGCTATGGCTAATTTCAACAATTGTTACGAGCTAGGCATGTGCATTTGCGCGGCAAGAACATGATATTTTACTCGTACGGTCATACCAAACCCACCAAGGTAAAGAGAAGCCAAGATTGACTTGGCTCTTGTCTCGTCTACCTAAGCCTTTTAGTCTCCTCTGTTCACACAGAGAGGTGTGAACTGCAAGAATCCAGGGTGGGAATTCACTGCATGACTTTGTTCAAAAGTCATACTTTCAAAACTGAAACAGAGAAGTTGATCGCCGGCCAGTCATCTCAGCCATGAAAGGAAAATTAGGAGAAATTAAGATGTAAAACAGGAATATGAATCAAGTATGAAAGATGAGATTGGAATAGAACATGAATTTTCATTGAATACCGTCTCGGATACAAAAAAATCATCTGTTACATTGTCAAATGCTAAAATACTGCTAAAATCAATAGAATTTTCTAACAAAAAATCCTCATCTAAGATTGAGCTTTCAGTTTCAAGTTCTTCTTCAAAAGAATCCAGGAATGATGGAGCTGTGAATGAAAATTCATCTTCTACCATGTCTTGGCTCTCATCAGAAAAATCTTTGGTTTCTTCAATGCCAGTGCTTCTGACTGTGATCCAATCTTCACTCCAAGTCCAACGGGAAGCATTGGAAGCTGGAGACTGAGTTTCTTGAAGCAAGTTCTTGATCCTGTCAGTCCGGGAATTCAAGGAAATCTCTTGAGGAATCAAATTCTCAGGACTTTCCAATGAATCCCAGAAGCCTTGATCCAGCACAGAGCTTGGAGAATTCATGGCGGACTCCTTTACTTCCGTCAAAAGGGCATCTGATTCTTCCAAAAACGGATGTTGAAGCAATTCTTTAGCTGTCCATCTCTCTTTCGAATCCCTCCTCAAACACTTCCTCAGAAAATCCTTGCCTTTCTCAGATAACCAGTTTGGAATCTCAGGTACATCGCCGGAAAATCCAATCTTATAAAGAGCTGACACCGGATCGTTCAGCTCTGGCCATGGGGAATTCCCAGTACTCATCTCTATGATTGTGCACCCAAGAGCCCATATATCAGCTTCAAAACCCTGATCCTCCCCACGCGCCACCTCAGGTGCCATGAAAGCCGGTGTACCGGAAAATGCTGACGCGTCAAAACCTTCATGAAAACCAACTTCTCCCCTCAATTTAGCACAACCAAGATCAGCAATCTTCACACCTTCTTCACCGATCAAAATATTCTGGCTCTTGATGTCACAGTGTACAACCCCATTGACATGAAGATAACTCAAACCTTGTAAAATCTGCTGGGTGTACAATCTAACTTTCTCTTCATCCAATCTTCCGCCAACCCTCTGAATCTCCTCGAAAAGCGTGCCGCCGGGGACATACTCCATGCAGAGATTGAACGTAGGCTTGTTATTTGCTTCGTTTGTAACGTCACAGCCTATGTATTTAACTATACGAGGACAGCTTAATCTGGACAGGAAATAATTCTCTCTTTGTAAGAACATTGACTGACATAACTCGGCGGACTTGACTGCAAAGAGATCGCCGGAAGGGATTGCAGTGGCTAGCGACACGGTGGCGGTGGCACCGCGACCTATGGCAGGTCCTCTAATCCACTTCATTAGAGGAACACGAGGAAACAAACAAAGACAGCCTCTTGGGTCTGAATTGCGGCCATAGCATGCGAGAAATGTATATATATAGAAACTTTGGGGTGTACCTTGGGCTACGGTGACTTAATCCAAAGCACATGCTATTGGATTTTGATGAGTATAATAAAGTTCGGTTCACACTTACCTAAAATAAATAAGATAATTTCATTGGTAAATTAAGAAGCAAGGTTAAAGGGACAAAACTCTTTGCAGGAGATTAGAGTGAAGCCTTAAAAAGTTTACTAAACAAAAACTCAATATATAAATAATCAAAGTTTAATCTAAGGATTTATATATGATGCACTGACAGTGTATAGTTTCTATACATTGTCAATACACTAGAGGTTGACACCTCATCAATAGGCCTTTATATGCAAATATAAATAATTTTTTTAATTTGCCAATAAGGACCTATTGATGAGATGTCAACCTCTGATGCATTGACAGTGTATAGAAACTATACACTGTCAGTGCATCATATACAAACTCTTAATCTAATCATTATTATCTTTTTTTTAAAAAAAATTAAATTTAACGTTCGATTCTTTTAATTTTTTTTATTTACCTATAAATCAATATATATATATAAATATAGTAAAATTCAATTACTTTAAATTGTTTTACAATACTATAAATACATAATATTTTTTCTTATAAAAAGTTTTAGAAAATCAATAAAAAAATTAGACCGTGAACGTTAATAAATTTTTGAACCAAGTAAATTTTATTTTGTGTATTTATAATTTTTTTTCGGCGTTGTTTTATTTGTTAGATTGACTCTTAACATATGCAACACCTCGGAAAGATTCTTAATGACAAAAATCGTTCTTTCTTTGTTGGATTTGAGTACATATAGCAAGAATGTACCACGTGGCGCGATGTGAGTGCATTGTTGGACAGCTATACCGTCTATGGACGGCGGTTGCCTGAACTTGTAATAAAGCCATTCACATGACGACACATGAGCACGTGCCGAGATTGCGGTGCTAATCACGCATTATTGGTTAATTTAATCCTTAATTAAGGTTGTCATTCTTGCGGCGCAAAGTTGATTAACCAACATTTAACAGTGTGAGAGCTTTAGCTTAGTTTGCAAGCTGTAATCCAAAGGATAAAACTCTATGCTTTTGTCTTAATTGGATTGACAAATAGATCCAACCGTTTTAAAAACTGACACAATATGATATATAAAAGTGATACGAAACGGATTAAGGTTTGATAAAAATTATATATGAATTTTGTAAATATCAAAAAGATTATTCTACATTTGAGAAATCAACATAAAATTTATATATTTTACACAATATAAATAAAATTTAACATAACATAAAACCAAAATATATATATATATATATGAATTATCGGATTTATACATACATATATATATATATGCATGCATGAATCATAAATGTCTATGTCATTTGTGTTTATTAAGTAACTTAGGAAAGTGTTTTAAGTGTTTTTGAATTGAGTAAACTTATTAAAATGATGTGAAAGAAAGTGTCCTAAAGTATTGTTTATTCAAAAGCTTATCTTGTTCTTGCATCCTTTAATTGCACCATCACAATTAAAAAAGTTTAGAGATTTATAGTAATTTAGGTATTTGCCCCCTCGTTGAGATCTAATAACCCATCATTTGTTTCCATTTTGGCAAATTCTTTGGTTTTTAGCTAATTAAGAATACGGTTTTAGATAATTTTTTTATTTCAAAGAAGAAAGATTCATCTTTTTTTTTTGAAAAATTTGTACCAAACCGAAAATCAAATGTTCTGAATCATTAGATTTACAAATTTTTAATTAAAAGAAAAAACATATTATTATAAAGTAGTTTAATACAAAAAGGTTTTCACATCATACAATTTGAAAATTTATGCAATTTTACCATTGTTTTGTACAAATTTTTTTTAATATAATAGTTTTAGACATGACACAAAAATTGTACCAAAAAAAGTGAAACATATTAAAAATTAACAAAATATATATAAATTTAGCAAAAACTATAAAAAAAATTGACTTGTCGATGGAAACTTTGGCACAATAATTTTCGCATTTTAAATAAGAGAAATTAAAAAATTAGGTCTAAGTAATTTAAACACATTGAAGTAATTGTACTGTTGTGCCAAAATGTCAACTTATTTTGTGAGTCCAATAAGTAATCGCCTAAAACATGTAATCCTTTGTGGTGAAGGAAGGAGAAATTGAATGTGCTGTCACTGGGGAGATGTGGAGATGCTTGAGCCACACCCATTCTTTGCAATGTGAAATCAACAAAAGCTTTTGCTCTAGAAAAACATGTTTGCAGAGTTGGCCTATTGGTTGGCGGAATCAAAGCAAAAGTAAATAAGCCAGCGAAAGAGGTTGCAAAAATTAAAGTTAAAAAGATTCACAACTGTTTTACCTGCCTGGAAAGTTGGCTTGAGTCAGAGGCTGATGTCTGTAATAACGTAACGGTGACTCAGCAAAAAACAAAAAAAAAAAACGTAATGGTTGGGTTTTCAAGGATTTGGATAAACATTTGAGTGAAGTTCAAGCAATGTCAATTTGTTTAGCAATTTGCACATTCACAATTTTCCGAATTATATAAAACACAATACATTAAATACTAAATCAATTTATTAAATTTTGTCAAATTCATATATAATTTGTAACATCTTAATTCCATATAAGAATATCGAGAGATTTTGTTATAATATATAAATAAGAAATTATGAGATGTTTTCTAAATGGATTACGTACTGATATCTAAATAGTTATTGTTCAAACTTTAATTTGTATAATTTTTATATTTATTTTTTTATCATATAACTGTGTCGTATTTAAAATTGTAAAATTTAATACAACTTTTTAGTGAAATCCCATTTCTACTTTGAACCCAAATTCTCTTATAAGTTCACACCTTTGGCTCTTTTTGGTTGAGAGTGGTGGGAGAGTCCCATAATGGCATCTAGTTTTAAGGCTCTTTCAGCTTGTCGGTGCCGATATTCTTTACTGACTGTCGCTAGAGCTTTAACGCTCAGCCTTTACAGCTAGGTTCACCAGGTGAAACACGATTTTAAGACACATTTACTAGAATCTGGCAAAGACCCACCTCAAGTCTTCCTTTTTCGGTCACCTTCTTAATTTTTTTAACCTTAATTTTAAGAATTACAGCACAACATTTAATTCAACAATTATTACATAATTTCAAGCAATATTCAAATGAAAATAAGAAAAATTGTTCATCCATTGGAAATGGTTAATTCCCTCTTCTCGACTAGTTTTTTTTTTTAAATTATAAATGAAGTCACAGTTTAGGAATTTAAAAAAATTATAAATATTAAGATTTTTAAATCTTTAAATTATTGAAAATTAGTTTTAAAAAATCGAATAAATAACAATCAAATATGAAAAAAAAAAGAATGAAGCTATTAAATGAAACTTCGAATTCTTACTTTCATTTAGTTGAACTAACTAAACTGAAGCAAACCCAAGACTTGAAGGCAGCTGACAATATCCTTCCTTCAACAATCAAAACAGGTTTCAATAATAAATAAGTTATCCACAATTTTCAGATAAGTTGGTTGTGTTTAATTGTGACCTACTTTTCCAGTTATTCTTCTGTTTAAGACTCGCTGGCTATAATAGCTACTTTCCACGACAGCTGTGCTTCCACTCTCAGGACTGACAAATCAGGTGACAGCTTGCTATCCAAAATCTTATCTAACATTTAGCCAATGATTGTTTTTTGATTGGACATACTCGATTGTTTTTGATTGGACATAATCCATTTCGACCCAATTATTTGAGCAAATCTTATTTTTATTTTATATTACTCGCACGAAGCTACTCCTCGTCTCTACACGATAATTTTTAAGTTTGATTTGTATATTTTAAAATCAAGCGTCAATCATGAACCAAGTTAAATTTAAATTATTTTAAAATTCAACACGATTAACTTTCAAATTTAATCTAATTTTTTGATATTTAATTATTAATTTATTATTTTATTCTCATAATATATGATTAAAAAATTAATAAATTCAACCTGTTAAACTTAAATAATATGAGTATTTTATCGATTTAAATTTAAACTTCAAAAATTAAATTTAACTCCGAATCTCGAATTTTAAAAGTGAATTAAACTCAAATATGATATTAAATCATTTTAACTCGATCTAATTATACTTGCACTTACAATATTGGTAAAACTATGCATTTCCCACAATTTCAATCTCTCGTAACAATGCTATCTTGAATTGGAAAAACCAATTTGATAATAAAATCAACTACCCAAACTTAAAATCATCCACTTGAATCTTTGTCCAATTCAAATTTGAATCAAATTAAATCTGAATTAACAATAACCCTAATACTAAACCTAAAATAACTCGAATCTAAATCTAAAATAACTGAAACCTGAAATATCCTGACCTAAAGTGACCCAACCCCCTTAACTGCCGCTGTAGTTTCTCCTCGTCTCCGCAGATCTCAAATCAAATTATTTTAACATCCCAGATTTTTTTTCCAACTACAGAACCCAACAGAATCGTCCAGCAATCATATGGATTTATTAATAGAACATCAAAATTGCACAGGAATTCATCCTTTGATCATGCCAGCCACCCATTTTAATACACTTAGCTGGCAAATATATGGTAACTAAACAGATAATTACCTTACTGCAATAATTCTAATGATTAATCAACTCTTCTATACATCGGAAGAACTACTACTAGATCAACTAACATTCCTTAGATTCAGGAACACTGAACACTCAACCAAACTGCGGAGTAAATGAATGATTAAACATGGGAATTATCAGGAGCGACGTACCTTTCAAACACTGTTCGTCACTCCTAGTTCAAGTTGTGGCGAAAGTCATCTTACCTCTGATAATAGCTAAAACCAGTTGCACCATTTATAGGTAAGCGAATAGATAGGTATCGATTGTGAAATTCTTTCATAATCAAAGTGCATCAGAAAGCACAATCTGGTGAAAAATATAAAGATCATGTTGCAGAGATATTTACATGCAATTATCATTTGATACTTAATCCCACAGTTTTAAGGGTACTACTAGCACTGCATTACATGAAGGTGTTTAAATGTAGAAAAGTTTTGCTTATGCAGCCTCAGCAAATCCAACTTGCATGTTCCCATAGTCAAATACTGTATGGAACTGGCCCAAAAAAACGTCACCCAGGATCCTGTATTTCAATGAAAAATTAGTATGATTATCACAATATCAAATATTTGCCAGCCAGAATGTAAACGTCTAATGTTAATATAAGTTAATCATAGATAATATAATTATCCTTGGATGCGTATGTGGGCAAGTATAAAGAATACCAGAGAGGGCCACTAGGAGGTGGCACATCCAGAGCAGTGAATCCACTAATGCATTGAGCAATGTCTCCCTCACCGACTTTCAGGATATACTGTTTTCCCATCACCAGAAAAGGAAGAGAGGTCAGGAACAAAGAGAGAATCAGTGAACACTAACATGCCATTGCAACCAAATCATCAGACTTAATAAAATTCATTACTGAGACCAATCCAAACCCAAAGACAATTATTAATAGCCGAGATGGTAATACTCATTTACTGGAGCTAAAATGATGTGATAACCATGATGATCATGAATCACATCAAACAAAATGGCCAAAATACCTTACACAAGTTCAGCATAATACATCATACCTGCTCAGGGCTGAGCTCAAATATCTTTCCACCGATTGTGAAGGAGACATTAGGCATTGAAGATAGACTATTACAATCAACAACTGATTCTTCCATTGGACTAGGCAAGCGGTCACAGAGCTGCAATTAGCAAATTGGGAAGAAGTAAGCCCCTAGACAAACATGCAGAAATATACCAAAAGGTTGAAGAAGGGGAGGCTCATTCACCTCATTGATATACTCAAATATACGCTCCTGTGTCTGGTTCTGCTTAAGCTGGTTTTGCATCCATATAACTGTCAACTCACAGGCAGAACACAATGCATCATGATTACTGCCCGAGGCTTTTCCAGCATTCTCGTTCACAACACTTTCGATCCCCATACTGAACATGATACATTTACAAAATCAGTGAAGCAACATAACACATTCATTCAGAAACATTAACAATTTTCTAAATAACTATCTGATTTGAGTTAAAGTGACAATTTCACTCAATATAAGAAACAGGGGGAAAAGAAAAAAAATATTTATGTCCAACCTTACACCTCGAGTTCCATCACAAGTGCACAAACCTATTTGTGAACAAATTTTCAGTGGCTGATCCTGTCGATGCATAATAATAAGAACAATCAGGAAGTCCAGCAAAAAACTACTAGAATGTAATTCTAACCACCTCCAAATCCCAAGTAGCAGCATGGCAATAAAAGCACGTTAAAAACCAGTCATATACCTTCAATAGTAGCATATCAATTATCATTTCTCCATATTCTGACACTACAGCCTTGCATTCTTGACTTACAATCCCTGATGCTCCAATAGCATGATTGACTTCAGCAATAATAGCCTGAAAACATAGCATAAAAAAACAAAATCACCAATGAAAGACCAGGACTAACAAACAATTTTTGGCAGCAAATACCTAATGCATACACGGGGTCAATGCAATGAATACTATTAATGGTTACAATCATAGATATCCATAATCATATCCATAATCAGATTATCTTATTAAATATCAAGGTAACATTAAACATATATCAAGGGCCCTGAATATTTTGCTCTTACTATGTCCATGTCGTTTAGAGGAAGACAAAAAACAAACTTAGGGGTTTTAAAGTGAAGTTTAAGTGTCTAACAAACAATAGCAACATCCTTATAAGGAAGGCAACGAATATTGTAAGTTTCGTCATTAATAATAGCACACATACATCAATAAAATTCTATGGAGAAAAAGAAAGAAGAGCAACTATATTCTTAAAAGTGTTACTTAAAGGAGGGATTTTATCATAGACATAATGAAACAGAGCAACCATATTCTTAGAAGTGTTAGTTAAAGGAGAGATTTTGTAATAGACATAACGCAATATCCAAAGTTTCCACGAGAAACTATCATAGAAAGGGCAAAACATGGTTCACAACAACCTTGCTACGCAAGCATACATGCATGCATAAATAGACACAAAAATTAACAGACCGTAGGACCAGTCAACAAGGAAGTCCCGGAATCAGCAATAGCACTGCAGCCACTGGCACAAAGTCCTGAAATAGGTATAAGAAAGGAAACCAATAAGAGAGCAAAAGTCTACAAAATATTTGTCCCTAATCTTATCAATTATCTTTATCCTGTTACGCATAATATCATGAAACAGGTGTGCAAATTATCTTCATAAAATAACTTAAGATGACAATTTCTCACCAGTTGTTTGGTTACCAATGAGGACATCACCCATATCAAACTGCACACTCAAAGAAACAGTAGCATTACTAAAATGAATACATGAAGCCAAATATTAGATAAAACACAAGGAAATTTTAGAATCCTAACCTGCCAGTATCCTTTCTGTGTTACAGGAACATAAGTGTGATCCCCCTTGTAATGCTTTGGATCCATCCCGCCAAAAACCACTTCTCCACCTAATTCATCCTCAGGATTGCGGTTAAACCAAAATGAAAAAACTGGTTCTTTAACAAGACCTTGATTGACCATATTGTACCTGGAGCACTTACAGAGTCAATATCCTATGCAATAGCAGTTCCATCATTAATTCTTACACC
This sequence comes from Heritiera fomes, assembly GCA_032173925.1. Classification (NCBI taxonomy): domain Eukaryota; kingdom Viridiplantae; phylum Streptophyta; class Magnoliopsida; order Malvales; family Malvaceae; genus Heritiera; species Heritiera fomes. Next base: position 3,525,880 of record JAPDPM010000023.1, on the reverse strand, counting down.
AAATATCTTATGCCAATAAACTGAGACAAACAACACCAGCACATGAAAGCATAAAAGATGCTATTGCATACCACACAGGCACAGCATTTCCAACTGAAATCTCTTTAAATCCAAGTCCAAGTATACCATCAAACTTGGCAAGCAAAAATGTTATGCTAGGCTCTCTTGTTGCCTCAATAAATTCCTACATAGATAAAGAAGAAAAAGAGAATCATTCAGAAATATGGACCATCAACAACAGCCATGACAATGAATTACAGCTCAAACATAGGCAATTAACAATTTCTTGAATAAACCTGATTTTTAACTACAAGGTCACCAACTGTTACATGGTCCTCACTAAAGAATCCAGAAATAGCTCCACTGCCATATTGGATATCCGCTGGTTTACCTGCACATAGACTCATTAAAAGAAAATATGTGTGCACCTACTTCATTATCCTCAATTTGACTGAAATAAACATGGATTAATTGTAATGTCATCTTTATCCAAGTTTTCTCCAGTCGAAGGCAAAATAAAATTAATTATGCATAACAATATACATACTGAGTCTTCCAATTGAAGGAAACAGTGCTTATATTTAACAAGAAAAAGAAGGTAAAAGATTGCAAAAGGAAAAGAGTAAATAACACCTAAAATCCAACTACTGCATTTGTTCTCAGTGGCATTTATAGATTGATCAAAAAATAATAACAGGTTTATTCGTGGATAATCAAGAAGACATAAATTTCAGGAACTTGAATGAATCAAGAAGCAGAGACAAACCATTGGCCTTGTAGGTATGTGAACGGCTTGATTTATATCTTGAATGGAAATAACAAGCTATCTGCACCCAGACCCCAGCAACATGTAAGAAAGATTCCAAATCACATAAGTCCGATTCTTAAGCACTCAAATATCAAATTAAAGAATAAAACTCACCGAGAAATAACACTTAGATGAAGGCACCCACAAATTAGAACTACCAGTGTCAAAAATCACAGTGAAGTTCTGTGGTGGTGTGCCAATACCAATCTCACCAAAGTACTGAGCATCCAGGTAATTCTTCAGTGCCACAATATCAATGTCCTCTGATTCCCAAAAGTTCCCATGAAGATGATACTTTCTAAGAGAAGCTCTCAATGCCTCTCCCTCCTTGGAATCAAGGTGGGCAGCCAACCGATTATTTTCATCAAACTTTCTCTTTTTAAGTCCAATTCTAACCAATCTGTCATTGGGTGTGGAAAAGACGATTGGGAACAGAAGAAGACAAAGAAAAAGAGTGACAGTAGTAGTTTTGGGTATTGTCCCCATTCTGAAAACTGCACGTCTGCAATTCTAAGGCAACATAACAAAGATTAAATCAAATATAATAAGATCGACAAATGGAAAAGCCGCAAAAATCTGATATCAATACACAGCTAGAAATAGTACTTTCACATAAGAGCTTGCACACAAGCCACCTTTTGCCTACACAGGGATCAAAACCATCTCTAGTTCACCTAAGCCTAAGAATGCTGTCATGTAAAGTTCTATCCCAAAATGTAAACAGATCTGCTCAATTTTTATTATGACAACATCATGTCCACTCCATGCTTTTTATGATTGAATTGTTCATATCAAATGTTTAGTTGCTGAGAAACACAGCAGACTTACACTTAAACACGTCCACAACTTATATTACTAAGGTCAAACTAATTTGATTAAAGCAAAGAGGAATCTTATTTAAAGTCAACTAGTTACTCTACACTTAAATTAATGGAAAAAAAATCTACCGACCTAAAAAAAATCTACCGACTAAAGCAGTAAGTGTGTGTGTGTGTGTGTGTGTGTGTGTGTGTATATATATATATATATATATCTCATCAACCAAACAGAAAACACTACGAAAATTACTATAAACTTAAACGGATAATTCGAACTTCAAAATTTACACGGCGCCAACTCAAAAACAATATCAATCAAAATCACACAGTAAATCTTCAATCAATCACTTCTTCCATGAAGTTTCACTCTTCTAGCATCTCCAACCCTAAGTATCTCACAATATTCTATTTCTACCAAAAAAAAAAGCGAAATTACTAGAAAAAATAAACTCACGAAAAAGAAGAAGAGTAATCAAAAGAATATATAACAACAAAGATAAGAGAAAAGTAAAGAAAATTTACATAATTAAAGAAGAAAAAGCTGAGCTGAGTAGAGAAATGAAGTGAGAACCGAAGAAGACAGAAGACGATATCGTTAATTTCTGCGGTGGTCTCCACTCAGACCACTCCTCACGCTGTCATTATTTTAAACGCGCGAGAGTGTAGAATTAGCGCGCTTCTTGGACAATCACATCCGAACACGTGGACATGTGTTCGTGATGATACTGTTTTAAATTCGTTTGCCTTTTTCTGATCGGGTAAGAAATTGAGCGTATGATTGACTGCGGGCGAGTTTAAGAGGTAGTTGGTATGAAGAGGGAAAGGGAGCCGTTCACTTCATGATGATCGGTTTGGAGGGTAGTTTAAGATGATAGATCTGATAACACAAGAAATAATGAAGAGGCTAGTTTTTTCATTTTTTTTTATTTTTTATTTTGGGTACACGTACATCAAATATTTAATTTGTAGTAAATGAAGTTTACACATGGGCCCATGCTTAATAAATGGGCCAACTTTGAGATTTAGATTAAAATTTTGGAAATAGAAAGAATGGTATTTTATCATTTGATTAATAATTATATTTTATTTTACACCAAAATATAAATAATTATATATTTAAAAAATTATTTCGTACACCGTTATTAAAATTTTTATATCATTAACAGAATTAAAAAATTACATACCTGTCTAACATATTAAAAACTATAATTAAAACTAACGTATGTCATTCTCATAGTATTACTTATAAAACTAAATATCACAGTTAGTATATTTAAAAAAACTGTTTTTTTTTTGTGTAGATTGTTAAACTTTTTTTTTTGTTGAAATTTCAAAGTATTCGAAGGTTAATTTGAGTATTGATTAATTTGAAGTCGAGTTACGATCGAATCCGATACTCGAAGAGTTCTTTTAATATTATTTTTTTCATTTACAAAATTCGAACTCAAATTTTTATTTAAGAGGTATCAAATTGCTTCTATTCAATCCAACAAATATTGATTATATATTGTTAAACTTTAATATTTTAATTTAGTCGGACAATAGGTATATAGGTACGTATGTAACAGTCCAAAAATGGGATTTTGAATGAGAGTTTTATCATGTGAGAAAATGACTTTTTATACCTTTAAGTATTGATTATTTGATTTCAATAATCTTATTTTTGAAAATATAAAAATTTTGTATATTTAAAATTCAAGTCTTTAACACTTGCAATCTTGTAATTTTTTTTTTTCAGATTTGAAGTCTCAATTAAAAAATATCTAAAACTTAGAATTCTTTAGTACTTTGTCATTAAATTTTAAAATTAATTTCACCATTCATGATTTATCCCACCAGTTTGTGGGCACTCTTATCAAGCCAACAGGAGACAAATTGTGGCGTTTAAAATGAAAGAAAGTTTCAATAAACCGGCTTCAGCAAATCCAACTTTCAAGTTTCCATATTCAAAGACCGTATGGTATTGACCCATAAAGATATCTCCCAAGATAATGTGGTTTCAGAATAATGAATCTTAGAATCTTAGTGATAGTAACAAAGCAATATGATTGCAGATATAAGTAGACTCAATAATTCTTATTTATATGATATAAATACGAAAAATTTGTATCAAAATTTCTATCTAGTGTTAAACATAATTTTTAAAAAATTATTATATTTATATACAAATTTTATCAAATGTCAACTTATATCACATTCGTATTTTTTTTTTAGATTTTGAAAATTCAAATATGTTGTCCATTATCAAATATCAAATTTTAGTTACTATTATTTCTAAATTAGAGATATATTTTGTTTTAATAACTTCTTACCAATCAAGGATAAGAAAAAGGAGAAAGGAAGGCTTACTTGAGCTTAAAAAAAAAAGAGCATGCTTTAGTATAGTTCCCTAAATCATTGAATTTTTCCAAAGAGAAAATCTATTATGGGACCAAGAAAATAAACACTATTTCACTATAAATAATTAATATTATTCATGAAACTTATTAAATAAAGAAAGAAAGTAGAAAAAGCTTGTAATCTATACAAGTTATTTGACTTCAGAACTATGTACATAGCTTAGATCTTCTCATCCAAAATCCTAAGTAATTATGATAATTTTGGCCTATTCTACATATGAAATATGGCTTGTAAACTTTTATTATTATTTTTTGGTTAAAATGAAAGCTTTTGATTTGAAAAAAAATGTAGATATTAAGATCTGAATATCAGATTTGTATCATTCTAATTATACATTAGATGAATATATATGGAAAGATAGATAGATAACTATTTAAATCAATATTCCCAGTCAAATGGGCTCGTAATTTGCTTGTGTTTTACTCATAGTCAAACTATGTCTAACATGGGAATATATAGGCTGGCCATTGCCACCAGCGTGGGCTTGAGCCCAATTAGCCAAAGTTGCATATTGCCTAATGTTGTTAATGTTAATTATGACTCCAATGCAATTAGCTAGTAAAGTCAATTAAAAAAGATAAAACTTTTAATGTTAATTATGTGCCTAATTATGCATCTAATTTTTAGCTAGTAAGGTCAACTGAAACAAAAACTTCCTTTTACAAAGAATAGCTTAGCTAACTTTATATATATATATATATATATATATATATGTATTTATATATGATACATCAACAGTATATAGTCTTTATATACTATCAATGCACAAAAAGTTGACATATATATCATCAATAAGTTCTTATGAGCAATTTGAAAAAAAATTTATTTGTATTTATTTTGAGGAGCTTGATATTTTTTTAGTCTGCATATTTATGAGTTGTCAACCTTTAATATATTGACAGTGTATAGAAACTATACATTATTAATGTTTCTCATATATATATATATATATATATATATATATATATATATTCGCGCTTTTGACAATCAAATAGTATGAAATATCTAGCCGAACTCTACCACAGCTAGGAGGTAGGAGATGTACATCAATGGTATATATTAATCTAATTTTCACTCAATCTCAAGTTCTAATACAGCGTGACTTGATACCTGAATTTCATATGGTCCCCCTCGTGGAAACCAACAGATAAGGTAGCTACCCTCAACATCAAGGCCTGGCCACATCTCTGCTGCTACTTATTATTTTCTGACCCAAGGAGGAGTGTGTCCTCTTCCTAGGGCATGCAATTTATTGGATATATATAAATCTCAAGAGTGAGAGGTTGATTGTATACCTTACATTTAATCACTTCTATCAACTTCAACAAATAATAATTTTATATGTAACATTACTCAAATATAATCAATCTCACTTGAAAATAATCGACGGTACTTTTCATTTTTTGATCTGACGATAACAAGAAGGATAGAGAAAGATTCGAAAGTTTAAGTTTGGACATAAACAACCATCTTTGACCCATTCATCTTGAAAATTCTTGTTGATTAAAAAAAAGGGATTGATAGCTTTTAATTAAAAACATGTATTCAAAACTAAGAAAACAAGCTATAATTTTTCATCAATTTAAAAGGAAAATTCTTTCAAATGCACTTTACTCTTAACTCCTTGACTTAATTGTTATCGTCCCTTTAAAACAAAGTTTTTGGTTTTTGTTTGATTTTCAACTTCCTTATCACACAATGGTAAACTAATAATTAAAGTTCAAGAAAAGATAAATTTAGTTTCTAATTAAATATGGATGTATACCATTTACCTTATGATCATGAAATTCAATTATGACAATATATAGAAGTCAAGTTTTAGGTTGAATTGTAGACTAGAGAGCAAAATTAAAAAGGAAACTTTGAGACAATATTGAAAAAATTAATAATTGCTCCGTTTAGAATCATTAACAAAAATGAATTTTAATGTCAGTAATAGATAAATTAGTAAATAACTATATCAAATTAAATAAACTAATAAATAATTAGACTAATTCAAGCTCACACTTGGTGGGACTTGAATCTGAGACCTCAAAGTCTCAGGGCTTTCTCTTTGCCACTAAGTCAAGGTCTCATTGGCTAAGCTAATTAGTTTTTATATATCTCAAATTCACAATACGTATATAAACCTTGATAAGTTGCATTAATTGGTATGAAATTAATTTAATTACTAGATAAAATAATTGAACAACTCAAATAGCATGCGTATTCAACAAAGTTTTGGAGGTTGTGGGTTTGAGAAGACTTGGTTATCCAATCAAAAAAAAAAAAAGAGAAGACTTGGTTATGTAACGTTTCTCTTCAAGTACAGATAAAAAGTTGGGGGTTTTAAGGTACATTAATTAAGAATTTATGTAATAGCATAAATTCAAGTTTCAAATCACTGTGAATTCTCATAATATCTCAAGTGTATTAAGCAATAATAATAACTTGTCAGCATTAGCATGAAACAAGATGCAGTAACGTAAAATCTTGGAAGATAAACCCGACCAGTATTGTAAGGGAAATTTTTTTTTGTTACAAGAGGAATATCAAATAATTAGGGATGAGGGTGCTTAGATTCGAATCCAAAATTTATAATATATTATAATTCATCCTTAACTACTAAGCTAAGAGGTTATTGGCATAAATGAAAAAAAAGTTACAACTTGAAAATTAAGTACATTTACAAATTTTTTTTTGTTACAAGAGGAATATCAAATAATTAGGGATGAGGGTGCTTGGATTCGAATCCAAAACTTATAATATGTCATAATTCATCCTTAACCACTAGGCTAAGAGGTTATTGGCATAAATGAAAAAAAGTTACAACGTGAAAATTAAGTACATTTACAATTTTTTTTGTTACAAGAGGAATATCAAATAACTAGAGATGTGGGTGCTTGAATTCGATTCTAAAACTTATAATATGTCATAACTCATCCTTAACTATTAAGCTAAGCTAAGAGGTTATTGGCATAAATGAAAAAAAAAGTTACAACGTGAAAATTAAGTACATTTACAAAGTGTTCTTGTTTTTTTTATTGATCTAAGTATTGTTGTCTTCGGTGTTTCTTGAACTTGTGCTATTGTTATTTCCACCGTTGTCTCGACGAGAATTGCCTAAAATGGATGTAATGGCAGCCACCAGAGCTGCAGTGAAGTTCGGATCAGCTGTGAGGGTGGCAGCCGTGGTGGCGTTCGTGGCCGTCTCCACCATGTGATGCGCCTGCAGCGTTTGATTTTGAGCTACATGGGGATGACCCAGAAGTTCTGACTGGTTGTAAATGGGGTGCCCAAGCAGGTGAGGCAAGCCTGAACTGCTGTGAGGCCAATGAGAAAGGGGCTGAAGCTGGTTCAATGGCCTCTGATTAGGGCTCTGAGTGAGGTCCAATGTAACAGTAGGAAATGGAGCTGAAGCTGAAAGGGTGAGCAGATTTGGCGAGCAAGGAAGCATTCCTTTCGGCAGGAGATTCGAGTGCATAATCCCATCTGCGCTAGGCATTGATCCAGACAGTAGCATCGATGCTGCTGCTGATGTTGTTGACGCCATCGCCATGGCAGCTGGAGGCAGTGGATGGCTGTGGTTTCCTTCATAAGTTGTAACAAGAATGGTTCGATCTTCTGCACACCTTTGCACCTGTTGACAATTTTGAAACAAAACGGCGATACGACATAAAAATGACATGAAAATAAAATAAGATACGAAAATGATACAAACAGTTAGATGCAAATAAGAACTAAATAAAGAGGATTATAGTATTTGTACTTGTTTGCGAACTGGACAACCGCTAGTCATCGTGCAGCGATAGTAAGATCGAGGACAAGGGTTTCCTTTTGCCATCTTCTGCCCATATTTTCTCCATTGACAGCCATCAGAAATCTGCAGCCATTGAATAAGTACTTAGCTTTGAATCAGTCTGGTTTTATTAACTAAAAGGCTGATTGCTTTACAATTACGAAAGGGAATTGATGATTCCTAAGAGCCTCCCTTGATGATTCCTAAGAGCCTGATTTTAGTGACTTTCTGCAATAAAGTTCATGAATTAATGGAATCTACTTCAACAAAAGTAGGCGAGGTGCCAACTGCCAACCCAACATTGCGTGCTCACCGCTATGCTTTCTTGCACGTGGGGAGTTTAATGTTAATTACAAACAGGATTACCAAACTGGTTGATTCAAACAAAGTTCTTGACTAATCCAAAAGCTTAATTGCTTACCATTGATGCTTCAGATCGAGCTCGAACCGAGACTCGAGCTTTTCTCATCATGGCCATGGTCTCTTGTGCTTGTTCAACATCCCTTGAGGTATTGAACCTGGGAACTTTGTTAGATAGCCATCCTGGATTCCTGCTTGGAATACCATTCGGGACTGTTTCATTTCTGCTTCTCTCCATAGACTCAACAATGGTGTTCCCAGACGATCCGGACAGCTCCTGGAATCTATCCTCTGAAGAAGATTCTGAAAGCTCATCGTTTTCAGCCTTTGCAGCTAGGCCCAAATCCATGAATTGCCTTACAACAATGGCTTCTCCATGGCTTTTCTCTTCTGTTGGTCTATTAATCTAACAAAACAGATCAAAGAACACATAGAGTACATCAGTTATACCAATGATTAATACCAAAACTGGACAGAAACTCAACTTGTTCGTGGTGTAATTCTGCTGGCTGCAGTTTTAATTTACCTCAGTAGCTTCCGAACTTTCAGCTGATCTTCCATTTCCTTGTCGTTGCATCAGTACCGAAGCAAGATGCTTCTGTAAAGCATTGTAATTACTGTTCACCTGATTAAGAGTAACTCTCAGACGTTGATTTTCTGCATTCACTCTTTCCAAGTCAGCTCGCGCATCTGCTAACTGCATCCATGGAAAGTTTTCTAATATTATCAGATCCAAAATCTTCATAATTCCATCATCAAATATGTTGTTAAAGTCACCAACCTGACTAACTCTTTCTTTCTCCTTCAGATTTTGTGATGTTCTATCATCAAGAACTGATGATTTTTCACTTGCACCATTAGTTGTCAAGAGATTCAAACCAGTCTGACAAAACAAAGAAAAGCTTCAAGTAAACAGCCAATTCAGGCTACTGAAAATCAATCAACCATGCAAATAAACAACAATTCTCTTACATTTACATCAGCCGCAGCTACCAATCCATGATTTTCTATCTTCACACTATCAACCGTAGGTTGTTCTTTCGAAGATCGATCATCTGCAAAGAAGTCCATCTCGTTGACTACTCGTTTCCCAGCCGAATGAACCAGGGAAACCTGTTGATCCTGGAAAGGGTTTACAGAATCCATGAAAGCTTGCTTCCGGGCAAAGGGTTTAAAGGATTTCCTACAAGGGTCAAAACCGAGAAGCGATTGCTTGTGAGAGAAGAAAGCAGAAGTGCTTGCATCAGCAGCAGAAGCATCAAAAGAGAGTCGTGCTCCTTTGTCCATGAACAGAGAGAAAGTATAGCTTTGTAATCTTGGCATTGGCCATTGGCAATGAAGTCGGCATTTAACAAGGGTCTTGGACTAAGACCAAATGTGAAAGAGTGATCTCTGAAAGAGGAGAGTGAGGTAAGATGGTGCGTCAAGTGCACACATGGCTGCCAGCTGATGGCTAGCTTAGCTCTCTTTCTTGGTTTGAGAGAGAAAATTAAGAATTAAAAGAGAAAGAGTCTTCAAGAAAGATGTGAAAAATAGAAAGAAAAGGAAGAGAGAGAGTCTTGCATATATAACAAGGTCTTAGGCAAAGAACCCTTTTACCTAGTTTAAGAATCATGCAATATTTTTGCCCACATGACTTCTTGTCAATATTAGATTACTAGATTCACATATTTAGGATATATTCTTTTTTTTTTTTTGCTATTTTGAAAATTACTTTCAATTAGATAAAATATGTTATAAATGAAAGTAGAATCCGATTCTTGTGAGACTCTTTCAAAAGAAAAATTTTGAATACATGAGATTGATTTGAGAAAATACGTTTTAAAATTATTTGAGAAAGAAATTAGGTTAGACAAAATGGAAAGTTTTTTACATAAATTAATCGCATAGTAATACCCAAAAAAAATTTATCACATAGAAAAGAAAATCTTTCGTTAATGTTAATGAAATAATTATTTATTTACTGGCATAAATTTTTTTGCTTTTTAGTGAATATATTAATTAATATTTTAATATATTAATAATATTGGTAAATTATCCATTATTTATCAATATAAAGATTAACAATATTGGAAATTATTCCATGTTAATGTAGCTCATTATTAATTTACAAAAAAAAATTGGTAACTTATTTTTTTTAAATCATATTGAAATTAATATTTTCTATATAGGAGAAGGAAATTAATGATTTTCGATGATATAAAACATGAAATTCAGAAACCAACCCTAATCATGCAGCCTTTCATTATAAAATTACAAAATATATTAATGGTATCATTCATTTGCAGTTTAATAAAGATTGAATTCAAAGACCCTCAATTTTGGAATCGATTTCAAAACCACTGAATTATCAAATTCATTGGTTTTTTTTATTCATACTGAAAATGAAAGATCTAAAACTTTCCATGAACAAAGATACTAGTCTTACACGAAACTAAAAATTTCAAGCATCCCTTTATTCTTTAATTCTTATACTTTTTTTTTTCTAGAAGTAGGGTTCACAACATAACTAGATAAAATTGATAAAACCTTTTCTCTTTTTCCACCATTTCGCCTTTGAGAAGTTAACAACACACGTGAGCTGAACTTGGACTTCAAGTTCCTTCAAATACTAATTTGTATTTTTTTTTAATTATAATTCGATATTTGAACTTGAGATCTTTAATTTTGGAGTTGATTTCATTATCATTGAACTAACATTTCATTGATATTAATTTGTATTAACAACCTGAAATTTTACTATTTATGGTGGAAAAAGCATTTAGTCAAAATTATTCATTAATCCTTCATTTAAAAGCTTCATATCTATTAAAATTTAAGGTATACAAGAAAAGTTTTGACTATAGGGCAAAAAATGCCTACCCTTCTATGAGAAAAGTAAATTCGTTAGAGTTTAAAACATGTGCAATTCTTTAAATTTTTTATTCAATGACTTAAAAATGTGAAGTTGAATATATATAATTATCATCATCATTATTGATCAAAACAGACTTTTTAAACTTTAATTGGTCACGGATAGATTTTTTATATATATATTCGATTCGACGAATTCCAATTTAGAGGGAAGAAATTATCGATTTAAGACAAAATCTTGTTGAAAATAAATAGTTATGAACTTGAGTAATCCAGCATGTCAAGCTATCCCTGTAATACTTCTAGCAAATGATAGAATAGGCACAGTTTTGTCAAATCATGCAATTAATCCAATTCAAGAACTAATTAAGCATGCCTTGTTAAAAACGTCAGTGAAGGAATAGATTAATTTGTTGATTAGAGTACGGCAAAAAAGGCCCAAATTAATTAAGTTTATGGACAGAGATGGTAGGATTGGGTATGGCTACAACCAATGGGTGCTAAGTCAAAACATGCAAACCTTGAAGGTTTTCACCTTTGCTAATTATTAGGGTATTAGCTGGCCAATCAAGCTTAATTCAAAGCCATCATTAATTAATTACAGCTAGAAAAGTACAAAACAAAAACCCTAATGTCCAACTTGAAAAGACTTTTATTAGCTAAATACAGTCATTAGTAGTAATAAAAAGTGAAATCCCTAAAAAAATAATAATACAGCTAATTGGGATTAAACTTGATTCCATGCCCAAAAGGTATACCTTTTCTTCACAAGTGCATGCCCTATTTTGACTATATTTACTCATATACTTAATCCTTTATGTACCCTTGCAATACAAAAATATAGAATTAAAATAATTTATTTGATCGAACCTGATATTGAATTGATTATATCTGTGAGTTTATTAAATTTTTCGACTAAATAGTAAGCAAATCAAATTAATACTAGTTAAAGAAAAAAATTGACTTTATGGTTTTATTTAATTAGAAGAAACTAAAATTAGCATTACCCAATCCTCAACATATATATATATATATATATATATATATATATATATATTAGCATTAATTTGAGTAGAAGAAAAGAAAATAGTGCCCTAGGTTTTATATACAGTATAACATTTTTTATTAGCATTGAGACATGCTTTTTTTTATATATATATAAAACAAAATCAAAATCTGACAATAGGAAAAGGTCGGCATGCATTAAAATTTGAATTCCGAATTTTTTGGATATGAGTTCTTGTAACTGGCTGGCTGCATATACTTTTGAGATAGAAGTCATCAACCATTGCTACACGGAAGTTATTATAATTTGTAGTAGTAAATAATGATCAGTTTGAAAAACTAAGAGATTATAGCCAAAGTCCAGCTTAAACTGACGTTTGCAAGCCTAGATTTTCCTTGCTTCTTTCTTGGCATGCATGGCTCATGGAAGATAATTGACAATGACTTTCTTTTCTTTTCTTTTCCTAATTTATTTTTCTTTTGTTCCCCAAGAAAAGAAATGTCAAATACGATCTCATTACTCATCGTATATTATCTCTATAAACATTTCAGAAAAGAATTTTGAATGTATCAAACTGATATACGCAATTACACTCATAAAATATTGATCGAGAAAAAAATTGTAACAAACATAAAACACTCTTAACTATATTTTTCTTTATTTTTTTCTTTTCCTTTCTAGGATAATATAATTTCTTTTTACTTGGAACAAAACAAAGTCTAAAAAGAAAAGAAAAAAAGAAATTGCAATTGTCGGAAAATTGAACCCTAGCATTAGGAGAATACAACTATAAATAAATTATTTGAACTAAATTTCAGATTCCGTATGATTTCATTTGGTTAATATTGTGAATTAAAGCAAACGAATAACATGGTTCTTACCTAACTGAAAATTTGAAATTGTTAGGTATACATTAATGTTTCCCATCTCCTATATTTTAAAGCTATTCTTTTTTTTTTTTTAAATAGTTAGGTAATTACTTCTTCTTGTGTGGGAAATATTAAAGTTAAAAAGAAATAGATATTCATGATAAATGTGATAGAACAACTACTTGAAAAAATCATTCTGGGTACCTTGTATAAGACTTTGACTAGTTCACCAGTATCATTGCAACTTTTAATAATAAAAATATATAATTTAAATCAGTCAACATTTGCAATGTTGATGATAGAAATGGAAAATATAATTAAACCTTGACTGAAATTATTCTTCTTCAGCGTGGCAAATTGGCCATCTTTGTGCCAGCCCTAAACGTGGAAAACCTTAGGTAATGTTGAAGAAGAAATGTAGCAGACTTTGAAAAAATTAAAAATGGGGAAAATGTCAGGTTGAAATTATATAAATAGGATAAACATTGGCTAAAGAAATTAAGAAAGAAATGGACAGAGAATGAGAGAAAGAACAAGACAAATTAAGATCCTGTATTTCTTAATCACTTGATTGGGAAAATGGAATTCAACTATCAATCTTGTTTGTATTAAATAAAAAAATATTTCATGAATTAAAGATTGACACGTAAATTTGGATAAAACTTCAATAAGAATATATATATATTTTTTGTCTCTTGTCAAAAGATTATAAATTGTAACAATGTCAAATGCGTTTATGAACGTGTAAGATAATTCCTCGTGCATTGGGAAACTCTCTTTTGTGAATCGATTGTGTGTGAAAAAGAAAAATTGACAGATAAGTGCATTTTCATCTCCAATTTTGTGGCAAACTAAATCACTTTCAATTATGAAACCTAAGCTTATGCCTAACTGTAATGTCAATTTCATAGAGCATGCTTGCCAAATTTCTTGGGCTTATGTGGAAAGAATGGGTACTTCTGCTTTCCGTCTTCTCACGATAGCTATGGTTTGAAAAGATAAAAAAGAATAATATTTCGTATAGGAATTCAAAGCCAAAGCCATTCTTAAAATGTGAGTTTTATTGTCGGCAACTTTATCTTTCAGATAAAATGTAAAAGTTGTGTAAGTATGAAATTCAAATATTAATATTTACATTTATTTATTCTGAATCAAAAATTTTTACTTCAAATTTCATAAAATTCGAATTTCAGTATCTACTTTTTTTTTTCTCAGATGAAATGTAAAAATTTTATAAGTACGAAATTCAAGTTTCAATTTTTACATGCACTTCTTTCTCTGAATAAAAAATCTTTATTGTTCCAACTTCCAAACTAAAATTCAAAGCCCAAGTTCCTTTTTTCTCGTGCTAAATTTCATTATCATAAGCTAATAGAAAGTACATAGAAAAATGCAGACGGAATCACCGTTTTCTTCGATCTCCCACCTTACTTGAGAAGCTAGTTTTTCATTTTCCTCACTACTAATTTTTTAATATTATAACTTATGTCTGGATTGGCTGGTTCAATAATTTTATCGTGAAAAAGGGGAAAAAAAGACTTGATAAAGTCATCCCATTTCCTAAATAATGGGGAATATGACTTCTCTCGGAGAGAATTTTTCTTCGGCAAATAGTTGGAGAGCCTGTAATTGTACGGTAGAATATAAAATGGATTAGTGTTTTGGCAAAGAAAAGAACTAGCTGGACCATGGGCCTCATCCAATTCAACCCTTGCGGATTTTAAAAATATCTACTCAAACCAATTAGATTGATCCATGAATATTACCGATAACAAGAAAAATTATCTATACACCATTAATGAAATTTTTTTATTCCACCAATGGAATTAACATTATGACATATCTTCTTGGTATTAAATAAAGAAAAAAATGAAATGTGTAACACTTTTTTAATTCCACTTGCAGAGTTAAAGAGTTTTATTGTGTAGATAGGATAATAATTTTATCAATAATAGAGAGCTTATTTTGTATCATACTTAATCAAACTGTCAGCTTTCCTTTCGTTATCATAGGATTACCAGCAGATTTAGTCACACGAAAAGCAATACATGTTGTAAGAGAGGGAGACAATTTCCATAGATGAATCAGCTATAAACCATCCACTAACTTCTTTTAGGATCTGTTTCCAAATCTAACAATCAAAGATTGTGACGAAAATATCCTGGTCCACTTACAGGTTTTGAAGACTTTTTCGTGTGTATCGGATGGCAGAAGCCAAGTTCATGTCCAGAAAACTAATGGTGGAGATGAGATGCTTTTCCTCGGCATGCAAGCACAATTTGGCAGTTTCAATCAGTTTCGAGCAGTTGGGTAATACATGTTAGTTTATCTGCATGAACAAAAGAAAACACAAAGTAGAAACTGGTATATCTGCATTCTGTGTAATGTTCAAAGAATGCAAAGAATATTTTCTGGTCTATTTGTAGGATTTGAAAATTTTTTAGCGTATATTAGATGGCAACAGATGGTGCGATAGTAGCAGCAGGCGAGTTCTTGTCTAGAAAGCTAATGGTGGAGATGAGATACTTGTCCTTGGTACTCAAACACAGTTTGGCAGTTTCCATCAGTTTTGAGCAGATGGGCAATACATGTTCGTTTATCTGCACGGACAAAAGAAAACACAAAGTAGTGTTATCGAGAATATACAATGTAGGTACAAGTACATTATGCCTCGCATGCACTACCATTAATGGCCAAATAAGAATTTCTTTGATTACTATGAGGTTAGTTACTGAAAAAGAGGTTAGAGGAACCTACCCTGAAAGATGATGCTATGCAGTTGCAAGCTTCGAGTGACATGCTTCCACGGGCAGCCTAGTCCAGCATAAGAAGTCAGATATAAAAAGGACTAAAATGGTCCATCCTTTAAATACTAGAAACAATATTTTACCCGGGAAGGCTCTTGTTCTATAACATCAAAAAGATTTTCAAGAACAGATTCCACCATAGAGAGAAGCTCATGCACATAAGAAGAATCACCGAAGAACAACAAATCATTGCCAATAATCTGCCAAAATTAAAAATGAAACATATTAAGTCTTGTTTTAGACAATGTCTAATCTATAATACAGAATGTAAAGCTTTCAGGTGTTGAGAAAGAAGTTTTATGCCAATCTTAATTTTTCATCCCAAATCATACGAAGGTTGAAGTCCTGAAATTTCTAAATAGAAGATAAGTTTACCTCTGGATGAAGTGCGTGATATGGGAGCCTCCCTTGAGAAAGTGTAGCTGATAAAGAAACTATTGCGCAGAATATTCTTGTCTTCATTCTTGGTGACCTACAAAATGCCTAAGAACATTAGATAACAGAACAAATGATACTGAAAAAGAATATTTGTTTATTGGAGGATTTTTTTAGCATTTAAGATGTAATAGAATGGCTTACCATGACTGGGAATGAATGATTGATAATATGCTCTTTGGAATATGCAAAATTCCTACTTCAGGATTACCTAAAAAAGTGAATATAATCAGACGCTATCCATTTAAGTAACACTTTAGTTGAAATTGGTACCAGTGGACTCTATAAATTATAGCAGTTAAATCATACAAGGATAGGGTGTTTGCGCCAACATATGAAGCTGCAAATGCAGAACCTAAATGTTTCCCTAGGAATATTAAACTACAGTATTGCACCAAAAGACTTGTTCCTTTTCTCCTACCAGGAGTATTATTTATAAGTTTGTCATAATTGTTAGAAATTTTGATTCAGAATCAGCAAAATTGAATAAATAATTCATTGATTAGACAACAAAAGCCAGTGATTCATGAGTATTCATAGCAAAAATCATGAGTGCAATGTTAATCGGACTGGTATTTGAATGCAGCATTCAAACCTAATATAAGATACAGAATTTCTGAGTTGCTGTTTCTGCACGGATTGGATAGCAGTTTATAGAAAGTTCACATAATAAATCAATAAATGACCTGGAACCATAATTAAGAGGCTGCATAATTTTTGAATGGAGGAGAGTATCCCATCGGAGTCAACAGCCGCTCGAGAGCCTAAAATACAAGATCACTAATGAATTACATAAAATTTTAAATGATTATTGTATAAAAAGTGAAAAGACTAGTAACTAGAGGTGTTCTAAGAAAGAATGAAGTTATTCTTTTCCTTAAGCGAAAAGGCAGAAAATCAACAAGCTAGCTAGTTCAAACGAATGCTAAAAAGATTACCTTCCGTCAAGTCAAAACTCTGTAAACAGTTGAGTGCTGAATCTATGAGTCCATCAGAATGAGAAACTAAACCGCCTAACAGCGCAACCTAATATATAGCCATACGAATAAGCCCACATTCATAATTAAGTAGACATACTACATACTTTATTAGAGAAAGGGAACATTACCTCGGCAGTCTCGAGATAGAGATTTAATTGCTTGATGTGACCCAAAATAGAAGGAATTGTGACTTCACTAAATGCTATGCAAGACTTTACAAAACTGAGATGTATTTTCCCATCTTTAAGAACTTTAGTTGCTAAACAATTGCTAGAATGAACAAGAATTTCCTGCAAGAATTAATGAAAAAACAAATGCTGAATAACAAGCCCAACAGAACTTTCTGGAAATCGCTGTTTTACTAATGAAAGAATGGAATAATATCTTTAACAAATAAATGAACAAGTAGTAACTACTCCTATACATTAAACACTCTAGCTCCCCATCTCAGGAAAACCGCTGCAACAATTTTCGTTCTTTAATATTTTGTGGCCTGAGTTTAAAATTAGCTGACTGCTGCTTCATCAACTATTTGTTAATCCCATATGCCATATTCTCCTGTTAAGCAAGTTTGAATGAACCAAATAGATTCCTTTTGAATCCTTCCACCACACATTATCTCTATTACTAAAATGGTTAACAAAATCAAATCAGAAAGCGAAAGATATCAGTATACCTTAAGTTCAATTATGCTGCCAAAGGCCCCACGACATTCCACAAGAAATGCTAAATGCCGTTCATACTCTGCCCCATGGTCTACCTAAAAATGGAGCAATGACAATGCTAACAGATGACATTGATAGTCAAAAGAAACAACCTACAAGAGCACAACAGATAAGAAAACCAAAAACATACCATACGGACAAAATGGGAAATCAGCCGTGCTTGCTGTTGGTTATCATCATGTTTCAAGTTCGCAATATCAATATCATTATGTAATACCTGTGAAATTTCAAAAATTAACTGTATGGTTGTTGGATCACGTATATAACCATTCCTGCACAACAACACAAACATAAGATACAACTCAAGCTGGATGTGGGATTATCTCTTCAAACAGAATACAAATACTCTTCTCCACTAAACAAAAGGAAGAAGAATACAGATCGCAAACTACAAGCAACTTAACAAATGTCAACAGAAGACACTAATGAGGTTTTCAAAATCTCTTTTAATTGTTGGAAGTTTTATACAACAACCATGCTGACAAACTTGTTTTAATAACCTGAATCAATGTAGCCTGTAGGTCAGACCTACTTATAACACAGCCACCTAATTGTCACAAGGGATATGAAGGCCAGCCTTAGTAACAGTGTTTCTAGAATTTTCTGCGTTGGACTGCTTTGATTGTCACATTATGAGAGAAAAAATCATTGTTAATACATAAAAAATTAAGATCGTATTCAAAAGCTTTGTATTCTGGAAAAATAAAGAGTTCAAGCTACTCTAGGTAGATATGACTAAAAAATTCCAAAGGATGCATAACCTATACCCTGTGCCAAGTGCTGATGCTATTTTTAACGTGCAATGCAGCCATTGCATCAGCTCAGCAACTCATGAAACCAAATAAAAATATTCAGGTGAGGCACACATGCTTAGCTACCCTGTTTTCACTAAGATATTATATTACAAGTCAATAGTGGATGAAGACCAGTTCAAGAGTCATTGCAGCCAGAGGCAGGCCACAGATAATGATAGCATCAAGGCAAGTGAGGGATAGCCCATGACAGTTATAAATAGCAGCAAAAAAACAAGGCCTCAACTACATTAACCAGGACAAAAGACAAACTAATTAAATTTACCTTGTAGCCATATCAAGTATATGCGTATTGACAATGCTACGAGAGCTCCCATGCATCAAATCTAAGATCTGAAGGAAATGGTTCTACAAAATAGCAAAATGTGGCCATTCCTTCATTAGCATGTGACAATATAGTTCTTTAATTGAGCCAAGCTATGCTACACAAACGTAAAACAATTGAAGTGTTACTATTTCTCAGCATATTTGTAGAACAAGTTTTGCCTAAAATGGTAAGGGTAGGCTGATGGATGGGGAGGGAGAGAGTAAAAAGCCAAGGATGAAGAATATCTAAAATGGAAGTTTGTTCAGAAGATTACCAAAGAAAACACATCTTCCAATTCCTTAAAATGAGAAAGAATCTTCACCAAGATGGATTGCAGGCCTGCTAGTTCATCTTCAGCAATCACTTTATCACATGCTAACTCTGAAATCCCTTCCAAAAAAGTCTTTAGATGGACATCCTGGCATAATCAATTGATTGGGAGAAAATAGATCTATTATAGAAAATGATTACCGAATATGAAACTGTTCAAAACTGGGAAAGAACTGCTATTGGACAAGCACATAAAATACAAGTCCAAATCATACACCACATATATGAAGAATTTCTACTATAGTTCTGCTACAACTGAGGAATTACATCATGAAAATTGAAATTCTTAATTCCATTTCCCCTTTAATTTTCTTTCCCAAGTCAGAACATTTTTTGCTGCATGTAACTCATATTCAAATGCATACCCTGCTACTTTGCCAAGTGATGCAACAGAATAAGACAGGAGATTCATAATTTCTAGGAAGCACATCATTGGAATATTATCAATAAACTTTTAATTGATAAGTTTGCAACCATTTGACAAAATACTGTTCCAAATTTCTTAATCAATGCCACAAAGAGAAAAGGAGATAATTGATAAGGAGAAGGGCACAATTAAAGAACATATCCATTTTGGTGCAAAGGGGAAGAAGTTCCCAATTTATTAAGCCTCCCAAGACAATGCCCAAGAACATGCTGCTTATCAATAATATACTGAAAAGCACCTCCAGACTTACCATCTGATTTTGAAGAACAATATCAAGATAAGCATCTACAACCTTTAGGTACTCATCTAGCCCACCTTGAGAAACCACCTGACATTGCAGAATAAATACACCAAGAAAATGAACATAGCCAATACTGAATGCATGGTTAATTGGCAAAAGGTGTTCGATATAGAGAAACAAAAAGGTAAAAATCTACATTAGAAAAAAATACAAATCGTTAAAATAACAAGCGAAGCAAATTCCAAACATAGAGTAAGGAAACAGAAAACAGTGCATACATGAATAACTTCATTAACAATAGCATCAACAGTGCCAATTTGAGATATCTGTTCACAAAGCCTAAGTCCAAGCAACCTGTAATTCAAAAACTGATCCAACAAACAAGATTATCGGTAAAGATTCAAATAGGGCATATCAGCAGTTCAGCACCAAAAGGAATAAACAGAGGAAAGAGCAAAGTGAAGGATTTGGCAACAAAGAGAACTGTTTGCTCCAAAATGGATGCAAAGGCTTATGGCACAAGTCTCCTCATCATATTAAATTACCTGATCGTAGGAGTAATCATTGCTGCACTTAATAAGATGAAGGATGTCCACAGCATGGGAGCTGATGACATCAGTCGGAAGTTCCTTTAGTAAATGATGAAGAACAACTGAGACACATGCGGAACCACCAAATAATTCCTCCTGACTTCTTCCTAGTCCAAGCTCCACAAGTGCTTTGCCCACACGCCTCTTTTAAAAGATAATGGAAACAGTACAAAATCAGTGAATCACAAAGAAGAATTAATTAATGGAACAGCAACAATTCAGAGTAGATGAATATTGTCACTAACTAATGGTGAAAAGAACAGTGAATTTGAAGCAATTGTCAAAAATTCCTACACAAGTTTCATACATCCAAAATCAGCATCCCCATGTTCTGCTTAATAACTATTGACTTTTAATGCCATAATGCCTCCTATTAGACATTAATGAAATAAGAACAACTGACAGCAACTAATTTGCTGCAAAAATTTTATTGATGAAAATGAAATTAAACCTAGACATGTAGGTGCTTTCAGAAAAAAGTATCACTGCCACATGAAATCCCATTACTGACCGGAGATGCATCATTGAATATGCATTTCATAATAAACTCAATAGCTGGTTCCATCAGACTGACAAGTGACCTTTTGCTGTCAGCCAAACAGCCGTGTGCAGTTTCCTTTGCTGATGATATCCATGTAAATAGAAGTTTGATGTCATTAACACATGTAATTAGATATCCTGTAACAACAGTATGAAACACGTCATGCCAACAAATAAATAGAAACTAGAATACGTAAAACAAAACCAGATTGAGCCAAAGCCAGTCCATACCATGTCAGTCTGACTAAAGATAAGCTGGTAATTATAGAATCAACATGCCACATGCATGCACTAAGGGATCATTTATCAACATAAGAAAAATATGTGTAAATGAAAGTGTACCTGTATCATACAAGGGCAACTTCTGTGCACGATGGGCAATATACAGGCGACAATAGGCAGATGCTAGAGGATCTGCTAACCCTCTTGTCATCATAACGAGACGCTGAAGAGACTCTGCCGGTTGTTCAGTCAGAAAACACCAGCAAGGCAAAATTGACAGCTCCAAATAACTGGAATACAATATCAAATTGCCATTCAGTAAAAATCATGCTTACAAGCAAGAAAGAGATACAAAGAGGAAGAAAAGGTAACTTTGCATTACAATTTACAATACTAAAGAGAAAATCTAAAGGATATAAGTAAGTGCAAAATAGAAACAGCAAGCAAACAAAATTAAGCAAAAATGGGAATATGAAAAGAACAATATTGCATCACCAGCATCACTTAGAATTATTAAAGCACTAAAAGAAAAAAGAGAATATGAAATGAACCTCACATGCGCGGAAGAAGTTCTTGGATGGAACCAACCTTGCAAAACCAGTTATAGCAAGTTTCTTTGGCATCAATACAAACATCACTTGCTCCAAAATTATCTGCCATAAATCCAGAAGAACCTTCAGTAAAACGCATCCAGTTGCTAAAATTAAGAAAATACCAACAATCTACTGCAAACCGAGGTTTAACAGTTAATCAAACAGATGAAAGTAAGATAGCGAGTGCTCAAAAATAAATGAATGTAGTGCTTTGTTTCCTAATTTATATTAAAAAATAAAAACACCAGTGTATTGGTCCTTGCTGCAGTTAACATAGAAAGCAACTAGGAAATAGAGAATGAGAATGTTCAAACAGATTCATGACATACAAACCTGGTAAGGAGCAAATTTTAGTTCCGTCTTCTGCAAACTCAGCTTTCTTCCTGATGCGTTCCCATACCATATCCCCAAGCATGTCCAATACATCTGTAGCAAGGACGAACAATGTTGGATAAAAATTTGAAACCGATGTATCCATTAGAAGCCTGGCAACCTGCAGAAAGGAGAATGAATTTGAAAGCCACCCACCCAAGAGTTCCATACACAAGAGATAGAAGAATATCGCTCCTAGACTTCTAATTTTCACATCAGATTGATATTAGTTGCTAAGTAACTCAACTTCATAAAGATAAAAGAGCATTCTAAATATTTAACTACTCCATCGAAATGAAACAAGAGTAACCAAATCCTGAGACCACTTACATGCAAGTGTTCAAGCTAGGTTTTAATAATGAAGTACCTCCATAATTTAAGATTCTCATGTGATGAAACATCTATATACCTAATTGTATAACCTGGAGTTTTGCAGATAAAAACTTACCCAACTATGCAGAGATTGGGTCCTTTCTACAGTTACATTCTGTTAGCATTAGATGGAGCTTTAAATTAGGGTAAAATTCACCTTTATAGACAACTTCAAAGATTTAACACGATCTTCACCATGCCAAGCACGATTTATTTCATCTTTCAGTTCACGTAATCGTGATACATATTCCTGCCATGTAATAACCTTGGCATCCTCTTCTGAAGATTTTTGTGGATCATCCAGTTCTTCCAAATGCGTGCCGGTCGAAGACTTCTCATATGCTACAAATTAGTCTCATCAAATAGCTAAAATCAGAATATAGTTCAAAGTAAATGGAAAATAAATAAACAAATAAAACAATAAACAGTAACCGCATCATGCTGACTACTAAACCCAAAAATTATATGGCTATCAATAACTAAAATAATAACAAAAACAAATCGAAAGGAACAGAAACCTTCATACCCTTTCTACCTTTGACTATCGTGCTTGACATCTGCGAGAAAAATATGTTTCAAAGTCATGACCAAAAAATTGAAAAATCAAGTGGTATGGTTAAAAAAAAAAACTAACTATAAGACACAAGGAAGGGAAACTTATCCAAAACACCAAATATTCTCAACAAGCCTCTGCGAAAGAAAACAGATATTCCCTTATAGGCATTGGAGTATAAAAGGTGCACAACCGAATTCATATGCTTACCATGTGCCAATTTAACTATAAAATAAATAAGAATATTAATACTGAATTAAGACTATTATCTTATATACTAGCACCGGAGTTTAAAAATCCACACACGGATTTATATACTAAACAAATGTCTACTAACTACAAAGAAAGAAATTAATAAGTTAACATAATAACTACTCAAAAAGATAAGTGACAATTATATATAGAATAAGAATTCATCAAATCATTAAGTTGACAGTTATTTAAATTGACACGCTGCAATTAAAATACTTATCCAATTTGTAAAAAAACGCCGCCATAAGTAAATCCGATTTCTTAGATTATCAAAATTGGAACATAAATTGTAAACAAATTCGCTGAGCTTACAGAAGAAATTGAAATCATTTTGGAAACAGGAAATCTCTGCATCAAGAATCTCTTAAATGAGGTCCATTCCTTCATTTGAGCTTGAAAAGAATCTCCGTTTCCATAAGAACTATTCGCAAAATCTTGTATATCGACGGTTTCAACCGATGCGGTAGAATCAGGTGCTCTAAGCGGATCAAAGAACTCCTCGTTATTTCTGGTTTCGACGTTATCATCTACCTACAATGATATTTCTTAAACTATGACTAAAAGAGATAGAGAGAGATTGAACAAAAGGGGAAATACAAAGAAAAAAAAAGAGAAGTTGAACCTGGCGGGTGAGTGTCTGAGGAGAAGGGGAGCAAAGAGGGTGGAAATCGGCGCGTGATCGAGGAAGCGCGTGTGATTGTTCTTCTGCGACGTAGTTCCGAGGTCTAAACTCCATTTGAAATGCTTGCTCTCTCTCACCTCAGCCGAGCTACTATTCTTCGTCTTCTCCCTGCTCTAGCTCGATTTTTTTATTTGGGTTGGAGAACAACGAGATCGGTTTTGTCATTGGAGTTTTGATCCCGCCAAAACGCAACGTTTTATTCTCTTCCGCCACTTGGGTTCTTTACTCAGTTTTGAATGTATTTGGGCCTTTAGTCTTTCCTTTTCCTTTTCCTTTTCCTTTTCCTTTTCCTTTGTACATGGGCCTTTTCTGGCCCTTTCAAGTTTCAAATCTTTTTCATTTTGTTATTTTTATTTTTTTAATCATAAGCAATCTCATTTGTTTTGTTGTCTAAAACTAATCTTATTTGAATTAAGAGTGATAAATAAAAATTTCAAGATTCAAATTATATTTAAATGTCTAAAAAAAAATCTATTTTCACTTCTTCCAATCACTTATTAGTTTTTTTTTAAATCTAAACAATGAAAATATAGGTAAATTTTCATTTTTATTATTTTATTTTTTTCAAATTTATTATAAGTTAAAATCAATCAATATCTCACTTTTTACTGTTTTATTATTTTACTTTTTGTTTTCTCATATTTTGTCCAAAAGTAAATGCAAATAACACCATAATAAATAGAGTAAATATCATAAAAGCATATAATTTTTAATATTTTAAAAGCAAAAATATTTACTAAAAAGCTTTTACTTATAAGGATACATACATCAAATGTATGAATGCATGCATGTTCAGAATTCCTTCCTTAAACAGATACATGAACATATCATCAAGTTTAATGCCCAAATATAAAATTTTTATACTGATGAATCATTCATTTATATTTGAATCATATAATCTACATTTTATTTGCATTTAAGCAAAAAAGTTTGAAATAATTATGTTCCAACATATTCCTAATTATTAAAAAAATAAAATTCAATCTAATTGGTAAATTGCAGTCCTTTTAAAAAAAATAAATTTTAACATGTACAACCCTTTTGAAATTTCTCTTCACGTCTCTAAATGATGACATATTTTATATAAAAAAATTAAAAAAATAAAAATATTGAAGCAATAATTTAATGTTAGCATGCATAATGAATGGGGTTATATAATGTTTAAAATTTATGAAAATATGAGTAGCATCAAATCAAATCCAAAATTCCTTTCCTCTTTTGAAATAATATTAGCATATTTCTTTTTGCACAAAGCCATCCTTTAGGAATGGGATTTGTCATGTTTTAAAGGTCATGAAAATGTTGGGCCAAGTTATTAATATAGTTAGGATCTTTGAGCTCTCTATCTAAAGGAGAATGTTTAACTGTTCCAAGTTACATAAAAAAGTAGTAGAAATGTGCACAAATGTTACATGAAATTTGGAAATAATTATCACTCCTTTATTAATTTCTCAATTGGAAATAATCAATCCAATTAATTTGTTTATTAATTCTTAATCATACACTTCATTCGAATATTAATCAAAATTTCAAAAAATTGAAATTACTAATACTAATAATAATTAAAAAAATTAAAAATTTATCATTAAAATCATGCCATTTGATATTCTCCAGCTTGATATTTCTTATAATTTAATTCTTAATTTCTGGTTACCCAACAAACACATACGTAGCATGGATTCTTCAATGCTAGTTAACTTAGATTTATTTTTGTTAGATTAAAAAATTATAAGATCAATTGTACTTGACAATCCTTTGGGTTTAAGTTTTGCTTTCCACAAACATGTGAAGTATATGTATAGTATCAATTTGGGGTTTGTTTTGCTTGAATGGCAAACCCTAACTTTGCTTTGCCTAACGGCATGGCTAAATTTCCTCGAGTCGGCCACATGGGGGCATTGCTGTTCATTGATGGAGTGCTCGAGCTAGCTTAAATGGCCAAAGCTGCCCTTTGACTTTCATGATACCATGTGAATGATACATATAGCAGATGCTTCAAGCTTTTACAACAAACTAAAAAATAATGAAATATAAAATAAATTCATAGAAGTTTAGCCACCAAAAAAAATTAGAAGTTCACACTTAATTAGGGCTATGAGAAAATTGAAAATTCGATTTTTTTCTAAATTTGATTTTCTGTGAATTGTGAGTGTAAAAATGCATATATTATGTAAAAATTAATAATGAATTAATATATTTATGTATTTGAAATAATGTAAGAAAATGAATTTCAAATTCACAAATACTTGTAAAATAATTATAAAAATCATATATACGTATATTTATAGCAGAAAAAAAAGTAATTGAACCTTAAACTTGTCATTCTGAAGATTATTTACAATATGCATTATTTTAAATCACCCCAAATGGTCTAGTGATAATTAAACGTAAGGAACAACATTTATGAACCTAACTTTAAATTAATGCAATAGAATTTGAGTTTCTTAAGAACTAATAAAACTCACATTTTACTTAAGGGTTGTGGTTCAATTGGCAACGCAGGCTGAGTTTGTAGGAAGAGCTTTCAGATTCGACTTCTACTAAATACATCTTTGGAGAGGGGTGAAAAGCCTTAACTGTAACTAAACCCCGAACAAGATTAGTCTCAGACCGTAAAAATGGATGAAGATACCTATGATCTACACCAAAAATAAATAAAACCCACATTTTCTACTCTATTTCCTTTCTTAGTTTCTTCAAAATGAATTAGTTAATTAAGTTTAGAATTCAACCACACTCCTTGCATCACATCCCAAAGACACCTTTTCCATCTTTTTCCTCTTTTTTTCCCTTTTCTTTGGTCAACTCCTCCCTTTGTTTCCCTTATAAACCCAAGTCCAATCCCACCCCATTTCCTTCACAAAACATCTCCCTAACTAGCTAGCTTTCTCCCAAGACTCTCCACTTTCCCTCCATTTCCTTCTTCTTCAAACAAGAAAAAGAAATACCCTTCAAGAATCAAACACAAAAGGAAATGGAACTTACCAAAACCATTGTCACCGTAGCTCTAACCTTTGCCATAACAATATCTTTGGCAACGAAAACCATGGGAGGTGTGGCTGAAGAGAAGCCTCCTTTCATCAACCCCATCGATTCTTCAACCACATTCGCAACGGCCCAAGCTCAACCCTTGCCAATGCCTTCCAAAAGGGCAACAAGTCGTTTCCTCAAGGTAGAAGCTCACAAGAACCCTAGAGCAGCTGACCATTGCCACAAAGACGAGGAGGTTTGCCACGTTCAAGGAGGCTACAACTCCACTTGCTGCAACAACAAATGCGTGGACTTGGTCACCAACAACAACAACTGCGGTGCATGCAAGAGGAAGTGCAAGTTTACGCAGGTTTGCTGCCGCGGCGAGTGCGTCTACATTTCTTTCGACAAAAGACATTGCGGGGCTTGCAACCACCGGTGCAAGCCCGGCGAGTATTGCGTTTACGGAATGTGTAATTACGCGTAATTAATCAAAGTTTAAGATGATCGAGTTAAGAGTTTGCGTGAGGTCGGGGATTATTTACATACATATACACAATAAAGAACACTTTTGAGGTGGTTTTCAAAGATTATATATTATAAATTAAAGTGAATTATTTTTCTTTATAATTATACGTCAAGTGTTCATCTAATTAATGTAATGGTATAAAAAAATTAATATGAATTACTTCATGTTCTGTAGCATTTCACTTTTTTTGGGTAATTAGGGAGAAAGTTGAGGATATTTCATTTATACTTGTATCATTGTTGTACAAAACAAGAAATATTTTTATGGTATATACATTTTTATGTCTTTTTTTAATAGATAATTATGGTATATACGTTAATTATAATTAATTTTAAACCCAATGTTTGGATTTATATGATTCCTGGCTATAAGTCATTAAAGTTGATGTAATAATTTATTTTTTTAATTAATTGAATTTGTTAAACCCATCGAATTATAATTTAGCAAATGAAGTAAAATATATGCTTCAATTAATAGTTTTCATCTCTAATTTTGCTGTTAAAGTACAGGAAGGCTTTCATTTTTGAAGCTATTGTTGCATAGATCAATAGTTTCTAGTAAGGCATGGGTTGAAACATTTCCCCTTGCAACATACTTCAATTACTGTTGCAATACAGTTCTTCCCACAGATTCCACAGTTCATGCACATTTCTTTTTCCACCAACATGCATGGTCCTGGGCTGACAACAAATTCTATGAAGCCTTTTTCTTTGTTCATGGGAAAATATAAGGAAGAAGAAGATTTGAATTTTAAATCCAATCTCTTCTAAAAAAATAACAAACGCTATTAGATTAAATTTTAGTTGTTAAATCTCAAAAAATCTATTGTAAGTCAACTAATGTCCAAGTTATTTGAATTTTAAATTCAATCTCTACTAAAAAAATAAAAAAAGTTATTAAATTAAATTTTAGTTGTTAAATCCCAAAAAATCTATTGTAAGTCGACTAACGTTTGAGTTATTTGAATTTTAAATTCAATCTCTTTTAAAAAATAACAAACACCGTTAAATTAAATTTTAGTTGCTAAATCCCAAAAAATCTATTGTAAGTCAACCTACGTTTGAGCATTCTTTGCAAGGAGAATCGACATTCTTCACCTCAGGTAGAAGATGCATGAATGCTAATGAGTTAAGACGACTTAGAGCTAGAAAAATGAAAGGATGCAAGCTTTTCTCGAATTCATCGATGAAATTTTCAGAGAAGAAGAAGATGCAATGCATTATATACACTAGACATGTAACCACATTATATCACGAAATAATGACAATTACGTTATCATCACGTCATCTATCATAAAACATATCAACATATAGTAAACAAATATGAATAATTTTTTTTCTCATTTTTACATGATTTTTTTATTCTTTTCACATAGATATCTTATTATTAATTTAAACGTTAAAATACATCCCAAAATTTCTCATTCCAGCTAGGAAGATAATTAATCAGCACAATGCAAAAGCTTTGATGTGAGGGATTGTAGAAAGGAAGGGTTTGTTTATAGGTTTGTTTTGCATCTAAGAGACTTTGGAGGGTTTGAAAATGCTGTGTTTCACATGGCCTTACTCTTAGTGGAATGCTCTAAATTATTCAATTGTTACTAAACAAACAAAAAGCAAAAGATTTTATTCTCTGTGCAGAGTGAAAGCTTCTTTGTTTATTCAAACATAGACAACGCAATCGAACGTTTACTCGTTTTCTGTTGTCTGCGGAATATTAAATTAAGAAGAGAAGTCAACGTGTTCAATGTTGTAACGGACCAGCCCAATCAGCTATGGTAATCCCTTTTTGAGTCCATCGATAACGATTGCTGTGACAACGCTACTAATCCGTACTGTCCGCTCTGGGTTCTAGAGGTGGCCTCCGTCACGCAGACGTGACACTTAGCCCTTTACGGATTTCTTTCGCGTCCGCCGTGACTCGAACCCCTTACTACTTGTAAGTATCAAGTCACGACTAACCATTCCAATGGTTAGTCGTGACTTGACACTTACAAGTGGTAAGGGGTTCGAGTCACGGCAGACGCGAAAAAAATTCGTGAGGGGCTAAGTGTCACGTTTGCGTGACGGAGGCCACCTCTAGAACCCAGAGCAAACAGTACGGATGAGTAGCGTTGTCACAGTGGTTAGTCGTGACTTGACACTTACAAGTGACAAGGGGTTCGAGTCACGGCGGACGCGAAAGAAATCCGTGAAGGGCTAAGTGCTACGTCTGCGTGACGGAAGCCACCTCTAGAACTCAGAGCGGACAGTACGGATGAGTAGCGTTGTCGCAGCAACCGATGAATGACCCGTAAAGTTGACTTCGGGCGGTTGGGCTGGGCCGTTACAAATGTTTAGGCAGTGTGGCTGTGTAAATGCCATCTGTTCATGATCCTAGACAAGTTCTGCACTCTTTTTTGCTATCATGGTCGACTAAAGTGCTCCAAATAGAGTTATGATGGAGGATTTTATTCTCCTTGGAGGTCTAGCAGATGACAGGTTGCATCAAGAGATCTTTATTATGAACCCCATTGAACTTTTTGAATATCATTGATGATTGCAAATCTCTGCTGGATGTGTGGCAGTGGTTTTTAGCTATGAACCCTACAAATATATTTCTTGCTTAAGAAAAGGTATGTCAACGAATCTGGTGCTCATTAATTCTTAAGAGTTGGCATTCAATAGGTAATTTAACAACTGTAACTTCTTTCTTATTTGCAGATTTTGACCTTCTTTATAATTGCTTCATGCAATCGTTTTAACAAGTGACTTCCAGTAAACTATCTGAAATTTAAATTACAATCTCTTTCTTTTTACCCTTAGACTACAGTTTTTTGTATGAAAAGTCATTTTATAGTAATATATGTATGTCATTCTCAGTTTTTGTTTATAAAAGTCAATGTAGTAGGCTTTTACGTAGTAAAATCTGAGAATATCATATGTACACAATTTTTTTTTCTACATTGTGGAAGAGATTGCTTCAGTACTGTTTATTTGCAATTGAGTATTTGGAATAATTCATATACAATGTAACTACTCTAAAATTTTGGTTTAAACCAAAAAAATTAGTATTGAATTTCAGTTGTTTGATTTTCAATAGATAATTAAGATCTGAATGTGCTGGTGAATAATTGATCATCAATGACCAATAATTGCCAGTGAAACAATATGTCATTATGAAATTTGCAAACTGAAGTGGATGTATTAGCAGGAAAAACTAAGAAGAAAATCTCTGAAGTCCTATATCATTGAGAAAAATACTTGCAAGAAGCTGTACTTGAATTGATAGAACTTGAAAATTTCTTACAGCAATTGATCATTTCTTAAGATAGTTCACATGGCCAAAACTATTAAAAGAAAAAAAACAAAAGAACAAGATTTGTGATAAAATTAATCAGATTCAGCTTTTACAAATCAAACAAATTCAACAGATGTTCAACGAGAATGAGAAAAAAAAAAAACTTCTAAGCATAATTGCACAAGCCAAAAACACACAACTCTCCATTGCTGCACCTGTTGTTGCAGCCACCACAATGTCTCCTATTGAACGATGGATTAACACATTTCCCTTTGCAGCATATCTCACTGTACTTGCACTTCTTCCCACACTTCCCACAGTTCAGCCTGTCCATCTGAATGTTGACACATTTTTTCTTGCAGCATTGAGCTCCAGGACTCCCCCGGGCATGGCAAATCCTAGGGAACTTGTTGCAAGTAATCCTCAGAGTTCGTTTCTTCTGCAATAGTGAGCGGCCTTCTGCCTCGTCTGACATAAAATATTGGTCAGTTTCGCCATTATCGTCCTCTTCAGCTGCTGAGAAGTTGTCAGAACTGTCTTGTTGGTCTAAGTTTGGTGCTGCTGAAATGCTTAGGACTAGAAACATGAGAAGAACTGATATGAAAAACAGCTTTCTGAACTTCATGGAGATTGTTTGTAAGAAGATGGTGAAGAGAATTGAAAACGGAGGTTTGGGTGGAGAGTATGGTGACAGGAAGAAGGGTATTTATAGGGCACTTCTGCTCTTGGTGGAAGGTTTTCTGCCATGAACTAAACGATTAGGTTGAGGAAAGCAAAGACCAAATACAATAAACAAATGTGAAACATCAGACTGGCATGTGGAATGCATCAACAAAGTGAAATCAATGGTTTTTTAATCATTTTTTTAGTCAGAGAAATGAAAATCCTGATTATTTCTGAACAGCAAAGTCAATCTTCTCCAAAATTAGGCACAGTTGAAAATAAAAACCGTGTGACTGTCTTCAGGCTTCTGACTATAATCTATACTAAAATACAGGTTAGGTCAAATTCTGGGTCAGAAAAAAACACCGGATATATTTGACTACTTCGCAACGGGCGGAGATTTGTTTATCAAAGCGGAAACAATTTAACGATGGAGCCATTAAAAAAAATTGACAAGTTATAAAAATTGAAGTTAAATCCAAACAATTTCAATCCAGTCTCACTACAAGACAAATCACTTTTACCGATATTTTTAAGTGCCGGTAAAAGGCCAATTAAACGCCGACAAAGACCTTACCGGCGGTCAACAAACCGCCGGCTGACCGCCGGCCAGGTGAATGCCGGTGAAGGTCTATCGGCGGTGATGTATTCCAATGCCGGAAAAGGGATAAAAAATTGGGGCATGATTTTTTCTGGCGCTTTTAAATGCTTTAAAAGCATAAAGCTTTTACCGGCACTTTAAAGTGCCGAAAAAAATCCTATTGAAAGTTTAAATTTATTTGAAATTTAAAAGCTTTTACCAGCACTTTTAAGTGCCGATAAATGTCTTATTTGAAATTTAAAATTTTTATATTTATTGAATTGTATTTTAAATTTAAAAGCTTTTACCAGCACTTTTAAATATCGATAAATGTCTTATTTGAAATTTAAAATTTTTATATTTATTGAATTGTATTTTAAATCTGAATGCTTGATTAATTATTTGTATTAATATCATTGTTCACTCATAGTTTAATAAAATGATTTGAACTCTTAATTCAAATTTTTTTAATGCAATTTAATAAAACAATTGGTAATGCAATTTTTGGATAATAAAAGAGAAATCTAGAATTATTTGCATTGTAACACTCACATGCATTAACAATTTCCTAAGAATTGTGACTTTCATTTGTTCAAAGTTCAATTCAAAGTGTTTATAACCAAAAAGTTATCAAAATACCAATTATCATCCTTAAAGTAACAATTAACTTCACAAAGTAACCAATAATATCCTCAAGAACCAATCACAAGAGCCATAAAGTTTTCTAAACTTCCTAGAAGTCTAATACAAGCATAAAATTTCTAGTTGAATTGTATACCAATTATCCTTGAAGCTTTCATCTTCACTTAAGTATTTGCATGTAGTGACCCAAACGAACTAGATACATCTGAAACCTGCAATATGAGAGAATGAAACCACTTAACTATTATCACCAACTAAATGTGGGTATTACTTAAGTCACCAAGACTAGTTTTTTGGCAATTGACTTCTGATTTAATAAGTTTATGAATGTACCTAGAATAACATCTCTCACTAAATAATAACAGCTGAAAATTTTTCCTCTTATAATCTAGTACTTGTTCTTACACCTTTTGGTCTTACAGCTGAACATACTAATAGCAGGGTAAACTAAAACCGGTAATGCATTGCTTTACACTTGAGAAATGATCATCCTCAAATTTCTAAAACATTTATCTAATTAAAATTGGAACTCAAAATTATTATTGGCAGGGGATAAAATGTTAATAAAAACAAACCAGAAACAGCATAAGCAGTTGCTCCATTGATATCCACTTGCTTTACAGAAACAGGGTGACGGTATGTGCTACTGTGACTAACAGCTGATTTCTCCCTGGGAACAACAGAAAGAAGGAAAATTTCAAACAAAAATGACCACGACGATCCTATGTTTTACAGAAGGTGCCACTAACTTTCATATAACAATTGTGAGTTGTGATAATAAAACAAAATGAAGAACTTGATCAGTTGAGAATCAAATATGTGAACATACACGATTATATAACTATACAAATATTTATGAGGAAAGGATTCAAAAAATGTAGTTACGTACGAATCAGGAGCGCAAACCAGAACGCGGAAACAATTGGAGGGGACGAGGATGCGAACAAGAGCTCGGAGGCCTGGCGCGTCAATAAAGCAAAAAGTAGCAAGGGAGAACAATACATTATACTTGTAGGTTTAATCAGAATCAAAAATGAAAGAAAACATTCCAGAAGACGTATAAATTTTTCAACATGTAAGCAACAACTACTAGAAACAGAATGCAGCATTTGTTTAGGAACCAGCAAGGAAATGATAAACAAGAGAAAGTGGCTTTGAAGATAATTAAAGAAAGAGAATGCGATTCAAATTGAACTCATAAGAGAAATACGAATAAATTAATAAGCTAGAAGACAAAAGCTAAACAAATTGTAAAAGATATTCGATTCATTTCAAACAAATAAACAACTCTTTAAATCTCACTCAACTCTTTAAAAAATATGTAAGGCCCTAAATATACTAGTTTAGAAATTGTTTCTCTGCATACCAAAAATTGTTTCTCTCTTCTTTTGGATGTTTCAGTACTAAAAGTTTCTTAGAATAACATTGAACAAATTATCAGCATCACCATTTCCATACCAAAGATGATAAATCATTCAAAAATATGTAAGGCCCTATATGTACTAGTTCAGAAATGCAAAATCCCTAGAAATTCAAGTTTAATGTCGCTATAAATAAAAGTTAATATATGATGTCATTTTCAATATGCCAATCCATTGGATAGCATTGCAAATGTGTGTTAATGAAGCAATAAGCAATTATTAAACTAACAAATTCCACATGAAGTATAGGTCAATTGATTCTCTACACACAGCCAGGAAAAACAGTTAATATTTTTATTATTCTTAATTGTCAAAAGATAAGTTGAATTAAAAGCATGCATCTTTTTCACTAATTCAATAAAATAAAACTAATACCTGGTGGAAAAGCAAGACCTGTAAAGCAGTACTTCAAGTAAACAAGCATTGTGTACCTGATAAGATGAACAAGTTTAAGTAAAGATAAAGCTAATAATATGAAGACCAAAAGAAATACAATATTAAATATACAATGAATTTAAAATACCATGATATTAGAAAATTACCATTAATCTAAATAAAGGAGAAAGAAATATTGCCAGTAAGCAGTGCAATTTTTTGCTTCCCAAATCTTGTTAAGGCCTCACTTTCAAAGAACAACATATAAAATCCTATCAGCAGAAAATACTTAATAAACTCATAAACTAACACAAAGTCTTGGAAGTTACTCCAATATATCTTGTTGCTTCTGTTTTATTTATGTAACTGAACAAGCAAGACAAAGCTATATATCAGACTACACCTCATTATCTGCACTACTATCTTCATATCATTTCAGATCCTCCACATGTTTTAAGAAAACATCCAAAAGTTATTAAAACAAGTGTAACTACATGCATTAGTTTCTACTAATTAGCATATAATTTTGAACAAAGAGAAAAGCGCATACGTACCCTAGCACTTTAATTGAGTCTTGGATTATTCATAATGAAGCCCCCTCACCAATTATAAGGTTTCTTAGCCACGTGATCGCTCCAAAGATAAAACCCAAAATCTGATAAGGATTCATAGTTAATTCAACATATTTCACTTTATTGCAGCAATAAGCTGAGTTCTAAAGAACAATTTAAGATTTAGAATGGTCATAGATTCCGGGTGCTTGAAAAAAAAATTATGGTCAAGATAGTAAAATTTTTTGTTTATCCACAAAATCTAATCATGACACAAAGTGAATGCATAAAATAATTGGTGGTTGGTATTCATGGAAAAAGATTCGAAATTTAACAAGAGGAGAATCTTTTATAGAGTTCAAAGCTAGAGGCTCTAAGACTAAAGATCTTTTAAAATAAAGGAGGAAATTGGATGTAACTAAGTCTAATGATTATTAAGCTTTTTTGGTTTTTTCTCTTCTTGATTTGATCAAAAACTTATTATAAAGCTGATCCAGTTTAAGTACAGTATTGTTTCAGAATGCATGTTGGGCTAAGCCTAAGGAAGAAGAAAAAGAGAAAAGGAAGAAGAAGCGATAGCAAAGTAAAGAGTAAGAAGTGAATCATACTTGATGCTGCTAGCAGAGATTATGACATAAGCAATGGCATTCCCATACAAGCTTTCCTCAGCAAACACTCCACCCACTTTGTGATGTTTCTTTCTTACATGCATGCATTCATTCTTCCAAAGTTCAAAACTTGAATGAAGTAGAAACAAAGAACCATCAAATTTGCAATCTATATGTAAGCTGACAGAAACCTACATTTTCCTTATTTAATTATTTTTCTTCACTGTTTATGTTTAACATATTATGATTTCCGAATTACTTACCCCATCGTTAGAATATATTAATCTTGGACATGTGAAGTCTTGCATCTTTTTCTAAACTAAATAATCACAGAATTTTTATTGTATGAAAGAGACCAATACTATAGAAACAAAATTCAAATTTAACAATAAGGCAAGGACCACAATATATATATATTTCTTGCATAAACTGCATGAACTTGCAAGAGATGTCAACTAATGAAGTTTAAGTCGGGAAGCAATCTTATCTTACATAGCAAAATAATAATAGTATCGATTTGAGTAATGTTTAACTAAAAAGATTGTACTAAAATTCAGAGCACATGAATTGCAGAGCAGGCAAAACTAATGAGCGGTAAAAAAAAATGTGATTTAATTTTTCTTCCCTAGATAAACACTCTCCTTTTCCTTTCTTCTGAAATTCATTTAAAAACATGATAACAACAATAAGAGGTGTATAAATAATTACAATGGTAAAATAAAATAATTTATATTATACTATATCAGAGGCAAAATCACGTCCATGGTTTTCAAAAAAGATAACTAAGTTCCTCCATGGAATTCACGGAAACATTAACAGGGTAGAAAGATCAATTTGACTTTGGAACTGTAAATATTGAATGTCAATTTTACTGGGAAACTATTGTACATTAACCAAAGTAAAAAGTTCAGGATGGTTACACAAAAACAGAAGATCGAGTCCTCCTCGACCTATGATTGCATAACGAGAGGAAAAACTTTCTGAAAATTCTAAAATTAAAATGGACTCAACCCCAACATCAACAATCATCAAATAGAATGAAGAATTGGCACCAAAACAGGGGTTCTTGAAAGAAATTGCACCTTGGATGGCTGAAAACTTAGGGTTTCTTGCTTCGACTGAATGCGGACACCAAGTCAGTGACCGAGAGCTGATGAAGAGATCTGAAAGGAGACAGAGACCGGTGAATGAGATTGGCAATCAAATCGAGAAGCGAACGCATCAGCGAACAAAATTCTGAGAAAACAAAAAAAGAAAAGAGATCAGCGATGAGGTAAAAATGGGGAATGAACATTTGAAATTAAAAAAAAAAAGAAACAACAAAATGAAATCGATGATGATCATGAAGCTCTTCAAGAACAGGAAACAAAATTAAAAAAAAAATCTGAAGTGTGTGTTAGGAGAATCGGCTGATGAGGAGAAGAGGTAGGTTTGGAAAATAGGAAAGCTCTGAAGAGTGTTTGTGAGCGAAAAGAAACGTTTGTAAAATCTAAGTTAAAAGTGTCGGTAATTTATCTATTTTTACCGGATATTAAATGTGTGCCGGTAAAATTTAGTAAATTAAGAGTAACACCGGCATTTTGCATAATCGCCAATACAAAACTGCCGGCAAAACCCCTCTTTTTTTTGTAGTGTCTCTGAGTATTAAAAAAATGTAAAGTGGGAGAGTAAATTTTGAGAGCCCAAATTGACATGCACCATTGTTAATTTGTATAAATGAGACCAAGATTCACCAAGTGTTAAAGTACAAATGTTCTATATTATTTCGATTCTTTGTTTCAATACATATTTAATGAATATGGATATGAATATCCGACTTTCTAAGTATATGAAAAAATTTAATCCAAAGATTGTAGTTCAGTTGGCAACATAAATTAAGTTTGTGGGAAGAGTCTTCGGATTCGACTCCCACTAAATACATATTTGGGGAGAGGTGAAGTGTAACATCCCAAGTCCACAAAAATACATAATATTCACTTATATATTATACTCACTTACCGGTTGGACTGTTTGTGATGCTTAACAATTTCTAATACTTTTATAAGAATTAGTACTCTTAATTCCTTTGTACTAATATGGAAATATGCATATACATTTCCTTCTATTCAAAGTAGTACTGTACAATTTTACTGAATATGTAAAAGAAAATAATATACCTTCAATATCGAATAACTGCTGACTATAGCAGTCGATAATCCCAGGAAGTTAATTCTCTTAATCCAAAATCAACAATCTGTGGAATGAAAAATAAGATGTGAGTGACAACGTGCTCAGTAAGGAAGATGTACGCTGCTTTATACAAATCAAACCTTTTCTTAACAGTAAACCCAGTAGGGAAAACAATGGATAAAATAAACAATTTTTAATATTTAAATCACTGGCTAAACAGTTTACAATATCATGTAGTAAACAGTAAATAGGATTCAACAAATCCTCTCAGTAAACAGAAATCAACAAGTTGAGACTAGGCATCACCCTATAAATAAATCATGCTATCATCGTTCCCCTTCCCCCTTGCAAGAACGGAATAATCATCCCAACAGGGATACAGTAGATCTATGGCCACAATCTATGGGTGGTCCTCGGGGTCTACTTGCTAGGTGACCTCGAGACCTCTGATGACTTGGCAGGTCCATCAGACTCATAACTCATAATGCATGAAACTAGGGACCTAAAGTCTCAAAATCAACTTTATAGCTCCAAATACCTTTAAGGAAACACATTTATGAATTTAAATCATTTAAATAAATAATAATTCCAAAGAGGTATTATTCTCATTTTCGTAAAGAAAATGAAAAATTGAAACCTGTTTGCCATAATCAGCTCGCCCATCAAGGCTCGCCCATGGTCAACTCGCCAGTGCGGTGAATTAGTATTCTCCCGCCAATCCTTAGCGATTAAGAAAAAAACAAGTTAAACTAGCTCGCCTTCAATGGCTCACCCATGTCAGTTCGCCCATCTAGCATTGCCCATGATCAACTCGCCCATTTTATAAAAACTGGATTATTTTCTTTGGTTCGCCAGCCATTTTATTAAACAAGGGGTCGCCCGCCCCAAAACGTTACAAAAAGGGTTTGACCACTTTGGCTCTCCCAGATTTCTATTAAAACAGGGTTACTCGCCCAACTTATCGAAATAACATAAAATAGAATTCGCCCACATAGGCTCACCCGGATTTTTAGTAAAACAGGGGTCGTTCGCCCGAAAACAATGTAAAAGAGGTTATTTGCCCAAACATCCAAAAAAAGGGGGGGCTCGCCCGCCCTGTATCAGTTCGCCCAATCAGAACATAGGGGTCGGCTTTTAGCTCGCCCAAATCAGAATAATTTATCAAACCAATGCATGTTATAAAACAAAACAATTTCTCAATATTTTCATAATATTTTCTCCATATGACATGCATTCACTTCACACACATCTCCCTTACCTCGTTTAATGAAGCCTTACTTCCCTCTCGCCTTATCAATTCTCACTTCCCGACTGCAAGGTAAAATATTAATACCATTAATATTTTCTTTTCGAATTATTTCCTAAAATTATTACTATTTTTTTCCTTT
Source organism: Heritiera fomes (assembly GCA_032173925.1). NCBI lineage: Eukaryota > Viridiplantae > Streptophyta > Magnoliopsida > Malvales > Malvaceae > Heritiera > Heritiera fomes. The sequence goes on along the minus strand of JAPDPM010000023.1, from coordinate 3,486,573 downwards.
CAATTATTTGAGACACTTAGGCGAGATTTGAGACTAGCTCGCCATTCGCCCAACAGAGCTCGCCAGTCGCTAATGAGCTTATACGTGGAAGCTCGCCCAACCTTATTCGCCATTCAATATTGGCTTATTCCTGGAAGTTCGCCCAGCATGGGAGCTCGCCCAACATTCAACTCGCCATGCCTATGCATGTGAGTTCGCCTGACATGGCTTTTATTAAGAGGTGAGCTCGCCTAAGGGTCAAATTAGCAAGTGGCGACCTCTGTTTTTGTTCCTACTCGCCTCATTGGCGATCACTATTTTTACACATGGGCGATCACAATAGTCGCCATCTCGCCTTTTTGGGCGATCATTGGTCTTCGCCCATCCGGCTATCATCCTGGTTATCCATAAAATTGGCGAACATGGTATCATCGAGTCATGCATTTCATTAAGCTCGCCTCGTCCTTTGGGCGAGTACCTACTTTTGCTCGCCTATTTGGCAAGCAGTTGAAAAATCACTTCGCCCATCATGTTTTCTTATACATTCTAACAAGATTTAGCTACAATAAGGCTATATCTATGTTTATTACGTTGTAAAACATAGAAATCTAATATTGAATATCAAGAGAACCATAGAAATATGGAACTCACCTTAACTGTGTTGCACTTCCTGAAACAAAGTGCTTTTCTGCCTCACTTAGCTTTACTTTGTTTGTTTCCTAGCTCTTCAATGATGGATGAAAGGTTTAACTGACTAAAGGATGAAGTTCCATGGCTCATGTATGAGAGGAAAGGGAAGAAACAAAGTTGAACTTGCAGCAAAATAGGATGGGCGAGTAGCACTAATATGGTTTTTCCTCATGTATTCTTCTTATATAGCCATCCAAATCGACTCAGAAACTACCACCTGTTCTTATCCCGTTTTCTTTCATCATTTCACATCTCTAATGCATTAAAAGCCAAAGAAAATTGTGACAAAAGGAACGGTGGTGAAATCCTTACGGCAATCCGTTTTTGACTAACTTCACTTTGCTATTTATTGCCTCGCCCAATTTGTCAGGAGAAGGAAAGCGGCGTGAAGTCCACTATAGCCCTTTTCCTTGACTTTTCTCTCTTCTTTTCTCCTTCCTCTCCAGTCCTCACCACTTCCAGCCAAGGATTATTGGTTTTCATCTCATTCTTTTCTTCGTTTGTCCTATAGCCATTAACCCTTTTCACACCTTTATTCAATGCTTTCATACCATAGATATTATTTTAACCTTTTTATCAAAAGTTAAATCCCATCTATTTTTTTTATAAACCATACTATATGTAGACACCTTATTTTGTCCGGAGTCTTAATTTGTAAAAATAATTAATTGGATTGGGTGACATTATATTTTAATTTAACAATTTAGAATGAGGCTAGAATTAAATGAGAATTTTTTAGATTTTAGAATTAACATTAATTAGGAAATTAAAATTAAAATTAAAATAGGATTTAGGAATGATAATAAAAAAGGGAAGAGATAAGAAAAGAAAATAAAATTAATTTTAGAATAGGATAATTAGATTTTTAGGATAATTATTTAGATTTGATAAAATTAGATTAGGATTAACATAAGAATTAAATAGATAAAATATTAAAAATAAGAGATAATTAATAGAATAGATTAGTTGTATTAGGATTCTAATAAGTTTATGACTATAAAAAGGGGTCAAACCCCATAACTTAAAGAAAAAAATAATCCTCAGAGAAAAATTCATAAAAAAAGAAAAGCAGTCTGCATCAAGAAAAAATAGCAAGCAAAGAAGAAGGGAATTTCAATCAAAGCAGCGACAGCATTTGGCCACTGGTTGTTTTCGGGAGCGGCATTTAAGCTTAAGCAAGAGGTTCTGAGGCAAGTTTTCAGCGAAGAGTAAAAGCAGCTAGGAAGGAAGGGCTGCCCATGTCAAGGATTTACGAGAGACATCAACGCTTGGAATATTAGGTTCATTTGCTTGGAAATTGAAGGCCACGTGAAGTCAAAGATAAAAGTAATATATTTGACCATCATCATCTGACAACATTGGTATGCTTTTATGCCTTTTGAATTGTTTATATTTTAGATGGGTTTTTTGTTAGTTAGTTAGTACACGTTTTTATATTCTAAGAAGATAGAAATGGTGTTTAATAAGAATAAGTGGGTATAAGTATAAGGATAATGACAAATAAGGTTTAAAATAGGAATTAAAATAAAAGATAAAAATAAACAAATAAAAATTAGGATAAATCTTCCAATGAATATTGAAAATTGTTTAATAAAATTAAAATTATTCCGATGATGGAATCTTTGAGGTGATTATGAATGAGTAACACTCGAGGAATTTCTAGGTGAGAGAATCCTTTTAAGTTTATCCAGAACAATAAAAGATTTAGAAGGCATTTTCAAAATAAATAAACAAATAATAAATAAAGATAAAAACATAATAAATAATAAAATTTATATTCTAATAAAAATAAAATAATAAATAATAATTAAAGTTAATAAATAATAAAATAATAATTCCGATGATGGAATCCTCAAGGCGATTATGAATGAGTAACACTTGAAGAATTCCTAGGTGAGGAGGTTCTTCTAAGTTTATCCAGAATGATGGAAAATTTAAGAGATATTTTCAACATTAAATACCAAAATCCTAAAAATATTAATAAATAATATATAAAAAATAATATTAAAATAAATAAATAAATAAAAGTAATAAAAATAATTAAGTAAAAATAATAAATAAATTCTAAAATATTTCCGACGACGGAGCCTCTTCAAGGGCGTCGAATGGTACCCCTTGAATACTCTTGAGGTGAAAAGAGTCTTTTAAGAGTTCATCCAGAATGATAGAAGATTTTTAAAAGAATTTTCAATATTTAAACAAAAAATTAAAAGACCACATAATTAAGACTAAGTTAAAATAACACAAAATTAAAATAGTACCAATATTGGGCGTTGTAGGGGTGCTATAACCTTCCCTACACGTAAATGAACTCCCGAACCCAAAAACTTAAAATATAGACCAGTTTTTAGAGTCATTAGGTAGCCAATCACACCTAGGTTAAAAAAGATTGGTGGCGACTCCATTTCTTTTATGTCTAACGACCTAACCCTAGGAAACGTTATAACACTATACATCATAACTTAAAATGAGAAGTGGAAACTCACATTCAATATTTTCTTTAATTTTACTAAAAGAATTTATTTCCACTATCAAACATGTACAAATATGTTATATAGTATAATAAAATTCAGGTATTACATGAAGAGCTTTAACTGTAACTAAATCCCGAACAAGATTAGTCTTAGACTGTTAAAATGAATGAGGATACTTGTAGTCTACACTAGTAAATATATGAAAAAAATTTAAAAATGTGTTGCACATGTACTCGTATTCGACACTCACCCTAGAGTCGAAGTAACATACAGTTGTCTGTTGCCAATATCATAATCATTAAATTGGTTAGATTGAGGAAAAGAAAAAGTAGAACCAAGAAAGCAAAGGAAAGGCATGGCTAGCTTGACCTACAAAACTTGTGAATGGTAGTATAAATTTTGAACAACAATTCGATTTACACACTCTCAGGAATACAAGCTTTTCTTGGCCTTAAAGCTGTAGGAATACAGCACGGGAATAAAAGGTAAAAGCTAAAGGCCAGCAGCAGATTCTTTGTCTTATGTGTGATTAAAGAAAAGGCTGCATGGATTTCTTTGGATTTCTTAGATCAAGGGGCAAAGCATATTCAAAGAACAGACGTGAAACATGAGTTCTGTGATTAGTACACAACTACTAATAGAAACAAGCCACTTCATTGCTTTGCAACCTCAAGTTACGGAGGTGCTTATACACAAAACCTGATAATCTTAAACATAACATAATAATATGATACAGAAACAATAAAAAAGTGATACGTGTCAACATAAATTTTGATATAACACGAATTGTCAGGTCTGTATTAGTTTTGTAGCAACTTAAAAGAATAGACGATGAAATATCGGATTTGTAGCTTTTAATTTGTCAATTTGTGCATATATAGCTAGATAAAGAGAAAGGGTTATCAGTTATCACCCCATCTCAGAAAATGCAGTCTTCTAATCTGCAGATTATTTTCATATCGGCCTTGTTTTCTCTTGCCTGTGCTGCTTCTAGTTTAAATTCCTTCCATCCTTGCAGTGATGACTTCCTTGGACTAAACACCTACTTACAGATGGAAACGGAAAGAAACACCACGAAATGCAAGAAATTGTCAACTTTAGAAGCTCAGTTTGCTTGGAACTACCACAAAACGAGCCACAACCAAACGCAAATCGAGGTTCTCATTGGCACAAAGTTGCTCATTGACACTGATATGGGGTGGCTGGCCTGGGGGGTGAATCCTGATCTGCCACAGATGGTTGGCACCACCGCCATTATTGCCATTAAGTTGCCTAATCAAAGTACTGCAGCTGTTAACACATACAGTATCACTGAAGATACCAGGAGGTTCTGTGCACTCCAGCCAGTCAAAGTAGATCTGACGGTTCGGAGTATGACAGCAGGGGCAGAGCATAACAGCAGGAGTGGATTCTTCACCATATTTGCCACTCTATTTCTTCCTGAAAAGTACAATGTTTCAAGCTTGAATCATGTGTGGCAAGTTGGATATTTTGCAGATGGCTTGGAGCCAAAGATGCATTCGACAAGTCTACAGAATTTCGACAGCAAAGAGGTTCTGGATATGGAAACTGGGCATTCTCAGGACATTGAACACAGCAGGCGACATCTAAGAAAGGTAAGAAGATTTACAAAATGGCAAATGTGTGTTATCATTGCATTTGAAGGCAGTCATGTCCCCAAGGTCGGCAAAGCCGATGCATAAAATTTGAGGTCTGAAAAATATCGATGTATGCAGCCTTCACTTTGTATTAACACTTTGTATTATTTTCATGACTTGAATCTGTGTCATCCAAGTCACAAAAAAGCAACCTTTACGTTTCACCAATCTGTACCATATTTAAGCTAATTTATTATGGAATCTGAATGAAAAACTACTAGTTGCTTCATCTGAAAGCTTGAACTCATGATCTTAAGCCCTTTTGAATACTCTTTCATGCCTGTAATCTTGCAAAGAATTGAATTGAGATTTGAACCTTGAAGCAAAGTTTCATCGACTGATTCTTTTTCTTGCCTCTTGACAGGTACATGGGATTCTGAACATCATAGGCTGGGGAACTTTACTGCCTATTGGTGTCATCATTGCAAGGTACTTCAGGCAATATCCATTCAAACAGGACCCTTTGTGGTATGCATGTCATTACTCTTGCCAAAGTCTTGGTTACACCATCGGAAGCATAGGCTGGGGACTTGGACTGTTGCTTGGACATGAGTCAAAGATCTACACCTTCCATAAACACAGAGTTCTGGGCATCTGCATTTTCGGATTCACAACCTTGCAAGTAACCCAAGTAACCTCTTGCTTTTTCATTTCACCCCACAAATGCAAACATTTAAAGGATTTATTCATTGATCATATTTTGGTGATGAACTTTGGTGCAAGGATAAAAGTTTTTTTTTTGTGACCTGAAGGTCACCGATTCAAGTCAAACAGGCTTTTTTTTAATGTAGATAAAAGACTGCGTGTATATAACGGTTATAACCTTCTCCAGATCCCATGATGCAAGAGTTCTCGGATTCACAACCTTGCAAGTAACCCAAATAACCTCTTGCTTTTTCATTTCACCCCACAAATGCAAACATTTAAAGGATTTATTCATTGATCATATTTTGATGATGAACCTTGGTGCAAGGATAAAAGTTTTTTTTTGTGACCTGAAGGTCACCGATTCAAGTCAAACAGGCTTTTCTTTAATGTAGATAAAAGACTGCGTGTATATAACGGTTATAACCTTCTCCAGATCCCATGATGCGGGAGTTTTGTGCATTGGATTTGCTTTTTATTCATTGATCTTCGTTTCAAAATTCTTGCAGATGTTAGCCTTTCGATTGAAGCCAAACAGGGAAGACGAGTACAGAAAGCACTGGAATGTCTACCACCATTTACTTGGCTACTCGCTGCTTGTTATGATTTCAGTGAACATATATCAAGGGATTAAGATACTAAAACCGGATAATAGAATCTGGAAATGGGTATACAATGGAATCCTTGTGCTCTTGGCTATGGTGGTTTTGGCTCTTGAGATTTACACTTGGACTAGGTTCTTACGTGAAAAACATCGGAAGAAACCTTCTCAGAAATCAGGAGAATCACCACAACCAAATGAAGACACCTCAAAGGAACCAGTTTCAAAGAACTAGAACAAGTTATTTGAAGAATTTGATTTGATTTCTTTTAAGCTTTGTTTGTTTTTCATACTATTTTTCAGTATGAATGTGTTTAATTTTTTGAATATACGGTAATTTTAGACATAATATGATAATATAATATGTAAATAATATAAATAAAAATATGAATGTGATATAGTATGAAATTCAGTAAAAATTATAAATGAATACAATAAAAATTAAAAATAAAAGCTGTGTCTAACATATTGGCAAGAAATTTTATATGTTACATATTATAAATACAATTTCTTATGATATGAACACAAATTTTATACATAAGTTATCAATTTAAATTTTATAAAAGAAGAAAACCCTATTATTGTCTCAAGTTGCAGTCCAAAAGCTGTTGGTCGAGGTCCCTCTTTTCCTTTCTGTTCCATTGACAAAATTATGTGTTTGCTCTTATAGGCTATACCGAGAGGGGGGGTGAATCGGTTTTTAACTACCCTTAAGCTCGTTTTTCGGTTTCTCTAAATTCTCTAGCCTATATTGATATTTTCTAAGTTCTCTAGGCTATTCAATCATGCAATCCAAATTCAATACAATAAGCACAAATATAACTGCAAGTAATTAAAGAGAGTAGGGAAAGAGAAATGTACGCAAGCGATTTATAGAGGTTCGGCAACCTTGCCTACGTCCTCTACCTTGAGACACTCCCAAGGATTTTCTCCAAATCCACTATCTTGAATTTGTTACACTCCCTCTTTTTCTAGGCTAAAGAGAAACCTCTCTCTTTTTCTAGGCTCAAGAGAAACCTCTCTCTTTTTCTAGGCTCAAGAGAAACCTCCCTCTTTTTCTTAGGCTAAAGAGTAACCTCCCTCTTTTTCTAAGGCTTAAGAGAAACCTCTCCTTTACAAGGAATGATGGGATACAAATAATGTAATCAAAGAAAAGGCCTCTAGGTAGGCAATTGATTACAGAAATTAAGCTCAATGAGAAGCCTATACAATATTTGTGCTAAGCACTACAATGAATATGAGAATGATAGATGATGTAGACTTTGGAGCTCTTGATTGTTGTTTGAGGCTTGAGAAAGATGAATAAGATGATGAAAGATGTTGCTTGGTTGTTCCTCTTGCTTCCTTTAGCTTCTAAGCCTTTATTTATAGCCCCTTGGATGGTTTGTGGACGTTGGTTGGAGCCAAAACCGAAACTAGCCGTTGTATCTTACAGAAAATAGCCGTTGGAGACTTTCTGACATAAAGGGATCGATCCCTTTCCTTAGGGAATCGATCCCATGCTTCATTTTGGTCTTCCGGGGCACACTGCCAAAAAGGGATCGATCCCTTTCCTTAGGGGATCGATCCCATTCCTCCAGAATGGGTTTTTCCTGCACTTTTGGGTTAGAAATGATGTGGTCTTTGATCCTAATTCAACCCAAAACATATTGGCACTTTTGTGGGAGTTTTTCATGACTTTCTTTGATAAAAACATTGTCCAAAAATTCATTAAGTGATTTTCTAAAATATTCAAAACATTTATAAAGAATTAAGACCAATAAGGATGTATCAATAAATCATGGTCTTAATGTTTGGGTATGATCACTTAAAATGTATTGAGAAAATCATGTGTGATAAGGCAAATTTACAATATGAATTAAAACATTAAAGCTCACTTAAGTTTTTGTCATTTCAAAATATGTATGGCAATTTAAAGCTAACAATCTCCCCCTTTTTGATATGACAAAACTTAATGTAAATTTGCTTTGAAAATTCTTTGATAAAATACTCCCCCTCAAATAAAGCAGGATTTTATAAAGCTCCCCCTTAATATAAGCATGGGTTTTGAAAATTCATTTTCAAACTATTTCTCCCCCTTAATATCTCTCTCTATATCTATCTCTCCCTTTTTCTATCTCTCCCCCTTTTTGTCATAGCAAAAAGAAGGAAAAATAATAAAAAAATATGCTCCCCCTAAAATCATGGCTATGTGAGAATAAATAAAAATGCTCCATCCAACAAGAAACATGTTAGTACATGGGACTTATAGCACAAATAAATAAGTCAATATTCTCAAAGAGTATGAAATATTCATGCAATGAATATGACTTATGATCCAATACCAATTGTTTATAAATAATTTGGATACCAATTGTTGATAAGTAATTTTGCAAGAAGGTTCCAATTGGTAAGAAGTTAAGCAAGCACCTAAGTATATCAATTGTTCTCTAAGGTCCAACTAAGGTGCATGGTAATACATCATGATTATGAGCTAAAATTATATAACATATCATATGCATGTGCTCATAAATCATTCTCAAGAAATATTGTGTCTAGAATTAAATCATATAGCAATTAACTTCAAATTCTAGCACACAAGAGTTTCATACAAAAATATCCTAAGAGAATTCTTCTCTATTAGTCATTTCAATCTTAAAGAGCATGAGAAGAATTGTCAATTTAAAGCTCAAACCAATTGGTAATTTAGTTTTGGCTTACCAATTATTGAAAATATGGTTTCCAATGATACTAATTGTTATTTCAATCTAAAGACCAATTGTTACTAATGGTTAACTTAGGCATTTTGCATGAATCCAATATCTATGTGTAGTGTGTTCATGTCAAGAAAATACTCATTCTAAATATGCAAGAACACAACACAGATCATCAAATATGCATATGGATCAATTAAACATTAGTACACAATCATAAAAGATTAATCCATATTCATATTCACAAATTGATACCATATGGAAGATTCAAAACATCAAGGAATTCAAGCAAACATATTTTCTTCCACGGTTTCAAGCACACAAATCCTATGCTCATTTTCTAATTCAAGTCCTTAACTAATTATGAGCAAGGAAATATTCAAATAATAAATGCATGGATATTAAATTTGTTCAAGTTTGCATTTATCTTTGAATGTTGGTGTTGTCATTAAGACCTTAGTTCTTTAAGTACAAGGATGATAAAGTTTCATGCATTTGAACATTGAGGATCCATTTACCATCACAAATTATAGGCCAATGACCATTACCAATTGTTGAATTTATATTTGAAATCAATCCACTAGATGTAAAATTATCATGAAACCTAGTGTGGAATTGATAAGTCAAGCCAAGAGACATAATCCTATAAGCATGCTTGACTAAGATGAACAAAAGATATGAAAAACACTCATTATGCACAAGTTCATCAAATTCTCAAATATATACACAAATCATTGAAATAAATCTCAAAATTATGTTAAAGCATTCATTGAAAGTATATTTCAAGATTATTTCAAGATTTATGAATGTTTTCAACAATAGATGATTTTGCACTTGTGAGTTGATTGTTGGAAGTGATACCATTTTGTTGGAAATGATTCAAATTGATGAAGTTGAGGCATGATATCAATGAAAAATGAATTTTCATAGTTTAAAGATCATCAAAAAGAAGTTAAAATACTGGATTTTAAGTTGAGAAGAAAGAAGATATCAAGAAAGGGAAAAATCCTTCTCAAATTCGGTTGAAAAAGTGCAGAAAAGCCATTTTGGCCTGGGGGGATCGATCCCTTTTGGAGGGGGATCGATCCCTTAAGTCCAGAATGCAAATTTCCTGCATTCTGCTCAAGGGGATCGATCCTTCTTGCTAAGGGATCGATCCCTCATCCTGTTTCTGCAGTTTTTGACAGAAAAATTCAACCTTTGAGGTGCCCAAACTTCATTTTTGAGTAATTTAAGTCCAAGTAAAGGTTTAAACATTTGTAAAATATGATTTTGGACTTGTATGAATGAAAAATCTGAATGAAAAACCATTTTACAAAAGATTTTGCAATTTTGGAAGAATTTACACAATAAAATGCATTTTTGGCCTCAAAGGGGGTCATTTTAAGCATTATGCATATTTTGTCAAAACCAAAGCTTTGGAAACCACAAATATGCCAAAACAAACTTGTTCACATAGATTTTAAGCACATATAACATCAAATCATCATACTTGTGAACATTATGCCATGATTTCCAACATACATATTCTTCATTAAGGCTCATGACAAGACATTTTGTATAAATGACATATTTGACAGCTTTTGAGTAACTAAATATATTATCTAGGCATATCAAACTTGCTCAAACTACAGAAATTCAATAATCATTTCAAATTCACAAATCATGCTTTTCATCTAATCATTCAATGCATCAAGAACTATCCATCAACTACTCAAAAATCATTTTTCATTCCTTTTGATCAATCATTCAACTCACAAAGATTATCAACCACATTTCTCATCAATGCACAAATAATCAAATAAAAGTTTTAAGGAGTAAAGAATTAAGCTTACAAAACTCCTTTGCTTGAGTATGCTTTGCCTTGAATTGTTGAGTCCACCTTGAGCTATCATTTGAAGAATTGTTGTGATCAGTCAAAGATGGATTCTCAAGCTTTTCCTTTTTCTCATTGGCATATGCAAACTCCATAGAGGTGTGTAGAGCATTCAAACCCCATTGTTTCTTTGTAACTCCATGCTCTAACACTCCTACAACAAACAAATTCAAGCATGCTTTGGTACCCAAATTTTCTTGGGTCCATGAGAGTTAGTACAAATAATTTTTGATCCTTTTGGGATCCATTTCAAGCACAATTCATCATTATTTACAGCATGCTTAGGCACCCACATTTTTCTAACCACTCTTCCTCTAAATGTGGTTTTTCTATTTGTGCATGCTTGTGAGGTGTGGCCTATTCTATTGCAAAGTGAGCATGTGAGAGATAAATCATGCATGGTATTTTTGCTCACTAGGAAATTCTTAAGATGAGTTTCTTTTTGTTTAGCATTATAGCCTAACCCATCTTTGTCAAAGAAAGCTCTTTGGGTCTCTAACATGTGATCTAGCTTTTGTTGACCCATATAAAACCTAGAAAATGAGTTATGCAAATTTGTGTTCTTTTTATTTAACTCATTTATTTCTAAGTTGGCCTCTTCTAGTTTCTTTTCAAATTCTATCTTAGCACTAGTCAAGGCTTCATTTTCTATTTTTAATTTAGCAATGATTTTCTTATATTTAGAATTCATGCATTGAAATTCATTTGCTAAATCATTAAAAGCATCTTGTAACTCATCAAATGTAAAATCATTATTTTCACTAGAACTAGAGCTAGCCTCATCGTCACTAATAGCCATAAAGCATGAGTAGGCTACCTCATCATCTATGTTTTCCTCATCGGAGCTATCACTATCGCTCCATGCAGCCACCAATGCTTTCTTCTTAGATTTTCTATCCTTTTCTTTCCTAAGTAAGGGGCAATCTAGCTTAGTGTGACCTAGTTCATTACACTCATAACACACTAAGTGGTCCTTTTCTCTTCTACTTGTTTCTCCCCTATGGTGTCTCCTATTACTCTCTCTCTCTTTCATTCTCATAAATCTATTGAATCTTTTGGCAAACATTGCCATTTCCTTTTCTTCCTCATTTCCACTTTCATCACTATCATCCTCATGAGTGGAAGACTTAAGTGCTACCCTTACTTTCTTTGAAGGCTCTTCATTTCTTTTCAATTTCATCTCATATGTAAGTAGGGAGCCCATAAGTTCATCTAGAGACAAGGTATTTGGATCTTTAGACTCTTCTATTGCGGTTACCTTTGCCTCCCATGATTGTGGCAAGCTATTCAAGATTTTCTTCACCATTTCTACATTGGAATAGGTCTTGCCTAATGCCTTAAGTCCATTGATTATGTCATTAAATCTAGTATACATATCACTCATGGACTCATTTTCTTTCATCCTAAATAGCTCATAATCATGTGTGAGCATTCCTACCTTAGTCTCTCTAACTTGATTGGTCCCTTCATGTGTGATGGCTAGTTTGTCCCATATTTGTTTAGCATTTTCACATAGGGACACTCTATTATATTCATTGGGACCTAATGCACAAAAGAGAGTGTGCATGGCCTTGGCATTCAATTGTGCCACTCTTATGTCATTTGTGTCCCACTCATCCTCACTCTTAGGGACATCCTTTCCATCTACTTTCTTCATGGGAATTCTAGGACCATTCACTATAATTCTCCACACTTCATAATCGTTTGATTGTACAAATAACATCATTCTAGTTTTCCAATATGAATAGTTCTCACCATTAAAGAGTGGAGGTCTAACTAATGATTGTCCCTCTTCTCCTAGGGGTGTGCCTATATTCAAATGAGCCATTTAAGATCGTTTAGCTTGATAGAGGTTAGTCTAATTCAATCTCGAGCCCAAGCTCTGATACCAATTGTTTGCTCTTATAGGCTATACCGAGAGGGGGGGTGAATCGGTTTTTAACTACCCTTAAGCTCGTTTTTCGGTTTCTCTAAATTCTCTAGCCTATATTGATATTTTCTAAGTTCTCTAGGCTATTCAATCATGCAATCCAAATTCAATACAATAAGCACAAATATAACTGCAAGTAATTAAAGAGAGTAGGGAAAGAGAAATGTACGCAAGCGATTTATAGAGGTTCGGCAACCTTGCCTACGTCCTCTACCTTGAGACACTCCCAAGGATTTTCTCCAAATCCACTATCTTGAATTTGTTACACTCCCTCTTTTTCTAGGCTAAAGAGAAACCTCTCTCTTTTTCTAGGCTCAAGAGAAACCTCTCTCTTTTTCTAGGCTCAAGAGAAACCTCCCTCTTTTTCTTAGGCTAAAGAGTAACCTCCCTCTTTTTCTAAGGCTTAAGAGAAACCTCTCCTTTACAAGGAATGATGGGATACAAATAATGTAATCAAAGAAAAGGCCTCTAGGTAGGCAATTGATTACAGAAATTAAGCTCAATGAGAAGCCTATACAATATTTGTGCTAAGCACTACAATGAATATGAGAATGATAGATGATGTAGACTTTGGAGCTCTTGATTGTTGTTTGAGGCTTGAGAAAGATGAATAAGATGATGAAAGATGTTGCTTGGTTGTTCCTCTTGCTTCCTTTAGCTTCTAAGCCTTTATTTATAGCCCCTTGGATGGTTTGTGGACGTTGGTTGGAGCCAAAACCGAAACTAGCCGTTGTATCTTACAGAAAATAGCCGTTGGAGACTTTCTGACATAAAGGGATCGATCCCTTTCCTTAGGGAATCGATCCCATGCTTCATTTTGGTCTTCCGGGGCACACTGCCAAAAAGGGATCGATCCCTTTCCTTAGGGGATCGATCCCATTCCTCCAGAATGGGTTTTTCCTGCACTTTTGGGTTAGAAATGATGTGGTCTTTGATCCTAATTCAACCCAAAACATATTGGCACTTTTGTGGGAGTTTTTCATGACTTTCTTTGATAAAAACATTGTCCAAAAATTCATTAAGTGATTTTCTAAAATATTCAAAACATTTATAAAGAATTAAGACCAATAAGGATGTATCAATAAATCATGGTCTTAATGTTTGGGTATGATCACTTAAAATGTATTGAGAAAATCATGTGTGATAAGGCAAATTTACAATATGAATTAAAACATTAAAGCTCACTTAAGTTTTTGTCATTTCAAAATATGTATGGCAATTTAAAGCTAACATTATGGTAATAGAATTTCTAGATAATAAATCAAGAGAATAAATTATATTAAGATAATCCTAAAAAATGACCTTTTAGGATTTCATTTAAAGTATGTTATCTCATAAAATTTTAAAGACATATAATTAATACCATACACTCACCTATGTCATATTCACTCTCATTAATTAATCATTTTAATCCTAGTTATTTTATCTAAAAACATAATTCATGTTTAAAAATATGGTGAAAAAATTAAATTAATTTTAAAAAAAGTTTTAGAAAAAGCCCTAAACACTTAAAATTAATAGAGAGTATAACGAAAAAGATTTAAAAACAAAAAACTTCACTAAAAATTGCATAATCATTGTCTAACAAATTTTCAAAAATATAATTCCTACAATTTTTCATTCTCCCCAATTTATAAGCTTCTCAAAATATTACTTTTTATTCATTTTTTTTGCCTTAAAATTCATTCTGGGTATTGGTCCTTGTAAGTAATCCTGTATCCATTATTGTTTAGTAATATTTTGCCTATCAAATGTTTGAAAAAATGCTTAATTGAAATTCAATATAAGCAAAAGAGAATAAAAAAAAAGAGTAAAATTTTGAGAAGCTTACAAATTTGGGAAAACGAAAAAATTGCAAGAATTATATTTTTGAAGATTTGTTAGGCAATAGTTATGCAATTTTTAAGTTTTTTCTTCACTTAAGCTTTTTTTTTTATCTTTTCCGTTATGCTCTCTATTAATTTTAAGTGTCAAGGGTTTTTTTATAGGATAATTATTTTATACATCGCTAGAAAAAATTTTTTATTTCACAAGCGGTATTAAAATAATGTCACACATCCTATAAAAATATTAAAAAAATAAAAATAAATAAAACATGAATGTGTTATGATCCTAATCCTGCTTATAAAGTAAAAAAAACTCTACTGACGGTATATAAAATAATTATTTTTTTTATACACATTTTTTTAAAGATTACTTTATATTTTTCACCATATTCAAAAATAGTAATTATGTTTTTAGATAAATTAACTAGGGTTAAAGTAATTAATTAAAGAGAATGAATGTGATGTAGGTGACACTACTAGAAAATAGACTTTTAGCAACCATGATATGCAACGACTAATAATATCGTTGCAAAATGTAATTATATTTGTAACGACTTTTCATAGTTGTTGCTTATTTGGTTTTTTTTATACTTTACACAACAATAATTTTTATTGTTGCGAATTCATATTAAATTAACAACGATTAAAATAAGTCGTTGCGATATTTTATTATATTTGCAACGACTTTTCATTGTCATTGCCTTAAAAGATTTACAAAAATTTTATGCAACAACTTGAAAATTTGTTGCTATATATATATATATATATATATATATATATAATATTATACCTTAACTACAAAAATATTTCTTTTCGAAATATTATCAACGACTTTTCGCCATCATTATTAAATTAAAATTTTTTAACATTTTATACAATAATAAAAAATAATTGTTATGAAGTTTCGTTGTCAATGTCATTGATAAACACAATTTTTCTTGCATTATATTATATTATATTCACGTGAAAGATGTGATTTTAAACACTTTTATCTATAGTACAAAATTAATATTTTTATCTATAGTATTCAAAAATTTAATTCTTTTTATTATCTTTAAATTTTCAGCATTGCAAATTTATTGTATTTTTCTTTTTTAATTAAAATTTTTACTAATTCTAGGACTAATCCCTTTAAAAGTAACTTTACTAATTAAAAAATTTTAAAGCTAAGCATAGAATTTTTTATTAAAAAAACTCAAAGTTAATTGAACTCCACACAATTTTACAACCGCCCTTCTTTGAAGTTTCCTTAGTGTGTTTCCCTGCAAAAGGATCTAGAAAACCGAGGGATATAATTTCTTCTTAGTAACTGCCAGAAATAGAAAGCAAGTGGCCATCTTTGATCAGTGAAATATGAGGAAACGCTCGAGGGCCAAGATTCAAGAAATATCAGGGCCAGTCAAGTAAAAGGTATTTCCTATTTCCTATTTGAGTTAAAATTTATTTCGTTTTATTCCATTCCCTTTTTACCGTATATTGTTTCTGTTTAGATCTTGTAGCTTAATTTTCTTTTCTAAATGACGATTTATTCAAAAGCAAGTGAACAAGGAAGTGGGTAATTTTTCTTTGTACATTTTATCAAACAGTACAAAAGTTAACCAAACAAATGAAGCACACGATAGACAAGCTACACTATAACTTTTACTCTGTTTTCTCCGCCAACAATATCTCACTATGTAAAACCCATTACAGAACTTCATAATTGAAAATGGGTTCCTTTTCTCTATTTCCAAAATTTAATTCCTATAAACTTTCAAGGTACCCACGCACTAAACGTTTGCATTCTTCCCTAAATTTCTGACTTCTTGAATCACCATGGACGTTCACCATTGTAGCGTCCTAAACTTACCTTCCCATGAGGAACTTGGTTGTGGTTGCTCTTATGACTGTAGAGGCAATCGAATAATCTTAACTGTTGATGGGTAGAATGATCTAATAAATATGGAGTTTTGACAGAATGAAATTATCCGGCACCATGGAGTTCTGGAGCAGAGATCGGGTGGTGAAAAGAGTGTTGACAGAATGAAATTAGTCGGCACCTTGGAGTTCTGAAGCAGAGATCGGGTGGTGAAGATGCTTTAAAAAATCAATTAAGAGCTCAA
This sequence comes from Heritiera fomes, assembly GCA_032173925.1. Lineage (NCBI taxonomy): Eukaryota > Viridiplantae > Streptophyta > Magnoliopsida > Malvales > Malvaceae > Heritiera > Heritiera fomes. Next base: position 3,470,099 of record JAPDPM010000023.1, on the reverse strand, counting down.
TCACCATCTCTGGCTTCCAAGGTAAGTGGGCAATTTTTCCTTCTTCATTTTATCAATTATTCAAGCTATTTTCCTTGTTTTAATAATTTGTTTTAAGTCGTTATCAAATTGTGCCTAATTTTTAGGGATTTTATGCCATTTTTTGAATATATTCAGAGTAAAATCGTAATATTAAAATATTGAAAATTATATGTTAGTAAAAATTTTGTCCAGGAACGTTATTTAATTGGCGCCAAAGGAGTGTTACTTAATTGGCACCAAAGGAATGTTATTTCCCTCCAAAGGAATTTTTATCTGCACACTATTTTGTAGTATTTAATAACCATAGATTGCTTATTTTCATGCTTTATATATTGCACATTGTTCTTTATTGATTCAGAAAATTTTGCTTAATTTTCTAGTTTGAAATGGTAGGCAGAGGTAGAGGAAAAGGTGTCAAGGGTGGCGCTGCAAGAACATCCATGCAATCTTTGCATGGATCAAAGGACTATTCCAGAAAAAGGATTAGTCCTATAGAGAGAATGCAAAGTAATGGATCAGAGAATTATTGCGAACCTAATTCAAGAAAAAAGATTAGTTTTATGGAGAGAATGAGTCTTGTAGATGAAGATGAAACACAACCACCAGATGACTGGGAAGAAAATGAAAGAGTTGATGAAAACTTATCTACAACAGGCAATAAAGGTAATCTGTTATCTTCTATTTATTTCTTTATCGTAAATTTGTAAATATCATTTTGATTTTGATGCTTTTGTGATTTATCAGTTTGTAAAGCTTTTCAGTATCCCTTAAACCTTATGTTTGAAGGATTTAGTCTTATGTCTTAGTATATTCTTCAAAGGGCTCTGGCATATATATACATAGTCAAACCAGAGTGCAACTACACCAAACAAATACTACTTAGACCGAACATCAAGTTAAAAATCTTACAACAATTTACAACCTAGTCGACATGGCAAATAAGTTGTCAAATTGGTTAAGGGTCAGAATCTTTACCTCAAAGAAGTTTCCAAATTGCTTCTTTGTTTCTTTCTTCTGCTTTGCTTTCTTGTGTTCTGCTTAAACCCAGTTTCTCCTTTTACAGAACTGGGCTCAGGCCTCTCCCCCTCATCGTTCTTAAACAAACAAACTATATTGTACAATATTTTCCTTCTAGTTTTAGATTTTGACAATGATGTATTTGGCATAAATGGATGTGGTGACATTTGTTAAGTGTTGTTGATGCAAATTTTTCATTGGTTTCTGACTGTATGTATCATTTGTTCAGTGTTAAGTAATGCTCTGTCTTGAAAACTGAGTAAAAAACATTAAAAATTTTCTGTATATTTACTTAAACAAATCTATATTTCTCTAAAACCTTACTTATAATTAGACTATTTTTAAGATAAAAGTGCTGCAGGTTGCAAAAATCATCATTTCTAACACCAATAATTCTCACGTTTACCCATTGTATATTTTCTGTTCTTTAACACTTTCTCTTTTTTTTTTGTTAAATGCTGTACAAGTTAGTGGGCAGATTGATGATTAATCATTAATAAGACATGGAGCAGCTATATTTGTTAATAGAAGAAGACATGAATCTTAAGTGCACAAGTTTTAGGCATGTATTTGAGTTGTAAGACCTGTTTTTCCTCTAATTATTCATTATATATGGCTTTCATCTAGCTTTTTTTATTGGGTCACTACATGTGCACTTGGACTACACATTTTTAGATATAACATTACTTGTCTTTTAATGTTTTGTTTATGCATGTACGTATGATATGACATTAGTGTTTTAATATGCTTATACCTTGTTGTTGATCTATTATTATGTTTTAGTTATTATTATTATTATTATTATTATTATTATTATTATTATTATTATTATTATTATTATTATTTTGTCAAAAAGATGCAAGGAAAGGTCGTGGGAGGTATAAAAGCATAAAAGTGGATATGAAAACCCATGGCGGAAGATCAAAATTGCAAGTTAACATGCCTCAAGATATAGAGCGTGTTGTTGGGGATAATGCACGGGATTTAGTTAACTATTGTGGCTTTATAGTCAGGACAAAGGCCCCATTGAATGTAAAAAATTGGAAAGAAGTATATGAAAAAACGGGCGAGTCAATGTGGATGCATGTAAAGGTAATTTAGAAATTATACCAATTTAGTTAGTAATTATTAATATATTTTTATAACACATGCGTATATCTAATTTGTTCATTTAATAATTTACTTTCAGGATCGATTTGAATTTCCTGGAAATGAAGAGAGATTAAAAGCCTTTGTTGTAACAACAATGAGGCGATTGTATAAGGGATGGAAGAATAGGTTACACGTGCATTATAAACAATATGCATCTGATCGGGAGCGCTTGGAAAATAAGCCCATCGACATGCAACTGGATCAATGGTTATATTGTATACAATATTTTGGTTCACAAGACTTTAAGGTATACAATAGGCTTTGTTTTTAAATTTATTTATTTTATATTGAATTAAGATTACTTATTGATTAAATATTTTATAATTGACTCTTTTAGATTATTAGTCAACGTAACTCGACAAATGCAAAAAAACGAAAGCAAATACATACTACCGGGAACATTTCATTTGCTGAGTTTGAAGAAAGAATGGTAAGAGCATATCACATATTTGAATTTGATTTTTTAACCAAATTTCAATGATCTAATTAGTTTTTAATTGTTGGAAATATAATAGGTTGATCCGATTTCTGGAGAGAAGCCTACGGTTCAAGACATTTGGTTTTATCAATATGCTCATAAAACCAAGGAAGGAAATTTGGAATGGGCTGATAATCAGTCAAAAGGAATAGGTGTATGTTTTTTTTCTTTTTAAATTAAAGTATTATTTGGTTAACATATCAAAATTAATATTGGGGCATATGTTACAGAAAGTTATTGCTGTAATGTAGGATAAGCTTCAAAGTTTGGTTGAAAAAAGTTCGCAAGAAGGAGCTACTCCAATGACGAAGGAAGATATGTATGATGAAGCAATGGGAGTTAGATCCGGATATAGACGGGGATTTGGTTATGGGAAAAAGGGATTTACCAAAGGGGGATGTGTCTCTCAATATGTGCAGAAAGATAATGAGCAAGAGGTGTCAAAATTACGTGACACGGTGGCTGAGCTTCGAGAAAAGCTTGATAATTTCGAAGCAGATCGAGTGGCACGTGAAGAGAGGATTCGGGTGGAAATCCAAAATCAAGTAAAGGATGAATTGCGACTAGATTTTATGCAGATGAATTTTCCTTCATTTCAGTTCACTAAGTCAGAACCTGTGGTATGAAATTGATAATTCAAATAATAGTTAATTTGTTTGTGGTTTAAACTTTTAATAATTCCACACAATATGATTAATTCATACCAAGTTTGTTATTTTTTTGCAGGAAAATTGTCGTTTCGTATTTATTTGTCTCAACGACTATAGTCGTTGAGAATAAAATTAAAAACGACATAATTGTCGTTTCGTATTTATTTGTAGCAACGACTAGAGTCGTTGCAAAACTAACTATTGCAACAATAAAAAATTGTTGTCAAAAGTAATTGCAACCAAATATATTCCGTTGCCAAAAAAATATGGACAAAATATTAAGTCGTTGCTAAAACAAACATTTAATTAGTAACGAGAAAAAGTCGTTGCAATAATTATATTTTTGCAACGACTTATTATTCGATAAAAGTCGTTGCGTATACTTTTAGTAACGGAAGCTTTCGCAACGACCTTGCAACGACTAAAAGTCGTTGCAATAAAGTTTTAGCAACGATTATTTTACATTTTACAACGACTTTAAGCATTGTAAAAGACTCATTTTCTAGTAGTGTGAGTATATGGTACTGATTATATACCTTTAAGATTTTATGATATTGCATAATTTTAATGGAAACTTAAAAAGTCATTTTTTTAGTATCATCCTAATATAATTTTTCTCATAAATCAAATACAAAAGATTTTTTTTTTGACAAAATCAAATAAAAAAGTTTGAATATTAATATTTCTATTTTTCTATCATTTGATTATCATTTATAATTTATCTATAAATTGTAATATATATATACACACACTCACGGCTAATGCTTAATAAAGTAAAAGAAATAAAATACCAATTAAACCACAAAAGAATCATTTGTTAAATGATGCAACAATTCACATTGCAAATATCATACAAAATATATCATGAGTTTCAACAACATTAAACTACGATATATATCATAATTAATTGGCTGAATGCTCAATTCAGGAGTTAACGTTATCGAGAATGCTCAATTCAGGACATAAACTTTTATTTTGCTTAATTTAGGATAAAACGTTTTCAATTTTGCTCAATTTAGGATTTTTCAGCGAGTGTGAGTTACACGCGCCGTTAAAATAATAACAGCGTTTAATAAAAGACACGTGGCAACATGTGATTGGGACACGTGGTAGTGATGGATACTTATTTTCCTTTTAATAGGTAAAAAATATGTGGACATGTGGCACCAAGTGACACGTGGCAACGTGTGATTGGGACACGTGACATTGACGGATACTTATTTTTCTTTTAATAGGCAAAAAATACATAGACACGTGGCAGCATTTAAGTGGAACACGTGACAGCGTGTGATTGGGACACGTGGCAGTAGTGGACATGTGGCAGCGTGTGATTGAGACACGTGGCATTGACGAATACTTATTTTTCTTTTAATAGGCAAGAAATACGTGGACACGTGACAGCATTTAAGTGGGACACGTGACAGCATGTGATTAGGACACGTGGCAGTGACGGACACTTATTTTTCTTTTAATAGCAAAATATACGTAAACACATAGCAGCATATAAGTCCGACACGTGTCACAATAGTCTTTTCATCGTCACCCACTCTCTTTAACGGAGAGTATAACTCACACACGCTGAAAAATCTCAAATTGAGCAAAATCGAAAACGTTTTATCCTGAATTGAGCAAAATAAAAGTTTATGTTTTGAATTGAGCATTCTCGATAACGTTAACTCCTGAATTAAGAGACTATTAGATATCTTTTTTAATATATTTTAAAAAAGGGTTTGTATATGATGTACTGACAGTGTATAATTTCTATACATTGTCAATACGTCAGAGGTTGACACCTCATCAATTCAGGACATAAACTTTTATTTTGCTCAATTTAGGATAAAACGTTTTCGATTTTGCTCAATTTAGGATTTTTCAGTGAGTGTAAGTTACACGCGCCGTTAAAATAATAACAGCGTTTAATAAAAGATACGTGACAACGTGTGATTGGGACACGTGGTAGTGATGGATACTTATTTTCCTTTTAATAGGTAAAAAATATGTGGACATGTGGCATCAAGTGACACGTGGCAGCGTGTGATTGGGACACGTGGCATTGACGGATACTTATTTTTCTTTTAATAGGCAAAAAATATATGGACACGTGGCAGCATTTAAGTAGAACACGTGACAGCGTGTGATTGGGACACGTGGAATAAAGTGACACGTGTGATTGGGACATGTGGCAGTAGTGGACATGAGGCAGCATGTGATTGGGACACGTGGCATTGACGAATACTTATTTTTCTTTTAATAGGCAAGAAATACGTGGACACGTGACAGCATTTAAGTGGGACACGTGACAGCGTGTGATTAGGACACATGGCAGTGACGGACACTTATTTTTCTTTTAATAGCAAAATATACGTAGACACATAGCAGCATATGAGTCCGACATGTGTCACAATAGTCTTTTCATCGTCACCTACTCTCTTTAACGGAGAGTATAACTCACACACGCTGAAAAATCTTAAATTGAGCAAAATCGAAAACGTTTTATTCTGACTTGAGCAAAATAGAAGTTTATGTTTTGAATTGAGCATTCTCGATAACGTTAACTCCTGAATTAAGAGACTATTAGTAAATTAAGAGACTATTAGATATCTTTTTTAATATATTTTAAAAAAGGGTTTGTATATGATGTACTGACAGTGTATAATTTCTATACACTGTCAATACATCAGAAGTTGACACCTCATCAATTGGCAAATTAAAAAATATGCCAAACTCTTAAAAGTAAATATAAATAAAATTTTTTAATTTGCTAATAAGGGCTTATTGATGAGATGTCAACCTCTTATGCATTAACAATGTATAATTTCTATACACTGTCAGTATATCATATATAAATTCTTTAAAAAATATGAGTAACATTGTTAATGAAATTTAAAAATTTTATGGTGTATGAGATAATTATTATTAATAAAATTTTATTTTAAATATAAACTCATTTTTTAATTTATTTATTCATAGATTTTAAAATCATAAGTCGACCACAAATTCTTAATTTAAACCTCATCCACAAAATATTGAGCAATTGTTCTAATTTACCTTGTCCATAGAAACCAATAAACATGAAAAAAAAATTCCATATTCCCAATTTGCCCTTATGTATACACTTAAAAAAAACAAAATTTAAATTGTATAATTAAAAAAAAAAAGACAAAATGGCAGCACCGGCGGTGGAGGGAGCAGCCGTGACGGCCCTCCGGTCGGTCTTACTTCGCGTCCGACACGCAGCGGAGCGAGCAGGGAGGCAACCCGAACGGGTACGGGTTGTAGCCGTGTCAAAAACCAAACCCGACTCACTTATCCGCCAAGTTTACGACGCTGGCCACCGTTGCTTCGGCGAAAATTACGTCCAAGAAATTATCCAGAAAGCTCCTCAGGTATTTTCTGGAATTACCAAACAAAGAAATTTTGAAAATTTTCCCTTCGAAATTTCTATTTAAATAGTTTTTTCATATTTATTTTATTGTTTTTGCAGCTGCCCGAGGATATCGAGTGGCATTTTATTGGGCATTTGCAGAGCAACAAGGTTAAAACGCTTCTCGGTATGGTAAATTTTCCAATTTTATTTTATTCTTTCTCTTTCTTTTTTAGTTTAAGTTTAATTATCTTTCCAAGCTGTTTTTATCTATTGATTTGTTTTACTTGAGTTTTTAGATTCTACTAACGGGATAATAGAGTGACAAAGATATATGACATTTTTTGAATTAGGCTTGTGAAATTAAAAAAATTTCATGAGAACTCTTTGTTTATATAGTTTAAGTTGAACTACTTCTGCAAGCTGGGTTTTTTGGTGATTAATTCTTTACAAGATCTAAGCTTGAAGTTTTTAATTGCTTTTCCATGCAACAGATATCATAGTTAGGATTTATTTATAAATTTTTAATGTGGATTACAATGAACTTTCAATTTTGAAAGATAATGATAATGCCTTGACTGCTGTTGTTTCCAGGTCATTAATAACAATGTAGCTACTATTTTCTTAATGTTTTATAATTTGGAACTGTATTTCATATACAACTGGCTTTGTTGGGTTTTTTCCCCGTTTGATTCAGTTTAGATAGTGACTGTTGAGTAAAATTGAAGTCTTACATTCAAAAAGGAAGGAGAGATCCCATTTCTACAGTTTTTCTATTTGCTTTGACCGATTATTATCGCACGTGTTGCACAAACTGTTATCATGCCAGGTGCAAAATTGGTTTTAGTTGTTTGTGTATCTATATGCATGTGAGATTTGTTTAGAGATTTAGGGGCAAGGGTTCTGTGTATCATGATAATCTATAAGGACTCTTCCTAGTTAATTCTTTGATGAAACACTTATCTGAATTATCTTGTTCTATGGATTACAGTGACTTCTCTGGATTTTTTTCCCTAAGATTGTTGTTTTGGTAAATGCAGGTGGAGTGCCAAATCTGGCCTTGTTTGAGGGTGTAGATAATGAGAAGGTAAAGACTTAGCCCAGTCTTTTTTCTTATTAAGTCAGTTCTGAACTTATTTCTTAATTTTTTGTGTGTATAAGGGAAAGTTAGGTATTTCATATTTTGTTCTTGACAGGGCTGAGTTATGAACATCATGTGCTTACTTAAGAGACATGTCAAATAACCTTCATTTAGGAAAACAAGGTCTTACTTTGTCTTTGTAATTCACAGATTGCAAACCATCTTGACCATGCAGTTTCAAGCCTTGGTAGAAACCCTTTGAAGGTTTTTGTACAAGTAAATACAAGTGGAGAAGCATGTGAGTGAAGTAAACCCTTCTAATTTTAGATCTGAATCTTCAACTCAATGTGTTTGACCCTCACAAGCATGCCGTTTAACTTTCAAGTGGTTTTTCCCTTGTGTATTTCCTGTGTTTGACCATTATGGTTAATCTTAGCAGGCACACAACTGCTTATGAGGCAACCAGATACTGAACTGTTAGGATTATGAATGTCACACATCCTGCAAAAATGAATCATTTTTCTCTTTGTTAACCTTGTATAAAATTTGATAATCTAATCAGTTGATTGCCTTGATGTTATTGCAGCAAAATCAGGAATTGATCCTTCAGGTTGTGTTCACCTTGCAGAATATGTTAAATCACGCTGTCCAAATTTGAAGTTTTCAGGCTTAATGACGATAGGGATGCCAGACTACACATCAACACCAGAGAACTTCAGGGTAATTGTTTCTGTAGTTTTGGAAAGAGGATGCAGGCTTGCTCCAAATAGCTAACGATATTTATTTTATCCAGTAATACATATCTGATTGATGTCATTAAATGTCATAGACTAATAAGTGTGATTCTGTTTCCTAGTGTAAATCAGTCCGTGTATCTTTATTTGTTGACGATGTTGGTTATTTTGGCACTTTAGAACTAGAATTATGCTTTCTTCTGTTGCTCTTTTTGTATTATTCATTTTAAGATAACATTCTTGGGCATTATTCTATATCTTCTGATGAACAGACACTATCAAACTGTAAAATTGAGGTTTGTAAGGCACTTGGAATGGCAGAGGATGAGTGTGAGCTGTCGATGGGCATGTCTGGCGACTTTGAGCAAGCGGTATGGAATTACATTAAGCTTGGACCAAATGAACTTTCTTTGGTTTGCTAAATTGAAATCTTTCACTTGGTTTTGGAATTTGTATAAATATATATTGTCCATAAGATCGCCAACAAAAGCCATTATCATTCATGCCATAGTTAGCAAAAAACCGTCCATGGAAAGTGGAAACTGGTTCAAGACAAACATGTGGAAGAAACAAGTCTTCGGAAACTTTTATCAAGACTCAATAGCATAATGGAGAAACCCTCCAGAAATGTTAGAAAATTTCTATCATCCTTTCTATTGTTAGTAATGCATTTGTGTCAATTAAACTGGCTAAAGCAGTCCGGGTCATTGAGGTTAAACATCGATAGGCAAAATTCAATTTGGAAGAATAATTCACCACTAATGTATGTCACTCTCTGATCCTTGCAGATTGAAATGGGCAGTACTAATGTGAGGGTTGGATCGACCATCTTCGGACCAAGGGAATATTCAAAGAAGCTGCCAAACTGATGCCATAGAGTTTGTTGCAGATGCTTGAACATCCAATCCGTACTCTTATAATCATCAATTAAAAAAAATTACCAAATCCATGTAATTATTCTTCTACTCATAATTCATAATCTTGTTCTTAATTGTATTCTAGCAATTGTAGCTATTGGCAAACATGTGACTCTAACTTAAACAGCACTCTTTTGCCAATGGGGAATGTAAACAGATTTATCTTGATTCATGATTCAACCTCTGTTATTTTTTTTAGTGGTTGTTTCTAATGGTTGCTTGGTCTATAATTATAAAACTCAGAACTGCATTTTTCTTACCAGTACAGATTTGCACTTTGCATCAAAAGTTCAAAATCATGTGTAAAATACTTGCTATATAGAAAATTTATTTGATATCTTTTGAATTTTGTAAGGTATACCTAGACATGATAATTCGAGTATCTGTGTCATCTTTGTTTCACGTTAAACATGTGTAAAGTAGTAAAATCAGTTTTTTTTTTTTACGCAGTAAACATGAAATGAATATTTCATTTTTTTATTAATTCATATATAATTTTATCAAAACTTTAATTTGCATCATTTTCATGTTTTTTCGTATAATTTTGTATTAGATTATCGTATTATGTTTAAAATTGTCAAGTTTAGGTATATTGAAGTAACTATAAAGTAAAATTTTCAATTTAAAAATGTCATTTTGGAAGAGTTATGGGATTTTTTTTTAAATGAGAGGAAAATTATTTTTAAAAAAATAATTTTAAGTTGATTGTGCAAAATATCATATAAATTATTTTATTAAATAAAATCATCCCTTTGAATATAAGAAAAATATTTGGAAATAAAAGGACACCAATGAGAATAATGTAAAATTTTCAATTTAAAAATGTCATTTTGGAAGAGTTATGGGATTCTTTTAAAAGAGAGGAAAATTAATTTTAAAAAAATTAATTTTAAGTTGATTGTGCAAAATATCATATGAATTATTTTATTAAAGAAAATCATCCCCTTGAATGAAAGAAAAATATTTGGAAATAAAAGGACACCAATGAGAATAATCTTACTCTATATTTTAAGAAAGAATAAATAGAAAACTTTTATTTATAAAATAATAAAAATAGTGGTCGAATTGCTTTCTTTGCCCGTGTGTCAACTCAAAAACCTCAGAGTTAACTCGGTACCCGCCTTCTCTTATCTTAAACCTCCCTAAAACGCTCTTCGTCAAACCTGAAAATTTTCTCAGAAATGGCTTCACTTTCTCTCCAACCGAAATTTTCTGTATGTCCAAACAACCCAATTCTCCATTTCCAACTCCAAAACAAGCCTCAAATAATCTTCTTCCCCAGAAAAATAAAAATGAAAATAAAGTGCTCTTCTGTAGACCCGCAACAACAAAAACAACAAGGAACTTACTCCAAGAGGAAGAAAAGTGTGGCTGAAAGTGAGAAAGGAGTTGACCCAGTTGGGTTTTTGACAAGACTGGGCATTACCCATAAGGCCTTTGCTCAGTTTCTTCGCGAAAGGTTTGATTTTTAGCTGAAAAGCTTTGATTTTGAAAGTGAAAGATAAAGGAAGGAGAGAACATGGAAAGCTGAGTTTTTTTTTTGGAGATTAAAGTTTGGTGATGGAGAAAATGAAGGAAAACTGTACATTCTGTTTGGTTTACAAGAAAGCGAAGGAAAAAGTATGGTTTTTAGCTGAAATAATTAATAAGGAAAGAACTTGGAATGCTTGGGGTTAATAAGCAAACATCTTTTCTTTGCTTTCTTAAGCGTGTTGTTGCTTATTACTGTCTATTTAGTATATAATGTTCTACATGTTGTAATAATTAGCTTTTTAATCTGTTATGTAGGTATAAATCATTGAAGGATCTTAAAGCTGAAATCTTTACACGCCACCTCAATCTCCAGGAAATGGCTTCTGGATTTGAGATATTGGGTATGCATCGTCACAAGGAGCATCGGGTGGATTTTATGGACTGGGCTCCAGGTTTGGACTAAGCTTCAATTCCTATCAATGAACTTTTTAGTACCCTGATTTCAATTTGTTTTGATCATGTGAACTTGTGTGAAAATTCAACTTACTAGATAGATAACTATGAAGAAATCTACATACATTTTTCTCTGAGCAAATTACTATGTTGCTGGTCATTGGTAAACATTGAGCATGTTGGAAACAGGTGCCCGCTATTGTGCATTAGTTGGTGATTTCAATGGGTGGTCGCCAACCGAGAATGCTGCAAGAGAGGGTCATTTTGGCCATGATGATTATGGATACTGGTTTATAATTCTTGAAGATAAATTAAGGGAAGGAGAAGAACCAGATGAATTGTATTTTCAGCAATATAACTATGTTGATGATTATGATAAAGGCGATAGTGGTGTTACCATTGACGAGGTTTTTAAGAGAGCAAATGATGAGTACTGGGAACCTGGAGAAGACCGCTTTATTAAAAACCGTTACGAATTGCCAGCTAAGTTGTATGAGCAATTATTTGGTCCTAATGGACCTCAAACCATAGAGGAGTTAGGAGAAATACCAGATGCAGAAACCAGATATAAGGCATGGAAGGAAGCACATAAAGATGATCCACCAAGTAACTTACCTCCATTTGATGTGATTGATAATGGGAAAGAATATGATATTTTCAATGTTGTGGCTGATCCTGCATGGCAAGAGAAATTCCGAGCTAAGAAGCATCCTCTGCCATACTGGATAGAGACACGCAAAGGAAGGAAGGCGTGGTTGAAAAAGTATGCTCCAGCTATTCCTCATGGAAGCAAGTACAGAGTGTATTTTAATACTCCTGATGGGCCCTTGGAACGAGTGCCTGCTTGGGCTACTTTTGTACAGCCAGGTATTACACTGCAGAGATGGCAGTTTCCTACTTCATCTTTATCCATCGTTTCCATTTCAGCAACAACTACAACCTTATCTTGTTCACTTTTACATGTTTTGACCTTTCTTATTCATACTCTTACAAAGATAGATAGAATTGACTGGCAAAGCAACATTCTAATAGTTCCAAATGTGTTTCATCTGAACTTTGTTGATTATATTCAGATGCAGAGGGAAAGCAAGCTTATGCAATTCACTGGGAACCACCCCCTGAATGCATATACAAGTGGAAGAACGTAACCCCAAAAGTCCCTAAATCTTTGCGCATATATGAATGCCATGTTGGAATCAGTGGATCAGACCCGAAAATATCTTCTTTCAGTGATTTTACTGAGAAGGTGCCTCTCTAATTGCTGGATTTTCACTTCTTAATGTGTTGTAATTTGGCTGTAACTTTCTTCTCTTTTGTGTTATGTTTCCCACTGCAGGTTCTTCCTCATGTAAAGGAAGCTGGATATAATGCAATCCAGTTGTTTGGAATCATTGAGCATAAAGATTATTTCACTCTTGGTTATAGAGTGAGTTATATATTATTCCGTTTTTCTTTCTTTCTAAGATTTGGCATTTTTATCACTTTGAGGTTCCCAAGTAGTGGCTATAAACCTTTGAACTATAGACTCAGAACCTTTCTGTTTTTTGCTTCTAGTATTTTATGCAACTAGTTCCGGACTTTGATTCTCATGTAAACTGCATGTTCAGATCACAAGGAGACAAAATGTTGATTACAACATTGATATTAAAAATTTAATGCCAGAAATAGACAAATTAAACTTGCTACAAGTAATTGGAAGCTGAAACGTGATTACAATGGGCTCTTCTTGTTGTTTTGGTTCATTGCTTTTGATAAGGTGACAAGCAACTACAAGATGAAGCAGGGAGTTTTCAATCTTACAAGCTCATCATGCTAAAAGATGCTTGTGATTGAATCTTACCATTTGCTAGTTTATCATTATCATCTTTATTTTGTAGTTATATGATCTGGCATGTCTATTGTGATGCAGGTAACTAACTTGTTTGCTGTTAGCAGCCGATTTGGCACACCAGAGGACTTCAAGCGCTTGGTTGATGAAGCGCATGGTTACTATTTTTTCACAACTTTTTCATTTCCACGGTTCAACTTTGAAGTTTCAAATTTCTTTGCAAGTGACGTTCTAATTTTTGCTAGCATTACAAGATAACTACACTAACTGCATCTAAGCCACTGCATATCTATTACAATTATCTCAAGAGGATTGTTATGCAAAAAGATGTGTCAAGACTGAAAATTAAGATGATGCTCGGATATAAGCTTTACTGTTAGCAGATCCCTTGTTAAAGTGGTAGAATAGAACTGAGTTCCTTAATAGTTCTTAACTTAAACCTTGTTTCTAGGGAAAATAATACGAGTTAGATACAAATAAAACTGGAATAAGGCTCTATGTGTAATAGAAATTCTCATAGGCTAGGCATCATATGTCATGGCTTGAAAAGCTCTTCCTATGCTATATGAGGAATTATCTGCATGTAATTATCTTTTTCTATTTTGGTTCATTTCTTCTGCTCAATAAATGTAGTACTTTGCCTTTCAAACCTTTTCCTACAGGGCTAGGACTGCTGGTCCTTCTAGACATAGTGCATTCCCACTCCGCTGCAGATGAGATGGTTGGACTGTCACGTTTTGATGGATCAAATGATTGTTACTTTCATAGTGGTAAATGTCCTTTTTCTTTTTGAACAACTGATCCGTGTTTTGTATTTGACTCTTGACCTAGGTTATGTAATAGGCTTGATTTATAGTATAGTATGATGCTTTTCTGAGTTATCTTTGAATTTGTGTTTGTGACGTTGATAAGAGATGTAATACTTGCAAAGTTTGTAGTTCCTTTCTGGCTTTATCCCTAGATGGTTCACCTTGTTTAGATAAAGTAGTTGTTCTACTGATACGAAATCCCTTCATTTTCCCAGTCATTTTGCATGCTGAAAATATTGTGTTATGTTGAGGTTTCTACAGAGTAGAAGCTTGAACAAATATACTTAGACATTTGACATTTCGTTGAAGTGATGCTGTATTTTGTTAATTTGAGGTTGCTCATGATAATATACTAACTATTGCCTACCATTGAATGGAAGTTGTAGATCGATTGCCCTATCAAATAACCATAAAAAATTGATACAATAGGATCTATGAAAAATTCAAGCCCCTCGTCTAAAGAGTTGTTCTTTCTTCTGCCTTAGACTTACACAGAACAAGAGGGTACTTTACATGGTCAGGTGCTGTATATTTGCATATAAATGGAGTGTAGGTAGAATATATAGCCTTTTGTTTTGGCTGATTTTCCTTAATGTTATTGTTGTACTGTTAGAGAATGAGGTTAAATTGACTCACAAAAAAGTTGTAGTATTTGACAATGGCTTGGTTATTCCCAATTTCTGCACTTTTAGGGAAACGAGGACATCACAAATACTGGGGCACCCGAATGTTTAAATATGACGATCTAGATGTACTGCATTTTCTCCTGTCAAATTTGAACTGGTAAATGTGGAGAACATCTTTCTTCTTTTGTTTTTGCTTTTCATTCTGAATTGTAAGGTAATCTTTTGGGAAGTAACTTATGTTCCTTCTTGGAAAGGCAGTATTGGCATTGATGATGACATAATCCTTGGGCAGGTGGATTTCGGAGTATAAGATTGATGGTTTCCAGTTCCATTCACTAGCATCAATGCTGTATACTCACAATGGCTTTGCTTCCTTTACCGGTGACTTGGAGGAGTAAGGCATCAAATGTTTTCTTTCGTAGCAACCTCCTTTAAGAGGGAGAAAGTTGTTAGTGTTTAACTGTGGCATGTTTTTAATGCTTGATTGAATCAATTCTGTAGCATACTGAGTAGCTTTGATCTCAAATGAATATGTTCAGTACATAAGATGCAGGATAAGCTAAACTAACAACAGAACTACTGGACACCTAATTCATCCCTTAAAAGATGGTATCCCAACCGGCGGGCAGTGGCCCTACAATCCTAGTGATGTTAATCAACAACATCATACATATTCTTTGTGGAAATTATTTAGGCACCTAAGAAGGAATTTTACTAAAATCCTAGGTGGTCTATACTATTTTTTTTAAATCCACCTTCTAATCCATTGTTCTGTAATCTTTTCCACACTCAGGAAGGAATTATTTGAAAACAATCCTACTTTATTGCAGGTACTGCAATCAATATGTTGACAAGGATGCTTTAATGTACCTCATTTTGGCAAATGAGATACTGCACGCTCTTCATCCTAATATAATAACAATTGCTGAAGATGTAAGTATTACGATTTTTGTGCTGTTCTTTTCTGGAGAAACACAACAGTTTTATTGCTTTCTTAATCTTTGGAAACCAAACTTCTTGTTTGAGACTATTTAATTTCAACTAAGTACTAACTACGAAACCGGTTTGTTAGCTAATCATGGTTGACTCATAAGCTTGTTCTGGTCATCCATAAATCAACTTCATTCATGAATTTTGTAGGACCAACCAACACAGTGTTGCATGCGTTGAATTTATTTGCAATAATATCTCTGATACCTTATTTATTATACGGTTGGATATGATATTACATCTATGAACTTAGGTCTTCTTTTACTTTTAACACTCAGCTTTTCTGGGCTTATATTAAATGAAACTTTTATTGTTACTGCTATTATTCTTGAGAACTTTTTCATATTGAGCTTTATTTATTTCTTTTGTGTACTTACAACCAAATTCTGTCTGCTTTATTACTCAGGCAACGTTTTATCCTGGATTATGCGAACCAACTTCGCAGGGTGGACTAGGATTTGATTACTACGTCAATCTCTCTGCATCAGAGATGTGGGCATCTTTGCTTGAGAACACTCCCGACCATGAATGGAGCATGAGCAAGGTTGCATTACATGATTATTATAGTTTCTCCGTATTGAGTATCATGTTGCTATTAACTTTAATTCTCTCTCTCTCTCTTCTAATGGATGAGGTAAACGAGGTTACGAGGCAGAGAGGGGGTTAATTCTTTCCAAGCATATATTTTCATTCTATGATTCTGGCATTAACTCTACATGCTTTTGTGCTGCAGATCACTAGAACATTACTGGGCAACAAACACTGTGCAGATAAAATGCTAATCTATGCCGAAAATCACAGCCAAGTAAACATCCACTTCAATCTGTTGTTGTATAGTGAAAGTTTTGTTTGAAATGGATTAAGACAAGAAATTTTATTCACATCTAGAGTTATACATGCATCGAAATTATGCTACCCTGCAATTACTATCTTGTATTTCAGTCAATATCTGGAGGGCGGTCATTGGCAGAGATATTATTGGGACGAGAAAATGAGCAAGCTCCTCCCTCAAAGGAATTATTGCTTAGAGGATCTTCATTACACAAGGTATTCAATATTTCTGCTTTTTTTTATGTGTCTTTCTGATGCATTACATTAAAGAGAGCAAATCTCTAGCCCAAACTTTTGTACCTTTATCTGGTCTGTTAATTTGTGATTGGTTTTTTTTCCCTTAAACCAGATGATCAAACTGATTACATTCACAGTTGGTGGCCGTGGTTATCTAAACTTTATGGGGAATGAATTTGGGCATCCAAAAGTGAGGATGTTTTACCTTTTACTCATCCATGAACACTTTTTCTTGTGATTAATGGTCTTTTGATTCTCTAGAGGGTTGAGTTCCCAATGCCGAGCAACAACTACTCGTTTTCACTGGCTAACCGATGCTGGGATATTCTAGAAAATGGAGTACATTGTGATTTGTTTTGCTTTGATAAGGTATCAATTCTATTACCATGCAGTATAACCTTTTTATTGTCACATACATGTTCTACACTTAGTTTTCGTAATGTTTCTTACAACATAAGAATCCAAAAAAGTGCTAGAACTAATTAGCGCATATGCATTAATTTGATTACTGTCATCTCTTTACTATGTTCGTCATTCATGGTAAATATATTGACACTGAATTGCTATGTCATTTTTTTCTTTTATTGAACGAGAAATACTTGTCTACCTTTGGTTGCAAAATTCTATCAAAAAAGGCATCGGTTGAAAAATCTTACTTTTTCTTCCCAACTTTTAGGACCTGATGAAGTTGGACGAAAATGAAAGGGTACTTTCAAGAGGATTGCCCAACATTCACCATGTGAATGACGCTAATATGGTATAGCAAAACCGTCTTCCCATATTCTCTCTCTCGCATGCACCTGTATATTCAGCTATTTGACAGATTAAGACCATGTAACTCCTATGTATACAGGTTATATCCTACATAAGAGGTCCTTTTCTCTTCATATTCAATTTTCATCCAACAGATTCTTATGACAGATACTGTGTGGGTGTGGATGAAGCCGGCGAGTATCAGGTAACTATATGTTCTCTTTTATAGTTGGTTGGTTATGAAATTTCTTCTTCAAAAGTACATAAAATTTCTCTTCATCACTCGGGCATGGCCACAAGTACACAAACACGGTTGTTCAATATAGGTATTCCAGAAATCTAAACCATCGACATTAACTTCTTTTATGTGTTTGTAGTCGTTTATGTCTGTTGTGTAATAGTTTAGCATCTGTTTATTTGGAGGAACTCTCGATCTCATGCAGCATGAATATTTTACAGTTTAGTAGCCACCCCATGCATTTACAATAGAGTTGAAATATTCTATGGTGGAACAGATTATACTGAACACCGATGAAAGAAAATATGGAGGTCAAGGGATCATAAAGGAAGAACAGTATCTTCAACGAACCATTAGCAGAAGGTAGTTATAAACTTCCCCGAATAATCTTGTCATATTTTACAGCAACAAGTAACAACCTACCATCTGAATTTTTTCAGGGTTGATGGTCTACGAAACTGCGTAGATGTTCCACTGCCTAGTAGGACTGCGCAGGTTGGTAAACTTGGATGCAGTTACTCTTGTTATCATTGTTTGGAGTTTGAATCGATAGCAACCTTTCCGCCATGATCTTAAACCTTGGCATCGCGTATTTGTGTTAACATTTGTGCAAGCAAAGACTAGAACTCCATTTAACAGAATCCAAGTTCAGCCAAATGTTCTAGTAAATGCAATATTTCAGTTTTTGAATTTTTTACCCTACTTGGCTTTCAATTCCTGCAGGTGTACAAATTGAGTCGAATTTTACGAATATGAGGATGCTTTGCATTCTCAAAGAAGCTTGATCTGCAAAGCCTCAACGAACCAAAGCTAGTTCCAGTCGCTAATCCATCAAATCTGCTGTCACTGCGTGCTACCAACAGCAAAAGTTGCAGGTGAAGTTCATAGTATGTTGGCAACCAAAGCAGAAGCTGAGAAGGGAAGAATTCTATTTCCCAGAAACAGAATGTGATTGGCTACCTAAATCAGAAGCTTGTTCATGTTAATCTGGAATATAAGAGAGACTATCTATAAATTGAACGCGGGACTTAATCTAGTCGGCTTATGCAACCCTTTTACGAACTGGTTTCCAGTAGGTTCAATTCAGAGTTCAAATCTTAGCATCAGCATTCTTTGTACCAAAAAGAAGTCTATAAACTGAGAATCTGAAACCATACTTCAGCTGTGAACTTTAGCCCTTTTGTCCTAAGCTCCCGATTCAAGCAGGAGGAATGTATTGGTTTGTAAAAGTATATGCATTGCTTAGTACTATTGTTTTGTCTCTCCACTTTCTAATTTCTATCCTAGCAATTTTTTTTTTGGTTTAAATTTAAGAGTAAAATCTAACAATTTATAAGATACGGTACCAATAACTGAGAGAATATGTTAATTTAGGCAAATAATTGACATCAATATTTAAATAAAAGTGTTGGTACAAAAATTATTTATTATTATCAAGTTTTATTTTGAATATTCTTTTCCATGTTATTAAGTTTGTAACAAATTATCATGCCATGCAATTATAATAATTTCATAAATTTTGAACGTATCAAGTTGTCATGAAATAATTATTGTGCGAAACAGAAATTAAAAAAGCAATAAATTTAAAGCTATATCAATTTTAAAATTAATCATAATTTTTTAAATAAAAATAAAAGATATTTTAATAGCTAAAATTTGTATTTAATTTTTCCGAATTTGAATTCGTTAAAAAGTTATTAAAAATATGAAATCATTAAAATCAACGTAAATAAAATTTATTTAAAATTAAAATTATTAAAATATATAATGCTTTAAAAATATGTTTATTACAAGGCAAGATGGCTAAAGCAGATTACACTCCTGCCCTTCAACAACCGCTTCAAAGTTTTGAACTTTCTTCTCCGATGAACCAATCCTTCCGTCAAGTCCACACGGTCGCCCACGGTCATACAGAATTCCATGCCCCCCCAATCTCCAACAACCACGTCATCACCACCACCTCCTCTTCTGAAATGGAAGCCTCGATAGCCGCCGTGGAGAAGATCCTCAACTACAATTTCCGAAACAAACGCCTTCTCGAAGAAGCTTTGACGCACTCCTCTTCCTCCGAGTCGACGTCGTATCAACGGCTCGAATTCGTCGGCGACGCCGCGCTGGGTCTGGCGCTTACTAACCACGTTTTCTTGGCTTACCCGGAGCTTGATCCCGGGCTGCTTTCGTTGATTCGAGCAGCTAATATCAGCACCGAGAAACTCGCTCGCGTTGCCATCAAACACCGCCTTTTCCAGTTCGTCCGACACAATGCCATTGGTCTCGAGCATAAGGTAATTTCTCACCTGTTGTCTTTCGAACATGAAAATTTAGAATAAATAAATAAACTTTCCATTGATTTCATGTTAATGTTTTCTTCAATTTTCTGTCTTTTCCTAGAAATTCTAGAAAATTGAATTTGAAATTTTATTATTCTGTTAAAATGGAGAGAATTTGATATAAACAATAGATGCTAATGTTCTCAAATTTCTTTCATTGTTTCTAAACAGTCTGTTCAATCAAAAGATATAATAATACATTCTTGGAATTAGGCTTTTGAGCATAATTGAGGTTTTGTTATGTTACTATATAGGTTAGGGAGTTTGCCGAGATGGTTAGTCAAGAAGATGATCCATTGTCATACGGTGGGTCAGTGAAAGCACCAAAGATCTTAGCTGACATTGTAGAATCTGTGGCTGCTGCTGTCTATGTTGACATCAATTTCGATCTAACAAAGCTGTGGGTGGTATGTAGTTTACTGTTTTATATTGTTCGTGTTTGAGTTGTCTAAACAAGTTTTTAAGAGTTTGTGAAGTTGAGGTTTAAGGAATTGGTATTGTATGTTTGCAGATCTTTAGAGGTTTATTGGAACCTATAGTTACATTAGAGCATGTGAAGCAACAGCCCCAACCGGTAACGCTGCTGTTCGAGTTTTGCCAAAAACAAGGGAAGCTTGTTGACATTAAGCACTGGAAGAAAGGGTTGAAAAATATTGTTAGTGTTCATGTGGATGGGATGTTTGTTGCCTCTGGTTCTTCTGAGCAAAAGGAAATTGCAAGGCTTAATGCCGCGAGGGGAGCTTTGCATAAGTTGTCGAAATCCATGCCTGTTGATGTCGATGCATTCAGGGTTGACTGGATGAATGGGTCTTTTGAGATTGAAGGAGCAAAACAGAAGTTGCACGAGCTCTGCAGCAAGAAAAAGTGGCCCAAGCCTACTTATAAGTACGAATTCTACTTTCTTTTGAATCTTTGGGAACTTTTTTAGGGATATACATGCATTAATGAACTGTTCTCTCTAGCAGATTCTCACTTACAGATCCCTTATATATGCTAGTTTGCACTTTTCCTTCACCCATAAAAAGAGTAGATTATTAGATGGACAAGAACATGTAGTAGGGTTTTTTTATTCAACTAACTGGCTTACAACGTGATGCAAGATAAAAGCAATGATCCATATAATAGTGCATGTTAGAGTCCTTTGCAGTTTTTCTTTGACCATTAGTGATTACGTAGAATCAGAGGCATGAAGCAACTTAAAAAACCAGAATCGTATACCTGATATCTCCGAGAGTACTGAGTGGCAAGATAGAAATTCATGCAATAAACAATGTTAATCGCAACATGAAAATAAGACACTATTAAAAGAAGAAAATAGGACACATAGTATTACTTAGAGAAGTTGCTTGTATTGTTTTATCATGATTCTATGTTGAAGGAATACTGGGTTCCAAGTTCACATATTGTTCATCATCTTTGATGTCTATGTTCGTTCCCTATTTGCCTTTTTTTATAAAATATTCTCACTTGTTGTCGATTTTGTTAGTTCTTCTGCCTTCTATCTTGTAAAATATCTATTCCTTCATCCATGTTGCTTCAACTTTCAGACTAGAGAAAAATGAAGGTCGCCCGCATGAGAAGAAGTTTGTATCTTCAGTTAAAATCCCAACTGCAGATGGTACACTTTTTATCACAGGGGATGAAAAGTCCAGAGTAAAAGAAGCCGAGAACTCTGCAGCTTCCTCTATGATTCGAGCCCTCCAAGATTCCGGCTATCTGCCATTCTGATGATCCTCACACTACGAAAATCTGTATCATAACAGGTAATTCTTCTTGTATGCTGTAGCATCCAACAATACAGAAAAAGATTCAATCTCCGAACTATCTGTGTCGGTCTAGCTTATATGAAGTTCAGAAAGACACAGATGACTTCCGGGAAACAAGGGTTCAGGAAAGCCGAGAATTTCACCTTGATTTGATGTCTCTCTGCTTGTTTGTTGTAACTGGAAACACATTCGTTGTAGAATCTCATCAAAATTCAGATTTAAAAATTATATATGATATTGTGACATTCCCCCAAGGGATGATGATTCTTGTATCCATACAATTTTCAACTTTTCATACATGCTTTATTATTATAGCTAATGATCAACATAACCAGTTACAACCATCCAATTAGATTCGGTAATTTGTACAAAAAATTCATGTTCAAATTCTGTCAAGTTGTATTCATATCATGTAAAATGTAAAGATTGTATTAAAGTTCATATAATAATTTTTATCAAATTTTAATCCGTATCAATTTTATATTTTTTGTGTCGATTTTGAGATTATTGAGTTTTCATTCAATGCATCAATTTGAATTGTGTCGTTTTCAGGGTTATCGTATCTTCATTCAGTGCATCAATTGGAATTTAGTGTCTTACAAACAAAGTGGAAAATGGGTTTTTTTTTTTTTTTAACTGATAACTTTGAACCACATTCTGTTTAAACTCTTTGAAGTCTTTAATTTCCTTTAAACTCTTTTAAAGTCTTTACTTTCCTTCCGTAAAGAACATTTTTGGTGCCGAAAGTCTAAAACCTTTTCTTTGTAAAGTCTAAAACTTTACCAAGCATCTGATTTATAAGATGGTAATATTGTGTGAAAATAATATTAAAAATATAAATTTAAATTTTTATGAGTCCGATATGACACAATGCACAAACGCTATAGCTACTTGTAAGCACCGAACAGTTAATCTTCGGACAAGTATTTAAACAATCCAAACATTTAACTGCTTCAGTCCTAAGCAAATTCTCAAAATTCCATCACAACAGTACTTCAATATGAACAACCACTTCTCTCATCTCGATGACGGCGTCTCCGCCGACGTCGAAACGGCGTCTGCTTTTCAAATGGCGGTTGCCATGGTGCTCCTAGCTTTGATTTTGCAAGTCTTTTGGCGTTGCTGTTGCTCATGTTACTATGATCATGTTAAGAACTATCTTTGTTTTTCTTTTTCCTCCGCCTGCGACATGGAGCCGTCGAAGATCGCTGCCGTGGAGAGTATTCTAAACTACACGTTCAAAAACAAAACCCTCCTCGTGGAAGCTCTGACTCACTCTTCATTCAGCGAAAACGTGTCGTATGAAAGACTTGAGTTCCTCGGGGACGCCGCGCTTGGCTTAGCTGTTGCTACCCATTTCTTTCGCTTGAAGCAGCGGAAGCTGACCCCCGGCCAGCTGACAAAGCTCCGAGAAGACAGCGTATGCAACGAGAGACTCGCGCGCATGGCGGCTGTGCGTGGACTTTACCGTTTCGTCAGGAGAAAAAACACTGCACCTCTTGACCACGATGTATTGAAACTGTTTTCTTTGTTCAATTTTGCCATGTTTAATAACTCTGAAGTATTAACTGACAAGGGTTTTGTTTTTGTTTTTGTTTTTGTAAGGTTGACGAGTATGAAGAGGCTGTGAAACATGGACATGATCAAAACATTACAGTTACATATCCAGACATTCTGGCTGATATTGTGGAGTCTCTGGCAGGCGCTGTTTATTTGGATGCCAATTTTGATCTAAAAAAACTGTGGATGGTGCGTATTTTAGTTTCTCTTCTATGACTTTTTTTTCCTTGATATCGGTTTAGTAGTTTGATACTGTGAATCTAGAACTGTAATTTAGCTGGAGACTATTTAGTATCAAACTGAGTTCATGTGAATTAGAAAATTTGAAGCGTTACTGGAGTAGTTTGAGTTCAAGCTTGATATGAAAATAAACGAATCAAACTCAAGCTATCATCGAGAACACCGGTAGCTTGACTCGTTTACATTCTAATTGTGATCGAATTGTTCTATCACAATCCGTCACGGCACTTAATATTTCATTCCAAAGATCTGTTTCGATTTCTCTCAATCGTCACCCGACACAATCTGTTTTGTTTCTTCAACATTTTCTTGCAAATGAACTCAGTTACTAAGTACTGATTATGTGGCTTAATTTGGAGTTGAGATTTAAGCAAAATTGTTTTGATATGTTGCCAGATCTTCAGAGATATATTGGAGGTGGATGAAATTACGCTGCCAAAGGATGAAGATGATGGATCTTCCGAGATCACTGGAGCACAAGACAAGTTGTATGGACTATGTGGCAAGAGAAAGTGGCAAAACCCTGTTTACAGGTATCAAATTCTTTCACACAGATTGACATTTAAGTCTTAGTCTGAATTGCTACAATAACAGCTAGCCATGCATAAGATTACAGGGTCAGTTAGTACAAGGAAAAAAAGGCACTTTCTCGGGAAAATATGAGACATGCTTGATAGTATGTCTTATTTGCAGGAGTGTCTTATTACCTTGGTAACAAGATCAAATAAAATCTTGCTTACTATCAATATTGGACTAAGATTCATTTCTACCAAAGAGAAAGCCTTGGCCTAATTGCAATGTTCTTTTTTCGATTTCAATTATATATCCTGTTTCATTTGTAGGACTAAAACATGAGAAACAGATAAGAACAATAGAAAGATTGGTTAAAGAAATACTGGATCAAGTGGTAGTTAATCATGGTTGAAATGCTCATAGATTGATGCAATGTTTTGTGATTTCCCATCTTAATTTCAAGCATATGTTCATCCCTTCATTTCTGGCCTTTTGTTGCTATAATTTGCAGGCAAGTAAAAGTTGGAGGTTGCGAACACGAGAAGAAATATGTATATTTAGTTGAAATCAGAATTGGAAATCATATACTCAGCAAGACTGGTGATGAAAAATCTTCTGTAAAGGATGCCAGGAACTCTGCAGCTTACCTTTTCATTTGTTCCTACAAGAATCTGCTGCTTGCTTAGAGGATCTCATCTATTAGAAGTATGTTATTCTAGTTCGTTCCCTACAAGAATCTGCTGCTTACCTTTTAATTTGTTCCCTACAAGAAATATGTAAGTCTGTTGCTTTCTTTGAGGATCACAACCACTAGATGGCTATGTTTGTTAAACGTATAGCTGAAAGCTCAAAATGGGCTTGAAAAACTTGTATTATATTTAGTATAGTTCGATATATAGGCAAGGCAGCTTTAGATTGTAAAATCTGCATTACCTTGAATAATAAATCTGTTAGTTTGAGAATTTGTGACATTCTGATATTGAGGAATCATGGTTCTTGGCATCTATAAAACAGAAATTTCTGCTATTTAAACTATCTGGGATTCTTGTTGGCCCAACTTGCTGTGTCTTGAAGATGATCATGTTTTTATTCATCAATTAAAGGGAGTCATGCTTCGAAGAAGTCGCATAGCTTCAACAAGGGTCTTACTGAATCTGTCTAAATTGATCTTTAGATCTTGGCCATCAACATACACAGACCTGAATGCATAGTAACCCTTGGAGAGTGTAGAGTTCGGATCTGTAATGACAGGGTGGTTTCTGCCATAAGTGTCAATGAGAGAGCTTTCCTCTGGTTCAACCTTGTACTCCAAGTATCGGATGCCCATTTCCTTTGCTGGTTCTCCGAAGTAGTTGGCTGCAGCCCATTCAATTGCCAGTGGCACCACTTGAACCATCACTGCACCGTTGGGCAAAAACATTTCATTTGTTAGGCCTGCACCATGAGCTCCAACCATGACACTACAGGAGTTCACCACCTCAGCAAACTTGTCTAAGTTTGACATCCTGCCAGGGTCTGCTCTAATGACTTGAAACCCTAGTTCCTTCATCATTTCCACCATTTCATCTTCATTCAGAAACCTTCTTGTTTTGCGGCGCGATATAAGCATCAGCACTGGCTTTTGAATCTCAGACACATGCTTTATTTTCAGATTGTATGATTCTCTTAGGAACTGTCTGAAATCAAACATGGAATAACCTCCCGGAATTTCGGTAGTGTTGAGGGCTAAATTGTCATGATACTTAAGCCCTATTACAGCCCCTGGAAAGCAGTGAACACTTCCATCTGCTTCAGGATTTATGACCTCATACCTAGACAAGTGAGAAAGGATTCTGTTGTACTTTTGAACCCACCAAGGCTGGAAGTCAGTGATGACAAACTGTAGGCGGGTTTGGAAATGGCGGCAAGTGATGAATAAAGGGAGAATAATCTCATTGAACTCGTGAAACGCGTTTCCCGTGAAGCCTCTGGAAGAGAAGACCACAGCTGTGACATTGTAATTGAAACTGCAAGCTGGTGGATTGGTGTTTCCGTGCAGTATCTGAACTGGTGTCACAAGTTTCATGGCAGTTTCATCCTCCTTCCTTGCATATGGCTGAACAATTCTCTTAACTAGAGGCTGATCAGATGGCACATAAACAGTCAATGTTTTGTTATCAATCCTTACTGGTTTATTTGCAATGCATAGTTCTGAATGAAGATCAGTATGGCAAGAAAATACTTTTTGAGTCAAGCTGAGCTCGATCATCTCCTGTTCCATTGAACACAAGATTCAAACTTTCAGGTATTTTAATATGCATTCTGAATGTGAATTTTCATGCAAGTTAGTGCAAATTAAATTCTAATAATGCAAGAGATGAACAGAGGAACCTCTAACAAGTCTTCTTAACAGAAATTCTTGAGAATCAACTGCATCAACAATGATTCTTTCCCTGCTAAGATTGAGATTGCCTCTTGAATTCAATAACAGCTGCCCCCCTTCATTTCCAATCAGACAAGTTAAACACAAACAAATCTAAAAGAAATGGCAAGATTAGCCAAACCATATGAATTGCTAGAAGATGATTACATGACTGAAATTGGATGCCTTGTGATGGAAAAACAGTAGCGTACACCAGAACAATCAAAACCAAAGAGATTGCTAGAGTCGTACAATTCACCAGCCTTCTTGGTTCCTTCTCCATCATCTTTCACCTGAAAAAAACCAGTATGTTGCTAATGTATGTGTTAACCTATTTGTATGATTGTATCTTTCTATGGTAGACTCAACCATTGACAAAGAAACTTCAGCTGCATTGGTGAATTATGTTCTGCACAAGTTCCACTAAGAAAAATTAGTCATATAGCTATTATTATATTTTATTCTATGGTGTTTTGTGGCTAATTTTTATTGAATATGCTTGTTAGTTTCTGACCATGAGATTAAGAAGATTTATAAATTATCACATAAAAGACTGATTACAGGCTTTCATTCCATGGTTCCCACTCTTTGACATAGTTATTTACTATAAAATGAAAAATAAAAAAATATGCACATTACAAATCATACCATAAATTTGTTTGTTAATTATAGGACACAACCAACCAACACTATTTATAAGCATTTGGTGGCTGAGGAGTCCAAAAAGGAATGTTTTCTTCATAAAGGTTTAGACTTTTGATCAATTGGACCATAGGGTCAATGAGGGCTGCTAGCGGGCAAAGTTTTCTAATTTCATAATTAACCTTAAAATAGAGCCCATTTCCCACTAGAGGCCTAAGAAGATTGATTGGACTGTATTTTGATATTTTTATGTTTGTTTTTGTATTGTATTATTCGTATTATATTTAAAATTATCGCATCTATGCAATTTTACAGCAGTATCAACTTAAGAAATCAGTAAGTAAATTCTATCAAGAGAAATTCTAAACACATCCATTTTTTTTCACCACATATCCATTTTTTCTTTTATATGAACAGCATCACACTGAGTAAAGTAAAATAGGTTGTAGGAAGAAAAAAGATGAGTTTATTTAGAATTTATCTTCTATCAAATGATAGTCAAAAGCAGTGTCCAAGTAACTTCAATGACAACTTGACAACCAATCAACTTAAATTCATCGTGATTTGACTGAACTGTGCTTTACATCGAATAAAAGAAAACTGGGTAAAGAGAGGTTTTTTCAATGATCTTTGAGCGTGCATAACCTTGTGAAAGTACAACTATCACCTGACAAAGATTCAGACATACACCAAGCTCAAGTGAACAAAACAAAGCCTATGTCAATTCATGCTCCACTTGTCTCCGATGTTTTCGCATTATGTCTTGAGCTAAAATATGTAACAATGAGCTAGGTGTAAGCTGTAAATGATGCCATAAACAATATATAATTACATAGTACATTTCAATCTGAGAAGAAGAATGTGGGAGGCAATTTCACTGATGTAACGGCTTTACATCTTTCAAAACTTTAGCAAAACCATGAATCTGTTTGTCGAGGTCAGGATTTAGGGTAGACTTGATAATTCGTGTTTGTATTTCGTGATCGTGTCATGTAACATACAAAAATTTTGCCAAAATTGGTGTTGACACATCAAACACAACATTTTAGATTTTATTAAATTTATAAACAATTCTTATCGAATTTTAACTCACATCACTTTTGTATTTTCTTATTATTTTTGTATCGTATCATTGCGTCATACCTAAGATTGCGAGTTCTAATTTAGAATGGCTGTCTGCATCTGAAATTGCCACAAGAATACCAAAGGGAACCAGAAAAAGATAAGGATCCATGTTACAACGTCAGCTTGGACCCCCACAGCCACAGGTCACAAGAACACCAGTGGAATTTCTTGGTTTTAAAGGAAAATAGGAACGGATGAATGTCATTTTCCCCCACATAAACCAAAAGTAAAAAAAGGGGAAAACATTTATATGAAAGAAATTGTGGAAACATCTAAAATGATAAAATCTTAAAAGGGAACATGGAGATGAAGAAATTCCAGGCAAAATCTAGTTGAATTGCATTCTTTTTCAGACAAAGCATGTGACACTAGCATTCGGGTTACTATCAACTTGACAATTTGTTTCTACTAACATTTCTGGCAGACATCAAGCCTTGTTGCTTCCACAACAATAACCTTTCCTTTCTGATGAACTCAGTTCCTGGTAATGATACACTGGATCCCGTTGCCATACAACAGAAAAGCAAAGGATCAAGATTCACGTAGAGATATTGTGAGATTGTGTTATGATATATAAATGAAGATTTGAACATGTACTTGTAAAGCAATTTTTTTAGATAAAACTGTGAGATTTATTGTTCAAAACAAACAATATCTTGGAGAATGGGTACAGATCGGTCAAAGTCAGGAATTCACTGTGCATTTCATGAATGAGAGCCAGCACATCATTGTTTTGCATTGATTTGTATGGTTGACTATTAATTTCTAGTCCCGCAAGATCATTAGAAATGAAAAACTGAAAAAGAAGGATGAGAAACTGTTGATAACTACAGAAAAACCCAGTTGAAACTTCACTGAAAGCTTGTTAATGACTCAATTATACCATCAACATAGCTAAAGACTGTAGTGTTCTTGGGGACAGTTTCCTCTCCCTAAAACTTTTGCTTTGAGAACAGAAACTCAATGACTGGTTCCTCTTGACCCTGAGATTGGCATGGTATCTAACATGTGTCTAAGGATTCAGATATGTTGCTTTCAAGGAATAATTTCACGTGGTTTCAATACAGACAACTTTTTCTTAGATATTCAAGTTGTTTCTGATTGCTGTTGAAACATCTTTTCAACAACTAGGAAACTATTGCTGTGACTAATACATTGTGAACCATGGCAGGAAAGGAAGGTGCTTAGGATCAAACTTCAAGAACTGATATTGTTAGGATTTTTTCTCATCAAAGAGATGCTACAATATGCATATGAGAATATGCTCACTGAGATCTATGGAAAAATCCATAAATTCGTATCTATATTCATACAGCAATATAGTATGTGTACAAACTGCAGCTATGTATGATTTTTAGTTACATTGACACCTCAATATACCTGTTTGGATAGCAGGAAAATGAGAGAAAAACATGCATGATCCATACAAACCCAATGAAAGGAAGGACTCTGGAAATGGCTTAGTATAGTTTCCCACTGACCAATCATAGATATTAACCCCAAACCGATGATTCTAAACTGATGATAAACTTGGAAGGCTTTCTGATAAAACCCATGAATCCTCTTCCTAGACTCTTCCCTCTGCATCTAACTGCCTGTAGAAGTTGCCAATGAAAGTCTCAGCTTTTTCAAACAACTCTTCTTCTTCCTTGTGCTTCTGATCAACAGCTTCTGCTTCAGTCTCTTCACTTCCTATGAAGAAAAAGCTTGTACTGGAAGAACACTTCTTCACTGTATCCACCTTGACAGTCCCAACAATCTTCTCAGAGGCAGATTTCTCAACAACCCTAACTTTCTTCTCCTTGCTTGCAGAAGCAACCTGTTTCTGATCATCCTTGCTTTCAGCAGCCTTAGCTCCTTGTGTTGTCACTGGTTTTGCTGCAACATAAGCAGGCCTGGAAAACGCTGACAGCACCCCAGCTTCAGCTCCAATAGCTATAATCAGCAGATTGAGGACAAAGTAGAGATAGGCAGGCCTTAAGGATGAAGATAGAAGTGGTGCAATGAAAAGAAGTGCTGCTACAACGGCTAGCATTAGAATCTGAGACTTCTTGAAATTGTTCATGGCTACTTTAATGGAAAACAGCTTTGGGATTACCAGAAGTAGAGACTAAGAAGAAGCTTTTGAAGATATATATTTACACAAGAGAGTAATCAAAAGAGAGGAGATTCATTCATGGGATCTATAATTTTACTGATGGAGATGGATGCATAACTGTAAATGAATAATCAGTTGACTAAGTACAGAAGATATCTACGGCAGGAATTTGTTTGATTTTCTATTTGTGTTATTTCTTTTTCTTTGTCAAATTGACATCTTTTAATCTTAACCACAATGTCTTCTGTAAATTTCATTTTCAGGTCCCCACTAATGCAAAGGAAGCTTTACCTAATTGGATTGGGACATAAGAACAAGAATGTTAACTTGTTATAGTAGCTTCGCATTATCTCTCTTCCATTAAAAAAAGTCCTTATTTGCCAATAGAGCGTTAGCTTAGCATAGAGGACAAATATTTAGAAGTTAAGAGTTTGAGAAGGTTTAAACGCATAATATCCTCTTAAAATAGACTAATTTTTTTTTTAAAAATAATCATTATTTTATTAAATAATGCCAATATTAATCATTACCAAACTTCCAAACCCTTTTATTTTCTTAGGTAAATAGGTCCATATCTCCTTTGAAGACCATGATTTAGGGTTAAGATTCAATCACAAATGTGCATGCAGTTAAATCTAGGTTGATTTCAATGGCTCATCCACCCCATTTAATAAAAAAATATTGAATGTTGAACTATAAAATAACACATTATTATGAATTTCAGCTTGATTTGATGTATAGCTTAAATGAAGTTCAGAAAGACATAGTTGATTGCCCGGATAGAAGGGTTCAAGAAAGCTGAGAATTTCAGCTTGATTTGATGTCTCTCTGCTTGTTGTAACTGGAAACACGTTCATTGTGGAATCTCATGGAAATTCAGATTTAAAATTCAGATATTGTGACATTCCCCCAAGGATGATGATCCTTGTATCAATACAATTTTCAAGTTTTCATAATGTTTTGTCGAATCGTGTTTATTTAGTGTAAAAAATAAAAATTATGCTAAAATTTGTATTGATACACTAAACGAAAAATATTATTTTATTTTTGATTTTTTTTATATGATTTTTGTATTAAAATTTGTATTGATACACTAACGCTTTGCTTGATAAGATGTAAAGAAAGGAGTAAAAAAGAAAAATTAGTTAATCAAAAGATCATGTTTAACAACAACTTTTTTACTTTGTAGCTTAATCATTTGATTAATGAATTTTCTTTCCTCACTTTTTTCTTTCCATCATACCAAGTAAAGTCTAAAAGAAAAATATTTTTTTGTTTTGATTTTTTATATATGATTTTTATCAAATTTTAATCTTAATCAGTTATATGTTTTTTTGTGTTGTTTTTGAGATTATCCTGTCGTCTTCATTCAGTGTATCAGTTTGAATTTAGTGTCTTACAAAGAAAGTGGAAAAATGCTTCTTTTTTTTTTCCTGATAAGTTTGAGCCACATTCTACTCTCTTTAAAGTCTTTGATTTCCTTTAAACTCTTTAAAGTCTATACTCTCCGTAAAGAACATTTTTGGTACTAAAAGTCTAAAACTTTACCAAGTGTTTGACTCTTAAGTAAAATTTATAAACACATTATACGATTATATGATACAAAAATGATACGAATATAAAACAAGAAATGACATAAAATTATTTTTATGGAGTTAAAAACAATATTTTATATTTAATATTTTTTATGATATAGTTTATATTTAATCTGTTTACATAAATTTAAGTACGAAAATTTTATATTATGCAATATGCGTACGACATGACACTTAGGAGTGTTCATTCGAATCGAATTAATCGAATTATAAATTTTTACTTTCATTAATCGAACAAAAATTTATATTTTTAAATTAACCGAACCGAAATATAATTCGATTAATTTACCGAATTAACCAAACTTTATGCAAAATTATATAATTATATAAATTATAGTATATATTATATATATTATAATATTTTTATATTATATATATTATAGTGTATATTATATATATTGTAATATTATATATTATATTATATATAATATATTATACATATTATATGTAATATAATTCGGTTAATTCGATTAATCGAAATTAATTCGATTTTCGAACCGAATTAATCGATAATCAAAATTTTTTTTAAATTTTATTTTTATTAACCGATCAAATTGAATTTAGTAATCGATCGATTAATCGAATTAAATTCGATCAATTGGATAACCGAATTTCTTTTAAACTATGAATACCCCTAATGACATTCAGCAAAAACACTAAATCTACTTTTAAGCACCTAACAGTTAATCTTCGGACAATTATTTAAACAATCCAAACATTTAACTGCTGCAGTCCTATGCAAATTCTCAGAATTCCATCGCAGTAGTACTTCAATATGAACCACCACTTCTCTCAACTCGATGACGGCGTCTCCGCCGACGTCGAAACGGCGTCTGCTTTTCAAATGGCTGTTGCCACGGTGCTTCTCGCTTTGTTTTTGCAAGTCTTCTGGCGTTACTGTTGCTCATGTTACTGTAATCATGTAAAAACTATCTTTGTTCTTCTTCTTCCTCCGCCTGGGACATGGAGCCGTCGAAGATCGCTGCCGTGGAGAATATCCTAAATTACAAGTTCAAAAACAAAGCCCTCCTCGTGGAAGCTGTGACTCACTCTTCGTTCAGCGAAAACATGTCGTATAAAAGACTTGAGTTCCTCGGAGACGCCGCGCTTGGCTTAGCGGTTGCTACCCATTTCCTTTGCTTGAAGCAGCGGAAGCTGACCTCTGGCCAGCTGACAAAGCTCCGAGAAGACGCTGTATGCAACGAGAAACTCGCTCGCATGGCGGCTGTGCGTGGACTTTACCGATTCGTCAGGAGAAAAAACACTGCTTCTCTTGACCAAGATGTATAGAAACTATTTTCTTTGTTCAATTTTGCCATGTTTAATAACTCTGAAGTATTAACTGACAAGGGTTTTGTTTTTGTTTTTGTAAGGTTAAGGAGTATGAAGAGGCAGTGAAACCTGGACATGAGCAAAACATTACAGTTACATATCCAGACATTCTGGCTGATATTGTGGAGTCTCTGGCAGGCGCTGTTTATTTGGATGTCAATTTTGATCTAAAAAAACTGTGGATGGTGCGTATTGTATTTTCTCTTCTATGACTTTTTTTTTCCTTGATATCGGTTTAGTAGTTTGATTCTGTGAATCTAGGACTGTAATTTAGCCGGAGACTATTTAGTATCAGACTGAGCTCATGTTAATTAGAAAATTTGAAGTGGGTTCAATGAGATTAGTTTTTGACACTCAATTTGACTTGATAAAATATTTAAACGGTTCGAATTTGACTCAATAGCTCAAACTCAATTCATTAAACTCGATTTATCATTTGCCTACTATATATTATGAGATTAAAATGATCAATAATAAAATATAAAAAATATATATATTAAAAAATTTGATTAGGCTAGTGAGCTGCTCGAGCAGTTATTAATAGATTCAGGCTCATTTCGACTTGTTCCTGGAGTAGTTTGAGTTCAAGCTCGATTTGAAAATAAACAAATCAAACTCAAGCTATCATCGAGAACTTGAGTAGCTTGACTCATTTACATTCTAATTGTCACAATCCATCACGGCACTTAATATTTCATTTCAAAGATCTGTTCCAATTTCTCTCAATCCTCACCCAACCCAATCTGTTTTGTTTGTCTTCAACATTTTCTTACAAATGAACTCAGTTACTAAGTATTGATCATGTAGCTTAATTTGGAGTTGAGATTTAAGCAAAATTGTTTTGATATGTTGCCAGATTTTCAGAGATGTATTGGAGGTGGATGAAATTACGCTGCCAAAGGATGAAGGTGATGGATCTTCCGAGATCACTGGAGCACAAGACAAGTTGTATGGACTATGTGGCAAGAGAAAGTGGTAAAACCCTGTTTACAGGTATCAAATTCTTACACACAGATTGACGTTTAAGTCTTAGTCTGAATTGCTACAATAACAGCTAGCCATGCAGATCAGTTAGTACGAGGAAAATAAGGCACTTTCTCGGGAAAATATGAGACATGCGTGATAGTATGTCTTGTTTGCAGGAGTGTCTTATTACCTTGGTAACAAGATCAAATAAAATCTTGCTTAGAACCAATATTGGACTAAGATTCATTTCTAACAAGGAGAAAGGCTTGGCCTAATTGCAAAGTTCTTTCTCCAAATTCGATTATATATCCTGTTTCATTTCTAGGACTAAAACATGAGAAACAGATAAGAACAGTAGAAAGATTGGTTAAAGAAATACTGGATCAAGTGGTAGTTAATCATGGTTGAAATGCTCATAGATTGATGCAATGTTTCGTGATTTCTCATCTTAATTTCAAGCATATGTTCATCCCTTCATTTCTGGCCTTTTGTTGCTATAATTTGCAGGCAAGTAAAAGTTGGAGGTTGCGAACACGAGAAGAAATATGTATATTTAGTTGAAATCAGAATTGGAAATCATATACTCAGCAAGACCGGTGATGAAAAATCTACTGTAAAGGATGCCAAGAACTCTGCAGCTTACCTTTTCACTCGTTCCCTACAAGTATCTGCTGCTTGCTTGGAGGATCACATCTATTAGAAGTATGTCATTCTAATTCGTTCCCTACAAGAATCTGGTGCTTATCTTTTAATTTGTTCCCTACAAGAAATATGTGATTCTGTTGCTTGCTTCAAGGATCACAACTACTAGATGGCTATGTTTGTTAAACGTATAGCTGTAAGCTCGAAATCGATTTGAAAAACTTGTATTCGATTTAGTATAGTTCAAGATATAAAGGCAAGGCAGCTTTAGATTACCAAGTCTGCATTACCTTGAATAAAAAATCTGTTAGTTTGAAAATTTGTGGTATTCTAATATGGAGGAAGCATGTTTCTTGCATCTATAAAACAGAAATTTCTGCTATTTAAACTATCAGGGATTCTTGTTCTCTCAACTTGCTTTGCATCTCAAAGATGATCGCATTCACATTCATCGATCAAAGGGAGTTGTGCTTCCAAGAAGTTGCATAGCTTCAATGAGGGTCTTTCTGAATCTGTCTAAGTTGATCTTTAGATCTTGGCCATCAACATACACAGACCTGAATGCATAGTAGCCCTTAGAGGTTATAGAGTTTGGATCAGTAATGACAGGGTGGTCTCTGCCATAAGTGTCAATGAGAGAGCTTTCCTCTGGTTCAATCTTGTACTCCAAGAATTGGACGCCCATTGCCTTTGCTGGTTCTCCAAAGTAGTTGGTTGCAGCCCATTCCATTGTCAGTGGCACCACTTGAACCATCACTGCACCATTGGGCAAAAATACTTCATTTGTTAGGCCTGCACCATGAGCTCCAACCATGACACTACAGGAGTTCACCGCCTCAGCAAGTTTGACATCGTGCCAGGGTCTGCTCTAATGACTTGAAACCCTAGTTCCTTCATCATTTCCACCATTTCATCTTCATTCAGAAACCTTCTAGTTTTGCGGTGCGATACAAGCATCAGCACTGGCTTTTGAATCTCAGACACATGCTTTATTTTCAGATTGTATGACTCTCTTAGGAACTGTCTGAAATCAAACATGGAATAACCTCCTGGCATTTCGGTAGTGTTGAGGGCTAATTGTCATGATACTTAAGCCCTATTACAGCCCCTGGAAAGCAGTGAACACTTCCATCTGCTTCAGGATTTATGGCCTCATACCTAGACAAGTGAGAAAGGATTCTGTTGTACTTTTGAACCTGTTGTAAACGTGCCTCATCAACTGCATTATGCAAACATGGGCTGTTATCATGTGGAGATATGCATTGAAAGTGGTCATGTCTTACCAAGTTTTTAGGATGTTTGTAGTGGGTTAGTGGTGTTTATTTATGGCTTGCTAATAGGAAGATCATGCCTTGTAATTAGGAGTTATTTCAGTTTTTTGTTAAATTTTTTTTTGTATTTAAAGAAGATGCAATGAATGAAGTAGTATATCATTTTTTTCTGTTTCAACATTCTTATTGTTCCTTAATTTTCTTAAACTTTGCCTCTCTAAAAACCCAACAAAATTGGTATCCGAGCCTGTTTTCTTGAGGGACCTGTGAGTTGAGTGAATCCAAACACAAACCCAAAACACAATCCTCTTCAAGAATGGAAACTGAAACCAATTTCTCCCAAATTTCACCATCAATTTTTTATGGTGAAAACTACCAAGCTTGGGCTGTTAAAATGACAGTCTATCTAGAAGCGTTAGATCTTTGGGAAGCTATAGAGGAAGACTATGAGGTGCCCCCATTGCCTACAAATCCTACGGTGGCTCAAATGAAGACTCACAAAGAGAAGAAGACAAGGAAGTCCAAAGCTAAAGCCTGCCTATTCTCTGCTGTTTCAAGCACCATATTTACAAGAATTATGAATTTGGAGTCAGCAAAAAGTATCTGGGACTACCTCAAAAAGGAGTACCAAGGAAATGAAAGAACCAAAAATATGCAGATACTCAACCTGATCAGGGAGTTTGAAATGCTGAAAATGAAGGAGATAGAAACCATCAAAGAGTACTCTGATAAGTTGTTGGGCATAGCAAATAAGGTGAGGTTGCTTGGTAAGGACTTCTCTGATGATCGAATTGTGCAAAAGATTCTTGTAACTGTGCCCGAAAATATGAGTCAAAAATTTCTTCATTAGAAGAATCTAAAGATCTATCAAGTATTTCCTTGGCAGAGTTAGTGAATGCATTGCAGGCACAAGAACAAAGGAGAATGATGAGGAAAGAAGAATCAATGGAGGGTGCTTTTCAAGCAAAGACAGAAAACTCAGGAGGAGGTAAAGACATGAAGAACAACAAGCTCGGCAACAATGCAGGCAACAACAAAAGCAAGGATCGAACTTATCCACCTTGCCCACACTGCAAGAAAACCAATCATCCACAGAAGAAGTGCTGGTGGAGGCCAGATATTCAATGCAGAAAATGTGGTCAGATTGGGCACATGGAGAAAATTTGCAAGTCGCAAAAGCATGAAGAGGAAGCAAATGTTGCTGCTGAACAATATCAGGAGGAGCAGTTGTTCGTTGCATCATGCTTTACAACAAACAGCAGTTCCAGTGACTCTTGGCTTATTGATAGTGGTTGCACAAACCACATGACAAATGATCATGAGCTTTTTAAAGAACTTGATAAAACTGACATTTCCAAGGTGAGGATTGGAAATGGTGAATACATCTCAGTCAAGGGCAAAGGAACAGTGGCTATAGAAAGCCTAACAGGTTTGAAATACATTACTGATGTTTTATATGTGCCTGACATTGATCAAAATCTGCTTAGTGTTGGCCAATTGATTGAAAAAGGCTTCAAAGTCATATTTGAAGACAAATGGTGTTTGATCAAAGACGTACAAGGAAGAGATGTATTCAGGGTGAAAATGAGAGCAAAAAGCTTTGCTTTGAATTTAATGGAGGAGGAGCAGATGAAACATAATTTGGTGAAAGGAGTTCTGTTGCTGGAGGACAAGGTAGTTGATTGTGTGGCCTGTCAATATGGCAAACAAGCTAGAAAACCTTTCCCGCAAACAACATGGAGAGCAACACACAAGCTGCAACTATTGCATACAGATGTTGGAGGACCTCAGAAAACGCCCTCTTTGAATGCATGGGTGGAAAATCAAAGTGGTTGTAAGATACAGAAGATAGGATTTGATAATGGGAAAGAATATACAAATGACATGTTTGACAAGTTTTGTGAAGAAGCTGGTATTGAACACCAACTCACAGCTCCTTACACCCCACAACAAAATGGTGTAAGTGAGAAAAAAAAATCGAAGCATTATGGAAATGACAAGGTGCATGCTACATGAGAAGGAGTTGCCAAAGAAATTGTGGGCAGAGGCTGCTAACACTGCTATTTTCTTGCCGAATAGGCTGCCAACTAGAGTAAAAAGAGACAAGCTTGATAAGAAGGTAGAACCAGGAGTTTTTATTGGATATCGCAACTCTTCCAAGGCTTACAGAATTTTCCAACCACAGAATGGAAGAATTCTGGTAAGTCGAGATGTGAAGATCGAGGATCAAATTGCAGATGTGTTAACTAAGGCTTTACCAAAAGCCAGATTTGAAATGTTAAGAGACAAATTAGGCCTCTATAGCTACTAAGGCAAGGAGGAGATTTGTTGGCAACGTGCCTTAGTGCTTCAGTTAAGTAGTTGCTCAATAATTGGTCAATAGACCAAGTCTTTAAGAGATGTTTTTCTGTTATGGCTTAATGTTAGGAGGACATGGTATTATGTTAGGAGTATTGGCATGAATTTAGGAAGATATTTTTTATTTCTATTATGTTTCAGCTCTATATAAAGAGCAATGATGTAAATAACCATGTGCTTGCAGATATACAAAAAGCTCTTTCTTTTCCTTACCTTATTATATTTTTCACATACCTTTCTGATATTTTCTGCCTTGTTTCTGCCAGGCAACAGAACCCACCAAGGCTGGAAGTCAGTGATGACAAATTGTAGGCGGGTTTGGAAATGGCGGCAAGTGATGAATAAAGGGAGAATAATCTCATTGAACTCGTGAAACGCGTTTCCTGTGAAGCCTCCGGAAGAGAAGACCACAGCTGTGATATTGTGAGTGAAACTGCAAGCTGGTGGATTGGTGTTTCCATGCAGTATCTGAACTGGTGTCACAAGTTTCATGGCAGTTTCATCCTCCTTCCTTGCTTATGGCTGAACAATTCTCTTAACTAGAGGCTGATCAGATGGCACATAAACAGTCAATGCTTTGTTATCAATCCTTACTGGTTTATTTGCAATGCATAGTTCTGAATGAAGATCAGTATGGCAAGAAAATCCTTTCGAGTCAAGCTGAGCTCGATCATCTCCTGCTCCATTGAACACAAGGTTCAAACTTTCAGGTATTTTAATATGCTTTCTGAATGTGAATTTGCATGCAAATTAGCAGAAATTAAATTCTAAAAATGCAAGTGATGAACAGGGGAACCTCTAGCAAGTCTTCTTAACAGAAATTCTTGAGAATCAACTGCATCAACAATGATTCTTTCCCTGCTGAGATTGAGATTGCCTCTTGAATTCAATAACAGCTGCCCCCCTTCATTTCCAATCAGACAAGTTAAACAAATCTCAAAGAAATGGCAAGATTAGCCAAACCATATGAATTGCTAAAAGATGATTACATGACTGAAATGGGACGCCTTGTGATGGAAAAACAGTAGCATAAACCAGAACAAACAAAACCAAAGAGATTGCTAGAGTTGGATAATTCACCAGCCTTCTTGGTTCCTTCTCCATCATCTTTCAACCTGCAAAAAACCACTATGCTGCTAATGAATGTGTTAACCTATTTGTATGATTGTATCTTTCTATGGTAGACTCAAACATTGACGAGGAAACTTCAGCTGCATTGGTGAACTATGTTCTGCACAAGTTCCGCTAAGAAAAATTAGTCATATAGCTACGATTATATTTTTATTCTATGGTGGTTTGTGCTAATTTTTTTTGAATTTGCTTGTTGGATTTTGACCATAAGATTAAGAAGATTTATAAATTATCACATAAAAGACTGCTTACAGGCTTTTATTCCATGGTTCCCACTCTTTGACATAGTTATTTACTATAAAATGAAAAATAAAAAAGTATGCACATTACAAATCGTACCATAAAATTGTTTGTTAATCATAGAATACAACCAACCAAAACTATTTATAAGCATTTGGTGGCTGAAGAGTCCAAAAAGGGATGCTTTCTTCATATCAATTGGACCATAGGGTCAATAAGGGCTGCTAGTGGGGCAAAGTTTTCTAATT
This sequence comes from Heritiera fomes, assembly GCA_032173925.1. NCBI lineage: Eukaryota > Viridiplantae > Streptophyta > Magnoliopsida > Malvales > Malvaceae > Heritiera > Heritiera fomes. The sequence continues at coordinate 3,429,989 of JAPDPM010000023.1, read as the reverse complement.
TCACAATTAACCTTAAAATAGAGCTCATTTCTCACTAGAGGCCCAGGAGGATTAATTAAACTGAATTTTAATATTATCGTGTCATGTTTAAAATTATCATATTTATGCAATTTTGCAGCAGCATTAGTTTGAGAAACCAGCAAGCAAATTATATCAAGAAAAATTCTAAACACACTCATCTTTTTTAACCACAGACCCATTTTTTCTTTTATATGAACAGTATCACATTAAGTAAAATAGGGTGCAGAAGAAAAATGAGTGAATTTAGAATTTCTCTTCTATCAAATGATAGCCAAAAGCAGTGTCCAAGTAACTTCGATGACAACTTGACAACCAATCTACTTAATTTCATCATGATTTGACTGAACTGTGCTTTACATTGAATAAAAGAAAACAGGGTAAAGAGACAGGTTTTTTAACAGACAAGGATCTTGGAATGTGCATGACCTTATGGAAATACAACTATCAGCAGTCAAAGATTCAGACATACCCCAAGCTCAAGTGAACAAAACAAAAGCTTATGTCAATTTATGCTCCACTTGGTTCTGATGTTTTCGCATTATGTCTTGAGCTAAAATGTGTGACAATAAGCTACCTGTAAGGTGTAACTGATGCCATAAACAATATATAATTATATAGTATATTTCAATCTGAGAAGAAGAATGTGGGAGGCGATTTCACTGATGTAATGGTCGGGATTTAAGGTAGATTTGATAATTCGAGTTTGTATTTTGTTATTGTGTCATGTAACACATAAAAATTGTCAAAATTGGTGTTGACAAGTCAAACACAACATCATTTTAGATTTTATCAAATTCATATACAATTCTTATCAATTTTTAACTCATATCAACTTTGTATTTTTTCTGTCGTGTCATTGTGTTATATCTAAGGTTGTCGAGTGTAATTAGAATGGCTGTCTGCATCTGAAAATGCCACAAGAATGCCAAAGGGAACCAGAAAAAGATAAGGATCCATGTTAGCAGCGTCAGCTTGGACCCCCACAGCCACAGGTCACAAGAACACCAGTGGAATTTCTTGGTTTTAAAGGAAAATAAGAATGGATGAATGTTCTTATTTTCCACCACATAAACCAATAGTAAAAAAAGGGGTTCCAACATTTATATAAAAGAAATTGTGGAAATATCCAAAATGATAAAATCTTAAAAGAGAACATGAAGAGGAAGAAAATTCCAGCCAAAAGCTAGTTGAATAGTTTTCTTTTCAGAGAAAGCAACTGGCACTAGCATTCAGGTTACTTTCAACTTGACAATTGTTTCTACTAACATTTCCGGCTGACATCAAGCCTTGTTGCTTCCACATCAATAACCTTTCCTTCCTGAAGAATTCAGTTCCTGGTAATGATACACTGGATTCAGTTGCCAAACAACAGAAAAGGCAAAGGATCAGGATTCACGTTGGGGTATTGTAAAATTGTGTTATGATATATAAATAGAGATTTCAATTCATACTTGTGAAGCATTTTTTTGAGATAAAACTGTGAGATTTATTGTTCAAAACAAACAATATCTTGGAGAATGGATACAGATCGGTCAAAGTCAGGAATTCACTGTGCATTTCATGAATGAGAGCCAGCACATCACTGTTTTGCATTGATTTGTATGGTTGACTATTAATTTCTAGTCCCGCAAGATCATTAGAAATGAAAAACTGATTTGTATGTTTGACTATTAATTTCGCTTTGAGAACAGAAACTCAATGACTGGTTCCTCTTTACCCTGAGATTGGCATGGTATCTAACATGTGTCTAAGGATTCAGATATGTTGCTTTTAAGGAATAATTTCATGTGGTTTCAATACAGACAACTTTTTCTTAGATATTCAAGTTGTTCTGATTGCTGGTGAAACATCTTTTCAACTAGGAAACTATTGCTGTGACTAAAACATCGTGAACCATGGCAGGCAAGGAAGGTGCTTAGGGTCAAACTTCAAGAACTGATATTCTTAACATTTTTTCTCATCAAAGAGATGCTACAATATGCATATGAGAATATGCTCACTGAGATCTATGGAAAAATCCATAAATTCATATCTATATTCATACAGCAATATAGTATGTGTACAAACTGCAGCTATGTATGATTTTTAGTTTCATTGACACCTCAATATACCTGTTTGGATAGCAGGAAAATGAGAGAAAAACATGCATGATCTATAAAGACCCAATGAAAGGAAGGACTCTGGAAATGGTTTGGTATAGTTTCCCACTGACCAATCATAGATATTAACCACAAACCAATGATCCTAAACTGATGATAAACTTAAAAGGCTTTCTGATAAAACCCATGAATCCTCTTCCTGGACTCTTCCCTCTGCATCTAACTGCTTGTAGAAGTTGCCAATGAAAGTCTCAGCTTTTACAAGCAACTCTTCTTCTTCCTTGTGCTTCTGATCAACAGCTTCTGCTTCAGTCTCTTCACTTCCTATGAAGAAAAAGCTTGTACTGGAAGAACACTCCTTCACTGTATCCACCTTGACAGTCCCAACAATCTTCTCAGAAGCAGATTTCTCAACAACCCTAACTTTCTTCTCCTTGCTTGCAGAAGCAACCTGTTTCTGATCATCCTTGCTTTCAGCAGCCTTAGCTCCTTGTGTTGTCACTGGTTTTGCTGCAACATAAGCAGGCCTGGAAAACGCTGACAGCACCCCAGCTTCAGCTCCAACAGCTATAATCAGCAGATTGAGGACAAAGTAGAGATAAGCACGCCTTGAGGATGAAGATAGAAGTGGTGCAATGAAAAGAAGTGCTGCTACAACGGATAGCATTAGAATCTGAGACTTCTTGAAATTGGTCATGGCTACTTTAATGGAAAACAGCTTTGGGATTACCAGAAGTAGAGACCAAGAAGAAGCTTTTGAAGATATATATTTACACAAGCGAGTAATCAAAAGAGAGGAGATTCATTCATGGGATTTATAATTTTACTAATGGAGATGGCTACATAACTGTAAATGAATAATCAGTTGACTAAGTACAGAGGATATCTACCGCAGGAATTTGTTTGATTTTCCTTTTGTGTTCTTTCTTTTTCTTTGTCAAATTGACATTTTTTAATCTTAACCACACTGTCTTCTGTAAATTTCATTTTCAGGTCCCCACTAATGCTAAAGAAGCTTTACCTAATTAGATTGGGACATAAGAACAAGAATGTTAACTTGTTATGGTAGCTTCGCATTATCTCTCTTCCATTAAAAAATTAAGTCCTTATTTGCCAATAGAGCATTAGCTTGGCATAGAGGATAAATATTTGGAAGTTAAGAGTTCCAGAAGGTTTAAATGCATAATATCCTCTTAAAATAGACTAAAATTTTTTTAAAAAAATAATCATTATTTTATCAAATAATGCCAATATTAATCATTACCAAACATCAAAACCCTTTTATTTTCTTAGGTAAATAGGTCCATATCTCCTTTGAAAACCATGATTTAGGGTTAAGATTCAATCACAAATGTGCATACATTTAAATCTAGGTTGATTTCAATGGCTCATCCACCCCATTTAATAAAAAAATATTGAATGTTGAACTATTAAATAACACATTATTATGAATTGCAAATGTAAAATTTAAAAAAATTCAATTTTTCTTACTTTCCAATCATCCATTCAAAATAAGACATATAGGTAATGTATGATGAGGATAGGATAAGATAATACAAGATTATGGATAGGATAAGATTATATTATATCATCCTATCTTATGTTTTGTGTGTACAAGAATTAAAAATAGGATAGAATGATTTTTTATGTCTTTCACAATATTTGTTATGTGTAAAATTAAAAATAGTATAAAATGATTTTTTTAAGTACTCCTTTTTAAAGTAACATAATTTAAATTTATTATTATTTTTGTTATATATAAATGAAAAATTAAAAATTTAAATATTATTTATAACACTATAATTAATAGTCTAATTTATTAGCTGATTTTTTAATAAAAAATTACTTCTAAAAAATTTATATTACTTTTTTCAAAAAAATTATTTTGTTAAGAAATGAATTTTTATAAAAAGCATTTTCTGTATTTTTTTCATTTTTTTCCTTTTTGTTTTTATTTCTTTTATATGATTTAAATTTAAAATAATTTTTATTGTAAATTAAATATATTTATTTTTAGAAAATTGAGTTTTTCTTGGAAATAAGTTTATTTTTTAATTACATTAAATTTTCCAAAAGACTATTCTTAAATATTTTTTTTATTTTTATGGTTTCTTTATCTTCTTTCTTTTTTTTCTGTCAATTATAAAGAAATATAGAATACAAAAAAAAGGAAAAATATAAGTTAAACTTAATAATTCAATTTTGATGAATTAAAAAATATATAATTTCTATTAATTTATGGTTAATAGTCACTTTTCTTTCATTTTTTTTCAGGCAAAAAGCAAAAAATTAAGAAAGAAAAAATAAAAATTTAAATGTAAGAAAAAACTAGTTAAAAATATATTTTATAATAATTTTTATATTTGAAAATTTATTTTCTAAAAAATAATTTAAAAAATGTGTACAAGAAAATATTATTTTATCAAAATTATAGTTTTTCTTTAATCAAAAACAAGAAAAAAATGAAAAAGAAGGAAAATTGAAAAAGAAGGAAAAAAATTATATTAATTAACTAATTAATTAAAGATCCTTACTATTTTATTAAATGTTTAAGTTAATTTTTAAATATAAATGTTAAAGATAAAATAATAAAATATAAGTATTTATTTCTAATCATATGAGATTAAGAATAATCATCACCTTTTGGAGAGGATTGAGTTATCCTATATTAGGAAGATGACTAATCCTTCTTGCAATCCAATCCTCTCCTTAATGTGTGCACCAAACATAAAATAGGATAATTATCATCTTATTCTATCCATCATTCTATGCATCAAACATGACCATATTGTGTTGAAATCATAAGAGCCATATTCCTTATAAGGGGATGGATCAATTTCATGCAACGATGACTCGATTGAAGCCAATGTCACGTATGTAATATTTAAATTTAGAAGCTTTGTTCAATAATTAAGTAAATTATTATACAAACCATAGAAAAGTAGAGTTTGGATTTAAGGAAAATGAAAATTAATAGTAAAAATGTAGAGACCAGAGAACATGCAAGAGGGAGTAGATTCCGATACAATTGGACAAAGGCTTGATAAGGTCGGTGAAAAGCACACTTATGACTTCAACCTTTTTTTTTTTAAGAGAGTGACAATTTTGTAAAAACGACAAAAAAATCAAAAATAATAAATTTGATAAAAATTATATTGAATTTAAAAAAATTTAAAAAATACATTTCATCTTTGACACATAATTGTATAAGCACATATTTTAACATAAATTTTACACGACTGAACATAATTTAATACAACTCGAATTATAATGTAGGTCTGGATAATGCTAGCCTATGCAAACGCTCGGTTTCTGAGTGATGACACTAATCAGACAAATATGGGCCCAAAATTATGTGGGTCCCATCTTTTAGACCTATAATTTGGGGCCTCTGCCCTTATTTAAGGGATTTTTTTTTGGGTGAATTTAAGGGATTTTTGATCTTGGCAGATTTGGACCGCTAAGAATATTTTCTTCCCGCATGAATTAGTGCCTTAATTGCATCTCCCAAAGCTTACAATGGTCAAATTTTAGGCCTTTTAATTTTTCTAAAAAAACCCAATGTACAATTGTGTAGTAAGAAAATTCATTTTTTTTATTGTCTCGAGTTCAAATCTAGTGAGAGATTATAAGAATCAAAAAAGAGATTTTCTTATGAATTTATTAGATCCGATATAAATATTTTTGTTTGGATCAACCCGAAAAAAAGATGTACTAAATGAAACCTAAAAACTTCTTATGGTTTAACCAAAAAAATAGTAACTTATCATGTATTATAAAGCCCAGGTCATCAAGTTTCAATTTGCTTTTCTTTGGATAATTGATCCAACCCAAGAAAAAGTGAATCAAGAAGGGGAAAAGCATGGCCAAAATCCACTTGAATTTCCTACAGTTGCCTTCCCTTGTGGCCAAGAATAAAATATGCCGATCCTTTGCCATGTTTAGTTAAGTCTATCCATATTTTGAAAAGCTTTTTCACTTTGTCTCTCAATTTTTAGAATAATAAGATAATATCAGTGAACGTAATCTAAGCATTGGATATTAATTTAAATGATCGATGCATATATCTGCTTTATTTAAAGAACTGTATTCAAATTCTTCTTATCGAATCAACAATGTTAAAACTTGGACCCTACAGTAATCTTTAATGGAAACATTCATTCCCATAAACCTACGAAAACTTTTAGCCAAGTTATCTATTCTGAGGATATCTCTACCTCTTGTCTACATTAGTCTAAAATTAGTGGGATTTACTTTAATTTGTTTAGACACATCATAAAGCTTAAAAGGCAAATCTCAAAAGAAGTAATTGATGCCAAACAAAGGAAAGATTCCTTATCCTTGATTCTAAGAGCCAACTAATATAGATTTGCTTTTCAATAAATCTAGTCATTCTTCTAACACTACATTCGCTAGACTGCTAGTGTCAGAGTGTAAAGCTAATCCATGTGCACTAGCTGAGGTATTCTTGCATATTCTCTTCTAGAAAGTGATATGATATTTGCTTTGTCATCTGCGCAATGAGGGTTGAACCTTGACTTTGAACCAAAACAATGAACAATCCCTCATCATACTCTAAATTATCGTATGCTATATTCTCAAACTTGTCCATGGTTATCCATCTATGGAATTGAGAGATACCATTTCATTTGTACAATAGAGACCTCTGACAAAAGAAAGAAAGAATGTAGACATTGAAATTCGAACTTCAAACTTGCAGAACTTCCAAACCTTAGAGGTGAGATCATGATGTTCAAGGTTTGGTTTAAAACTGGAGTTCAAAATCTATATCATTACACTACCATCCCATTCTACTCAAAAGAGTCAGATTTCAGTCTGGATTGGATGGATTCAAGACTCTGCAAAACTTCAATATAGCAAATCTATCTTCTATGCATTCCAGATAAAAATGTTCTTTGAAACAAAAAAACTCAACTAATTACATGGTTTACTGATCACTCAATGATGTTCTATTCACAGCATATGCATGCATAAGTCGGCAAATAGTTGACACAATGGCATGCAGCAATCAGAAAATGACACAAGCATGTTAGTTTTAACTTCATGCACTTAAAGGTGAGCTCTAAGCTATGCTGAAGCAGGATGATAGATGTATATTGAGATCATCTAAGCTCGGATGTTCTTGGTTGGTTAAACCATATGCTCATTAGCCAAAAGCAACAGACAAATGAAACGCAAATGGGGTGAAATATCCTTAGCTGCATCTTAGTAATTGAAGGGAAATGTGCCAAGTACATGCTTGAAAGACAATGCATCTTGGTTCACCTTTTCATAAGAAGTGAATTTGTTGTATATAAATGTTGTTCCAACCTTCTGAACTTGGCACTCCACAAGAACGACAATGAATAAACATGCAACGCTCACCACTTCAGCAACTTCAAGAGATTGATCCTGGCATGCGATCCCAAAGTGTCTCCTTTAATGCATGCACATCAAATTGTTTAGAAGTTTTGTCACACTGAGTAAAGTTTTCAAGTAAATTTGACAATTAAATAGTATAATAATGAATAAAGCTAAGAGATAAAAGAAGAGTGAGATTTCAAAGAGAATACCTCAACATGTTTAATTTAGAGAATTCACTATCTAATCTTAGAACATAATAGTACAGATTACCGAAAGTTGCGTTTTTTTGAAGAGGGGAAAGATGGAAGGATGCTGGAGACTATGAAGTACGTTATAATTTACAATTGCTTAAGCTACAAGGCAAAAATCCCAAGCATTTACAATACTAGGTGAAAGTAGCAAGTTGTCTGGTCTGATTCTTCTCAGCAAATTATAATCGTTGGCCCTCAGCTGCCGTTACAGTCAGAGTGAGAAGATTAAGTAACTGCAATTTCCATTTCGCATCCTAACTGGAAGTTCTCATGAGGAATGCTACAATACAACCCAATATAGATCCAGCAAGAACCTGCACCGAGATCAAAGGAAAAACAAGGTAAGTCAAAAAGAGGCAACATTATATTCCTTTTAGATCAAGAAGGTTGGTTGTGGAGCATGTAATGCTACCAAATGACCCTAACCATTTCTTGTACCGTTTGAAAAAATTATTTCGATGGTTCACCGTATGACATACATAATCCAAACTACATCTCTAGCTGCAATTATAAGATGCTGGCAACTAAGATAATTAAAGCTGTTCTTTCCCCTGCCCCCCACCCTCTCTTTATTGACCATCATTCAAACAAGGAGATAGATTAACATAGCTCCATGCTTTGCTGGATCAATTTCTAACTCATGCATCCAACATTTGACAGCACAATTCCACTGTCGATAGCTTCATACCTGAAGTGGTGTATGACCAAGTGAATCTCGTAAAGGTCTGACATTGGAGACCGGATGCTCAGGAGGTAGCTCACATACGATTTGATTGAGTAACTGCAGAGGCATACATGATTAAATCATCATTAAAACATTACAAGGGTGTCAGCAGGTGCAAGTAAAAAGCACTATCAAACAAATCAGCTCGTGTAGCTGTAGTCATAACAGAGTACTTGGAAATGAGTAGATCTGAAGAACTTCTAACAGTTATAATGAAAAAACAGGAGGAATAAGCACATTATAAAACATCATGTCTAACTATGTACTATCCTAAAAATACCATAATCTCGTTTCATAGGTCTGTACAAACTTAAAAGGAACTTCATCCATTTGTGCTACATTCTGGAATAGATACAGATAAAACTCAAATGCATGCATGCCATGTGCTGAACGCATCGAGCATTAAATACCTAAAAATTATCATAAATGCATGAATAACAATTCCGTAAAGATGGATAAAATTTACAATCGATGCATGAATAAAAATTACGTAAAGAAAGATAAATAAAAATTATACACTAATATAAGAGAATCTCATAGAAGAAATGAACAGAATCCATTGCAACTATTTAACAGAGAACCAGACATAGACTACATGCTGTAATGAGTTGCACTGAACTAGAACAAAATGAGGCATAAAGAAGACTTCAGAGATCCAATGGTCTCTTACCAAATTTGGGCAAATTGCCCAATAATTTCGACAATGAAGTACAAGACATATACAAAAAACAGAGTACACTGATTACGAGAAACAAGCTTACTTCAGCTTGGCGACCAGCATGAAGTCTTACTCCAGTAGCATCATACATTACCTGCCAAGAAACCCAAAATGTTAACCCAGGCAAACAGAATGGTAATGTATTAATGGTAGTAAATAGACCTGGTTCGCAAGTACATACAACGCATGCCAAAACAAGTGCAACAGCAAATGCTGATCCTCCAATTCCTTCTTGCAAACCAATGGAAACTGCAAGAGATGTCACAGTTGCTGAATGTGATGACGGCATTCCACCTGACCCAAGCAGCCTTCTAGAATCCCATCTCTTCTCCTTGTACCTGCACATCTAAGAGGATATACTGAAACACTGAGCGAGAAAATGAAAATCAACAAGAAAATAATAAATGAGCTGAACTATATGTCATCATAATCACAGAAGCAAACATCAGGGCAGTGATTACTTATATTTCAACCATAACTATGGTTCTCAATTAGTTATGATCCCAAATTCCATATGTAGCTAATCAAAAGTAAAGTACCAACGCCAAGGCAAGATTTCTCAAACAACCAATATACAATGGTAGACCAAGCAATATATGTATATAATTCGGGTTTATATCATGTAAAATACAAAAATTTTATGTTAAAATTCGTCTCGAAACGCTAAATCCAAAATTTTTTTAGCATGTCATTTTTATATGCAATTTTTACCAAATTTTAGCACATCACCCTCTTATTCGTGTCATTTTCTTATCATGTCACACTATTGTGTCTAAAATTGACAGATCTAAAAAATGATATAAGGAATATTGTATTCATCATTAACCTGTTAATGAAAAGTCCACTGAGTAATAGAACAATTAGGCATTTCTAATCCACTAACAGCCTAACAGTCCATAATAAACATTTTTTTAGTTGATCACTCAAACTACAGGTTTAAACAAATTAAAATATCATTAAACTTTCAAACCCTTCAATTATTCTGCCAATTAAAAGCTACCCATTTCAATCCACACAACCAAGACAAAAGAAAATGAAATTTTCAAATTGAAAGTGCTTTTTAAGACACGGGTTGTTCTGTTTTTCTTCTTTCCCCTCGTTTTCTAAGCAATTAAATAGAAAAATAACCCCCCAAAAAAAAGGAAAATACCAAGTGGTGAAGAGCTTGAGGAATTGAGCGAGAGCGAAGGCAAGGAAAGCGCAGAGGAGAGGGGAGTTGGAAGGGAAAATTGACGGCGGAGATGACGCCGATCGAAACCTACCCGAGGCATCGGCGGCTGTCATTACTTCGTCCATTGAAACCAGCGAAGGCCTGAAACAAAACTTCTGCTAAAGCAGGATTTAGGGTGGAAAATAAATTCTTATTTATACTTTGTGCCAATTTTTTTTTATGAATCGCCTTTTTTATATTATTATTATTATTGGACCTTTTAGTTTAAATAAATAAATGAGATTTTATCTTATATATAAAATAATAACCATTTAAATAACAATATCATCTACTAATTTACATTTTATCTTTTCGCACTTATATATTCTACATTAATTTTAAATGAAAAAAATATAACCTATGATATATTTGATTTTTATGAATATAATAATATGTACTAATAGTTAATAAAACCACTTTATGAGAACAAAAAAAAATTACAACCACTTTATCTCTTAAATTTTACATTTTTCTTTTATATTGATGATGAGGCAAGTAACAACTTTAAATTTGTTTTTAATACATTGACATTAAATGTTTTTAATTTTAACAGTGAAATTAAAAAATTGTCATGTTTTTTTTATTTTTAATTAATTTTTAAAATTTTTAATCTATTTTAAAAAATATTCATCATTGTACTATAATAAAATTTTTAAAAATTACAATAGTATACATGATAATTTTTCCAGAAGTTAACAAAATAGAGTTTTGATCTAATCAAATCGTGAAAGTTACTACAAAACTTGACTTGATTTAATTATACCCATAAAATTCTAATACATATTAAATAAATAAATAAGTTTCATTAATAAATATAATTTCATTAATTATTACATTTTTTAGCGATTATTGTTCATGATGCTTAATGGGCCTAGATGACTAGTCCAATGCTTCTTTTCAACATGCTTGGGCTATCTTATTTGGGCCTTGAGGTATGCACATTGCCAACGATGATAACAAGGCTAAGAATGTGGCCGAAACCCACTCCCTTGGTAGGAAGTATCATCAATTTCTTTTTATTTCATTTAATAACTAGGTATATATAATTATTATCTTTTTAATAAAAAAAATTAGCTAGAATATTATTTTATTAATACATGATGATCATAAATAACACTATTAAAAAAAAGTGACGATTAAAACCATTAAATTCATTCTACTAAAAAGTTGGTTGCTTCAGTATTGTCGATCAGAGATTAAAAAACATATGAAAAAATAACAATCAAAATAATCTATCTCAATTTGTGTAATTTAAAACATTGAAAAAAACATATCGCACAATAATATTGTCCTTTATTTTAAATATGTGAAGGTAATGCGACATAATTGATCAAATTGTACAATTTATGCATAAAACTTTAAATGTTTCATATTCCAAAATTATTACATTTGTGACTTTATAGGTTTAGTCTGTTTCACGATTTTTTTTAAATATATGCTTTTTGAAAAATAAAATTATTGTTGGAATAAATCAATAAAAATATGTTATATTGTTTGAGTATTTTCTAGAAAAAATAGGCAAGAAATTTCCAATTTCAATGTCATGGTGTTAGACCTACATCTCTCAATGGTCCAAAGAAGTTATTATGCGATAGCATTAAAAAATATCCCATTCAAGTTGATAAGCTCACTTGGGTTTTCTCGTATCATGATTTTGTAGTTTTTTTTTTATTTGACAATTTATGTATATATTCCGTATTTTTATTATGTAAAATATAAAAATTATCATGTTAAATTTTATATCAATATGTCAAATATAAAATATTTTTTTATTTATGATGAATTTTAATACATGTCACATTAATATATTTTTTTCGTATTATATTGTCATGTTTCATCTAGAATTATTCTATCTATTCTTGTTAGAAAAAAAATAGCAACACACGAATTTTGGGGCACATTTTTCTAATTTCTAGGTTTTTTCTCTTTTTTTTGTATTATATTGTCATGTTTCATCTAAAATTATTCAATCTATTTTCGTTAGAAAAAAAAAATAGCAACCCACGAAATTTGGGGCACATTTTTCTAATTTCTATTTTTTTTTCTGGTTGTCATTTGTCAAGTGATATTCTTTGCAAAAGTAGTGAATGTAAAATGCCTTGGAAGAGCATCTTTTATTTTCAATACTCAAGTTAGAAGTATATTTAATCAAACTAAATAATATATTTATATATTTGATCAAACTATATAATATATTTCCAAGATATATTTAAACGTGTGTTATTCGTTCTACGTACAAATTAACTTTATCTATTTAAATGTTTGTAAATGCATAAATTAATAAGATATTATATACATATAAACAAATAAAGATATATAAAATCATAATAAAATTAAAATTTTATACGAATAGTCTTTGTATGCAATATAATGATCTTAAATTTTTAAATAAATGACAAATTGTCTTCATTATGCTCATAATAATATAAATCAATTTAGTGCGTAATATCACCCAAATGGAGCTATACTTAATTTATTTTTTTATAGGTAGTTAGGGTTTACTTTTTGAACTTTACTTTAAATTTGAGATGTCTATATAGTTTAATGAATGTCAATAAATTACTTGTAATTTAATCTTTTGGAAGCAAGACTGAGAAAGACATGGAAAATAATAATTTGGAGAGTTATGAAGATATGAGAGTTGGAAAAACATATTACCTTAGATAGGAATGAGTGAAGGAGGAAAATTCATGCTAACGACTTAATGTAAGTTCATATATTGGTTTATGTAATCTACTTCAGTATTAGGATAAGCGTTTTGATACGATGATGATGATCTAATTTAAATCATGATGAAGTATACAAGCCTTGAAATGCATGGATAATTTTAAAATTTTAAAACATTTTGAAAGATCTTGATAATTTAATAAGATTATTTGGTAGAGTATTAAAAATTAATCATCAGATGTGTTAAAATTATAAATTATCTATGTAAATCTTGATGTGACATACTTCATCGAGTATTTATATATTATCTAATATAACTATATATATATATATATATATATATATATATATATATATATATATATATAAGTGAGTGTGTGTGTGTGTGTGATCATTAGTTTGGTTTTAACCCCATGTTTTCACCTAGACTTGATTATATATCTTGATACATCAATTAATAAGGTTACCATTTAATTCACATAGTTGTTTACATGGGTGAAATTAATTTTCCCTATTTGCTTTCACACAAAATCGATAAGTTTGAAGGGAGATAACTATTTTTGTGTTAAAAGAGAAAAATAGAAACATACACAAATAATTTCAGTGAAAGCAACAATTCCCATTATGTTTATAAGAATCGTTTACATATATCTTAGTTATATATTTTGATTCATCAATTAAAAGAAAAAAAATCCACTCCACTTTCTTTAATTGTATATGACATATTCTTTTCTGAATTTACAATTAATTTGCATTATTGGATGAAATGCCCATATTTTCTTCCTGTTAAATCCTCCTCTTTGTCCTGTTAAATCGTTTACATACACTTTGTGGGGAATTAAGATAACTTTTCTCCTGTTAAAAGGAGAAAATTAATGGGAACATTGGCTGATAAAATGATAATTCACCAAAAGCAGCAATTCCCATTTTGTTTACCAGAATCTATTACATCATCAATGTGAGATGTAAAATGTTACAGTGATTGAATAAAGTAATTAGTGTTGAATCAATATTTGCTTTTAGGTAGCTTTAATGAATGCTACAAAGACTTGGATTCAGGTCTTCTTGGTCAATGTTAGAAGAAATATTAACAGTCAACATATACCCCATTCTATTACCAATCAAGTCTAGTCTTTGGCTTCCTCTTCACTGCAAGACTTGCACGCAAAACACGATGATGAGAAAACTGCTTTTCACACGATTAAACAAATTTTAGGTGGATCAAATCTTGCAATCTATGTTAATAAAAAATTTATTCATTCTGCATTATATATACAAAATTTATAATTTGACTGCCTGATATCCACTTAGTAGAACTGTTTTATAATTTCAAATTTTCATACTAAAAATCATGTTATTTTCAAATTCATTTCATAATTAATTTCAACTGATTGTTGTATTCTCTTCCTTGGAAGTTTAAATAAATTTTAGATCCACAAATTTTTGAATGCTTTATAGTCTCAAAAACTTAATTATGTTTATAGCATTACTAGCAATTAGAAAAACTTAATTGTTTTTCTTATGGTAAATGCGTTGATAAGAGGGCACTATGATTTCCACAATTTCTGTCAAGTCTCAATTTCGATCATTGATTACTCACTCAATAATTCAATTGTCTGTCCTTTGAAGTGTTGTTTACTCTGTAACTTTGAAGTGTTGTTTACTTTGTAACTTTGAAGTGTTGTTTACTCTGTAACTTTGAAGCAGCAGATCAACATTTTCATTCCTTGCTACTCATAACTTCTCCATACCGTTGGGACTAGCCTTATTGTTTATTTCTCACTCTATAAATATTCAAAGTTTCGGCTTTCTGATAAGCAATCACATTTTAGCTTTTCCTTTCTCTTCTTTCATTACTAAAGGAAACATGGGAAGTTCAATATGGTTGCATCCTGTTTTAACTTCCCTCTTATTGTTTTTCTCTTTTAGTTCTTCTAGTTCATTGCAGTTGTGCCCTCATGACCAGAGTTCTGCACTACTTCAACTCAGAGGTACATTTTCCATTAACTGTTCTGCTTCTTCTGACAGTTGCAGTAGATACTATGCTAAGACAATCTCCTGGAAGAAGGGAACAGATTGTTGTTTGTGGGATGGGGTACATTGTGATGCTCAGAGTGGCAATGTGATTGGTCTTGATCTCAGTTGCAGCTGCCTTCACGGCACTATCCACTCCAACAGCAGCCTCTTCCTACTTCACCATCTCTACAAGCTTAACCTTGCTTATAATAATTTCAGCTTATCGCAAATCTCATCTGAGTTTGGTCAGTTTACTAGTCTAACACATCTAAATATCTCTGACTCAGGATTTTCTGGCCTAGTCTCATCTGTAGTCCCTCTACTTTCAAGACTTGTGTCCCTTGATCTATCTTATAATTATGAATTGAGATTTGACAGGAACACTTTTGAAAAGCTTTTGGGAAACTTAATTAGTTTAAGAGGCTTATTTCTCGATCAAGTCAATCTCTCTTCAATTTCAACTAGTTCCTTTCTTAACCTGTCTAGTTCTATAACATCTCTTAGTCTTGAGGATTCTGGACTGAAAGGGAAATTCCCTGATGGTGTTTTACACTTTCCACACCTCCAAAAGCTTACTTTGTCTTATAATTGGAATCTTATAGTTAATTTTCCTAAGACAAATTGGAGTAGTTCCCTTAGATCATTGGAACTCTTCTCCGCAAATATTTCAGGAGAAATACCAGATTGGATTGGGAACCTAAGGTCTCTAGAGGTGTTAGATCTTTCTGAATGCCAACTAGAAGGGTCAATTCCAACATCTCTTGGCAATCTCGCAAAACTCTCGACTTTAGACCTGTCAAGTAACAATCTTCAAGGGCAGATTCCTGATGCTTTTGGAAACCTCACTAGGCTGTTTGCTCTGCATTTGGGTAATAATGACTTCAGTGGTCAATTCCCATCTTTTGTATTCAACCTCACACAGCTGGAATTTTTAGATATTTCAGACAATAATTTGGTGGGCTCTCTTCCTTATCAAGCTACTGGGCTTTCACTGCTTCAATCACTCCGGTTAGGTGATAACTTTATCACTGGTAGAATACCATCTTGGTTGTTTAGCCTTCCTTCTTTGGTTCTTTTAGAGCTTACAAATAACGAGTTCACGGGCCCTATTGATCAATTCGAAAAGCCTGGTCCACTGGTGGAAGTTTATTTGCAGAATAATAAGATCGATGGTTCAATTCCAAGTTCTATCTTTGAACTTATGAACCTTAAAGTTCTTGATCTTTCATCAAATAAACTCAATGGCAATGTTGAGTCAGCCAAACTTTCAAAACTTGGAAAACTCGAAAGTTTAGATCTTTCTAGTAATGCACTACTATCATTTAACAGCTTCGGCAGTGCTAACTACAACTTCTCCAATCTGAGGTCACTAGATTTATCTTACTGCAACATAAGACGATTTCCAGATTTTATAAGAAATATGGATGGATTGGAAGTGCTAGATCTTTCTCACAATCAAATTCCAGTTATTGATCAAGGCATGCTATTAAGGCTTAAAAATCTCACTTCGCTTGATCTTTCATACAACAGTCAGCTATCCTTTAACAGCTTTAGTGGTGCTAACTGCAGCTTGCCCAATCTGAGGCGGCTAGATTTATCTTCCTGCAACATAAGTGGATTTCCAGATTTTATAAGATATCTGGATGGATTGGAAACGCTATATCTTTTTGACAATCAAATTCCAGTTATTGATCAAGGCATGCTTTTAAGGCTTAAAAATCTCACTTCACTTGATCTTTCATACAACAGTCAGCTATCCTTTAGCAGCTTTAGTGGTGCTAACGGCAGCTTGCCCAATCTGAGGTCGCTAGATTTATCTTCCTGCAACATAAGTGGATTTCCAGATTTTATAAGAAATCTGGATGGACTGGAAACGCTATATCTTTCTCACAATCAAATTCCAGTTATTGATCAAGACATGCTTTTAAGGCTTAAAAATCTCACTTCGCTTGATCTTTCATACAACAGTCAGCTATCCTTTAGCAGCTTTAGTGGTGCTAACTACAGCTTGCCCAATCTGAGGTCGCTATATTTATCTTCCTGCAACATAAGCGGATTTCCAGATTTTATAAGAAATCTGGATGGATTGGAAACGCTAGATCTTTCTGACAATCAAATTCCAGTTATTGATCAAGGCATGCTTTTAAGGCTTAAAAATCTCACTTATCTTGATCTTTCTCACAACTTGTTGACCAATTTAGACCATCATCCATGGAAGAATTTGCAGTTTCTTAACCTTCGATCCAACCTGCTTCAGGGACCAGTTTTAGTACCACCACCTTCTATGCAATATTTCCTAGTCTCAAAAAACAATTTGACAGGAGAAATCCCATCTTTGATATGCAATTTGAGTTCGCTTGAAGTTCTTGACCTGTCATATAACAACTTGAGTGGAACTATTCCAACCTGTCTGGGGTTCTTCAGCAATTATCTGTACGTCCTGGATTTGCAAAATAATAGCTTTCATGGCACCATCCCTGATTCTTTTGCGAAGGAAAATAAGTTGGAGAGTCTTAACCTTAATGGCAACGATTTTGATGGGCCATTGCCACAATCCTTGGTGAATTGCATTAGTTTGAAAGTGCTAAATCTTGGAAACAACAGGCTTAATGGCACCTTACCCGATTGGTTGGGCACTCTTTTAGAGCTACAAGTTCTTGTCTTGCGCTCCAACAACTTCCATGGTCCCATAGGCAAGGCCAAAATAGAATGCCCCTTTCCTAAGTTGAGAATCTTAGACCTCTCTCATAATGAGTTTTCCGGTGTTCTGCCAACAACATATTTTAAGAGTTTCAAAAGTATGATGAATTTGGATAATGTTTATGTGGGATATATTGGAGCTGATAATAATTATTATTATCACCAAGATTCTGTGATTGTTTCGATGAAAGGGTCAGAATTCAAATTCGAAAGAATTCTGACAATTTTCACAGCTATTGATTTGTCAAACAACCAATTTGAAGGAAAGATTCTTGAAAGAGTTGGAGGGTTAACTTCTCTCATAGTGCTCAATTTTTCCCATAACAGCCTATCAGGTTCTATTCCTTCATCAATGGGGAATTTGGCAGCCATTGAATCATTAGATCTCTCTTCAAACAAGCTTGTAGGAGAGATTCCCAAGCAACTGGCAAATTTAAATTTTCTTGAAGTGCTAAACCTTTCACAGAATCAGCTTTTCGGACCCATTCCTCAGGGAAATCAATTCGATTCTTTTTCAAATGATTCATATAGTGACAATTTGGGATTATGTGGCGTTCCATTGTCAAAGAGATGTAGCGAGAATGAGACACCTGTTTTTCAAGAGGAAGATGATCATTCTGCATCAAGATTTGAGTGGAAA
Source organism: Heritiera fomes (assembly GCA_032173925.1). Taxonomy (NCBI): domain Eukaryota; kingdom Viridiplantae; phylum Streptophyta; class Magnoliopsida; order Malvales; family Malvaceae; genus Heritiera; species Heritiera fomes. The sequence continues at coordinate 3,411,579 of JAPDPM010000023.1, read as the reverse complement.
GGGGTAATGATGGGTTATGGATGCGGCTTAGTATTCGGATTATCTGCAGGATATATCATATTCACAATTGGAAAACCAGGATGGCTGGTGAGGATGGTTGAAAGAGCGGGCAACAAATTGAAGAAATATCATTGGTCAACAAAAAAAACTGGTGATTCTCTTTGATGGGTGTCATTTTGGTGATTTCCTTTGCCTTCCATTAGCAATGTGTTCTGCTTGATTACTGCTGTTGTATTTTCTTCAATGCTTCTATCTGATGTCTCGTTGCTGTCATGCTTGCTATTTTTCATAAGTTTCTCATCAGCATTATGTTCAGCTATGTTTAAGGATGTCGAGTTTTTCCTGTGTTTTCTGGATGCTATTTTGGTTATGATGATCAATTTAGTCATGCTTGTATGTTTTTGTCCCTTTTGTTCTCTTAGGGGTTTGGTGGTTTTCGTATTCCCTGTTATGATGGTTTGTTTCACCTTGCCCTGTACTTTGATTTATACTCATAAATAAATCATTTTCTTAGCCAAAAAAAAAAATTTATGAGCAGATTAATAAAACATAGCACAATTCTGCGATGAATTCAACAATTAAAGCTAGCATGCTCATACAAGATAAACAATACTACTTAATCAATCAAGGATTCTGATGCCTCCTGTAATTGTTTTTCCCATTAAATTCTTTTTTCTTTGAGAAGAGGGGAGAGTAAAATCTTATTCCAGCTGCCATGGATTGAAAAGAAGAGTTTGAACATAGAAAAGGAGTGTAAAATGTTAACGCATGTGCTATATTATCCTTGAAGCAGATATAAATATATATACAACTTAAATATATATCGAGCACAAATACAGAACGATATTATATTACATGTTTTTTAAAACCATATACATCCTCATTATTCAAATTTATATTTGATAAATTTAAATACAACACTGTGATAAAATATAAAAATGATTCAAATACATATATAATGTGATACATGTTAAAATTTAGTTAAATATATATATGAATTTAATAAATATCTAATATATCGATAGACATTTCTGTCATTTTATCTTTTTACACTTAGTATTTTCTACATTAATTTTATATAATGTGATACATGTTAAAATTTAGTTAAATATATATATATATATGAATTTAATAAATATCTAATATATCGATAGACATTTCTGTCATTTTATCTTTTTACACTTAGTATTTTCTACATTAATTTTAAAAGAGAAAAGTATAACCTACGATATATTTGATTTTTATGAATATAATAATAGTACTAATAGTCAACACAACCATTTTATGAGAACAAAAAAAAAAGTACAGCCACTGTTTCTCTTAAATTTTACATTTTTTTCTTTTTTATTGATGATGAGGCAAGTAACAAATTTAAATTTGTTTTTAATACATTGACATTAAATGTTTTTAATTTTAAAAGTGAAATTAAAAAATTATCACATATTTTCTATTTTTAATTAATTTTAATTAATTTTTAATATATTTTAAAAAATGCATCATTGTACTATAATAAAAGTTTAAAAAATTATAACAATGTACAAATTAATTTTCCAAAGTTGCTTCATCAAGAGAACAATGGTTACTCTAACATTTGGAAGCAGTAGATCTACCATTTTCATTACCGTGCCAATCACATTTTAACTTTGTTGCTCATCAATATCCATCAAACCAACTAACAGATCCAAACTCAGATATCGATTAAATCAAGGTTTTACATTTAGTGTTGCACACTTAACTAAGGACTGAATTTTTTGTTATCTAGTCTTTTTGAACTGACATAATTTTCACCAGAAAGAATGAACATTGACCCACAATTTCGCCAGAAGGGACAATTCCCTGTAAGTTTATCAGAATCATCTACAGCATTAATCATCTTGAGACACCTAAACTGAGGTACACTCATCCTAAGGAATTTGAAAAAAATGATCTTCCTGACTTTTAGATATTTCGGACTCAAGTTTCACATTTCAGCACTTTGGAGGCGATCCGAGTTATTGTCCTGTGAGGTCCACTTAACAATTTCCTCTGAAATTGCACCATATATCCGTATCCATATAATAAAAGTTGTAGAGATACGTAACTTCACCTTGCGCCACGGTTTTTTGCCCATTTTTTCATCCCTTGTCTTTTATCTGTCTGCCTACTTTTGTTTTCTCTGTGTATTCATCTGTATTTTTGAGAAAAAAAATGTACGCACGCTTGGATATAGCGTGTGGCTCTTTGCTAGCCCATCAACCAATTCTGCTGCCATTGCCAGTGCACTTTCCCATTCCCTCCATATCTTGCGCAATGTTGAAAACAACATCATGCGCAGAGTTGCCATTGCTTGGAACCTACAAATTTGACTGCCCATTAAAGCAGAACTGTATTATATATAATTTCAGTTGTTCATATTATGCCATGTCATCTTCAAATTCAATTCATAATCAGTTCAACCTTTCGCTAGCATTTAGTTAGAATTGAGTATTTCAATGCCAAATTCAAGCCATAGCTTCTGCCAAATATTTTTTTCTTAGTGCAACAGAGTAGAGATTGGTTTGTTAGAGAAATTGCAATCGAGTTTTTTCTTAATGCAATCACATTAAAAAAGAAAAGAAGTATAATTATACATGTAAAATTGTTGTATCGAGCAAAAATATGATTGCATATAAAATTTCTCGGTTTGTTAAAACAAGTAAAATTGTTGTATCGAGGAAAAGCTTTCCCTCTTGGTGTAATGAAGATACCGGTCTTCCCTGGCAATTCTCTTCAACCCAACAAAACCTGAAACTCACTTTTTTGTTCTCATTGCCATCTTTTTAGTTTCTTTCTTTATCTAAAAATATCCCTATATCCATTGATGGGTTATGGTTTCGGCCTTGCGTTTGGATTATCTGCAGGATAAATCATATATTCATATTCACAATTGGAAAACCAGAATGGCTGGTGAGGATTAAAAATCTTTTTGAGGGGAAAGTAAAATTATGGGCATCCTCATGTAACATTAAACAATACAATTTAATCAATCAATGTTTAATCTCTTCAGGATTAAAAATGTTTTCTTTAAGTCGAATGGAATGCAATGATGTGAAGTAGGGGCCTTGAAAGTGGATCCCATCTCTCCCCATTTGCCATTAGGTGGCTTAGTTGACGGTGCAAAGACTAATTCCAGCATTCTACCTACTGTTTGTGCTCATCTCATCTTTTCCCTGTTAGCTTGTTGTAGTCATCATTGCAAACTGCACATATTGTGGGAATTCAAGGATGTTTCGGTGCGTGCGTGCACGTGGTGGAGTGTGACGTCCCCGTCACTTCATCTTATCACTTATCTTTTTCCTTCTTTATTTAGATTTAGTTTATCCAGTGTCGTTCTTTCCTTAATCTTAAGTTAATCATTTAATAGCTCATGAAATATTATTCAATTTCCATAAACATAAAAATGATATATAAATATCATTTCGTTTCCACAGGATCTCATACATCATCTTAACTTACATCCCCGACATCTTATAAATATTCTCTACTTGTACTGTACTGTAGCTGAATTACAATTTAACTTTACATATGAACATATAAGTATACCTTCTATGCTAACTGGGAAGCGTATCAAGAAGGTACACCTTGATTCTTCAAAAACAAGCTCCTCTAGTCGGAGCGGGATTCACTTCAGGTAATCTGTAGGAAAAATGGTCGTAAAAGGGTGAGTTTACGCTCAGTAAGAAAAGTATGTAAAAGAGCGTACTATGCCTCTATATGCATTTTTCCTACTTGGCTCTATAATGTCATGTAAAGCATTATAAAGCATGCATCATAAACCTCTTTCATGCATTGTTTGCAACCATGCATATTCATTTAAAATGACATGGCAATCATACTTTGTATGCTTCTTTTAAAATATAGCATACATATAAAACATGCATCATACTTCTTTCTTTAAAACATCATACTTCATACATACTTTAAAACATACATCATATACTTCTTCATACATACATCTTGTGCTTTGAAATAGATGGAGACTATGTACAATGTTTAAGCGATTGAGTCGTCATATGAACCGTTCATTCCCATTCATATGACTCATATGACTCTAATCATACATTAGTACATTGGTATACCATGTAGAGGTCAGGGATTCTCTCCTGCCTTAATAATACCATAGTGAGCACTAGTCAGGTGTCACTGATGGTCTTGAGGACCGGACTAGGGTTCCTCACTTACCATACATATTACTGAGGACTTGATCAGAGTCTCTCAGCCATCAGAAATGCATAATCATTACGCAGTCCATAGCCTCAAAACATTATAATATACTTTTCAGAAACACCTTTGTGTTTAAATCAAATAAGCTTTGAAAACATCTTTTCATACATGGCAGTCGACTGGTCTTATAGGGCAGTCGACTGCTGATTCATAACTTTATTTTCCGAAATTAATTTCATTTCGGAAAATACATGGGGGCAGTCGACTGGTCCATATAGCAGTCGACTGGTTTTCAAACAGAATGCTTCTTAAGAAATAGCAGTCGACTGGTCATATAGGGCAGTCGACTGTTTTTGAAACAGAATGCAATTTAGCAAATAGCAGTCGACTATCTCATATAGCAGTCGACTGGTTTGAAACAGAATGCTTCTGGAAAATAGCAGTCGACTGGCTTACATAGCAGTCGACTGGTTGGCATCGATTTTCGAAAAACGGCGTTTTGTTTGTCTCTAGGCAGTCGACTTCCCTTTATGGCAGTCGGCTGCCCCTAGCCTAATTGGTACTAGGAGACAAGTCCGAAAATGCATCTTTTCCTGCACAAAATCAACTGGTGCTTCTTCCAAACCACATAAAAACATTATAAAACATGCGGACATAGCCGCCTTACGTCCGTTACATAAATTCCTTATCTCGATTCCTTCGGAAACGCGAAATCATTTGGCGCGTAACCCTAGCTTTTCACTTCTTCAAAGCTGTAACATCAAATCAATTTAAACCTATAAACCATCATCATACATATATCATACTAACTCAAAACAACTCTAAACCATAAACCAAACTGACTAAATCATCTTCTTCTCTTACCTTCACTAGAGACCAAAATCTCAAACTTTGAGATCTCTTCCAATACTTGAAATCAATCCACCAAACTCTGGATATCTCTTAGTCTAGTGAAAAGGATCGATTTTCGTCAAATGAACTTAATGAATTGCTGGAGAATTAAGGCAGTTTATCAAGGTAACTTATGTTGGAAACTTAGGGAAAATGGAGGAAGAACGTGAGGGAGAGCTGGAAGATAGGGGCTGACGTTGGTGATGAGATGAAGATGATGACTATGCTAATTTGCATTTAATGCATGCTTTATCCCATTAATTCATCTCAGTCATGCTTTACCTCTTTGACACATTTGCCCATTGAATTTACTTCCTCCTCCATATGACTCATCTATTTAAATCCAATCAAAATTCTGATTTTATTTTCTTTCATGCTTCAATTATTTTCCTGATATCAACATAATTTATTTGACTTATTGACTATCAACTTTCTTATTTCTTCTACACATCATGCATACATCATTCACACATTAAACTTCATGTTCATTTAATCATATTAGCTTAGAATACTTTACATACATGGAGGAATTACATGGAAATTGAGGATCTCACATGGAGTCAAGCTAAAGAATAGAAATAGAAAATGAAAGCTTAACTCTGCTCTTATAAATTGAAGATTGCATAATAATAAAATTTTAAATTAAGTAATTACTCATAAGTTATTTTAATATGTAATTATCGAAATTACATATTTATATACACTACAGCAAAAATAGCTTTTTGCGGCGTTTATTTAGCTGCATTTTCATAAAAACACCGCTAGATGTCGTGTTTTTAATTAACTCATGGTGTTTTTAACGAAAAAAGCCGTAAAGATTTACAAATAGTGGCGGTTCTTGGATTAAACGCCGCTAACTTAACTAAGTAGTGGTGTTTTATTCTTAAAAACGTCAGTATATTTTAAAATAACATAAAATATAAAAATATATTTTAATTTTTTTAAAGTATATATTTTATAAAAAATTATTAAATAATGACATTTATAGAAATAAATGTAGCTATTTTATAATTAAATATACAAAATAATAAACATAAAACAAATGTTTTTGATAAAAAAAAGTTTTCTTACACATAAAACTCTGGCCAAGCTTGACTATGTTCTTCTCCTCTCCCTCGACACCGTTGTTCCCAAACCCATAATCTCTCTTCGATTATCACAATGCTGTTCATATTTTTTCTCTCCGATTCCCGTCTCCGATTCTCTCTTCGATTCCCTCTTAGTGTTTAGATTTTCTCTCTACGATTCTCTTTCCAGCACTTCAAGCATAAGAACTTTGGCAGTGTTGGGATTCTCCGATTCTTGTTGATTCAAGGTTTAAAATATGAGTTTGACACCTCATCAATAGGCCCTTATAGGCAATTTAAAAAAATATATTTATATTTGCATATAAGGGCCTATTGATGAGGTGTCAACCTCTGGTGCATTGACAATGTATAAAAACTATACACTGTCAGTGCATCATATATAAATCCTTAAAACATTTTCATTTCAATACCTTCATTTGCTTCTAATTTTGACTTGATAGCTAATTTATTGTCTTATTTTATACTTCATTTGCTTTTAATTTTGACTCGGTAATTGATTTCTAGTTTTAATTTGGAAGCATTAGGGTTTAGCTGATTCACTTAATTTACCAGATTACACATCTTGTATCATATAATTTATTGAAGACTATCTGTATCCACATTGTGATGATATTGTATAATAGAGGATGGATGAATTAGTATTCACTTCTGTTTTAAAGTTGCCATGTCCATTAATATATTAATGATTTTGAAATAATTATATAATTTCTTTTGTATTTCATAAAAATAGTTTAAATAATGTTGGATATGTAAATGGCAGGTATTATGCTTCAGGACATAACTACTCTGTTACATGAGCTGCTGGTTGTCTTTTTGAAATGCTATTTTACAGATTATGGAATGGAAGTGACTCTGTTTTTTGCTTTAGATTTCATTTCTTGTTTGATTATCATCCTTTTTCCATTTGTTTTATAAATCCCAATTTTTGGTTGAAAACTAATGATGTTTGGTGTTATTCTTTGCAGCCTACAAGGCAAGGGGCTCTGATCTCAGGGTTCATTTCAAGGTATTATCATCATAACTTGATGTAATTTACCTTAATTCTTGATATAAAGTAATGTGTATTCTTTGGATTTTTGCTGAGAAACCTCGTCTATTATTTTATATGTTTGAAGATCCAATAAATCGTGTGACACCAATAAATGGTTGTTAATATTAGATGTAGATCAACTTGGTTTGGTAGTTTGCCTGAAAGCTTTTACACTTATTTTTATCATAGTTAATAACTTTACTAAATAATTGAAGCCTACTGTGGAAATTGTCTGTTTATTTTTTTGATCTTCATTTTTGCTCACGGGAAGGACTTCTAAGTATTTTGGTAACATTTTTAGGATGCCTTGCTTATGGCTATGAAATTCTTGGCTGAGTATTTTAAACCTGATGAAAAAAGCAGGGTCTTGTTGCCTTGTGTGGACAACGCTCTCGTAAACTTTAGGGAAATTACTTGCATTGTTATTGGGTGAACCTTTGGATTTTCTTGGTGACTGAAGGTTCAGTAAATGATGCCACATCTTGTAATCCTTGGAAAGAAATTAGATATGAGAATGAATTTGTTAAATTGTTTTCTGGGGTGTCTTGATGTTGGTTGCTTACTTTTCTGAACTATCATAATCATATTATTGGTTTTATGATTAATATATACTCATGTTCTTTCGGATTTTATTGCCCAATTTGTGCTGTTCTGGTTTGGTGGTGCTCACCAATGAGTCTCATACCTAGTTATTGTTCTATAGAACACAAGGGAGACAGCATGGGGTTTGAGCCATTCAAGTAAATAATTTAACTTCAATTTGTGGTACCTCTTTTTCACCAAGGTAAACTCAGTGAGTGTTAATATTGAATGGAGCAAACAAAACCAACCACCCTTAATTATTATGAGTTTTGGAGTTTTCAAGCTGCAACTTGAATCTCAAACAAAGCTGAATACCAAACTCTATCTCATTGTATTATCTTATTAATTATATATGTATTTATATCAACCCTTAGTCAATGGTACAATTTTCTCCTCCAATGTAATACTTCCACAAATCCTTAAATCTATTAATTCATATTATACGTATATATTTTTTCTTTATCCACAAGTTGTCGTATTTTCAAAGGTCGCATAATATATATATAAATTTGAAAATATGTACCTCATCATTTTTTAAATATTTCCTCTACACCGTTCCTAGTCATTATAAACCAATTCATCACCATCACAGTAATAAATTCGTACCATGCTTAAACACTTAGAACAATTATTTTGTAATCATAATTAAATCGAGGCCACTTCTATGTTAAGACTAATTTCTTAATCATCATTGAACTTTTATATATATATATATATATATATATATATATATATATATATATAGATACCCCCACTCTAAAAGCATATTATAGTGTTCTCACCTTGATGAGCCTTTCTTAGTCGAATCTCATATCACTATTTTCCTCAAGATTCCGAATCAAAGGCAAGCTCCCACACCGCTCCGATTCACCTCTGGCTTTCCATTTCCATGTTGTTTCAGTCTTTCTCACTTTCTCATCTCAGCACTACTTCAGTATTTTCAAGACCGAAACGTAGCTCCCTCACCAGCAGCAACCGAGACAAGCCTAGCACCTCACTCTTTACTTGCCGTTTCACGTAGAAGGGAGGAGATCTATTTGCACCGAAAGTTTCAGTCGCTTATCCCCTAACTGCTTCATATTATATATATATATAAATATATATATATATATATATATATTTTCCATTGTAGCTTCAGTCTTGGCACAAACCAAGGAAATCAGCCGAGAATCTCCCTTGTTTGAAGCCTCAAGTTCAACTCATTTCTTCTGTATTGTGCATCGATGATCAACCGAGAAGCAGTCCACAAAACTAACACGTTGCTCCTTCATTTCAACTCAAGTGGCCCCTCTGTACCAGAACCTGTTCACACCTCAATACTGTCCAGATAACCATGTTTTAGCCCTCTGACAGCCACAATCAGCCCTCTATAACCCCTGATCAGCTCTGTTACAACAATCTAAAAATCAACCCTTGTACAGCCTCTAAACCTCACCCGAGAACCCCTACTTTCAGCTCTTAATCACTTTGCCACTAAGAGCCTCTGTTATGGTCAACTTCCAGCAGCTAGGAGGCAACCCAAGTCAACCTCGCCGAGCCCTTGGAACCCACGTTCAATATCCTGTCCTCAAACCAAATGGACACGCTGTTTAGGCCACCCAAAATTCTCAGTACAGCCCTATTGTCACAGTATTCCAGTCTCTGTTCAAGCCTCTTACAATGCCCATCTTCAATCTCTAAAAAAAATCACCAAGTTCAGCCATCGTTTCTACTTATTGTCTTGCTACTTGAGAGAAAGTCCCTGATCAGCTGAGAGCCCTCTTTTCCTCTCTTCTTCAGCCGGTTTCGCCTCCCCTGCACCTCCATTCTTTTATGTTTTGAGCAGCCTAGCCGAATGTCCTTAACGTTACTACTTCAGTATTGAAGACCCGTAAATGAGCTTCACTTTTATGACTTTCATTTCATCCAACCCTTTTTGACAAAAATGAAAGAAAACTCCAAAAAAAGGGTAAATAATGCACATTAAAGGTGGCAAAAACTGATGATAAAAAAAGTTTTTTTCACGAGAATAGTTATTAGACAAGCTTTTTCTCAATTACATAATTAACCTCATGAATCACATGTTAATCAATTATCATGATATTAATCAAAGCTTGATTCATTTTTTTAAATTTCCACAAATGCATGAATGTGTAATTCCTCTTGAGTTTAAAATGTTTTGGTAACAAATATATTTAATTAGGTTGGGATTAGAGTAGACTTAACAATTCATATATATATTTTGTATTTGCATTTGCGGTATGTTAAATTTTATTTTTGTTGTGTAAAATATGTAAATTATTGTGTATATATTTTGAAATTAAAAAAAAGGTTTAGAAACATTTTATTTCTAAAATGGCCATAAGGAATACTCTTATATGCGGTTAAAAAAATTAAAAAAATTCAATATTTATTAAGATAAGCAAAAGCTTACAAACAATATATACATACTAAAACAAATATAATACACGCATTGAAATAGGTTTAAACTATAACAATTTAAAATAAATAAAAAAGTATATGTTTATTAACATAACATAACATAATAAATATATATTTTATATTTATATAAACAAATTAAATATATATATATATATCTAGAACGAATACAAAACGATATTGTATTTCATGTATTTTAAAACCATATACATCCTCATTATTCAAATTTATATTTGATAAATTTAAATATAACACTGTGATAAAATATAAAAATGATTCAAATATATATATATATAAATGTGATACATGTTAAAATTTAATTAATTATATATATGAATTTAATAAATATCTAATATATTGATAGACATTTCTGTCATTTTATCTTTTTACACTTAGTATTTTCTACATTAATTTTAAAAGAGAAAAGTATAACCTAAGGTATATTTGATTTTTATGAATATAATAATATGTACTAATAGTCAATACAACCATTTTATGGGAACAAAAAAAAAGTACAACCACTTTATCTCTTAAATTTTACATTTTTTCTTTTATATTGATGATGAGGCAAGTAACAAATTTAAATTTGTTTTTAATACATTGACATTAAATGTTTTTAATTTTAAAAGTGAAATTAAAAAATTATCACATATTTTCTATTTTTAATTAATTTTAATTAATTTTTAATATATTTTAAAAAATGTATCATTGTACTATAATAAAAGTTTAAAAAATTACAACAGTGTACAAAATAATTTTTCAAGAAGTTAACAAAATAGAGTTTTGATCTAATCAAATCGTGAAATTTATTACAAATCTTGACTTGATTTAATTATACTCATAAAATTCTAATACATAATAAATAAATAAGTTTCATTTAAAATATAATTTCATTAATTATTACATTTTTAGCGATTATTGTTCATGATGGATATATGGGCCTAGATGACTAGTCCAATGCTTCTTTTCAATGGCTTGGGCTATCTTATTTGGGCCTTGATAAATGCACAGTGCCAATGATAATAAGAAGGCTAAGAATGTGGCCCAAACCCACTCCCTCTAGGTCCAAAGCACTTCCTTTAGATTTTTTTTTTCTTTTAAAGGAAGCAATTGGTAGAAAGTATCATCAATTTCTTTTTATTTCATTTAATAACTAGGTATATATAATTATTATCTTTTCTAATAAAAAAAATAGCTAGAATATTATTTTATTACTACATGATGATCATAAATAACACTATTTTAGAAAAATAACGACAATTAAAACCATTAAATTCATTCTACTAACAAATTAGTTGCTTCAGTATCGTCGACCAGAGATTAAAGAAAATAATAATCAAAACTTGGTATGGTAGTTATTACCTCTTCTTAGGAGGGCTTAGATCGAAAATTCGATTTCCCACTCTTTCTTTGTACCTCTTATGAAAAAAAACAGAAATAAAAAAAATAACAATTAAAATAATCTACTCAATTTGTGTAATTTAAAATATATGAAAAAAAACATATAGCACAATAATGTTGTCCTTTATTTTAAACATGTGAAGCTAATACGACATAATTGATCCAATTGTACAATTTATACATAAAACTTTAAATGTTTCAAATTCCAAAATTATTACATTTGTGACTTTATAGGTGTAGTCCGTTTCACGATTTTTTTTTTAAATAGATGCTTTTTGAAAAATAAAATTATTGTTTGAATAAATCAATAAAAAATATGTTATATTGTTTGATTATTTTCTAGAAAAAATAGGCAAGAAATTTCCAATTTCGTTGTCATGGTGTTAGACCTACATCTCTCTCAATGGTCCAAAGAAGTTATTATGCGAAAGCATTAAAAAATATCCCATTCAAGTTGATAATCTCACTTGGGTTTTCTCGTATCATGATTTTGTTTTTTTTTTTAATTTAACAATTTATGTATATATTTTTGTATTTTTATTACGTAAAATATAAAAATTATCATGTTAAAATTTATATCAATATGTCAAATATAAAATATTTTTTATTTATGTTGAATTTTAATACATGTCACAATAATATTTTTTTTCGTATTGTATTGTCATGCTTCATCTAAATTTATTCTATCTATTCTTGTTAGAAAAAAAAAATAGCAACACGCGAAATTTGAGGCACATTTTTCTAATTTCTAGTTTTTTTCCCTTTTTTTTCGTATTATATTGTCGTGTTTCATTTAATATTACTCTATCTATTTTGTTAGAAAAAAAAATAGCAACCTTATGGGGCACATTTTACTAATTTATAGTTTTCTTTTTTTTTTCTGGTTGTCATTTGTCATTTGATATTCTTTGCAAAAGTAGTGAATGTAAATGCCTTGGAAGAGCATCTTTTATTTTCAATACTCAAGTTAGAAGTAGTAAATGTGAACCATATGACTTTCATTTCATCCAACCCTTTTTGACAAGAAGAAAACTCCAAGAGAAAGGCAAATAATGCCCATTAAAGGTGGAAAAACTGATAAAAAAACAACTTTTTTTCACAAGAATAGTTATTAGACTAGCCTTTTCTCAATCACATAATTAGCATCATGAATCACATGTTAATCAATTATCATTATATTAATCAAAGCTTGACTCATTTTTTTTTTAAATTTCCACAAATGCATGAATGTGTAATTCCCCTTGAGTTTAAAATGTTTTGGTAACAAATATATTTAAGTAGGTTGGGACTAGACTGGACTCAACGATTCGTATATATATTTCGTATTTGTATTTGTGGTATGTCAAAATTTATTTTTGTTGTGAAAATACGTAAATTATTATGTATATATTTTGATATTAAAAAAAAAAGGTTTACAAACATTTTATTTCTAAAATGGCCACAAGGAATACTCTTATATGTGGTTAAAAAAAATTAAAAAATTCAATATTTATTAAGATAAGCAAAAACTTACAAACAATATATACATATTAAAACAAATAAAATACACACATTAAAATAGGTTTAAACTATATATGTTTATTAACATAACATAACAAAAATATATTTTATATTTATATATACTTGTTAATTATATATCTAGCACGAATATGGGTCGATATTGTATTACATGTATTTTAAAACCATATACATCTTCATTACTGAAATTTAGATTTAATAAATATAGATACACGCTATAATACAATATAAAAATGATTCAAAAAATATATATATAAATGTATACATGTTAAAATTTAATAAAAATATATATGAATTTAATAAATATTAAATATGTTGTTATAAATTTTAATACGACATTTTTTATAATCTACGTGTACGAAAATCAGAAATGAAGTTGAGTTGATAGCTATCAATACTATCATCAATTTCATCTGAGATGAGAGGTGGCATTAGGTTTGGAAGCTTCAGAGAATTTGCCTAATTCTTCAAAGATTGATAGCCATTTCTGACCTCACGAAATTTCTTAACATGTACCTTTGCTTGGGACATTGGACCCCATCAAAAGGACGGATGGAAAATGCTTTGATAGGAAATTTGAAATTTCCAATCTTCCAGATGAATATATTTTAGTATAAATAATTACTTTAAATTCAAAATTCAAATCAATTCATAATAAATTATTATTATTATTATTATCTATGTTGAACAAATGGGTGTTTTGGTGGAGAAAATATCTGTAATTAATTGATATTAAGCGATAAAAAATTTATTTAAATTAAAAGTAAAAACAGCACGTGCAAAAAGACAAGCCATCACAAAAAATTATTATAATCCAACTTAAAATAATTATATTAACATTTTGAAACTGTAAGTTAAATGGTGAGATATCCCAATTTGACTTGTTATTTTTCTAATAATGGTAAAATAAAAAAAATTTATTTGCGAAAGAAAATGTTGAATCATTTTTTATACAAATTATAAATGAAGCATTAAATCATGTACTAATATGCTATAGTTATTAGTACGTATAATTTATAATACGTTTAATAGTATATCATTAATTTTTTATATTATTAAATTGAAAAAGTTTATAAATTTATTTTTCTGAAAAAAAATTCTTAATTTTAAGTCAAAGTTTGTTAAATGATATGAATTGCAATTTAGATATTTTAAGTGGTAGTTAACGTGAATAACTTTGTGTGTTATCATGTAACATGTCATGTATACAATACAAACGTATGCTAATATCATTTGACAGATTTAGACTTAATTAAGTTATTTAAAAAGATTGAAGATTTATATAATAAAATAGAATAAAATATTGAAGATTTATATCCTATTGTGTAAAAAAAAATAATCGAATGTATATTTCACTATTAAGCATTTATAATATTATAATTAAAAAAATATATATGAAACAATTACAAAACATTAGCATATGTTTTAGAAGATTTAGACACATAATATTCATTCTAAATAAGTCCAGTAGATTAAGGTTTGGAAGGTTTGAGGCTAAATTAAAATTAAAAGAAAAACTAGTATTTTTTATTAAAAATATGTCATGTAATTAAAATTATTTTAAAAAATCAATTATATTACCAATATTAAAATAAATATTCACTATTTTTTAATAATATAATTAACATGATATATATATATATATATATATATATATTCATATTAAAAAAATTATGACAAAAAAAAACAAAAAACAAAAAAAAATCCACCATCCAAAAGAAATTGTATGGTCAAGCGGGCAGACAACAGCGCCTTCATTTCCAACGCAAGTGATTTGTGGTTGCACTATAATTAGCACTTCGTTTTCCCAAAAAATTGGGATTTGATCCTCTCTTCAATTACTTTTGCATCAACCCTTTTCATTTCAGCAAACAAAACCCAGTTTGAATATGGATTTAGATTAGACAAGTCTCAATTCTCAGGAAGCCAGCAACCACAAGAAGATACAGCCCTTGGGAGCCCACCGTACGGCCTGACGGTGGTCCCAAGTGCACAGCTCCGGCACCCCTCACTTCCTTCTCTTTCTCTCGTTTTCTCGTCTCTATGTCAAGTAATTGTCGTTAAGCCCACAGAAGCCGACACGCAAGAACCAAGAAGGCACCAGGGCCACTAGCTTTCTTTAGTACCCAAGTCACAACTACAGCAAAGACCATCCCATTTGCCTTCTCATGCACTCCTCTCTTATCTATATATCCCCACATAACCAGAGAGAAAATCAGAAAACTTGTTGAAGACTTGGGTTTCTTTTTTCATCGGCAAAGCAGGTGTTTGATAATAGTCTGGTTAGACCTGGGGAGGTTTGGTATTTGGTTAAAGCAGTTTGAAGGTTTTTTCGTTTGGGGGGGATAACACCCTGTGTTAGACAAATTGTGGACATCACGGCTATATTCAAAGGTTCTCGGCCTGTCATTCATGTCCGAGCGGTACGACGTAAGGGTTGTGTGATTGAGAGCAACCCTTCGCCGCACGGCGGGCGTGGAGCTTTGCCTTCCGAAGGCGGTAGTCCTTCCGATCTCCTCTTCCTTGCTGGTGGTGGTGTTGTCTTTTAGAGTTTCAGTAGCATAGTTAGATAGCTTTTAGTCTAAAAAAATTACTATTGATAGATCGCTCGTAAGGAGAAAAAAAGGCTGTTGTTTTTCGTCGTCTACGTTGTTGTTCTTGGTGGGTTTTCTTTGTTTGATTTTATTGGGAAAAGAAAGAAGTATTAGCAAGATGATGCTCGGGATTAAGAGGGTTCCCACTGTTGTTTCGAATTACCAAAAGGATGAGGCGGAAGAGACTGCTCGCCGTAGCGGTGGATGTGGAAAGAATTGCCTTAGAAGCTGTTGCATTCCAGGTATCTGTTAAATTTACTTTGTAAACATTGCTTGGTTGAATAAGTTTTGATAGAAATGAGATATAACTGGAACTGGGTTTTGATTTATAGGAGCAAAGCTTCCTTTATATGCTTTCAAGAAGGTGAACAATATTGAGAGTTATAAAGATGTGCTTGAAATTGAGAACAAAGAGCCTCCAGGAGCTTTCCTTGACTCACTAGTTCTTGGGGAGGTAAATTTTGCTATTAATCTCGTGGTGAATAAGTTTAAGATCACTGTTATGGTTAATAATTGTTTTGCTTTTTAAAATTGTGAGGTTAAAATTATTTTAATGTTTTGTCGTAGTGGGAGGATCGCATGCAAAGAGGGCTCTTTCGATACGATGTCACTGCCTGCGAAACCAAGGTCTTATTTGGGTGTTGTTTACTTGTTTATCTGCAAATTGTGAAAGCTGGAAAATTTATGAATTTATGGTTAATTGAGTTGTTGGTACCATCAAAATTTTCTGTGTTTATCATTCTTTAGGTGATTCCCGGTGAATATGGCTTTATTGCCCAGCTGAATGAGGGCCGCCACCTTAAGAAGAGGCCAACTGAGTTCCGTGTTGATAAGGTCCTCCAGCCCTTTGATGCGAACAAATTCAACTTCACCAAAGTTGGGCAAGAAGAGGTGCTCTTCCAGTTTGAAGCAAGTGAAGATGGTGAAGTTCAGTTCTTTCCAAATGCTCCCATCGATGTTGAGAATTCTCCAAGTGTTGTTGCCATAAATGTATGTTAGTTCTACTTATTTAAACTATAGAATAACTAGGTGAGCATGAGTGCTAGACTCCCTTGAGACTAACTTTGTTTTTATACAATTCAACAGGTTAGTCCTATTGAATATGGACATGTGCTGTTGATCCCTCAAATTTTCGAATGCTTGCCCCAGAGGATTGACCGGGAGAGCTTCATGCTTGCACTTTATATGGCAGCTGAAGCTGGGAATCCCTACTTCAGATTGGGTTACAACAGCTTGGGTGCATTTGCTACAATCAACCACCTGCACTTCCAGGTATCTAACCTCCTAATTTGGTTCTTCATCTACTTTATACCACCATGATTTCTGCTAGATATAGTTTTGTACAATTAGAGAAGACGATTTATCCATTTCAATCACTGCAGGCTTACTACTTGGCTGTGCCTTTTCCCATTGAGAAAGCTCCCACCAAGAAGATAACCACTTTGAGTGATGGAGTGATCGTCTCTGAGCTTGTAAAGTATCCAGTCAGAGGTCTTGTGTTTGAGGGTGGTAACACTCTCCGGGACTTGTCTGACACTGTATCTGATGCCTGCATTTGCCTACAAGTTAACAACATACCATACAATGTCCTCATCTCTGATTGTGGAAAGAGGATCTTTCTCCTTCCACAGGTAACAAACTGAAACCATAATTGATGTATTTTATTATCACCATGATACTGCTAGTCCTTACAATTGAATTTGCAATTTGCCAATTGAACAAACAGTGCTATGCTGAGAAACAAGCTCTTGGGGAAGTGAGTACCGAGCTTTTGGACACCCAGGTGAACCCAGCTGTGTGGGAAATTAGTGGTCATATGGTTTTGAAAAGGAGGAAGGACTATGATGAGGCATCTGAGGAAAATGCTTGGAGGCTTCTTGCGGAGGTTTCTCTCTCCGAGGAAAGGTTCCGTGAAGTGAATGCACTTATCTTTGAAGCCATTGCCAGTGGCCAATATGGCATCGAAACTGAGACTTGTCTTGAGCAGCCATATACCAATACTCAATCTCTTGAAAAAGAGAGTGCCATTACCGAAAGCTCCCACCGCGCCATGGTGGCTGGGACGTAAGAGTGCCTTGTTCTGCAGTAAGAATTGGCACTCCGGTCCTTCCGGTTCTGTATCTATTAGGTCAGTTTGGTACCTAAGAGTGTGTCTAAAACTTCTGTGGATTATGGCACCGTTAGCCTAAATAAGCAAAACTTAGTTTGCACTGATGTAAGGATATTGAACTCCATGTAAACTGCTATATAATTATTGGCCTCATGATGTATTATATTGGGTCATGTAAAATGCAATGTAATATTTGCTGTTATGAGCTAATAAATGCTTGTGATTATGTGTTAGTACCACATTACTTTTTGTCTCTGCTTCTGGCTTCTTGGGCACAACAAAGGATTCTTCACATGCATGTCAACAGAGCTGTAAGGATCCCAGTCCAAAATAGAAACATGATGTGATCTGAAAGCTTCTTTTTCTCCCATTTTAGCACAAATGTCAGATGCCAAGGGTGACACATGAGTTATGATAGTGTTGGCTGGATATAGACCTAGTAATTCAAGTATAAATTCTAATTCATGTCAAATAAAAATTAAAAATTTTATATCAAAATTTATATCAATAAATTAAATGTAATTTTTTTATATTTTATAAAAAAATATGTGGTTGATAAGAAGTCAGAACTTTTCCAATTATTGTGTTCATGGGACAAGGACAAAAGCACAAAACCTAACCATTAAGACATTAAATTGGATGGGGCCTAAACCATCAAAAAATCTGTTGAGCTGTGAGCATCATCACCAGTCTTTCAGGGATCGTCCTATGAAAAAAGTTAAATAAGTACCAACGACCATTTATCTTACACCAACTGTCAGTATATATGAAAGAAGTCTCATCATTACTGTACAATGTTGGACTTTAATTCTTTGTTTGCCAAGTGTCTAGCAGTTATCGGTGATCTTTTTTCACATCATCTTCTAATTTTTTTTTGCCCTTCAGTTTTTTGTTTTTACAATTGAGTCCTCTAATTTTTTTCAATTTTTTTCTCGATTAAACATTCAAATTTGTTTTCAACATTTCAACTTCTTTCTTTCTAATTAAGCCCTCTGATGTGTTCTTTTAATTATGTCTTTTAATCTATTTTAACTTTTTAAATATCCTTTAAATTTTTTTATTTTAATTTTTTTCTGATCAGACGCTTTGC
This sequence comes from Heritiera fomes, assembly GCA_032173925.1. NCBI lineage: Eukaryota > Viridiplantae > Streptophyta > Magnoliopsida > Malvales > Malvaceae > Heritiera > Heritiera fomes. The sequence goes on along the minus strand of JAPDPM010000023.1, from coordinate 3,392,675 downwards.
TCTATTTTTAAGTCTTTATTTTTTTTCTTTTGACTATTTGATTTGTTTTTCATTTTTCAATTATACCCTCAAATTTATTTTTTGTTTTTAAACTCTTTTTTATTAACCTCTTTAATCTAGTTTTTTTTTTACTGCAAGTTTTTTAATCAAATAGTTTTTATTTTTATATTTAATGATAATAACACTGTAACAAAACCCTAAAAATTGGATCAGTAAATAAGTAAATATTAGAGGTGGCAAACGGGCGGGTTCGGGCGGGTTTCGGTCCAGCTTTTTCGGTTACGGGCTTTTTCGGTTACGGGTTTTCTCGGTTACGGGTTTTTTCGGTTGCGGGTTTTTTCGGTTTCGGATTTTCTCGGTTGCGGGTTTTTTCGATCTCGGGTTTTTCGGTTGCCGGTTTTTTCGGTTTCGGATTTTTTCGGTTGCGGGTTTTCTCGGTTTCGGTCCGGTTTCGGGTTCGGTCCGGTTTTAATCGGGCGGGCTTAGCGGGCTTAGTCAAATTATTTTAAAATTTTATAAATTATAAATATTTTATAAATTTGAATGTAATAATTAATTTAATTTTATATAGTTAAATAAAAATATAATAAAAATGCTAAATTAAAGTTAAAATTTAATAAATGGGAATTGTATAATATATATATATATATATATAGAAATTTGGTTGGGATGATTTTGAAAACATTGGGAGTGGACTAATGAAGAATATAGTTATCTACAATAATAAAAGAGAACATATCATCTATAATTATTACAATATAATTAATTAATCAAAATTTAAAGTCACGTGAGATCTATCAAAATAATACATAAAGTTCGCACTTGTAAATGATGGACCAGTACATAATTTTTAATTATAATTGATTAATTATCGTAAAAAGAATTACAAGTAAAATACTCGAAGACGTAAAAGATATTGAAAAAGTTTTAAATATTGCATTGCATTTGCAAGAAATGAAAGCACTCTTGCTATTGTAAACTTTTGCCTTGGAAGCATCTGTATTTCTGTACTAATTAATTTTTTTTGTCCACAAACTCCAACTACTAAAAATCATCTTTGAATTGCCAACAACCTCTTGGCCTAGTGGTTAAAGATAAGTTGTCGCATATTATAAGTCTTGAGTTTGAATCCAACACCCCTATCTAGAGCTATTAATGGGCCGGACCGGGTCGGTTCTCACCGGTTTCGGCTGACTAACAACTTAAACCGGTCCAAACCGGTAGTGGACTGGTCCGAGCTGGGCCGGTTCGCATTATTTTTACTTGCGAACCGGCCCGGTTCATGGACCGGTTCGATCCTTTTTTAATTTAAATTTTTTATTTTTTTAAAATTTATATTAATTTATTTTAATAAAAATAATATATATTAATATATTTTTATAATTTAATCTAACAAATTTATTTTTATAATAAATAATGTTAATAGTTTAATTTAACAACAATTTATTATAAAGTTATTATAATTTATTTAATTAATGTAACAATAATGTAAAAATAAATTACTATAAAATTATGTAATAAAACTATTGTTATAATAAAATAAAATTATATTATGAATATGATATTATAATAAAATTATTATGATAAAAAATGAAATTTAGAGAATAAAATGATAATATTATAAATTTGAAATAAGAGAATTTAAGTGAATTTGAGAGAGTTTGAGTTATTATTAAGAAAGTATAAGTGAGTATTAAAAGAATAAGAGTGGATGAGCGTTTAGATTTGAGACAAAATATGAAAAAAAATTTTAAAAAAATAAAAGAAAATAAATTGATATTTATTGAGGAAAAATGAAAATTTAAAACAATTTTAAAAATTTTAAAAAATAAATTTAAAAAAAAAAAGGGAGGGAAACGTTCCCTCCCTTACAAATCAACATAGGCAGTAGCCTTCAGGCTACTGCCTACATGCCTGCCACTGCATGCGCAGTGGCAGGCGGCTTTTAAAAAAAAAAATTTGTTGAACCAGACCGGTTCAACCTCGACCCAGTAACTATCTCTACCCCCATCTTCAGTTATTTAATATTTTTCTTGTAATAAAAAAATTATCTTTGAATTTCGATTATAATTAAAATGATTATAATAGACATTACATTATATTAGACTTAATAATTCGTATATATATATATTTTGTATTCGTATTGCATCAAATATATTTGTATCATATAAAATATAAAAATTATTGTATTAAAATTTATATTGATATACCAAACACAATTTTTTTTGTAATTTTTATCAAAATTTGATCCAATGTCACGTTCATTTTTTTTAATTATTATATCTGCATTGCATGACAGTATATTGAAATAAAGATATTTCAAAGTTTGCTTTTGAAGTTTTTTCATGTGATTCTCAAGGGAGGGAAAAGGTATATTCCCAAAGAATTTGAAATTTTTTGGTGACGTGGGAAAAGCTTGTTTGGAGGGAATTAAAAAATGACAATCAAACAGATCTCATTTCACACGAAACTCTCATAAATAAAATATTATTATTCATTATTTTTAATTTCTTTTGTTGTTTTGACTAAATTTATATAAATATAAATTTTTACATTTTAATGTTTTTATTACTTGATAATTATTATTTATTTTTTTAATTTCCTGTGATATTTACATTTGTTATAAAATATATAATTATATATTAATAATTATATAAAAATTTATTTTTTAAATGAGCCAAATATATATAGTAAAACTAAAAGAAAGTGAAAATCCAAAAGTATTAGCTATACAAATAAATAACTAACAAATTATAAATAAATCACACTAAACAATTAAACATTTATATAAATAGCTTTATACTCTTAACAATAACTTATTGAGTCATTGTTTTTTTTTAGGTCAATATTGGGTCATTGGAATTTAGATACTCTTAGTTCAATAAATTTCTTTTTTTTTTACTTTGTTTAATTAGCTTTTTTAATAATTATATTATATTTTTAATAAAATTTTAAATTTTTAAGAATCTTTTTTACATTTATTTTGTCTTTTAAATGCCAACATAATTAGTTATTAAATTAAATTTAACCGCATAACTAGTTAACTAATTCTTCAATTATAATGTTGAATAAAATTATAGTATACATTAAAAAAATAATTAATATTATGAATAATTGGTCAATTAATTATCTCAATTTTATATTTATTTTGTTTTTAGTTTATACATAAATCATAATATAAAATTATTTTTATTAAATATAATCATACTCAAACACATTAATTAATCAAATATCTCATTAAAAATTTAGAACGTTAAATTAAACAAGTTATATACATCAATTGACATTATATTATAAATAATAATATTTGATATAATGTACCAAAAAAAACCATTTGATATAATGATGTAAATGAGTAATATATAATCAAGTACCGGACACTACTCGAATCTATAATCGAATAATTATGAGTTCGGATAGTGTTCTTATTACCCATATCGGATTCGGGTAGTACCCTTATGGTACGCTATACTCGATTAACTTTTGATCAAGTAGTATCTGGTACCTGAACTTGTTCATCAATTATATGAAAGTAATCAAAATTATATGCTTGTACAAAGATTTGAACCATGACCTCTTATATTTATTGTTATATGTTTAACCACGTGAGCTAGATTGAGAATTTGTTATATTTGTTGTAAATTTTATTTTTATTTTAACACAACTTGCAATTTAAAATTTAATGAAACATTGTTTGCCAAAAAAATAGTTTACTGAATAATAATAATAATAATAATAATAATAATAATAATAATAATAATATATTCTTAAGATAATAAGATTTTAAAATTTTAGACATAAAGTACTAAAATTAAATTAATAGAAATTTCATAATATGTTAAGATACAATTCTTAAGATATTGATAATTTTAACATATATGACATTTTATTATAATGTAAATCTTAATATATATATATATATATAGTATATTATGTTTATTATTTTATTTGTAACTCATTATAATAAATTAAAAAAACACTTTTTTGACTAAACAAGTAGTTGAAAAGGTCAATATCTATTTAATCATCCAATATTCTGATTATTAGTTGATCAAGTTAAACTAAATTACATGAATACATCATAAGAGATTAAATGTTTGAAATTAAAAACAAGAGTATATTCTAAAAGCATGATAAGAAATTGGAATGAAAAATGTCTGAAATTAAAACTATAATATGCTATGAGAGATTGTTTAATTTATTCTATATTACATGGTAAGAGATTATTATAATGTAACATACAAATCATTATGATAAGATAAACATATTAATAATCTATTTTATATAATTAAGAGCTTGTATAGTTGATTAAATATCACATGATAAGATATTATTTTTAAAGTTATAATAACATACAAATCATTATGATAAGGCGTTATTTATTAACTATATTATGCATTTTATTTGCTATCAAAAAAACTATTCCAAATTGAGTACTAATTTTTTTTCATATTCACATTAACATAATAATATTAGATTAACATAATAATATTAGATATACACCAATTGATTGAATATCTAATTAAAATGTTAAATAATAGATATTACTAAATTAATTAATATAATGCTAGTTATTTAAATATAATTAATAATAATATTAACAAAGTATAAAAAATAAATTTTATTAAAATTACCACTTACATAGTAATACAACTTTAATATATTATTAAATTACACTTTAATTTACTATTAGAATTATTATTTTTATCCACACTTTAATTTTACATTTAATAGATAATAAATGAATTATTTTTAGTAAATACTTAATTCTATCGAAATAATACTTACACACTAAGAGATCATATAATTTATTCTTAAAAGATTATTATAATATAATATACAAATCATTATTATAAGATACCAAATTAGTTTATTCATGTATAAGATTATTATAATATAATAAATAATTAATTATCACTAGCTTGATTTTTTAATATCTTTTGTTTTAAGGCTAAAAATAAAATTACCACTATAATTTTCTCTTTTAATAATACCCAAGTATAAAAAAATTATACTTGTATTGTTTAATTTAATTACTTAACTTTTTCTAATTTTAAAAACTTTGAATTTTAATTTAAAGATTAGGTTTTTTTTAATCTAAATTTAATATCTTTCTATACTTGAAACTTTAAGAAAATATAGTTTAAATTTAATTTTATTAAAAATATTTTTAATGTGTTGCACAAAATATCAAATTCAAAGTTTCAAACAAATATTGAAATTATATAATTTTTATATATTTGATTTATTGTTGTATTAAAATTAAAATTTTATTATAAATAAAAATAATAAAATGTTAAAATGATTTTTATAATAAAATCAAATGTCAAATTAATAATATATTTATTATTATAAATGCAGTAAGGATAATATTAAAGATTATTTGATATCATATATTATGGTGTTTTAAATTAATTTAATTTAATTTAAAAGATTCAATATTTATTATGCTGGTAATATATAATTGATAAAATTGTATAATAAATAATAATTGTTTTCAAAATTTTAAACTTTTTAATTAAAAAAGTGTATCAATTATTTATTTATTTTTAAATAATAATTATATAATTATAATTCGGGTTTTCTCGGGTTATAAATTCGGTTTTTTCGGTTTTCGGTTCGGGTCGGTCTCGGTTTCGGATCGTATCGGGCTCGGGTTATGTCGGGTTCGGGTTGTGTCAGGTTCGAGCTTTTTCGGTTTCGAGCTTTTTCGGTTTTGAGTTTTTTCGGTTCCAGGCTTTTTCGGTTACAGGCTTTTTCGGTTACGGGCCTTTGACTTTTTTAGTCACTTTGGGCTGGTCCCGGTTCGATCTCGGGTGGATTCTGACGGGTTTTCGGGCTCGGGCTAATTTTTGCCACCTCTAGTAAATATTATTTTATAAACCAGGTTCAAAGTTAAACTTTTGGAACTAGCATTTAAAAAAATTAATTTCTTTGAATGCATAAGGGTGATATGAAGTGTATCTCAAGATTCTCTGGTAAAAATTTAATCTCGAAGTATGTATAGATTGATTCGAAAATTTATTGACAGTTAAAAAAAAGTACTGGAACAAAGAATCAATCCAAATTTAGTTTTTTAATTGTTTTGAAGGTAAATCATGGGTTTTTTCTAATCTGAGTTGCACTTCCTTCTGGATTTGGTCCATGGGCTGTTTTGGCGAATAAAAAAAAAAATTAAGATTGGGCTCTTTTCTCTCTCCACCTCCACTGCCTCATTGTTCCGCCGCCGGATTTCTGCATCCTGCGCGTTAGACTTCACACATTTACAGCAAATTCCACCACCAAGTACGGTTCTTTCTTTTCCTGTTATATATAAATTTATTGTTAATCCAATATGATTGCTTTTGTTCTGCTTGATCCTTGTAATTTTTTTTTAATTTTCCCTTGTTGTCATGTACCCAGATTCTCAAATTTGGATAAAGAGGTAATTAAGGTAATCTGAGAATCTGGGTTGTAATCTTCTGACAGTGTTGGGATTTGATTTCAGTTAAGTTTTGTTAAGAACAATGTTGGGTTTCTATTTGCACACCTTAAGTGACATTCAACAGTTGTATCATAGCCAAAGTAACCTGTTTTCTATGTTCCATGAAACTTGAATGTTTAGACCTTTGATTCTGAGTTAAATTTTCTGTTTCTTTTTCTGGTTCCATGCCATTGGCCAAATTCTTATAATTGTTGTATTTATCGTCAAAAAGTTGCCCAATTAATTGTTTGCAATGAGAATTTTCAGTGTTGCTTTTGACAAGTTCTTGTTGCCATAAGTTGTTCTAGTTAAGGAGTCCAACTCTTTTTGAATTGGACATGGATGTTCTTTTTCTTGCTTTGTTAGTTTTCATAGTTCTACTCATAAAAGCCTTTTTTTTTTTGAATTGTAGTTTTGCTGAAAATGAAGAAAGGATTGCACCCTCAGATGCAGTGGATATCTTACGTGACCCAGAGTGGTCGATTGGTGAATGTTATGATGACAAGAATACATAATGTTGGCAAAGTTTATCACTTACGGGCAAAACGCCAAATGGCTGCAAGTGTCGGACAGATTGCTAAGTTTAACCGTCGTTATGGGCTGGAGAAGACCGAGGACTCAGAGAACACTGAGAAAAATGAAAAATGAAAAATGGATGATAAGGAAGATTGGGTATCTGGAGTTGGCTTTAAATATCTATGCTTTGGGATAAACATAAATGACTTGTTTTACATATTATAAGCACTTGAATTGTAGAACATTTCCATTTTGATAAAATAGTGGTTTCAGAGTTTCCACCATCCTTTTGAGGCTTTGGTGCTTTTATAATAGCATGCAACAGTTCATTATTTCTCAGATTTCAGTCCTCCTTCGCTATGATGCATACTGAGCATTTTATATACTGATTCGAAATTGAAGGTTAATGTAGCTTAATATTTCCACAAATTGATTTTTCAATAATCATGAGGCAAGACTTGATGCCAGTTAGGGAATAACTACTAATACAGTACTTCCAGGCTGTTGCTTGATAAGCTTCAACTTGTCTTATGTTTTTGATGAGGTAAAATTGAGTTTTTGATTTCTTGCCTTGCTCTGATTGATACATGTGTTTTGTATCGTGTAATATACTTGCCAATGGGATGTCGGTAAAGATTTGTAATCTGCATTTTACTGATGTGATCTGGTTTCTGGTTGAAAGTTGAAACCACCTCAATGATCAATACTAGTTTGTTCTCGGTGCATGCTTTTTGAGGTTCATGGAAACAGTGATCTTAGGTTTACCATATCCCAAATAATGGCCCTTCTATTTCCGAAAAACCTTTATACATTCAGGAAAAAGGGCCTGCTCGCGCCCTTGCTGCCTTCCTTGGATGAGTCCTTGATGGTTTATTCACGTCTGAAAGCATAAATATCCTAAAGCCCTCAACTTTAGCAAAACAGAATTGCCTTTTTACCACTTTATATCCTTGTTCTTGTTGATTTTGTGCATCCTGAAATGAACTGGTTAGCCAATGGTTTGATCTGTATATTGCAGCTTCTTCCTCTGTTAGTAACTGTGATGGCAGAACCTGATAATATCTACAGGGCGGCCGCAACTGGCAACTGCTGTCTCATCATCATCGTCTTCCTCATCATCATCGTCTTCCTCATCATGGCCAAGTAAAGCAATGAACCCGCGACCAATCAGATGTTGGTGTAGGCCATGGATATGCAGAAGCCACCAACATCCAGCAAGAGCTCGAATGCGGCCAGTGTTGTAGGAGCCAGTGTGTTGATGTTACCTCCAACATGAACAACTGTGGTTTATGTGGGATTTGATGCCCATTTACCTGGCAATGCTGCTGGGGATTATATATCAATACAAATATCAGCCCCCTCAACCATGGCAGATGTGGACATAGATGCCATTAGAAGAGCTTGTGCTTCTAAGCCATGTGTGGATATGCACAACTTTTACACTATGGCTTTTTATTTTGCACAAAGAAACTGTAAATTGAAGACAGTGAAAAGAGAATAATGATGTTAGAATTTCAATCCTAAATTCACTAAATGTCAATTTTTAAAAATAATTATAAGAATCATTTGAGTTAAACTCGAGATACACCGGCATGACGTTTTTGGTTTTACTGTTGGTCACCCCACCTCAGCCCCCAGGGAGTGATCGGCCAGCTATAGAAGTTAGATAGTCTTAATCTTGTCATGGCCTGTAAGATATTCTTAATCTTGTCATGTTCTGTAAATGTCACCAACATTGAGCAATGTTCAACAATGTGATCAACTTTAAACTTGATAATTAAAAATAAAAAACAAAAGAAATATAACTAGAATAAAAGAGAAGTATAATGATCAACTTAATCTCATCCGTTGGATCGTTTGAACTGACCTTACATTGCAAACTCTTCGCTAAACCCGACACAGACGGCAAAAGAGTTTATTTTGCATATTTTCCGCCAAAAAGCTTCAAAAGCCAAAAAAAAAAACCCTATCTTTCTCTCCTCTTCACTCCTTTTCCTAGCACCCAAACGCAACTTTTCTTTCTCTGTCCTGGAAAATTTCCCAGGTATCTTTTTCTCAGTTTTGTTTCTCTCTATATCTTAATCAGTGTTATATTGTTTACTATGTTATGGGGTACTTTTAGTTTGTTTGGTTCGTGAGAAAAAGTGGGAAATAATGGAAATTTTGAAGTGGATATTGTACTAAGAGTGAGAGACAGTGGTGCTGTAATTTTATTTTTTATGTCTACTTTGTATCCTGGGATATTTCTTTTGACGTGGTGCTAGATGATTGGTTAAAAAAATTGTGATTTTAACAAGTTTACCATTCCAAAAATCATTGTTTATCTTACTAAGCTAATAAAATGTGGGTTTTAATGGATTTCTCTCTTTTTTTCTTGGATGGTTGGTTTTGATTATTCAAGTTGTTAAGCTTGGTTCAGCCTACTATGAATTGTTGTTTTTTAAGTATACCAATAAAACTTCATTTGCATAATTCATGCTTTTTCGTCCATAAATTTTTCTTAGTGTTTTCTGTAGAAATTAATACGAAGTTATATTGCTATTTGATCAAAGATAAGTTTAGCTATTGGTTTTTTGTTTTGTTTCAGGGACTCTGAAGCTGTTTTTATTCAATTAGCATGGCTGCTTCATCATCAATTTCTATGTGCACACTGAACAGGGGATTGTTTGCTATAAAACCGATAAATTTCAATAACGAGTTCAAGTGTAGTGTTTCAAATCTCCTGAATGGACGACTACCTGTTCATGCTAAGTTATCTGCTGATTTTACTTATTCAAGATTGTTAACCAGTGAGAACTCACTGAAATGGCAACAAAGCCAAAGGCTTTCAAGGAACGGGATGCAGTGCTGCGGGTTGGAAATTGGGGACGTACCTGCATTCACAGTGGGGAAGAAGTTTCAACTCGATGATGTGATTGAAGCTCAACAATTTGATAGAGACACTCTAAGTGCTATATTTGAAGTAGCACGTGAGATGGAGAAAGTCGAAAAGAAATCACCCGGAAGTCAAATTCTCAAAGGTCACTTGATGGCAACCCTTTTCTATGAGCCCTCAACTAGAACTAGGCTTTCATTTGAGTCTGCCATGAAGCGGCTAGGTGGTGAAGTTTTGACAACTGAAAATGCACGGGAATTTTCTTCAGCGGCAAAAGGAGAGACACTCGAAGGCAATTTTCTTTACCTTTTAGTTAAGGTTCTTATAAGTGGTTCTGTTGTGGTGTTTTTCTAATCTAGCAGCTTGGTTTGCAGACACTATAAGAACTGTTGAGGGGTACTCCGATATAATTGTGATGCGACACTTTGAAAGTGGTGCTGCTAAAAGAGCAGCAGCTACAGCGGGCATTCCTATTATTAATGCTGGTGATGGTCCCGGACAACATCCCACTCAGGTATGTTAGAACCTTTACTTAGTGTGATTTTCTGGGAAACTTATATTTGATTATCACACAAATTTCCTTTTAATCCTTCAGACAATCACAAACAATATTATGGAAGGGAAAGAATACTAAAATCATAAACAGATCTGATCAAGAAAAACCAGCTGTCCTTGTTGTCTAGTTTGTGTGATGTAGGATATGGTTTGTCTTGAGCATTATCTTTTCTTGTACTTCTAAGTAAACTCCATAATGGGTAGCATTTAATATCTTCTGGCATACATGTTCAGATGTGACAACAGGATATCCTTAGCCCTAATACGTTTCATGCACTCGCGAGTTCAATGATTCTTTCTTTCTGATGTTGTGTAGGCCCTTTTAGATGTCTACACCATAGAAAGAGAGATAGGAAAACTGGATGGCATCACAGTTGGGCTTGTGGGAGATCTTGCCAATGGGAGAACAGTTCGTTCTCTTGCCTACTTGCTTGCCAAGTACCAAGATGTGAAGATCTACTTTGTCTCCCCTGAAGTTGTTAAAATGAAGGTTAGTATTTGACAAACTGCATGACTCAATGGTTAGACTATATGTCAATAGATTGCTGAACTAACCTGTTAAGTAGCAAAGGGAAGTCCGAATAATTTTGTCTCACTTCTGATTCTGCCTTTTCAGGATGACATTAAAGATTATTTGACATCAAAGGGTGTGGAGTGGGAAGAAAGTGCTGATTTAATGGAAGTGGCCTCTAAATGTGATGTGGTATACCAAACTCGTATTCAGCGAGAACGGTTTGGAGAGAGAATTGATCTGTACGTGGAAGCTCGAGGTAAGTATATAGTCAACAAGGACATGTTAAAAGTGATGCAGAAGCATGCTGTGGTTATGCATCCTCTCCCAAGGCTTGATGAGATCACTGTGGATGTTGATTCGGATCCAAGGGCTGCCTATTTTAGACAAGCAAAGAATGGCCTTTATATCCGGATGGCTCTTTTAAAACTATTGATGGTCGGGTGGTGAGGAAAGCTGTCTTTTTCCTAAATTTTGACAACCTCAGCTTGCTTGGGTCATTTGTGTATCTTCGAGCAACATTTGACTAGTGAAATTAAGAGTTTGGCTTGAATTTCAAGCATCTTTGCAATTGTTGTCAGTTTTGGCTTCTGTTTTTGCTAAAGTTTGGCTGTTTTGTTAGTAATAATTTAGTATCAACAAACAATATGAAGATCAGAAATTCTGGAATAATGGTTCTTTGCCCCGTGTCCTTGAAATTTTAAGTAATTTAAGAGTGAAATTTTACTCAATACCATCTGAATATTTCTTATATTCTTCTATTTGTTTGGATTCATAGTAGATTTGATAATCTTAAATACGATGTCACATATCACAAAACAAAAAAGACAAATAAAATTTAATAAAAATTGTATGTATATATAGTAAAAACTAAAAACAAAGATTATGCATGATGTGTTGATATAAATTTTAACACGAAATTTTTGTATTTTACATTTCACAAACACGATTTTACATAAAACAAAAACAAATTATATACAAGTCATATCTAAATTTAAGTTGCATTTTGCCATGAACACAGTTTTCTAGGGATTTCTCCAATTGCTGGCAGAAAGATGATAGTTGAACAAAGAGTAGTCATAATTTGAAGATTAACTTGAATTTTATGTGACAATCACTGAACATTTATGAGATTATAATATGACATTTCAGCTGAGCTACGAAAACCAAACTAACGGGCAAAATTGACATCAAATCTATGATATTATTATTACAAAGAACCAATCAGGTTACAACACAAACAACCTTTGTACTAATAAATGGGGAAGTTGGGATCCACATCATGGGCCCATGACTCCAAGCCCCCAACTATATCCTTGGCTTTGAAACCCTTGTTCTGGAGGTATTGCACAGCCCTTTGTGAATCATTGCCTCTTCTGCATATTACATACAGGTTAGCATCTGATCCAGTGCCCTCTTGCTCTTGCTCTTGCTCTTGCTCTTCTTTCAGTGCAGAAGAAATTTCAGACAACCTAGCCTCCAAGCTTGGAAGTGGAATGTTCAAGGACTTTGGGATAGAAACTATCCGGTAATGGAGTTCCGGTCTCACATCCACCAAAACGTGTGCTTCCCTGCTAACAATCCTCTCTTTGTAGTCCTTGCTGGTTATTCTAGAATCCGGCGCAAGTAGGTTCAGCGTCGGTGGAGACTGCATGCAGTAAGATATTCAAAGTTGTTAAATGTATAGCACCGAATACCATCCTTTGTTTCATGAGGCATCTGTATCATCAGCTAATCCAAATAGTCTATCCATTCGGGTGTATTCACCTCAGTCCAATGTTCATGCTCGAAGCACTATCCATAAAAGCCTAAGTCTCAAAATATATGACAAATGAAACACAAACTATACAGTACTTTATCTTGCCTTGGTGAAATAACATAAGTGCAACTAATTGCAGAATAGTTATGTCAACAGATAGTTATGTCAACAGAAAACAAATTATGCAATTAAGAAAAGGGAGAGCAGAAAACAAAATTACCGTTGAGAATGGAGTTTGAGTGAACTTTTCGTAGTCAAAATCTTTGAAATGCTGTTGGTTGAATGTTGAATTTTCTCCGCAAACTTCACATTGAAATGATCTACCTCTTACTTTGACCTAAACAATAAGAAATATACTATTAGAAAAGACTATACGTATCATGTATTAATATTTTAAAGTACAAAAGGCACCAAAAGAGGAAAGAATAGGTGGATTATGGACCATACAATACGAATCCGAGCTGACAAGGCATCAAACAGAAGCATCCGCCCTGAAAGTGGTTCACCAACAGCACTTGCTATTTTAATGGCTTCTAGCGCTTGAAGACAGCCAATAATTCCAGGTACTAAAAATACGTAGATCAGTAATCATTAGAAATGAAAATATGCAAATTAATGAGGTAAAACCCATAGAAGAAAAAATGCGGCAGGTTTACTGCCAAGAATTAATTCAGAGTAGATGAAGTTTCTTTGAACCTCCTTTTCATCATTTGCAGGTAAATTGCAGAGTTGCAGAATAACGTACTAATCGCTTAGAGCTGGATTGCAAAATGGGAATAATATCTTGACATACCTACTCCTAGGACTCCGCTATCTGAGCATCTCTGACAAGCAGTTGTAGGAGGTGGAGTTGGTAATAGGCATCGATAGCATGGACCTCCTTTGTAATTGTAAACTGTCAGCTACACAATAAGCCGATGATGTAGTTTTGCTTTGAAGCTAGAGCAATATGTCTTAAACAAAACTTAAAGACGCAAACTTTACACCATGAAATACAGAATATGAGTTATATACCATACCTGCCCTTCCAATCCTAGTGCAGCACCTGATACTAGAGGCTGCATTAAACATGGAAGCAATCAGCTGAAAAGCTTGCTACTCGCAGATGTATTTTAGCACTACATATATTGAATAAACTAAGGTCATGGCATTGACATCTTTACCTTTCCCAATACAACACAGCAATCACTGATCATATACCGACTAGGAACATTGTCTGTTGCATCTACTACCATGTCATATCTAAGAAACGTCAGCAGTTACGGAAATCACACCTCACACGGATTACCTAACAAGAGATGAAGAAAGAATGAGAGATAACATTTTTATGTCATCAAAAAGGATACTGGCTCAAAATTTCCAAAGCATTAGACGTGCGCAAAGCTTCTTTGTGTTCTATGATCTGTATAGTAGAGTTGATCCTGGAATTCCAACTCGAAATTAGATAAAATTAAGCAAAGTAAATTATGAAAGAAACTACAAGCGACTACAAGTAAAATGGTTTATTCAACACCACAACTTAAATCTTTAATATACTGTAAAAGATCTGGATCCCATATTTGTAACATACGAGCGACAAGCAGCAGCAGCAGACTTCACTTTTGGCTGACCGATATATGCTTCAGTGTGAATAACCTGAAGTACAGCAAATCAATAATAATAAAAAAGCTGAGTAGCAGAAGATTCATGGTCACAATTGAAGATCACAGGGAGGAAATCTAAGAAGCACGATACATCAAGCACTAACAATGTAAATCAATCAAAAAGATTGAACCGCTAAGTTAATGGTTCAATAACAAAATGTAGGTACCAACATGCAATTTAGCCCATTTAACTTAGCACTGCCATTTACAAAGGACTACGACTCTTCAACATGTACATTGATATCAAATGATTCACGAGAACACCACGATTAGAACTTGTTTCAGCATTACACCTTAAATAATAACATGAGTAGCTACTTTCAACTAATTTAAAACTTATACCTGTCTGTGCATGTTATTAAGCTCAACCACATCATGATCAACAATTCCCAACCGACCTAGAAGCCGAAGAAAACAAAAGAAAATCCCTTTTCAATCACCCTGCCAAAAGAAATAAATGAAATCTCGGGTAGCCTCAAAATGCAGCATCTTATTCTTACCAACCCCACAAGCTGCAAGATATAACAGGGCCGGGGAGCCCAAACCTCCAGCGCCAACAACCAATATGGAAGACTTCAAGAGATTTGATTGCGCTACAAACCACACCAAAAGACTATATTAGTCAGCAAAAGCAAATACTTTTAGCTGATTCAAAGAGAATAGAATAACCCAGATACCTTCTCTTCGTGCTCATCACAGAAAAAGCCAATTTCTTTTCAAATAACATAATTAGCCATAATCAACTATAATTTTACATAACTAAATCGAATTAAAATTAAAATCCAAACAAAGGCGTGAATTTTTTTTTACCTTGGACTCCAAAAGAGGGCAGCAAAAGATGGCGGCTATAACGGTAAATATCATCCGCCGACAGTCCGTGTGCCACGTTGGCATCAACAGCGGAGATTGGAGGGCAAGAACCATTGCAACCGTCGTCGATTTGCCGCTGCTGAGGTGCTGGTGATGATGTTTCTTGGAGCTGAGCTTCGAGGACGGCAATCTTTTGTTCTATGCAGGCTTTCTCGTCCTTTAATGCTTCGATTTCGCGGCGGATGCGTGCCACGTCAACGCCGTTTGACTCCATCCTCGAGCAGCTCCGATGACAAAACTTTTTTTTTTTGGAGAGAGAAACAGAGAAACCCTAAACCGTAAGCAGCTGAGGTTTTTCAGCTTACTTCAGTTCAGTTAGTTCCCACGATGCTTTACCGACCAATTATAATTTCGGCCTGAAGTCATACTGGACATAATAACATGCGGCCGGTTTCTTATACAATCTCAAGTTGAATAAGAACTAAGAAGGCTTTAAAAAAGTTGACATTTTTGTTTTTTTTTTTATTTTATGTAAAATTTTGTTTGGTTGGAATTTTTAAATTATATATATATATATATATATATATATATATATCAAACAAAGTTCGATTAATTAAAATTGCTTAATTTAAACTAGTTTTATTTCAATAATTTCATATATAGCATTATTTACCAATAAATTTTGTTTTTCTCTTGCATTTTTATATGATTTTAATTTATTACCTTTCATATCCAAACTCCACACTGCTGAGATTTGAAGGTTGAAGGCATGTTTTATCAATTCATTGTTTCTATTTTCGTTTCAATTGGTTTATGAACAATTCATGGCAACAATTTTAATTATTGGATTCCTTGGCATATAAACCCATGCTTGATGTTTGTGTTTGTGTTGGTTCTTGTCAACCAATATATGTTTGTCTTTGATTTATTTCCCCTAAGGGCTGTCTGTCACTGCATGAATTCAACTGAAAATCAAACCATTAACAAAAAATCAATTTCTTATTCTAACTAATAAAAAATACTCGAAAAACCAACGCCAATAAACAACAAAGGAGAATTATGGGAGAATAGGCCTTCCATGTAAACATTCACATTGAAGTGCGACTCACTGCTTTGCAGGAAGCAGTTATATATCTTTCTGTTAAACTGACATTTATTGCTTCCAAGCGCAAAAGCAAGATGAGCATCAGACAAATAGCATGTGAGGTACACATTGATCGCAAAGCAGGGCTCAGCCTTCACACCGAATCCATTGCTTACTCTAGTAAGCTTTATGTGCCTGCCTATTACCCTCAACTCATATGATAAGAGAACACGATTGAAATGCAGAATTCATGGGACATCAAACACCTTAAACCAACCATGATCTTAGTAATTAGGATTTTCCAAACGTTTCCTGTGATTCGTGATCGTGAAGCAATAAAAAAGGCAATAAAGTTTTGCCAGAACACAAGAAGCTTCCATAAACACCCATAGCCATAGGTTATTTTATAATACTCAGAAGCATCATCCATAAACTGAGTCACGAGGCAACTAACAGACCATGTATTTTCAGATATTATATTTAATAGATCCTATTTTCACAAGTACCGCCACTTAAATCATACTACATAAACAACCTTAAAACCATCTAGTTAGGTGGTCACAGCACCACCTGTTTGATGTAGCATTGCATCTATCTCATCCCCATCCTCCATTTCCAACTGTAGCAACAAAAACACAAAAGGAAAAAAGTAAGGAGAAATAAAACAGTGGAGTGTGCGTATGAGAGAGAGAGAGAGAGAGAGATAAAGGGAGAGAAACAGACCTCATCTGGTGTCTGTTCCCCTCGCAGGCGGCGACCATCGAACAGAAAGGCAATAGAGTTGAAATCCACAGATTGTCGATCACAGTAGGCATTCATAAGCTTCTTCAGTTGAGTAGATCTTTTAATCCTAAAGAATACTTCATTCCCATCCTACACACATGCAAATGTATGAATTTGCATTTTGCAACTTAATATCCTTTACATTATTTCAATCCATATTCACTCCGTAACATATCTAGCTAACTTAAAGTAGCATACATGTTTCTCAAAAACTTATCGTTCTAATATATGTGTTCCCAGCACGGAAGCATAAACTTAACTAAAGCACTCAACAAAAACCCTTTGTAATAAATGTTTGAATTACCGGTCTGCTCCGTAAGAGACAATTGCTTATACACAAAAACAATACATACCAATGGGATAATTATCGAAACATACATAAATGTCACAGGAATACAATTGTACGAGTATTCACTCTTGACATTTCCAATAACAATTTGTTTGAGTATATACTATCACTTGATTTCATAAAGGAGGACCAAAAAAATGCTAAACATCACTAAATCACACGAAACAAGATACTATAACCTAGGTCATGAGCATACTATCGCATTCCATACAACAAACTCCGCCATGCTGTTTTTCTCTCAGGCAATTGCATGCACCTTGCTATCACATATCAGTAATGAAGAACACCCAGAAACAATAATTCTTAGCCTCAAACTGAGGCAACACTGTTTTGCTACCAAAAGCCCAGCATATCTTACTAGCTAAATTATTCTGCAATTTCTTTTCTGAGATCCAAACTCCTAATAGACACCAAAAATCAACTTTTTTTTGTAACTATTTCGGATCTAATTTAGCATTCCATATTTAAAAAACCAAATTTTTTATTTGAAATTACAGACCAATGCAATCATTCTGTCAGTCAGACAATAATATATAAGTAAATTTGCAAAAGAAAATAGAATTTATAACAGTAAAGGATAACTGATAGACAGAATATTAACCAAAATTGAATAAAAAAAAGAAATTCTATAAATAGAAAGTCAATTCATGATTTTCCAATTTAAGGTAAACAATAGGATCCAAAAAGAAGAAATTTACTAAAAAACCCAAATTTAAGATTTTCTTCACACTATTAAGGAATCAAATCCCAAAGAATTGAAACCCATAAACCAAAAATTATGCAAACCCCGAAAAAGGGAGAAATTGGAAAACTTTGAACCTGGCCTTTGACTTTGAGATTGATGTGAGCCGTTTGATCAGCGGGCTTCTTGTCTTCCTCTTGACTGGTTACTCCTGACATCTTCTTCTTCTACTTCTGGGCTATTGAGGGGGTCCGATTAGGGTTTAAGTTTCGTGATTCCGGAGCTCCGATTTAGCGATTGATTTTTCTGTTTGGCTGGAGAATGACGCGATTCGGTGGAAGGAGAATTTGTTTTATATTGGTTGTTGGGAAAGGAAATGGACGGTTAGGATCTGTTTTGTGAATCGGACGGACTGACAAAACTGGTTCATTGTTTAGATACGATGTCGTTTGACCAATGGATAATACAAATTTAGATGGAGCCCAAATCTAGCTAATCCAAGCAAGCACAAAATAAAGCCCAAAGTCCAATCCTTTTTCCATTAGATTTGGGCTCCTTTAGGGTGAATTTAATATCCAAATTTGCATTTTTTATTGTGTGAAAATTATTTTTGTAATTTATATTTTGGTAGAAAAAATTACGAATACTAAAAAAAAAGAACGTAATTTTAGGCATGAGATTAACTTTTTCAAATTAATTAATCGTGGGAAAAAAATTGTCACAAAAAATTTTCAAAATAATGAAAGTTATAGTACACGAATTAAAATTTAATGCAATGACAATATAAAATAGTTATACATTATTTGCTAATCACAAAATATCAGTTTATTAATGAGTAAAGTGAAAAAATTATAAGAGCACTAAAAAATAAATATTAATAAATTTTTTACTTTATTTTTAATGATTTGTATTGTAGACACCGAATTTTGTCCAAATCAATAAGAATACATTCAATTAGGCTCTCAAAGTTCAAATTGAAGTATTGGGCGTCCAAGCTCGAAAAAGTGGGCCGGGTTTGATTTTATTGTATATTATTATTATTTGCGTTGTTTGTTTATTTTTATTATTTTTATGTTTATTATTTGTTTTTATTATTATTATTATTATTATTCTTATTATTTGTTATTATTCTTATTATTATTATTATCTTTCATATATCATTTTTTATTTTATTTTTTATCTTTTTTTTTTACTTTTATCATATAGTTTTTATTTTTATTTCATTATTATTTGATTTTCCTTTTATTACTCTATGTGCTTTGTTTTTATTTTATTTTTATCTTTATTTTTCTTTTTTATCATTATCTGACTTTCCTATTATTGTTATTATTATGTGTTCTAGTTTTTTTTTATTTTTATTTTTTTATTTATTACTTTTAATTTTAATTTTAATTTTTATTTTTATTACTTTTTCTGTTGGACTTCCCGTCACATTTATGGGAAGACTGTTGGCCGGCTGTAGCTGAGGTCAAAAATGGTGCCGCCCGTCCTCCAACCCATCTTCCCTGTCTCGAGCCCCAACCCAGACCCAGAAACACCGTGCCGTGAATCCCGCTCCAACAGGAGCCTATCGATTCGGTGATTCTGAAGGGCTAGAAGGGGGTTCCAAAATCGTTTAAGAAGACCCCAAGCAAAGATTTTGGGATCTACTTCTTCGGATGGGGAAAGAGAACGAAAACCCTAAGCTCATCACCACCACCGAAGCCACTCATCACCATCATCACCGTTCACAGCCACTACCCACCACCACCGAAGCCACTCACCACCATCATCACCGTCACCCATCACCATCATCACCAGGCATTCATCACCATCATCACTGCCTACCCACCAGCGTCATCACCAGCCTCTCATCACCATCATCACCGTCCACTCACCACTGTCATCACCACCACAAACCCATCATCACCGAAACCAAAAAGGGGAACCCGAGACCTTTAAGATCTCTCATCTGGGAACCCCAGATCTAAAACCTAGATCCTAAACCTGCAAGAAAAACAAAGAAAAAACAAGCAACCACAATCGGACCATCTACCAGAAAAATCAAACACGCAAAAAAAAAAGAAAAAAAGAAAAAAGAGGTTTTCGGTTTAAGTCAGATCTAGGGATTTAGGGTTGTTTTTTGGAGAAACAGAGGTTAGATTTGGTTAGAGGAAGGTGAGGGAAGTGTTTTAGAGCCATCGAAAAGCTCACCGACGACCGGCGTACGGCAGCGCACGGTGGCCGAAAATCGCTCGGCGAGGGAGAGGGACGAGAGAATTTGAAGGGTTTTTGGGGAGTTTTTTTTGGAAGGCCGGTGAAAATGAGGTAAAACAAAAAAAATGGGGCTTTTAAAGGAAGCAAAACGGTGCGTTTTGGAGGCCTGACCCGCGCGCCGACCCGCGTGCCAACCCGACCCGGAACCGAAACCCGCGCGACCCGGCTTTCCCTTCTCTCGACTCGCGTTCTCACGATTCGGACCCTCACGGCGACCTGACCCAGCAGCTACGACCCGTTCCGTTTTGGGGTATATTTTCTTTCTTTATTCTATTTATTTATTTATTAATTATGGCAAAACAACAAAAAACAAAAAAACAATAATAAAATAGAAAATGCAACAAAGTGAAAAATAAATAAAATAAATAAATAAATAGTATGATACAATAAAATAAAAATGAACATATAGTTTTAAAAGGAAAAATAAATAAATATAAAATATGTAAAATACATAGTTTTAAAGTATATAAATTTGATGTATATAAAATACATATAATAATGAATATATAAAAGGAAATGTAAAAATATAGTTTTAGAATGAATGTAAATAAATATGTAAAATACATATATGTAAACATATAAAATATATAGCCATAAAAACATATTTTTAAAATAAAAATGAATTTTTGTTAGATAAATGCAATGTGGGTTAGAAAAAAATAATCATAATAAATAAAGAATAATAACAAAATAAATAAAATAAGTATAGAATCTCGATAATAAGTCTTTGTAGAACTCGCAAGTAGCGATTCTTCAAAAAACTTTAGATAAGAAGAATTATATCGAATGTTACAAGAGTATTGGGATATTCGGTATTATTCCTCAATATCCAATTTCATACTTATTTGTTTTTTAAAAGGAAAAAAATTAAAAATTAATGAATAAATAAATATATATAATAAATAAAGAGTTTTGACAAATAAAGAGTGTTTAGAGAAATATTAATTAAATAAAAACTAATAAAAACAAAAGAGGTAATAAAAACAATTGAGAGAAATAAACAAAAGGGGATTTTTAGAAATACATAAATACAAAATAATAAAAATTAATCATAATAAAGTTTCCAAAAGTAAAGAATGATAGTTAAATTAATTAAATAAGTAATAATAGAATTTTAATAAAAGGAAATAATCAAAGGAATCAAGACAATAAATCAAAAAAAAATATTAATTTCAAAATAAATGAAATTCTTCCGATGATGGGATGTTATGAAACTCACAAGTAGTGATTTTTTAACTGATCCCTAGGTGAGGAGAGTCGTACTAAATGTTACCAGAATATTGGGATATTTAGTATGATTTTTCAATAATTTATTTTTTATTAAAAAATAAAAATTAATAAGTTTTAAACGAAAATAGAAAAAGGAAATTAATAATAAAGTCCGATGATGGGATGTTATGAAACTCACAAATAGTGATTTTTTAACTGATCCTTAGGTGAGAAGAGTCTATTAAATGTTACCAGAGTATTGGGATATTTAGTATGATTTTTCAATAATTTAAATTTATTAAAAATGAAAATAAATAATTTATTTTTTATAAAAAAAACAAAGAAAAATAATAATAAAATTTAAATTTAATCAAATGAAATTCCGAGGATGGGATGTCATGAGACTCACAAGTAGTGATTTCTTGACTGATTCCTAGGTGAGAAGAGTCTACTAAATGTTACCAGAGTATTGGGATATTTAGTATGATTTTTCAATAATTTATTTTTTATTAAAAAATAAAAATTAATAAGTTTTAAAAGAAAATAGAAAAAGGAAATTAATAATAAAGTTCCGATGATGGGATGTTATGAAACTCACAAGTAGTGATTTCTTAACTGATCCCTAGGTGAGAAGAGTCGTATTAAATGTTACCAGAGTATTGGGATATTTAGTATGATTTTTCAATAATTTAATTTGTTTTATTAAAAATAAAAATAGATGAGTTTTTAAAGGAAAATAAAAAAAAGAAATAAACAATAAAATTTAAATTTAAATGAAATTCTTCCGATGATGGGATGTCATGAAACTCACAAGTAGTGATTTCTTGACTAATCCCTAGGTGAGAGGAATTAACTAAATGTTACCAGAGTATTGAGATATTTAGCTAAATTTCTCAATATCAAGAGTTTCATTAATAAAATCAAAATAAATAAAATTTCTTTTAAGTTTCATATGCATCATACATTTTTATCAATACTACATGCGTACAAGATTAATTATAAAATAGCATGAGCACCACCAAGGATGAGATTCTATAGAACTCACAAGTAGTGATTCTTAAGAAATCTCTAGATGAGGGGAATAATTTCAAATGTTACCAGAGTATTGGGATATTTGATCTAATTTTTCAATAAATGGTGTTCATGTTCATAATGGAATTTTTAAACACATATAATAGTGATATTTAAGCAAACGCACGATTTTTTAATATAATAAACAAATTAAACCTAAGCCAAGACTATTTTATTAAAATCAAAAGATACCGTGTAGTTGGATGGTACCGTTTTTTAACAGGCGTTGTGAGGGTGCTAATCCTTCCTTACACGTAACCGTACCCCCGAACCCAAGTTTTGTTTTCGCAGACCTCAAAAATTTTCTTTTTAATAAAACTTAATTAATTTTGAGATTTTGTTAAAAACATAAATATTTTAGGTGACCAATCACACCTAGTCAAAAAAAATTGGTGGCGACTCCCTTGTTTTTAAATGTTTTTCAAAACCGTCGAACACGAAGCCGTTACGACATGTATTTTATTTAATTTTTTTATTAATGAAGTGACACATTATCATTGATCGATAGCATTTAACTACCATAAATTATGATACACCGCATATAAACCCATAACATGCAATAGCCTTTAAGTCAATATTTTCGATCATTTATTTTCCTTCTTTTTACATATGTCGATTGGCAATGTCAAACGTTAAGAAAAATCACTCTTTCACAGGATCTTAGATGTGACTTGGGCTATAAAAATCAATGTAGCAAATAAAAGTTGTATTAAAGACTTTGGAGTGTGCCAATAGTCAAAATTCTTTATTTAACTCGTGTTGAGAGATAAGTTAGGAACACAATAATTCATATAAATTTGATAATATCTATGTTGTGTTTAGTTTATATCAAATCATGTAAAAGATAAAAATTATCATGTTACAATTTGTGTCGACACGTGAAATTTTGAATTGAATTTTTTAATTTTATTAAATTTATTGTACATATACATTTTTAATCAAAATTTTAATCTGTCATTTTTGTATATTTTTATATCGTTTTTATATTCTGTAAGCATATTATGTTAAAATTGCCAAATTAACAAAACATACCAGACGAAGTTACGAAGAAGTATGAAGAAGATTTTTTTTAAAAGATTTAATTAAATGATCAATTAATATTATTATTTAAAATAAAAAACAGAACAAAACAAAACCTCATGGTGGCATATAGTAGGAAATTTCATAGAAATTTCCCATACTAAATCTTAATTGCTTATCATGGGAGCAAATTGTACGAACACATTGAATATTGTAGTTTTGTTTGGGCTTTAAGTACAGTATTTGTTAAAATAGAACATTTACAAATTAATTCCTCCAACAACCCATT
Organism: Heritiera fomes; assembly: GCA_032173925.1. Classification (NCBI taxonomy): domain Eukaryota; kingdom Viridiplantae; phylum Streptophyta; class Magnoliopsida; order Malvales; family Malvaceae; genus Heritiera; species Heritiera fomes. The sequence continues at coordinate 3,368,800 of JAPDPM010000023.1, read as the reverse complement.
AAGAAAGAACAAATCGCTAGCTTATTACTCTTTGTTTAAGCTTTCAATGTTTGAATTCTCTTGTTAAAATAGAAAATGATTTCTCATATTAATGAGAAGAATTGGTAGAAAGTTTCATGGAGAAACGAGCTACCGACCTAAGCAACAATGCCAACCCATTTAAGCAACTCTTGGTGAACGGATATCTGCCGACTTGGATCTCATTATTGGAAGCACCGAATGGAAACTTGCCCAATGCCCACCTGTACCGACTTAAGCAACAATGCCAACCCATTTAAGACAATCTTGGTGAACGGATATCCGCCGACTTGGATACTCATTATTAGAAGCACCAAATGGAAACCTGCCCCATGCCTACCTGCCCTTAATTATACACAAATCTCCCAACTAACAAGCACATGAAAGAGATTGATTTCAAAGGGTCACAAGTAGACGTACCTATCATTTTTTTTTCATATCAAATATGTGTAAAATATCAAAAACTTCGTGTTATAATTTATATCGATACATCAAACATGAAACGAATCAATTTTTGTCAACAATTTAATTATATCATTTTCATATTATTTTCATGTCATTTTTATATCGTGTCTTAATTCATCAAAATCTGGTTATAAAGTTCTCTTTATCAAAGGACACGTTAAGAAACAAGTCAAAGAGGGAGTTAAGAGACAGGGTTGTACTACAAAAAATCTAAGGTTTCGATGTCATCATTTTTCCTAACTAAAAACACCAAATTTCTAACGTTTACATTAAGCAAATGTGCAATAGTTTGAACCATTGGACTTCTGTTCGTTCAAGTTTCGTAAGCATCTTTTGGAGTTCCTTCCTTTGGCACTTGTATTATAATAAAAGGAGTAGGTCATGCTATTCTTCAACATACTTCATTTTAAATAATATTATAATAGTATACAATTCCCAAATGCATAGAATTCTATGTTGTTTGCTTACCTAGAGATAGAATTAGGCTTAATCTCAAAGGAATCCTATATTTATTTACTAGAAACTAGTAGGTGTTATTGCATTGACAAAGATACTAAAAAATACATAATTTTTCAAAAAAACTATAAATTAAGTTTAGAGTTACCAAAAAGTTTTAGATTCCTCTTACAAAATTAATAGAATCATAGTATAATACGTATTTTTAAAATATATTAAAAAATATACGATAGCGGATCTTTGAATCTGTTTATAAAAACTAAAAAAACTTTATTATTAATACATCAAATACAAACTTGTACCTTAAAATTAATCAAACCCATTTCTTATTAGTATTATTAATCAAACTTGTACAACCTATTTTCAATTTTAAAAACATGATAGCTTTGAAATTGGAGTTGAAATTGGCCTCATTTGAGGTAGTCAATGCTCAATACGCACCACGTGTGTGCAGCCCACGATAACTTGCATAATGGGTCTTTGTGTTGTCTTTTAGGATAAATTTTTTGCTTAAGAAAATGAACTGACGTCTACCCTGGTAGCCGTGATATTCTCTGGCGAGCAGCATGGATATGAAAGCAATGACCTTAGCGACCAAACATACAAAAACCTACAAATTCCAACACTACCAAAACCGAAAGCATGCACAAGTCTCTGTCTTGATGTGTATCGTATGATCAAATTGACAAATTCTAAAAGGTTGTCGAGCAGGTGAACTTTGGGGGGCCGAATTGATCATTTCAAACCAAAATTTCTTGTGGGTTGAATCTTTGCAAAAGAAAATGTTATCTTGTTCTTTTATCTTAAATATTTGTTCGCATGATTATGTTTTCATATTTGAAGGGTGCGAGTTCTAAGAAAGACTCTCCGTACTTGTATTCTTCATTTTTCAGACAAAAAAAATTTATTATAAAAAATGATATTGTTTTTTCAAAAACTTTATAGTACATATACGACTTAATTTGTAATCAACTATGAGTTACCAAAAAAAAAAGAAAGTGATAGCCAACAAGGCAACAAATAAAGTGATTAAGGAAGAGTCATAATTAAGGATCAACACTTAAAGAAATTAATTTCTTTGAATGCATCATGTCAATGTAAGAGATGTGTCCTTAAAATTGTTAAAAAAAAATTAATCTTGAAGTATGCGTAAACTAATTCAAAAACACTTTGATCATAAAATCAAAAAGAGTTGTGAAATATTAAATTTGGATTCGAATTTGAATAATTTTAATTTTTATATTCTAATAATTAGAAAAAAATGATAAGAATTAATGGTTTGGTTATTAATTAACTGAGGTAGAAAGTTTTTTTTTTTTTAATGAACTGAGGCAGGAAGTAAAATGGTCAATTTTGGGGTATAAAAAATTATTGCTAAGGTTTATGATTACGACACATAACCGGCATTTTTCTTGAGTATTGTCTTTTCTTCGCTCAAGTGGGAGTCGTTCTTATCCAACTTACACATACAAAGTTTGGATTGATTGCTTGCAAATTGAAATGACTCTTTTATTGCTCTTATCTCATCATATCTACGTACAAATTTTTATTCAACTAACCCGAAAATAACGTTGGTTTTATTTTTATTTTTTTTGAAACTGTATCTTTTATTAAAAAGTTTATCTTATCTATAGTAAATGAGTTTAAAATCCAATTAGTGAGGTTAAGAGTTGTTACATATGTCATATCCCATTAAAACATATTTAAAAATTTACAAATTTTATCTAAAAAATAAAATATGTGATGATGCTTTATGTTTTTAAATTTTACTGACAGAAAACAAATTCATTTAAAATTTGAATTTGAATTAAAAAAATGCATATCCTTTAAATTTCAATTTGAATTAGAATATGTATCCTTTATTTAAAAAATTCGGTTTTGATTTTTTAATATATATATATATATATATTTATGTGAAAATCATATATATATATATATATATATATATATATATATATATATGCTATCATAGCCAAAGCAAATGGTTCAATCAATTTTATCAGATTGGGATACCTTGTTAGCTAAGTGTTCTCTTCTTAGCAATGTCTTTACTTGAAATTTTCAACTATTTTGTAATATATATGATAAACATATCATGTAATAAATTTTGTATAATTATAGCATAACTTCATCCTCACATATTTTAATTATAAATATGATGAAACTTTGGTAAGAAACTTTCATTGTAATCCCATATTAACAACCTCTACCAATAGAAATTGAATTGTAAGATTTTTGCTCTCTAGCTTTAACTATATTGAAAGGAATGTCCCTTTAGTTAAGAAAACTTTACAAATCCATGGTTTGATGCATTTGCTTTTAATTTAAGGAGAAGCTATCTCTTCATTGTTGGTGAAGTTTTTAGATAGCATTAATAAAGTCACATATATTTTTTAAAATATATTAAAGAATAATTAAATATATGATAATCTTTTAATTCCGTTTATAAAATTTAAAAAATATCATTATCAACATATAAAACGGACTCCAAAATTAATTACAAATGATATTAATTGTGATGAATTTAGTGGATCTTAAATGTTTAGTAAATATGAAGCTAGCCAAAACAGTAATTAATATTGAATAGATTTGACAATTTGCCAATATATTATGTATTAATGTTGTGTCAAGTTATGTTTTTATTGTGTAATTAAAACGAGAAACTATTATGTTAAAATTTACGTTGATACATCAAAATACAAAATAATATTTTAAATTTTTGTTAAATTTATTTGTATTATGACGCTTTTAACTTGTGACACTTTTATATATATTTTTTATATTATATTTATGTACGTATTGTATAATCATGTCAAACATTGAAAAGCAAAATATGTCATTTCCCACAAACAAATATTCAGCCAATCGAAGCGAAAGTGCATAGACATAACCATCATTAAGAACACTATGGAGGAATTTAATCCAATTGATCCAATAATCAAAACCAAACAACAATCAGCTGCCAACCAAAGTTCCAATTTAGAGAAAACAAACTGAAGCCTAAGCAGACCTTTCTCATTTTAATCACATCATTATTGCAAACGACACCTTGCGATTGGCTGATCCCATTCAGCGAGGAAACGTGTATGGCCATGATGCTATATTGCTATGTCGTACTGCAAATCTGTATCTAACCTAAAAACAGTGCAGAAGAACGGTCGAGTTGGTGGCTTCCATTGGATTTCAACCCACCTTTTGCCGTCATTGGTGTGTTCGCCCCACTCTCGATTTCCCACTAGCCCCACTCTATATAACTGCGTTGAAATCCCACTTCTGAGATTAAATTTGCTGATTTCACTGCTAATCTCATCGTTTTGTGATCTCCCCAAGTTTTCTTCTCCCATGCTCAGCTTCGTCCAAGCTCCGGGCATGGCTTCCCAAGCTTTCTCTCTTCTCATTCTTCTCCTTTCAGCCGTAGCTCTTTCAGGTATGTCACAGAACATAGAGAAATGCAGTATATAACTTTGTGTTCAGAGTTCAGTCAGTTTCTAAAGCTTTCTTTTATGTTTTGTACATTTTTGCAGACGCTGGTTCGATTGGAATTAACTATGGTCGTGTGGCGAACGACTTACCTTCGCCAGACAAAGTCGTGGAACTCTTAAAATCTCAGGGCTTGACGAAAGTGAAGCTTTACGACACCGACGCCACAGTCCTGACAGCTTTAGCAAACTCCGGGATCACCGTCGTTGTTGCTCTGCCCAACGAGCTCCTCGCCTCCGCCGCAGCCGACCAGACGTTTGCTGACAATTGGGTTCAGTCCAACATCTCTAAGTTCTACCCTGCAACAAAGATTGAAGCCATAGCTGTCGGAAACGAAGTCTTCGCCGACCCCAACAACACGACAAACTACCTCGTACCCGCCATGAAAAACGTCCATGCTTCACTCGTTAAATTCAATCTGGATTCCAACATCAAAATCGCTTCCCCCATAGCTCTCAGCGCCTTGCAGACCTCCTACCCGTCGTCAGCCGGTTCATTCAAACCGGACTTGGTCGAACCCGTGATTAAACCCATGTTAGATTTCTTGAAACAAACAGGATCATACCTCATGGTTAATGCGTACCCATTCTTCGCCTACTCAGATAACTCTGACAAAATCTCACTCGACTACGCTTTGTTCAAGGAGAATCCCGGGGTGGTTGATTCGGGCAACGGGCTGAAATATCAAAGCCTTTTCGATGCTCAAATCGACGCCGTTTTTGCTGCCATGTCGGCCCTCAACTATGATGACGTAAAGATGGTCGTGTCAGAAACTGGGTGGCCTTCAAAGGGGGACGAGAATGAAATCGGCGCAAGTGAAGGCAATGCGGCGTCGTATAATGGCAACTTGGTACGAAGGGTATTGAATGGAAGTGGGACCCCTTTGAGACCCCAGGACCCACTCAGCGTTTATTTGTTTGCTTTGTTTAATGAGAATCAGAAATCAGGGCCTATATCGGAAAGAAATTATGGGTTATTTTACCCTAATGAACAAAAGGTATACAGCATACCATTAACACAAGAGGAACTAAACAATGGTCAGTCAACGCCGAGCACCGGCAACACGAGCCAGGCTCCGGTGAGCGGGGAAGTGTCAAGGACATCGGTAGGGCAGACGTGGTGCGTGGCCAACAGCAATGCCGGCGAGAAGAAGCTGCAGGCGGCGTTGGATTATGCTTGTGGTGAGGGAGGGGCTGATTGCAGCCCTATTCAACCCGGGGCAACATGTTACAATCCCAACACTCTTGAGGCACATGCCTCTTATGCTTTCAATAGTTATTATCAAAAGAATACACGTAGGGTTGGTACGTGCGAATTCGGCGGGGCAGCGAACGTGGTCTCACAACTGCCTAGTAAGTATTCAATCTTTAATTTACTTATTATATCTCACTTGAACTCTAATTTATTGAAATCGATTTAATTTGCATGTTATTTGTGTTAATGGTATATTGACTACATATTACATGTATAGATTTTCATGGAATTTGTTACATGATTTTAGCATTGAAAAGACTAGGATACATATGCAGTGATTATTAACTTTTAATACTCTATAAAACAATACTATCCTATCATTAGTTGATTTGATTTTAAGTCCATTTTCTCTGTTTAAATATCAATTCATAAAAAAATAATTAAATTTTGTTTAATCACGACATTTTTTATCACCAACTTAATTATAAAAAATTACTTGATACTTGAAAACTTGTAAATCATATTAAAATGTATAATGTGGTTATGGCCAAAAATAGCAATTTGAGCATATTCAAATGACTTACTAAGAGGTTGTTTGGGATTATTTTAGTTGTGTTTTATGTTTTTGTTTTTTATAATTTTCAAAACTGAAATAAAAATATGTTTGTTGATTGTGTTTTTGTTTCCAAAAAATGAAAAGAAAACACAATGTTTTGAAAATTCTACAAAACATAAAATTGATGTTTCTATAAATCCAGAATCAATTTTGTTACTGATACAGTATGAGTACTATTCATCCGTGCAGCTACAGTAGTTCATTTTAATGATAAAAATAAAAAACCTTCCCTTGAGTATGTTGTTGTTCAGTTTCAAACCCATATCAACTTTTATTCCCAAACTTTTACTACTTTCACTCGCTTCTCTTAGTTTATCAAATTTGACAACAAAAATATTATATCCAAACATTTTTTTAAATTTAATAAATTGAAAGTAAAATAAAAATAAAGCAAAACAAAATTTAAAAAACATAAAACACGAAACACATAATATCCCAAACGATCCCTGACAAATTGATACAAGATTAACAGGGACCTTCTGGAATATATGTGTGTGTGTATATATATATATATATATATTCATGGAATTTGTTACATGATTTTAGCATTGAAATGACTGGGACACATAAGCAGTGATGATTAACTTTTAATACTCCATAGATCCAAATTATGAAGGGTCTCTTCTATCATTGGTTGATTTGATTTTAAGTCCATTTTCTCTGCCTAAATGTCAATTCATCAAAATAAAAAAAAATAAAAATAAACTTGAATTTTGAATAATCACGACATTTTTTTTGCCAATTTAATTATACTCGAAAACTTGTAAATCATACTAAAAATAGATAACATGGTTGTGGCCAGAAAAACAATTTGAGTATCTTATAAAAGTTTTATATATCCTTTATCGGTTTATGTGAGCATATTAAATAATTTATTAACAAATTGTATAAGATTAAAAGGAATTTTCTGTAATTAAACCATCAAACAAATTCAACATTCTATCCTTGCTTTTCTTCCTTTTCGTGCATATCATTCATTGCTTTTTGACTTCTGAAGGGTTCTTTTTGGCCTGAACTTCTACCTCTTTGTATGACTTTGCATTACAGGATATGGGAACTGTGAGTTTCCAACTGGAAACTAATGAAGAAAATGGGAATACAGAGAGGAGATTTGGTGAATTTCGGCGACAGATTTGTTGGGGCTAGAAATTTGGCAATTGTTTTTCTTTGTATCTATTCTTACAGAAAGATGACTCAGTAGGTGGAGTTGGTGTCAGTTGGTTTGACTCTTTGTCTATAGTTTCTGTCCCTATTGGTATTTGTTACGATTTCTATGGATTACTATATACAATATTCATTTTATTATATGGTTAGAGATAACAAGTTGCATTTCATTAGAGTCACAACTTTTGATTATTTTCATTTGAGAAATATTCTTGAAAGTAAATATGATAATTTTAAATATGATGTAGTGATATGACATGAAAATACCATGAAAAATATGGAAGTGATAGAGATTAAAAATCAAAATTATTCATATTAACACTAATTTTGACATAAAATTTTCGTGTATTATATTGTACAAACATAATTTGACACAATACAAATACGAATTACATATTTGCTTGCATATGATTATCCCAATGTCATTTTTATCAAAACTTGAAATCGGTCTATCTCTCTAGTGAAGTCCTGTAAGTCATTAAAGTACTAATAATAGCTCTTAATCTAAAAACATATGCTTCATATACATCCTTTCTTGTAGTCCTTAATTGCACTTATTTTGGATTATGTTCTACCAAACTGGAACTCATTAACTAGTTTTATGTTTGAAATATCGATACGAAGTTTAAACCTATTTTTTTGTTTCACACAATAAAAACATAATTTTATATAACACAAACATGAACTATACACACGAATAGCCAAACAACCTACAAAATAAACTTTTTAACAAAGGTTAGTATCCTAACATCTTACTACATGGTAAAGCTCCCAGAGCTTAGCAAGGGAAACAAGTGGTAATGATACAAGAGTGATATTCCACAGAAACAGCACCGTCCATTATTTGCAGCCTGAGATACAACTGATTAATCACATTCTCAATTTCTGATTCAAGCACTCTAACCAAAACTAAGCTAAATTAAGAACATTAACAGTAACAATACCATTCTTAAAGACACATTCGAATCACATTGGAGTTGCATGTACATTGATATATATTATAGCAATGGCACCTTTATTATCCATGGGAAAAAGGGTATGCTGGTACCAAGCAAGCCGGCCAATTCCCAAGTACATGTAGTTCATTTTTCACAACGAGAAAGTAAAGCATTTAGCTATGCAGACCACACAGCACCAGGATGGTGAACGATGAGGGAGGCAAGCAAATAAAATTCTGAGTCAACTTCATCAAATACTTGCAAATTAGCATAAGACTCCATGCTGTCAGCCTGACTGTAAATGGTACTGTCACATTCCGAAACTCAGATGTAATGCGATCATATTACCTAAATAATTGTAAAACCAAATGCATAAAGCTGAAAAGAAAAGTAACAACATATATACCGGTTAGCTTACGCCGAGGAACTCATCAATAAACTTAAATTTCAGTGCATAACCACAGAAGAAGGCAGTAATGCAAATAAAGAAAAAAGAACCAGCAAAATCTTAGGCATATCCAGTCGTGTTAAGAGAAACCCTGATATTCACAACAGCCAAAGGATATATCCAACTCATTCTCACCAAAACCCTAGTATATATCTACATACCATATATCAAGGATGTTTAAGCTATAACTTTAAAATCTAAATTATTGTCAAATTTTAAATTTAATTTGAATGCATGATAAAAATCCTTTCACTTCTTAGAACCAATCATATAAAACAAAATCCTAGCCATGGTGGAAAAGCTTCTACCATGTATCCAAATCAAACCTTAAACCGTAAAAAATGAATATTAAGTTTCATTTTGTATTATTTTATGTAATTGTCCAATAAAAGAGATGATCCAAGAATGACTCCTTCAGCATAACAAATTGTAAGAGCAATGGGCTTTGGTAAATCTAACGCTACTAATCCACTAAAAGAAGAATTTGAGGCTCCAACTCTATTCACAATGGGCTCAAACAGCAATCCAACAAACCCAGCTAGTATTCATCAATGCACAACAATACTAATCCACTCCAATTTGAATTACATTCATACATTCACTCATACTTACATACGTACATAGGTCCGTACGTACATATGCAGACGATGTTCAATGTGTACATAGGTAAGTACGATTTCGAGCAACTTTCAAGCTTCAAGTTCGTATTTTTTTGGTATGTATATTTCGAATATGTGGAAGCCGATATGCAACTGCATATGCCGTTTTTGTTTCTCTGGTTATGCTTTATACCAAATAAAAACAATTACTATGAAATAAGAAGAAAGAGACTAGCTTAGTTGTATATTTTTTTTGAAGAAAGCTTAGTTGTATATTAACTCAAATGAAATGAATAATGTCGATGAGTTTAATGTAAACATGGTTTTATATTGTAATATTGAGCTAAGTCAGCTCTGTTCCATCACGTTAATTTCATCACATCCATCCAACATTTGAACCCAAAACTTCAAAAGAAAAATAACTTAAATTCTAACCTTTACATATCTTATTGTAAAATCAACTTAATATGCTAAAACTTAGCTTAATTAATAACAAAATGGGCATAGAATTTTCCCATTATAAAATCAAGTATGGGACCCCATGCATCACATGTTTGAGGGCACCACACTTACTACTGAGTAATTTGTTTTTTGATGAATGAGGAACATTAAATAAAACAAAACAAACAAGTAGAAAGTTAAATGTTTATCATGCACGACATGAATCTTAACAAAGAATAATAAAATTCATTTGATACAGTGAATACTTGAAAATATATGACAATAAATTATTACAACGTAAAAGTTTTGAAAATTTAAAATTCAAGTCATTAGTCTTTTTGGAACTAGAAGCTTTTATTATAAAAAATAATTATTAAAAATTTGTCATTTTTTTATGTAAATATAACATTCTCTTACCTATTAAACTTAACTTATAATTTAAGAAAAATATTCCAGAAAATTAATATTAGAAAAATAATAAATATTTAGAACCATAATTTTTTTTGTTGCGTAAGCAAATAAAATAGAAATCACAATCGAAAGCAATCACTTTCCCCTCTCAACAATAAAAAAACGAAACAAACAGAAGAGAAGAAAAAACAAAGGAAACGATGAAAAATAAAATGGAAGAAAAGGGCGTGTAATGAGCAGTGTGCACGCTGCTGCATTCCGCGTTAGATAGCGTGTGAGTCTCGCAAGAAAGGTAGATAGGTCGGGCGGGCAGCTGGTGGGTTCGTCTTCCTGCGTTTCGCGCACCCATTGCGTCACCGTCAAGGCACCTTCATCCACTGTCAATTTACCATAATTATTTATCACTTCAATAATAGTTTTTTCTTTTAATCTTTTCTTTTATTTTTGGTTACCATCTTTTAATCTTTTCTATTTTTACAAAAGAAGTCAAATATGGATTTTCAAATATTAAAATTTGAACTTTAAATTTATTAGACGTCATTTTCTAAGAATGATTATATGAATTATTTGAATTTAATCTCTAATTTTTAAATTTTAATTCAAAAAAATATTACGGTTATCAGAGTTTCATATTTCATCTTAAATATTTTCAATTTTAAATTTTAAAATAAATAAGATAAAAATTTATAAGATAAAAAATATCATCTTATGTCGTATAATCTAAAATCACACATATTAAAAAAATGACTTGATTTCATTATTTTCCTCTCTTTTGTTAATAGGGAAAATTCTATTTGAATTCAAAATCTTCAACATAAATCTATGATTGTGGTTATAATTCTAAAACTATATATATCATAATTTTCTAATAAAAAATGACTAGTTAATAATTCATACTTAATTTTATGATTGAATTTTAATATTTAATCACCTGTCTCGCTCATGTTCAAATCTAATTCCAAATGTAGATTATATTAATATAAATAAATAATTAAATAATAGCTTTAGGTATTAGTATAAAGAAAGCATTTAATTTTTTATAAAAAAAAATTGCAGTTCAAAAAATGTGTAGATGTTGAATTTTAAACTCCAAACTTATTAAAAATCACTCAATTATATTCTAAATTTAAAGTAATCATTATTCTTTTTTGAGAATGTGAGTATATAGAATCTTAAATAGGTAAATATCTATGAAAGTAGGGACTAATCCATGATTTAGAAAGATATTTACCGAAAAGAAGGTTACCTAATTTCTATATTTGAAACTTTTGCTATAAAAAAATAGTAATTAAAATTGTGACATTCTATAGTCCCAAATTTGCTCACTCAAATTTAGTGGTAAATTAAGGAATTAAATTGGCGTAAGATGTAATGTTACTTATTTTTAAATTTCAATTCATAGCATGCATATATCTCACGAAAACAAAGAGAGTTTTACAAGTCACGACCACTAAAAAGATTTACGTACATAAGATTCTTTGCTATTAAAAAATAAAAATTACTATAAACCTTAAATAAAAAGGGAAAATAGATATTTTTTTACTTGCAAAATAATATAATTTAAACAACAAAAATTAATTTACTCGATTGAGTTATTTGTATTTATTATTAAAATTTAAAATTCAAGAAAAATGATTTTTTGCCAGCTAACCATAGATATGATAATTTGTATATATGTATCATATTTATTTCATATCAAACACATGCAAAACAGAAAAATTATCATGTTATATCATTATATCAAATACGAAATAGATTTTTTTTTAATTTTCATTAAATTTGTGTAACTCTTTTGTGAAAATTTTAATTCATATCTTTTTTATGGTGTCATGATATTGTATTTAAAATTATCAAATTTTTAGATTGAAATATTATATACTAATCCTAGATTTAAATGCTAACGTTATTATTTAAAAAAAAATACTACTTTTACTTAAATATTTGTTTATTTATGTAGTCTATAGTTTGATGTGGGAAGGATATTTATTTTTCATTTACTTTTCGTATGTTAAAAGATAAAGCAAAAATTACTAAGGGGAGCAGCCGAACATGCTGTACATGCTTTATTTAACATATTGTCTTCTCTTCTTTATTACCTTGAAAAGTGAAAGAAGCTAATTTAATCTTTGTATTTAGTCAAGAGGGAGAGATTTTGCCTTTTTTTTTTCTGAAATTTTTTGAGAACGGTGGTTTTTATTTCTATATTTCTTTATTTGTAAAATAATTTTATAAAGGTGAAGAAAGTGGAAATAGAGTGTATAGTTCTTCAAACCCTTCATTTTTTTTTTTGTTTTTAGAATCTCCCAAATAGAAAAAATATGGATATTAATAATATGTTTTATTTTTTGAAAAATAGCATCCATAAAACCTTTTTTACATTATTTTAATATTTTATAATGGCAATTCAATTGTAAAATTATATTGGATTATTATTCAATATATTGTTAGTAATATTTTTAAATTTCACAAATAAGATAAGATAGTAACATATACCTTTTAAAAAATATTAAAAAGTAAATAAATAATAAAGAGACATATGTGTCATAATCTTAAATTTTTTTGTGAAAATTTAAAAATTCTACTTATAATATATTAGATAATAATCTAGTTATTTATATTTATGTTTTTTATTTTATAAACAATTCAAATAAAAATAACTTTGCTTTTCCATACAATACACTCTCATTTATTTATTCTCTTTCCCAATTTTTATCTTCTCGTTTAGTTTCATCCTTTCTTACATGGGAGGTGTGACTTGCATAAATGAAGATAAAACATTCACATGATTTTGTATGCCAATTAAATGTAGTTTCAAGAATTAGATTTCCAATAGGCAAAATTTATGCATCTCTAGAAGATTGTCTACAATGATACAAATGAATTTTAAATCTTTGAAATCATATAAGCCTTTGGCTATGGAATGGAAGTGGTTGAAATTTTGGTTATGATTACGAGGATTCAAAATTTACTCCTCTTCTGTCAAGAAATTCTCTTGAAACTTCTCTTCCATGGCGAACAACAATTTTAACTCAACAGAAATCGAAGACTTGAAGATCAGAAGTGTCAAAAGAACGAAAAACGGGGAGTTCAAACCCCTCGATGCTGGAACTCTAACGAATCAAAATTCCAGTACTTCTTACAAAGATTCACTCATGAGCCAGGCTGAGCCTTCCAACTTCTCTTTCATAAGTCAACCATCTTTTATAGATGAAGACTCAGATCAAGAATTAGACCTTGATGATGGGATACCTACCATTCTTCTCTCCAAAGAAGAGAAGAATCGAATCAGGAAACCATGGCAGAACACCATAATCACCAAAATCTTCGGAAAGAATGTTGGATATAATTTTCTGTATCCTAGAGTTATGGCTCTATGGAAACCAAAAGGAGGCATGCAATGCATCGACCTGGGGCAAGATTTCTTCCTCTTTAAATTTAATAATCAGGAAGATTTCCAAAATGTTCTATATGGGGGACCTTGGTTTGTCGGAGGATATTATCTTACAATCAGATTGTGGGAACCTGGTTTCGTAGCTGACTCGTCAAAAACATGCTCCACGACTGCTGTATGGGCTCGATTACCAGGATTACCAATAGAATTTTTTGACAAAACCATACTGCAGAGGATAGGAAATCAGCTGGGGACTCTTCTGAAAATCGATACGTTCACGGAAATTAGTTCAAGGGGTAAGTATGCAAGAATAACCACTAGTCCCCAAAATTCGGATAGGAAATCTTATCCAGCCAGTTATGTATGAGGGAGTAAACCTTTGTTTTCGGTGTGGTCTCTTAGGTCATAGAAAAGAGACATGCCCACTGGAGAAGGAAACACCATCTGAAAATGCAACCACGCCTCAGGAAAGTAACATGGAAGAGGAAAGTAATAATAAAGCAGCTACTGAGGAATTCGGACCTTGGATGGTAGTTACTAGGAGGAAGAACAGAAAGAGCAAAGAACCAAAGACGGGTAAGGAAGACCCGAACCACAATAGAAATAAATCGGGTCAAGGATCCGAAGGGAAGGGGAAAGCTAAGATTGATAGCCACGTGAATGACAGACCACAACGGTCAATTTTTAGCTTCACTGCAGAAGCAAGCACTAGGGATGTGACTGAGAAAAGACAGGATACTGAAAAAACATCAACCATGAAAATTCAGACCATAGAGTTGGAACCAAACCATACTGAATCTTCTAGTCTGAACTCAATCAAACCAGACCAGACTAGTAGAAATGGCACTGTTAGTTTATCGAGTAAAACAAACAAAAACCAAATATTCAAGAACACTGCAAGTCAGAAGCACACAAAGGCAGAAACGAGACGCACACAACATGTCGAATATACAGATCAGCTTCGACAACTTGGAATTGATGGTCTTGGTGCTGGAAGGAAGGGCAACAACACTCAAGAAAGCGATAGAGACACTACCAAACAGAAATATTCAGGAGGAATCATGGAGTGTGGAGGATATAATGAAAGCAGGGAACACAATGGTATTAAATATAGATCCACCAGACCTGCAGAGTGTCGCTCAACTGCTAGTAGAGAATTGCCAGACGGTGATGCCAAAACAAGAGAAAACCCTACTAACTTCTCTGGGGATCAATCTAAATCTGGCACTGATCGACACAGTGAGGACATGGAAGTGGAAAGGGGACAGCAACGCAACCACAATTGTCTCAACGCGTCCCATGAAGGAACTCATTACAATTGTGATCAAGAATTCGTGGAATTCATGCAGGGAACAAATGGTGATGTTCCTACCTCAATACCATCAGAAGCCAAACTTAATTTGCAAGAAGTGGTCAGGGGAGAAGATACTGTTGCCGGAGCTAGCAACATGGCTATTGAACCAATCAACAATTGATATTGCCCCCATGAGGTTCATCTGCTGGAATGCGAGAGGGGCTGGAAGTCCTAATTTCAGACGTGCGTTCATGGAACTAATAAGACTCAATAATCCAAGCTTAGTGATCATTACAGAGACAAGGATTTCGGGGGAAAGAGCTGAGCAAGTATGCAACTCACTTGGTTTCTCCAATTCATGCCGAGTGGATGCAGATGGTTTTTCAGGAGGTATATGGCTTCTTTGGCAGGCTACGGAAATCAGTGTACAAATTCTACACCAATCTCCTCAGGCTATACATGCATCAGTCCAGGTTAATTATTCTTCCCCTTCTTCTGTTAGTACTAATAATCAATTTTGCCCATGGATTTTATCGGCTATTTATGTGCGTCCTAAGATAGTTTGGAAACGCATTTTGTGGGAAGAATTAAAAGCTTTTGCCGATTCTCATAATCTTCCATGGATGGTTATGGGGGATTTTAATGAAATCATAGATGATTCTGAAAAATTTGGTGGAAAACCAATTAATAGAAAAAGAGCTAATATGTTTAAAGAATGCATGGAACATTGCAAAATGATTGACTTAGGATTTGTTGGTGATCAATTCACATGGACCAACAAAAATCATTATGGTCAAGTCATAAGAGAGAGAATCGATCGAGCTTGGGCTAATGGGGACTGGAAGACCATTTTCCCTAACACGATAGTTTTTCACCTATTTAAAATTCACTCTGACCATAATCCAGTGATGGTTGACACCAATCCCCGATCACCTCACTTTGGTCCTCGTCCTTTTAGATTTGAGACGATATGGTTCACTCATTTAGATTTTAAGAACGTGGTTAAGAGTTCATGGAATCAAGCTAACCACGAAATTCTTACAGCTATTGACATATTCAAGGAAAATGTCTCAATTTGGAATAAAACTACATTTGGAAACATTTTTCAAAAGAAAAAGAATCTCCAAGCAAGACTTAAAGGGATTCAGAATGCTCTTTCAAGACATAATAGTAATAGACTACTAGACCTCGAAGAACAGCTTGAAAAAGAATACATGGACATTCTTAAGCTGGAAGAAGAATTGTGGGCATTAAAGTCTAGAGTTGATTGGATTGAGGATGGAGATAGAAACACTAGATTTTACCACATTAGTACACTTCAACATAGAAGGAGGAATAAAATATTTGCCCTTAAGGATGCTATAGGAGTATGGCATGAGGATGCAAATGAAATCAAAAATATCATTAATAGTCACTTCTCTACTATGTTTAACACTACACATGTCTTAACCAGACACACAGCCCAGTTAAAAAGTAGATTTGGGTCGAGGATAAATGATATAGAAATATTAACCTTGATTAAACCTCTTACAATCAAAGAAGTGTTTACGACTGTAAAATCTATGAAACCCCTTAAGGCCCCGGGTCCTGATGGACTTCATCCGATATTCTATCATAAATGTTGGGATATTGTTGGCAACTCAGTCTTTGAGTTCATCAACAATGTTTTCTCAACCAATCAGGTTCCTGATAAGGTTAATGAGTGTCTACTTTGTCTTATCCCGAAGGTTTCTAATCCGGAGCAAATTTCTAACTATAGACCCATTAGCCTTTGCAACACAGTTTACAAGATCATTACGAAAGTCCTAGTCAATAAAATTAGACCTTTTCTCTCGAGAATCATTCATCCTATGCAAAATAGCTTCTTAGCTGGAAGGAGAGCTCATGATAATGTTATTATAGCTCAAGAAGTAGTTCACTCATTTAGGAGGAAGAAAGGAAAAAAGGGATGGATGATGGTCAAAGTGGACCTTGAAAAGGCTTATGACCGTCTTGAATAGAGTTTCATTAAAAAGGTTTTGGAGTTTTTCAACTTTCCAAAGAATTGCGTTGATCTCATAATGTCCTGTGTCTCTACTTCAAGTATGACTATACTTATTAATGGTGAAAAATCAGAGAGGTTAACACCGTCTCGGGGTATCCGGCAAGGGGATCCACTATCACCATACTTGTTTATACTTTGCATGGAATTTCTATATTTACAAATCCATGAAGCTTGTGAAGATAAGCTATGGGTACCCATTCAACTTAAAAAAGATGGGCCAAAAATTTCTCACCTCTTTTATGCAGATGATCTCCTTTTGTTCGGAGATGCATCGGTTACTACTTGTTGTACCATACTAAACATTCTCCAAGGCTTTTGTCAGGAATCAGGACAAAAAATTAACATGGATAAATCCATTTTGTTCTTTTCATCCAATCTGAGCTCTGAACAAAAGGATTATTATGGTGAGATAATGGGGATGAAGCATGCTGAGGAGGTTGGGAAATATCTCGGATTCCCAATTACAAAAGGTCACAAGGATGCTAGTTACAGATTCATCATCGACAAGATGAAACAAAAATTAGCCGGATGGAAAACTAATGTGCTCTCCTTTGCTGGAAGGTCAACACTTATAAAATCAGTTTTCAATGCCATTCCAAACTATTATATGCAAGGAACTTGTCTTCCAAGGAAAACTTGCGAAGAAATTAATAAATTATCTCGCAATTTTCTTTGGGGATCAACAGAAAACCGAAAGAGAATGCATATGATCGGTTGGGATACAGTTACTTCAGACAAAAAGGAGGGAGGCTTGGGTATAAAGGATATGCATCACCTAAATAGAGCCAATATGGCCAAGATTAGCTGGCGACTACTTAGGGAACCAGAGAATTGTTGCACAAAGTTACTAACTAATAAATACTCTAAGAATGGTGTTTTTGTTAAAAAACATTGTTCCCCCCTTTGGAAAGGTTTGCGTAAGGCAAGTGATGTATTAGAAAAAGGGATTAGATGGGTGGTTAAGAATGGGAACAATACCTTTTTCTGGACTGATGATTGGACGGGAAATGGACCACTGGCTTCTATTATCTATGGACCTTGGTCAACACAAGATCTAAATCTCAGAGTTTGCATGGTTATAACTGATAGTGACAACTGGAACTTTGAGTTATTGAGTGCACAAATCCCAGATGAATTAGTCCAAAAAATTCGAGCAATTCCTATCCAAAGAGAAGGGTTTAAAGATGATTCTATAGCTTGGAAATACTCCTCTGATGGATGTTTTTCAATTGGATCAGCTTATATTATTGCCAAAGGATTCATTCCCAAAGTTAATTTAAACTGGGAGGATATATGGACAGCCCAAACTAATCCAAAAATCCAACATTTTCTATGGAAATGTGGACACAATAAAGTGGCCACTAGACACACTCTTGCTATTAGGGGATGCAACATTTCTCCACTTTGTCCCAGGTGTAATCTTGAACTTGAAACTTTAACTCACTGTTTGAGAGATTGTCAGTTGGTCCAAGAAATATGGAATATGTTAAACATTCCTAATAGCCTCATTTACTGCTGGTCCTTTAGTACAGAGGAGTGGATATCTATAAATCTGAAATCTAATGCCAGGTCCAGCAAAGGAATACCATGGAATGTGGTTTTCCCAATCAGTGTTTGGATCATCTGGAATAGCAGAAATAAAACCACTTTCGAAGGGAAGGAAGATTCAAGTTTAACCATTATAAATAGGGTGTGGCATTATGCTAAGGAATACTGGGCTGTAATGAACAGACCAAAGAATACAAGAAGCTTAATAGAACTCAACATATCCTGGAAACCCCCACCCCACTTATTCTTTAAACTAAATACTGATGGATCTTCCATGGGAAACCCAAGACAAGCAGGTGCTGGGGGATTATTGAGAGATTCAGAGGGTAGATGGCTGGGAGGCTTTGCCAGAAACTTGGGAAACACAACCAGTACTTGCGCTGAAATGTGGGCATTGCGAGATGGATTGAAATTGGCTGTTTACAAGGGATACCACAACCTTATAGTTGAAGCAGACTCTCAAATAGCCATCAGGTATGTTTGTGAGAATGTCATTGACTCACATCCTTACAGCTCTCTTGTTTTTGACTGCAGGCAATTGCTGAAACAACTGAGAAATGTGAGGATCGAGCATGTGTACCGTGAGGCCAACAGTTGTGCTGATGAACTTGCAAAGCTTGGGAGAACAATGGATATAACCTTTGCTGTTTTTGATTTCCCACCTAGTTGTATTCGGAATAATCTTATGTTTGACTCCATGGGTTGTAGCTTGCCCAGATCTGTTAGTTGTAGTTTAACTAGATCTTAATAATATTTTTGGATGCATTATTCACCAAAAAAAAAAATTTTGGTTTGCAATTAATCTAAAATATAAACTATAATGTTCACAATTTCTATGAAAAAAAGTTATTTTTCATTATCAATATTTAAAATTTAAAACGACAGATTATTTTCACTTAGAAATAATAATGTATAACATATAAATTACTTTAATTAGGAGGACAAAATTTTTTTCTTATCAATTATAATATTAAAATTGTTAAATTCATATGAAAAAAAATATTTTTAAAATTACTTTTTTAAAAAATAAAACTTTGATCCTTGCTCGTATTATCCAAAAGTAAAAATAAAATCATTTGTGGCTAGTACTGACCCAAAAAAATTTGACTTGATTACTGTTTGAATATGAGACCTCCTATTATATCATCACTCACAAAATCAATGAGGTTATAAACCATTGAGCCAATCTTTTAAATTATTTATAAAATAGTTTATATAACTTACATTTACATCAAATTGCAGAAAATAAATTCATGTACAAATAAAAGAATTGTATTAAACAATAATTTATCATTTTTATTTAAATTATATTACTTAATCATATTATAAAAACTTAATATTTTAAAGTTAGAATCATTAATAAGCATAATAAAATAAATATTTATTATTTATATGGGAGGTGTAATAAATAAATAATTTTTTAGTAATATAATTACATGATTTAAAAAAAGAATTGTTTCATATATATTTTAGTAATATAAAGAAGAGCCTGTAAATCTGTAATGATGGTGACATGGCGTGGCATTACTGGTCAACCGGTAAGCTTATCCTGACTATTACCCGACACTACCAACACCCTTCCATCAATGTGGGCCCACTTCCCCACCAAACTATACCCGCCCATTGCTTTCCACAACTCCAAGAAAAATAAATAAATAAACGAATTATTAGTTTTTTTAAATAAATAATAAAAACAGATATCGCACAGCCCTGCCCAGCCCAGCCAAAAGCAAAAGCAAAACGGGTCAAAACCGGGATTTTAAAATAATAATAAAAAAAAGCCAAAGACGAAAATATCAAACTAGTCCAAAAAAATAAATAAAATAAATAAAATATTTTTTAGCAAAAAAATAAATAATATAATACACGTGTCGTTTTGTAATGGATTGACGCCGTCTAAAAGAAAAACACAGCTGTCGGTTAGCGTGCTCTCGAGTCACGAGACGGGTCAGACGGACGGCCCATAGATCTAGCATCTTGTCTGTCCCATCAACCGGTTCGGAGTCACCGGGAAACAGGTGCTGTCGGTAATTATTTATTTATTTATTTGCCTCTTAGTTTTCTAGTTTTTGCTCTTGGCACCTTGCGATTTTAGGTTTTTTTTTTTGTTCGAAGCGATTTTAGTTTATTTGCTCATTGTATTTTATCTAGGGATGACAATAGAAACCCTATAAATGGGTATCCATTGCTACTTGATCCATTTAAATAGAATTAGGATGGTGTATAATCGGATTCGAGTAGGGTTCGAGTAGTGAAATTACTATCTGTCACGAGTTTGGATAGGGTTCGGATAGTTACCTTAAGGTACCCGCTATCCGAACCCGATTATAAATAATAATTAATCAATACAATGTTTATATTATATATATAAATGATTTATTATTAATGTTTAATTAAATTAAATTAAATTAAATTAAATCATTATATATTATAATTATGATTTTTAACTTTAATTTATTTTTATGAGTTAAATTAAATTTTTTAATATAATTTTTTAATTAAATTATTCCAAATTTGATTTTAAATTTAAAAGTCAAAATTTGACTTAATAAATGAGTAGTTTAGCTGGTTCGGGTAGTTAAACGGGTATTTTATGTTTTATAGGGTTAGGGTACGGGTAACATAAATAAAAATAATTGAGTAGTTAATCGGGTTCAAGTATTATTAAAGTTAATCGAGTTCGGATATCCTAAATTTAATGAGTATCCGACCTGTTTATATTTTTAATTTTATCAACATCAAATTTTAAGTCCTTTACAATTTAAATTAAGTTTATGTACTAATGATTCATTTTGTCTCATTTTAAGCGTTTATCATTTAGATAATTTAATAATATTTTTTAAACAGTTTAAATCGTTATTTTAACTTCATTTTTTATAATAAAAAGTATGATATATTAATATTATTAATTAAAAATTTATCATGTTAAATACGGAAGAGTAAATCAAGTAATTAGTACATTTATTTTGTGTTTTTCTTGTTGTAAAAATATTAAAATAATTATATCAAAATTCATGATGTGTAGAAATAAAACATTACCTTTGATCAAATTCATTAAATAATTTTATAAAATTTTAACAAGTTTCACAAAATCTTTATATTATTTCGTATATATCTTAAATTATCCAATCTACATAAAAAAGAAATTTTACTAATTTAATATTAAAAAAAGAAGAAGCACCTTTAGAAGTTAGAATTAGATGATGTGTGAACTATTGGACATCAACTTAAAATCATGTGATTTTTGTTTATAGTCCTTGTCATAGTGCTGATTTTCTTTACAAAATAAAAAGAGAGGAAGAAATGTTTAGTTTTTTTAAACTTCTTGTATTTTATTTTTATTATTTTTATAAAAAAATACAAATCTTATACACTTTACATAATATATTAAAAAGTTCAAAAAAATACTATTAAGTGTAAAAAGAAATGAAAAAAATGGGTGTTATTGTAAAAAGAATAAAATCACGAGGGGTTAAAGTGTAGTTTACTTATGTTAAAAAAGAAAAGGAGGTTTCTTTTTTTTTCTCTCTTTAAATTATTCTTTTGAGTGAGTACACGGCTTTTAATATGCGAAAATTACAGTCAGATGACGTGGCGAAATTAGTGGTCCCACCCACGTCTTAGTGATAGATCTATCTGGCATGCGGTGGGGCCCGTATAACGTGGTAGAGCATATCTTCTTTCTTTTATTTTATTGTTATTTTTGGTTAAAATATTAAATAAACTTTTACCTTTTTTACTTTTTAAAATATTTTTATGCTTTATTATATTCAAAAAAACGTTAACCTTAATCTAAATTAACTTTTATTTCAAATAAAAAATTATTTTAAAATTTTTAAAATTTTAAATTTATTAAATATAATAAAAACAGAAGAACTTGTTTAATATATAATAATAAAATTGAAGGGTTTTTATTATTATTTTATTTTGCTTTTCTTTTATTTTGTGGATAATTTGGATTTGACTCATGGCATTTATGTCCATTCAATTGGTATGAAACTTTTTTTTCTTTATCCTCCACTTATTCCTATTAACATTCATTTGCTTCTTTTTATAATTTAACTTACATGATTACCTTTTCTTTTTCAAAAAAATAGTATGATACTACTATTTTTGCAATGGGATAAAGGTGAATAAAACAAGAATATACTTGGTATTCAAGCAATAACTTATCAACAATTTTTTTATATACAGGAATAATTTGCTTGTCTTTATTTATATATAGATGAAGGTTTTTGCCTTGAAAAAAAAAGAGGGAGAATTTAAGTACCAATATTTAAATTTTAGATTTGTATAATTTTTATATTTTATAAATAAATATATGATCATTTGTTTTTACACGGAAAAGAAAGAACACTGAATCTTAAGTGATTTATTATTTATTAATTTTAATTTTATTATATAATAATAGTATGTATGAAAATGATGTGATGGAGATCAATGTGCTGCTTCAATGCTAATTATTTTTTTGATTGGCTAAACTTATTTTTTTTATTTACCCTTTTACACACAAACCAAATAAAAATTAAAATGATTGTGCCTAGTCACTAGCTACCATAATTTGGTTTTTGGAATTGGAATAGGTCTTGTTGACCTTAAATTCTCACTTTTGCACCACTTGAGCTTGACCTTAAATTTGTTCATATCCACCCCCTTAAGATCCATTGTGGAATTAATCTCGCCATTTCTTTTTTTCTTTTTCATGAACTTATACAACACTACGAAGAAATAATTCAATTAATAATAAGGAATTTTTTCTATTATCAATTAAAGTTTGATTTTTATGAAAATCATTTTATAAGTTGTGTAATTTGCAAATAAAGTTGAAATTGTTTAAATTCGAATTTAAGTTTTATAATATACATAATTTTTTTTGTAATCATTCAAAAATAGTGATTTTATGAGTAAAATTTTAATATATAAACATATTATTTTTTAAAAAATTGTAAAACTATTTAAAAATTAGAATAAAAAGGTTTGAAAATACTCCCATATTGAAAAGAATAATATGGGTAAAGTGTGAAAATACTCCCATACTAACTTAAAGGGTTGACCTAGTCGCACAAAGTCTTATTGAATTTTTAAGTAAGAATAATCTATAGTAAAAAATCCCATATTCGAATTCTCACCAAGTTAAAATTTTTTAGATCATTGTCAGTCACGAAACGTGAACAAAAATTAATCTCATATTCAATATGATGTAAAAATACCTTGTAATTTAAAGAAAAATATGCAACTTAACTATCATAATTCTCACTCTCCCATTATTTTGATATGGGTTTTGGCCTTAATCCTCAATTATCATAATCCATTGACCCCTAAACCAAAACTTGTATACATTTTAAAAAAAATCTTTCACCTTTAGCTAAAATGTTTAATCAGCCATTTTATAGAGAAATCAGACAGGTGGACAGAGCCACTAATCATGAGCCATGATGGATGGTAGTTATACCAAATATCAATAGTGTGGGCCAATAAAAATCTAGAATTTAGAGCCAAACCCCAAACAAATAAATAAATGAATAAAGAGCAACTTTTTTCTTAATGGAAAGGACTCCTAACTTGTAATTTTCTAACTTTATAATATGGTTGGCATGTATTAGTATTAATTTATTAATATTAAATTTTAATTTGAATGTATATTTTTCAAATTTTTATTATAATATATTTCTTTGTGAAGGATCGGAAAGAGCATATTCACATTCTTGGCCGCTATTTAACTTACACTATGTCGAGTTCCCACAATTTTTTTGGGAAAAGTGAATAATTTACAAGAAATGTCCATAGGGCGTTCACCTTGCTTAATGCCTATGCTTTCTTTATTTTTCTAATCAATTGTGTATGGATATTGTGAGGTAGAACCGTTATTAAAAAATAATCAAGTTAGAATTATAATTATGAACGTTACAGATGGTTCAATGAAAAAAATGAAAGTGATTGACAGACACGAGATTTATTTTAAACGTTTTTTAATCGGTTAATGCAGTTTGTTTTGTTTTGTCTTTTGTCTAATTGTATGTAAAACAAGAATTTGTATTTTTTTTCTATTTTGAATTTTTATTTTATTTCAAGAAAGACTCAAACTTTTTTTTAACAAAAAAAATACACATATTTATCATTGAACAAATGCTGTAACTTTTTTTTTATATATATTAACCTAAACATAACTGTGATTATAATAAAAAATTGAAGAATATTTTAAATATAAAAGTACCATATATGTGCAATAATAGAAGTTTGTGATTTAAAAGTGTATATATATGAGCTCTAGGAATTTAATTTTAGAGCCAAGTCGTGAGTAAAAGAAAATATTGTGAGAGTACGTATGATAATTTATGTATTTTTACTGTGTAAAACACATATAAAATACAAACGATCGTGTTTATGAATAATCTCGACATAGTAAATACGAAACAAAATCTTAATTTTTTATGAATTTAATATACATTTTATGTCAAAAATTTAATCCATTATGTCATTTTTATATTATGTTATGATATCGTTTTTAAAATTATCGAATTTACTTTAGCTCTAATATCAACGTTACTATGCGATGTTGAATTTTTAATTTAGGTGGTTGAGAGTATGGTGGCAGCCAGTTGCCACATTTTATTGCTCTTCTTCTGATAGGTTCCATTGAGGAGAAGCAAGCAATCATAATTTACTATTTTAATTTTCACTTTTTTTAAACTTTTGCATAATCTTGTTACCTAATTTTCAACACTAATTGTGGCAGGTTGCTTAAAAGAAGCAAAATGTGGAACACACTAGTAATCATGGCAATAATATACTTTGGGCTGAAATAATTCTATCATCACTTTCATAATTCATTATTGTTTTTTTCTTCAAAATTCTTATTAATTTTATTAAAAATAGTTTTTATGCATTGACAGTAAAGTTTATTAATTGTATAAAGGAGTTAAAAATTATTACATATTTTTATTTTTAATTAATTTTTTTGATATTGATAGTGTATGAGATAAATTTGATTTTACCTTATATTGCAAAATTAACTTGTTTTTCTAATTTCGATTTCTATTGTACTTTTTAATCGGACTCTAAATTTTTTTAATTAAATATGAAACATTCAAATTAGCATTTTGATATATCATTATAGTAAATAAAAATAAATTTTATTAAAAAATTATTTTAACAGGTGTAAAATAGCTTCAAGAAAATGTAGAAAAAGGAAATCCCATTCTAAGACTATATGTTATGTATTGTGTTGTGTATGTATCATGTATGCATTATGGAGTAAAGAGTAAAATAAAAGCAAAAGATAATAAAACAAAAAGAGATCATTTGGCGGGAAAAGTTGCACTTTGCTTTTACAACTCTTGTCAAAATTTGCCTAAACTTTACAAAGATAAGATCAAATCTTTTCTAAATTCAAGAAAAAGAATAAGTAGCAAATTGATATGTCCAAGATTTCTCCTTCTTATAAAAAAAAAAATCTTTTTTTTTGGATTTATAAAAGAAATTTTAAAACTTATAAGAAATTTGATTACCATTTGGAATAGGAGAGAATCCTTTGAGTGTAAACAATTTTAATGAAGAAAAACAAAATTCTTTTGGTCTTAATTAAAGAAAATGAAGAATCAATCATTTAAAAAGAAAAAGGTGGAGAAGTAAAAAAAAAAAGAAAAAGGAAAATTATTCTCCGTGCTTATAAAATTAAAAATGTGAAATATTATCGGATATATCATCACTAATTTTTTTTAAATTTTATTCATATAATAAATATTTCGACATACAATTCTTTTTAAACCTATCTACTTTTTTACTATTCTTAGTCTATTTTCTTCGTTGAATTACTATTTATTATATAGAAATATGATATGAATAGTAAAAAATGGATATATTTAGAATTTTTCGTGTTTTAGAAATGAACTCATAATATTTTGAGATTATGAGATTAATCTTTAATATTCTTCAAACTTGCTTTTAAATTAATTTGTAAAAATTTAATTAAAAATTTCAAAAACTACCTCCCAGTTAATATAAATATTCAACTATTGTATCAATTGGTTGAAAAAAAAAATCAATTTTTATCTTTTTAATTCCATAACAATTGAAGAAAAAAATGAAAACATGAATTTGCATGACTTAAAAAATTTACAAAATCAATAATAAAAAGGTAAATACAAATTGTTTACTCAAATTTTAAGTTTCGATATTTTTAACGTGAGAAAATAATGTTTGCCCATAAATTTGGTTGCGGGATGATTTTTAATATTTTAATTTGAAGAATATAAAATATAATTATGATAATTTATGTATTTATATCATATTTATTTGGTATTAAATTATGTTAAATATAAAATTATTGTGTTACAATTTGTATAGATATTTTTTTTGATCGAAATCTCTTAGTATCTGAAGATTATTTCGAGTCCCGATTAATCTAAAATCGAATTACGATCAGACTTTGAACGAAAGAATTATCATAACACTTTTTTTTTATTTACAAAATTTGAACTCAAAATATTACTTAAAAAACATCAAATTTCTTGGCAATTTATACAAATATTGTAACATTAACTTTACAACTGACAAAATTATAGAAAGAGAAAGGACTTTTCTGTCATTTTAATGATCAGATTATAATTTAAGTCTAATAATTAACAATAAATAAAATAAAAAAACACAAAAAAGAAAAAAAAAGGCCAAAAACCTTATAAATAAATAAATAAAAAAAGCAACCAGGGGAGGGCCGAGTGGGTAAGAGAAGGTAGAGAAATCGAGAAAGGCGATTTCAGCCAGAGAAAAAAGAAACCCCAATTCCCCAAAATTAATATCATCTTTGTGTAGAAGAGAAGGTGCCCTCCTTCTTCCTGGTGTTATCCACTTCCCTTCTACACCCATCTTCTTCTTCCTCATTTCCCTTTCTTTGATTCCCATTTCCTTCTTCTTTCTCTTTCTGTTTCTGTTTTTCTTTGTTGGGTTTCCACTTTCATTCATATATTACTTTTGGGTGGGTTGGTTGGGTCAGTTTACTTCTTTTTTGTCTGTAATCTTTCATCAACCCCTTTGTATTGCTATAATAATTGTTACTATTCTTTGGATTTTTGAAGTTATACGTCTGATTTTGGGCAACCCTTTGGAAAGAATTGGCTGAATCTGAAGTTTTTATTGTTTTCCGATGAGGAGAGGGAGAGGCGCCGCCGCGGCTGCTGCTGCAACGGCCGTAGCTACGAAGCCGGCAGTAGAACTCAACGGATCTATAAAGGAACCAAGATACAGAGGGGTTAGGAAAAGACCATGGGGGAGATTCGCTGCCGAGATCAGGGACCCATGGAAGAAGACTAGAGTTTGGCTAGGGACCTTCGACTCCGCCGAGGAAGCAGCTCGAGCGTACGATTCGGCGGCGAGGTCACTCCGCGGAGCCAAAGCGAAGACAAATTTTCCAGTAAATTCCTCCAATATCCCAGCTTTTCCTTTCGACACACAACGTCACAACCACGAAGGCTTCATCGACCAGAGCCGGTTATATCCGATGGGCGATTTTCAAGACCCAGAAGTGAATCCGCAAAGACCCACGAGGAGTAGTATGAGTAGCACGGTGGAGTCGTTTAGTGGGCCAAGGTCAGCCCAACAACCTCAAAAATCGGTGGATTATGCCGTGGTTTCGACTAGGAAGTATCACCCGAGGACGCCGCCAGTGGTGCCGGAGGATTGTCACAGTGACTGTGATTCATCGTCGTCGGTCGTCGATGATGGGGACATCGCGTCGTCTTCGTGTCGGAAAACGTTACCGTTTGATCTCAATTTTCCACCGTTGGATGAAGTTGATGATCTCCAGTGTACCGCCTTATGTCTTTGATCACGTTGATGATGGTGATGAATGATGATGATGAAGATGATGATGATGATCAATTATTGAATCTTTGCCCTTTTTTAAATTTTTTTTTGCTTTTTTTAAGCGGAAGAAGAAAAAAAAAAGAAAAAAAAGGAAGAATATGAGACATGATTAAGATGAAACGGTCTTAATCTCTATGAGTATGAAATTTGACCCCTTTGATTTTTATCAAATGATGATGATGATATGATGATGATGATTTAGGGTTTGTGATGTTTTATCTCAGATCTTAGTTTATTTAACTTTCTCTGTATAGAATTTTCTCTAATTCAACCTCTCAGAATTGGACCGAAACCTCACATTTCCTGCTAATTTCCCTCTGTTTTGCATAAAGTCCTGCTAAAATGGGCTTTAATTTTTTCTCTCCATTGTTATCAGACAATGTTGATGATAAATCCTTGTAGCTTACTGTTTGTGATGTTATCAGATCTGAGTTCTATTCAGATTTCAGGATTCTTGTTACTAGATGTTTCTTACTGTAAAATGCTTCAAGAATGAGTTCTGAAAAATTCTAAATACATCCATATTTTACCATTCATATCCTATTTCTGTTAAATGAACAGTAATTGATTAAAGAAAAGGGGGTAAGAAGTGTAAAAAAGTGGGTAGGTTTAGAATTTCTCATGAATTTTTCTTTCCTTTCTGATGCAGTGCTTTAGTTTTCTGCTAAGTTGGGGTTATTCTCTTGTCTTGTCTAAACTGGTCTTTGTCCAGAGTTTTGATTTCTCTATCCATGGGGGAATTTGTATCTTTCTTTTTTGTTTCTCTCTTTTTCATGGGTTGATCTTCAATCTAACACCTTTTTTTTTAGTGGTTTGTTTCTATTTGCATACTTGTTATTTGCCACCTTTGTTCTTAGTTCAAGTCTCGTTTTTACAGGAGCAGACATTCTTTTCTCTTTTGTACATGTGAACATGCAAAGTGGGTAGATTTTCATATCATTGCATTTGGGTTTTGAGTATCAATGTGGTAGCTGTATCAGTTAGGATTGAACAATTAATTCAATCACAAGAGAAACCATGGTTTTTTTCCATAAAGGAGCTCGAAGCCCGAGGTCGAAGACTTTAAGTACAGGAAAATAAAGATGGTAGGTGTTAAAATTTAAAATTTTCAATGTTATGCTTTAGGAATAGTTGCATGGATCATTTAATTAAATTGATAAATTGGAAAAGAATTTAAGTGTTATGATTTGTACTTGTGCTAGGATTTTTCATTTCTTAGCTGTGAATCAATTCAATGTAGCAATTCAAAACTTCATCATGTTTTCTTCTTGCTTCCAATGAAGGGAAATAAAAATGATAATTGCATAGTTCTTGCTTGTTCAATCATCTTTGGTTAGATTGGAAGGCACCATAAAATCTGATCTAACTCCATGGAATTTTCCAAATGCACTGTGGTAAGTCATGTCTTGTGACTTTTTCTGCAGTTTTTCTTCTGGGTTTGACTGATAATGACATCTTCAGAAATGAGATGATTCAAGAGGACTTCCCCACATGTAATATTCCATGTGCCTTTGCATTTTGCAATACTGCAATTTGATCTTTCTGGGCTGGTTCATGCACTTGCCTAACATTTTCATCTTATTAAAATGAAAAGCATAGAAAATTAAACAAAGACTTTGCAAAAAAACAAAGCTTAAGAAATCTTGAAGCAAGAGCTTGAGGTCATGTTGGAGAATGGGAGCCAATGACACTCAAGCAGCTGCTGCCATCCAGTTAGCTGATCTCTTTGATTCTTTGAAAAAACAATGGATAGGCATGACTGATGTGTCTGCTGCTAGGCTTTTATTTTATTCACACTTATCACTGCAGAGATTTCCTCCCACTTGCCCCAAATTTTTTCTTTATGGGCTGCAAATATGCTTCCCTTTGAAGAAGGTTGGGGTGCTATTCTATCTCCCAGGCCTTTGTGAAGTTGGATGAATGGCATTTTTCTTTTCTAATAATTTAAAGAACAGATTCAGTTAAGAATATGAGAAGAACTAGGGCAATAATTATCCCAAATAGGTCAATGATAAAGCAGACTTGATTTTGGCCAATGTTCCTTCTGTCCCATTGGAAGCAAGGAACTATAGCAGGAACTGTTTAAAAGGTCCCCTTATGACTAATTTCAGAACATAATTCCAATTTCTTAGCACTATTTCTCTCTGATTAGCTCAAAGTTTCCCTTTGACTAAGAAATTTTTAGGACTGCATGATTCTTTGGTATGCTAACAATGTTCAAATAATTGCTTGAGTTACATCTTTGTGAATTCTGCTGATATGGGAAGTCTATCATTGGAGCAAACTGAGGATTAGTTCAAATGGTGTGCATATTGGATAGACTTTTGAAGATTGTGGATTCGAAAAAATTTAGACGTGTGATGTCGTCCTTAAGTGAGTTAAGTAAATAGGGATCGGGGAAGTTTGCTTTTGGAATGTTATGCCAAAGAAGATTCTTTCCTCCAATGCTTGCAGCCTGCTTTACAATTGTAGGAAATGGGATGCATAAAAAATGCACAGATATTGGAAGTTTTTAACTCATTTCCATGCTTGAACACCTAAGAAGCAAGGAAGGAACTTGTCAGTTTGCTTTTTAATTTGCAATTCCTGGTTTGGTTTCCGGATTGGGCCAGCTTAGCCCGTGGCTTGCCTCAAGGTAAATACTGGAATCCTTTCCCATGACCCAAACCCTGGTTTGGCTTGGTTTAGTTGAAAAGGTTATCAGATGGCTTGTTCTCCAAATGGACTTAGTTTTAGATCAAGCAGAAGTCCAATGCATTCTCGTTCTCAAAGAGTTAATACTTTATCTCGAATCTGAAAACTTAATTCAGTTGATTTATATCTTTTTTTTCTCACTTTGATATATCTGTCGTATAAAAAATAAACATTAATAATGGTGATTTTCTAATTAATGGAGGATTTTCAGCCTTGAGATTTCCTATTAGCTAGGACAAATGTTTTCATTTTACTTGCTAATTTCATATGGTACATTTAGTATGATTACTTTGCCAAAATTAAATAGAAAATTCTTTCCATAATTCAAGCTATCTGTAAATGGAAGGTGAATAACACATTCTAAACTTCCATAAATAACATCTTTAATTCAAACAGAAAAAAAACCAAGTACACAAATTTCTTTCCCTTACAAACACTATAGGAAATCAATCGAGACTAGAGATTTATATGCCTTCCTTCTGCATTTTTCATTCTCACAATCACTTGAGTCCTTGAATCCTTCCAATTCTCCAACAATATGAGACATCAAAGCTCATCCAAAGAGCAACTTGATCAATCAATCTGCATTGACATCTTCCTTAGTTTCTTGGTTCTCACACTTGTTTTCCTGCTTGTTCTTGGATGTTTTTTCATCATAATTTCACATCCAAAGCCTCCCATTGTCAACATCAAATCAGTTCAGGTTTTTCACTTCAACATCACCAAATCATCCCTGTTGACAGCCTGCTTGAGGATTCAGTTTTCTCTCAAAAACCCCAACAAGAAAACAGGTTTCTCTGTTGAAAGTATCATGGCTTATCTGATTTACCAGAGGAAATACTCAATCTTGTCTACCAACATCAATTCCTTCAACCTGGAACCAAGCACTACAGTTGTAGTTAATGCAACCTTTGATGCAACATCCATGTTTGTCAAAAATCATGTCAGTGTTGACATGAGGGAAGAGTTGATGAACTTGGAAGTGGTGAATTTTGATGTGATGGTTAATAGTAGGGCTTTCTTTGATTCTAGTTCATCTTGGATATGGGGTTGGGAGAGAATGTTAATTAATTGTCCAGATTTGACAGTGGGATTTTTATCTAACAAAACCAGTGGAACCATGTTGCATGGACCAAGAAGATGCAAGGTTGGGTTTCAGTTTCAATCATAGGGGTAGCTGTCTGGCTTTGAAGGTTTTAGATCTTTGAAACATGTAGTAGTTAAGGACTTAATGGAGTTGCTTAGTCTATTAATCAAGTTTATTTTCAGAATCATATCCTGATTATTTTAATCTGTTGCTGTAAATTTCTTTTAGCTGTGATCATGAAAAGCTTTAGATTGTTCCCATTGATCAAGTTTGATGATAAAATGGTATATATACGAGTGAAATGTAATTAACTTAAAAATCTCTCCATTAAACCATTTTTCATCCTGTGAAGTAAGAGAATTTGCAAACATAATTATGGGAGCTTTGTCTCAAATTCCTGTTCTTTTACACGCAAGCCTAGAGAAAACAAGGTTATGATTATCTCAAAACAAAGTTTGATGATCAAAGTTGCAGTAGAATGTGCAGATTCAAGTGGTTGCTTATGATTTTCATTGATTATATCAAAACAATTCATACATAATTTAGACAACTAAAATTCATTGCTAGGGAGCCATTCCTATCAATCAGTTGAATCTGTAACTTAAAATTTCTGCAAGTCAAATTTCATATGCCATCCAAAATCAGTTACCCTCCTTTCATTTTGGGAAGCTGTCCTCAAACCAGCTTCATTTTGACTGATAAAACTGCTGAAAACTGATTGTTTTGCCCTTATTTTGCGAAGAAGGCCGAAGCAGAAGAATAAAGAAAAAATAGTTCCATAGGTTAAAATTTGAAGTTTGAACCTCAAACTTGCTCAATTCTATCTTTTAATAATGCATGCATGAATATTTTTATTTTTTCTAATGTCTTGCGTAGTTTATCAAATCTACCTAAAATGTACTTATTTTTATAGGATTTTTTTTAAATAATATATTATCATTACAAGTTATAATTACAAACTCCATTTCACATTTAATGATATTTAAACTTAAAATTTTAAAATCAATCAAAATTAATTAATATATTAAATTTGTAATTAAATTTTAAAATCAATCAAAATTAATTAATTTAATTACGAAGCAACAAAGCACGTTTCATTCCAAAGCACGTGTCGTTTCGGAACCAAACCCTATACTTTCTAAACGCCAACGCGCGCCCTTTTACAAAAGAACTAGGCTCTCCTCTTCTCTCGTTGCCTGCGGAATGTAGAGCCAAGCTATATAATAGCATGATAAAGGTTCAAAGTGTATAGATTTATTCGAAGAAATTTAAACTCGAGCTAAATTTTTAGTTTCAATGCTTATTCCATCACTTGATTTTCGATGTTTTTCCCTTAAGAAAAACAGTCTTTTCATTAAGTTCCCGAGGAGTTTAGCCTCGTTTCAGTTAGTTTCGTCGTTGACTACCCTTTCTGCTGCAAGTGAAATAAACCCCATTTCTTATCCATCCTTAAAAGTCCCACCTTTTAAAGAAAAAGCGAAGCTTGAAAGAACTAAAAGGTTAAAACTTTACTCTAAGATTCTACATGATTGTGCTTTAAAAGGGTCTTTGCGTTTGGCTAAAGTTGTTCATGGGAAGATAATGGGAAATGGGTTTGAACCAGATTTGCTTTTATGGAACTCTGTAGTAAATGCCTATGCTAAATGCCGGAGCTTTGGATATGCTTGTAAAGTGCTTGATAGAATGCCTGAAAGAGATGTTGTGTCTTGGACTGCTCTGTTTTCTGGATTAGTTAATGAAGGGTATGGATCTGATGTGTTGGGTTTGTATTGTTCTATGAAGGGCGATGGTATTCTGCCAAATGGGCATTGCTTAGCTACTGCTTTGAAAGCTTGTTCTTTGAGTTTAGATTTGTTTTTTGGGACACTGTTGCATGGAGAAGCTGCTAAAGTTGGAGTTTTGTCGGATGTTTTTGTTGGGTCTTCTCTTGTTGATCTTTATGCTAAATGTGGTGAGATGGAACTCGCAGAGGGAGTTTTTGTTTACATGGATAAAAAGAATGTTGTGTCATGGAATGCATTGCTTAATGGATATGCTCTAAGGGGTGACGCAGGAAAGGTTTTGAATTTGTTTCAAGCGATGACAGAATCCGAATTGAGGTGTAGTAAGTTTACTTTGTCAAATGTGCTCAAGAGTTGTACATGCTTGGGAACCTTAACATGGGGCTTGATTGCGCATTCTTTGGTGATTAAGACTGGTTGTGAGCATGATGAATTTGTTGGTTGCTGCCTTCTTGACATGTATTCAAAATGTGGCCTTGCTGAGGATGCACTCAAGGTCTTTAATAGGGTTCAAGAACCCAACATAGTAGCCTGGAGTGCAATGATTGATTGCCTTGTTGAGCAAGGCCAGATTCAAGAAGCAGCTAAAATGTTTTGCCTAATGAGACGCAAAGGGGTAAGCCCCAATCAGCATACGTTTGCCAGTATTGTTGGTGCTGCCACTGATTTGGTTGATCGGTTCTATTTTGAAGGCATTCATGCTTGTATAATTAAATATGGCTTTGAATCTGAAAACTTTTTGAGCAATGCACTTATTGCCATGTATATGAAAATCAGGTCTGTCCAAAATGGTTGGCGGGTGTTTAAGGAAATGAGTTATTGGAATTCAGCTTCATGGAATGCCCTTCTTTCTGGATCCCATGATGATGAAACTTGTAATCAGGGACCAAGTATCTTTCGCAAGATGCTTGCTGAAGGTTTTAGGCCTAACATCTGTACATTTACTAGCATTCTAAGATCTTGTTCCAGTCTTGTAAATCTAAAATTTGGACGGCAAGTGCATGCCCATATAATTAAGAATGGCCTAAATGATAATAATTTAGTGGGAACATCACTTATTGACTTGTATGCCAAAAGTAGATTCTTGGAGGATGCAGAGCTACTTTTTAGTCAATTGATTGAGGGAGATCTTTTTTCCTGGACAGCGTTAATTGCTGGTTATGCTCAAACTGATCATTTGGAGAAGGCTATCAATTGTTTCAATCAGATGCAAAGGCAAGGTGTGAAACCCAATGAATTCACTCTTGCTACCTGTTTGAGTAGTTGTTCCAAGATGGCAATGTTGGAAAATGGGCAGCTGCTTCATTCTATGGCGATTAAGGCTGGGCATTCTGCTGACATGTTTGTATCTTGCGCAATTGTAGATATGTATGCCAACTGTGGCTGCATAGAAGAAGCTGAAGCTGCTTTCCAGGGCATGGGGTCAGCAGATACTGTATCATGGAACACAATGTTATTTGGATACTTGCGACATGGAAAAGGATTGAAGGTTTTGGAAACTTTTAGGACAATGTTAGATAAAGGCCTTGAGCCAGATGATGTTACATTCATAGCTGTTTTATCTGCTTGTAGTTATAAAGGCTTGGTTGGAGAAGGGAAAGAGCACTTTGACTCTCTGACCAATGTTTATGGGATAGTACCTACAATCGAGCATTATTCCTGTATGATTGATATTTTAGGTCGAGCTGGAAAATTTAATGAGGTTGAAAACTTTATCAAGGACATGAAGGTTACATCAAATCCCTTGATTTGGGAGACAGTTCTTGGTGCTTGTAGACTGCATGGAAATGACAAATTTGGTGAAAGTGCTGCGGAGAAACTCTTTGAGCTTGACCCTGGTACAGCATCCCATTACATATTACTAGCAAATATTTTTGCTGGCAAGAGTAGGTGGGAGGATGTCCAAAGAGTCAGGGCATTGATGACCAGTCGTGGTGTTAAGAAAGAACCTGGATGTAGTTGGGTGACGGTCAATGGTCAGCTGCACATCTTCAGGTCTGCAGATGGTTCACATCCAAAAAGCGAGGAAATCTATATAAAATTGAAAGAGCTTGTAGAGAAGGTTATTTTAGCAGGTTATGTGCCTAAGACAGAACATATACTCCATAATGTCAGTGATGGAGAAAAAGTGGAACATCTCTTTTATCATAATGAAAGGTTAGCTCTTGCTTTTGCCCTTATAAGCATCAACCCTGTGAAAACAATTCGGATATTCAAAAATTTGCGCATATGCGAAGACTGCCATGATTTTATGAAGCTTGTCTCTGGCATCATAGAACAGGAGATAGTTATTCGTGATGTGAATTGTTTCCATCACTTCAGGTGTGGCATTTGTTCATGTCAAGATCAGTGGTGATTTTACTCTATTCATCCTGCAAAAAGGTTTGTTTCCAGATAATTTTTCTCCTTGTTGTTCAACATAACTTGTTTGTAGGACTTCAGAGTTTAGATTGTAAATGATCGTTGTCCTGCGTTGTGTTGTCAGTAGCATCGATTACTTGATTATGAACTTGAACAGCAGATGATTGTATCTTAATTTTCTCATGTTCTAAAAATTGAATCTTTCTTTTAAGTTTCTTAAACCCTGATTCTAGATAGCTAACAATTAATGTATCAGGGTAGTCCTCACTCCTAAATTTTTTTTTTGATAAATACCTACTTTTATTTTCTTTTATGTATATCAATCTTCCTCATCTCATCTATCAGATCTGCAACTCCAGGTCCTTTACCGCCTAGATTTTCTTAAAAATTTCCAAGTTGATTCTGATGTGGGGTTATCCTTGTCTGAGGACCTCAAGTTCTGGAGGTATCCCGTATTTAAATGATGGCTTCTGATCTTGATCACAGGCAGCCAATTCGCTACATTGCTTATCACCACCAAGGCTAGTGTTGTATGGAATTATAATTTTCTAATTGTAGCCTGCTATGCTATGTGATTTTTCTTCAAATGGTCTGCTGACTTTTGGGGAAGGTCTTTCATTGACAAATGCTTAGGTTGGGAACCAGATTTGCTATGTTTGATTTCACAGTGAATGTTTATGCAAGATGTGTGAGTATCATGTCTTCTTGTCAGTACTGTGAGTTACATTGCTTCCTTGTGTTCATTTATGTTTTCTTTCATTTATTTGCATCATGTTTATTAAATCTTTTTCTCTTTTCTGTTTCCTTAGGGGTTTGGTTGATTTATGATTCCACGAGGCAGGGAGATGTTGGAGAATCCATCACGGCATTGCAGGTTTGTGAATTTGTAGATTTCGTGCACTCTGATAATATTAATTCCTAATTTGATCTGTTGATATTTTGATCACCAGTTTAACAAGCTAGACGCCAAATGAAACTTTATCTCCTAAACAGAGATAGTAGGACCATCAAGTTCAGCTTCACTTTTGCATTGCGTGTTGCAAGGGAAAGTTTTTATACGTATTGCTTGCAGTAAGTACGCTATTTTGTTTCCTTTGAGCACGGTATGTGTGATCCATAAGGTTCCTTGTGCTAAACTTCTGATTCGTTTGTTTATTTAGTTCAGATGACTAACATTCTCTGAATCAAGTAATCCGGACATCATGGCATGCTTGCATGATCATAAGTCAACGCTTGATTTACTCCGAAGGAACACAAATGCCAATTCTGTTTGCGAGACCCATTGATGGTTTCTCCACCCCCACCCCACACCACACCCCACCCCCCCCCCCCCCCCCCCCCCCCCCCCCCCCCCCCCCTTGATGTCTGTGACTTTGAGAGCTAAGAATCTGTCCAGGGCTTCTGGAATTCAGCTTTTACCCTTGAAAATGGCAGACTCTGCACCATATCTGAAGTTCTAAATGATCTATTGTTCCATTTATCCTCTGAAAACCATTGTAACTCTTTGGAAAAGTGTTTCCCAGCAGCGTGAGAGTTCATGAATCCATTTTTCATCGTGTAAATGTTTCCTGTAATGTTACAATACAGTTGTAAAACATTGCTTTTCTTCTTGTTCTTCACTGTTTTATATATATATATATATATATATATATATATATATATATATATATATATATATTTCAGATTGTGAAAGTGTGCCTGCATTTGCATACCCATGTAAGTAGCTATGCCAAACTTGCTTGACCAAGTAGATAGCTAAACCTAGTGCTGCTATTAATTCATGTAAACTACCAAAACCTCCTATTTTTCAGTAAAATATTTATTAAAAAAAAATTATGTGTTTTGATCAAATTATTCGGATCATTAAAACATTTTATTGTTGAAGTGATATTTAAGGAAAGAAAAATATAATTAATGTATTATTATCTTTTTAAATTTAATAAAAACAAATATTTTAAAATCGTATTCGTTAATCAAATTCTAAAATTAATCATTCATTTATGTCATGGAATCAAATATCAAAATAAAATCAAAATCACATATCAAATATCCTACCATGAATTGCACACCATTCAAAATTGAACAAATATTAATCCATCCTAATCACAGTTAATATCATACTTTTCCATCACTTTCTAAAAGAGAGAAGCTTCTCAATTGTTTTACTTTTACCTCAAGTAACTGGAAATCGCCTTCTTCTTTTTAACTCTTCCGTTATAACCTTTCTTGGCGCGAGTCTCTAGAGGAAACCGCAAAGAAAAACTGCAAACGCTGTCGTTTGCAAGCTTTCAAAAAACCGTTGAAAACTCACCGTTAAAAGTGGAAAGTTTGACACGATGACGTTTTGAGCTAGCCGAAAAGGCTCTCTCCCGAAGAAATGCACGCGTAGTAGACAGCTGGGGTTTTCTTTTCATTTTTTCTTCGTTTTTTGGACTATTTTCTTTCTTTTTTCTTTCACTGGTCAGAAAACGGTCTTCTTTTTCTCGAAAATTTTAAATAAAGACAAAAAAGCGACGACATTGATAGTTTTCTCTTCAGAAATGGAGATCGAAACCGGTCGGATCGGTTCATGCTCTAAAGAACACCAGAAAATTTATCAGGAGTGGTTTAACTTCGCCGATTCAGGTGCTTATTATTTTATTTTTTTCAAAATTTTTAGTTGCTTTTGTTTGGATTTTCTTTTAATTACTTTATCTTTTGGATAGATAATGATGGCCGCATTACTGGAAGTGATGCAATAAAATTCTTTGGAATGTCAAATTTATCGCGACAAGATCTCAAGCAGGTTAATCTTCTTATTTTCTTCATTTTAATTGAGCTAATTTCAAAGTTTCTGTTAAAAATTATGGGGAAATTTGAATATTGGTAAGTGCAATTGTTTTAAATTGTATAGAAGAAGTAAAATTTTAGCTGATCATGCTTGCTGCTAGGCTTATTACTAATTTACTATTACTTGATCATGAACTTGCAAAATAAACGCTTAAATTGAATCATTTGAAAGTTTGGGTTATGCTTATTTATGGTTTCTCTAAGTGATTTAGCTTCATTTATCGGTATTGTGTTGAATAGATTGTCTTTTTTTTTTTATTTTGTATTGATTCCTTAAAGGTCTGGGCGACCTCGGATTCTAAGAGACAGGGATATCTTAGCTTCAAAGAATTTGTCTTTGCTATGCAGGTTAGGGATTGTAGCTTTCTTTGGATTATGATTATATATATTAATAGATTTCTGCAAATCTTACCTGCTGTTACTTTTAATGTTTAGCTGGTTTCGCTGGCACAAGATGGTCGTGAAATATCACATGATCTCCTGAATGGTGATGGTATGACAATTTAGCTTGCTTATTTCTGATTTGCTTGCTTTTAATGTTTATTTCGGCTTGGAAACTTTTAATGTGTATTTATTTATTTAAAAGACTGCTTTTTGGTTGTTTTGCCTCTGAATTTATCATCTTGTATTGTAAATTAAAATTTGAAACTAATGTTAAGATATGATGATATATTGCAGTAGACTTTCAGAATGTCAAACCTCCTGTAATGGAAGGTTTGGACACATTAATCATGGTAAGATCACTTCTTTTATTTTTAAGTCTATAAATGTTCCTTAAGCTTGGCATCATGAAACTCTTAGTAATTTGCTTGATTTATCCAGAAGAAGAAACAGTCTTCAAAGTTGCGTAACCCTGATAGTAATGGTATGAATTTCTTATTATAACCTTAGGTGGTTATTTTACTCTGATTTTTTTCCCATATATTCACTAGTTGGGGGCAGTGCAGATTGTTCTCCAATGGAAACATCAACTGCAGCTCAATGGTTTTCTTCAAAATCATCAAAGAAGGTTTGTCTTGTCCTTGTTTAATTCAATTTCTTTTGCTCCCAATACACTTTTTTTTTCGCCTTTT
Organism: Heritiera fomes; assembly: GCA_032173925.1. Taxonomy (NCBI): domain Eukaryota; kingdom Viridiplantae; phylum Streptophyta; class Magnoliopsida; order Malvales; family Malvaceae; genus Heritiera; species Heritiera fomes. The sequence goes on along the minus strand of JAPDPM010000023.1, from coordinate 3,328,607 downwards.
TTTGTCATCTACGTGTAGTGGCTTTAAGCAATTTCTTTATTTATATCAAATACATATTTGACTCTTTATTTTACATCTAGAAGACTTGTGAATCTTAACTTTGGTAGGTTGTGGCTTTAATGATGCTAACATGTGTCCAACCCTTTTAATTGATCCTTTTTTTGTAGTGTATTTTTATTTTTCTGCATCATTAGCATGCTTAACCAATTTTTTCCTGTGTATAACAGATATCTTTGTCCTCTGTGACTTCAATCATAGATGGATTAAAGAGACTGTACATTCAGAAGTTGAAGCCTTTGGAAGTTACATATCGTTTTAATGATTTTGTATCCCCATTGTTGGTGAGTGAGTGGTAGATGTAATTTCTCTGAATTCAGTTTTAATTATCATTTAATATGTGCTAAAGTTTTTTTTGAAATCTGTCCAGAGCTAATCAGCAGATTTTGATTTTTGTTCATTGCAGACAAATAGTGATTTTGATGCCAAGCCAATGGTTATGCTTCTGGGTCAGTACTCTACTGGGAAAACAACCTTCATTAAACATTTGCTTAAAACTAGCTATCCAGGCAAGTGATCCTCTTCCTTTCTCTCCTCTCCTCCTCTGAGCAAAACTTTTTTCACTCATTTATTTCACCATCATTTTCAGGAGCTCACATTGGACCTGAGCCAACAACTGACAGATTTGTTGTTGTTATGGTACTTCAGAATTTATGTTCTGTGAAAATATCATTGGTGTAGCATGAATAGTTTCTATCACTTAGTCGATTTGACATCAATTATGGAATTGAATCTTAATTTTCTGTATGATTTGTCTATACTCTTTTGCTTGTTATTGATCATTTGATGTTAGCTGTTATCATGGAATTTTTTTTTGATCTCATGTGTCATGTACTGTCTTTCCATTTATTTAGTCGGGGACTGATGAAAGAAGTGTTCCCGGAAATACTATTGCTGTCCAAGCAGACATGCCATTCAGTGGTCTTACGACTTTTGGAACTGCATTTTTGTCAAAGTTTGAGTGTTCTCAAATGCCACATCCTGTGAGTTAATTGTTCAAATACTAATTTACCGTGATCATTAATTTTATGGTTGTGCATATATAGAATCTCATATATTCTTTTCATGCCTGAAGCTGTTGGATCACATAACATTTGTAGATACTCCTGGAGTGTTATCAGGAGAAAAACAACGAACACAACGAGCCTATGATTTTACAGGTGTAACATCATGGTTTGCTGCAAAATGTGATCTTATTCTTCTTCTCTTTGATCCTCACAAGCTAGATGTAAGTGATGAATTCAAGCGTGTAATTTATTCTTTACGTGGTCATGATGACAAGATTCGTGTGGTTTTGAACAAGGCAGACCAAGTTGACACTCAACAAGTAAGCACTATATCAGTCATGTTTCCAAACTACTAATTTTTATTAGATGTAACTTTTGATGCTAGGATTTTAATTTTTAAATTCTCCTTTTATTGTAGTTGATGAGGGTTTATGGAGCCCTAATGTGGTCACTGGGGAAAGTCCTTAATACCCCTGAGGTTGTGCGCGTATATATTGGGTAAGCTTTTTCTATCTATCAATCTTAATGAATTACATGGATGTGCCCTGATGTTTCTTGTTGTATATTATTTGAATTTGTTTTAAACCTGCCACATAAATTGTAATTCTATTCCTAAATTTGCCGAATTGTGGTTCTACCTATTTTGATATATTCCCCATTTCCATAACAAAATGCATCTTGTTCTTACTTTTTGATGTTAATATCTCATCTTTGGCAGATCATTCAATGACAAGCCTGTAAATGAAGCAGCCACTGGTCCAATTGGCAAAGAGTTGTTCGAAAAAGAACAAGAAGACCTTCTTGTGGACTTGAAAGATATTCCAAAGAAGGCTTGTGATCGTCGAGTAAGTTCATTTTACTATTCTTCCTTGGAAAAATAAGAAGTCTTCTATGTGAGAAGTAAAAAGGTCTCTGCAGCTTAGTGCACATGTATTATTTAATAATAATGTACCAATGTCATTATAAAACCTCTCTGTTTTTTAAGACACACGTTGAAGAGAAGTCCTAAATCTTAATAAATTGTTTACCTGCAGATAAACGAGTTTGTGAAACGAGCTAGAGCTGCCAAAATACATGCTCATATCATTGGTCATCTTAAGAAGGAAATGCCTGCTATGATGGGGAAAGCCAAGGCTCAACAGAGACTAATTGATAATTTGGCAGATGAATTCGCGAAGGTATCCTCTCTCTCTTCTATTTGTGTGTGTTTATGTGTATGCGTGCACATCCATGCTTGCAAGTGTACATCAAACACTAATTCTTTTATCACGCACAAGTTGCTTATGCAGAAATATAAATATCAATCTCTTTTACAGGTTCAAAGAGAACATCACCTACCTCCAGGGGATTTTCCAAATGTTGAACATTTTAAGGAAGTTTTGAGTGGTTACAACTTTGACAAATTTGAGAAGCTAAAGCCTAAAATGACTCAAGCTGTTGATGACATGTTGGGTTATGACATCCCAGAACTGTTGAAGACATTCAGGAATCCCTACGATTAACCGCGGATTCAAACTGCTTAGTGTAGAGAAGAAAATGGTGATCAAAACTGGATCGAAAAGTGCGTTATTCAATTTGTTGAACAAAAATCTGAAGTCTACTTGAGCAATATTGTCTCAAATTTGTTGTAGATCATTTGTGACAAGTTCCTAGAGTGGTTCTTTACTGGGAAGTTCATTCATGTTTAGAGGATACCATGGTTATATCAATCCAATTTTCTGCTATTTTACTGGAAAAAAACAAATCTCTCAGCTTTGTTGGGGGCTAATATCTTAGCAAAATATATTTACTTTCTTTTTTTACTTTCTTGGTCATGCAAATTAGAGTAAAGGGTAAATATTTGTATCTCTCTTTATATATATTAGAGATCTAATAGGAAAAGGAAAGTTAAATGCTAATGATATTTTCTTAAATATGGTAAAAAAGTGTATTAAATAAATAATTTTCCATAAATTAAAATTTTCCAAAAATAAACCGTGAATAGAGATATGGGATAATGAAGTATTCCATATTAAATTTCATAGCTTAATTCTTGATTAAATTTAACCTCTCTTCTTTCCCTTTGTACTTATGAAACTTGTCTTTATTCTTGCCAAAAGACAAGAACTTCCTAATTTCCATGTGACAAAATCCTGTCTTCCCAAGAGAAAAAATAGAGAGGAAATGATGATCATAGAATATTTATTTTTCCTTATATGCTACTGATTTGTTCGTTAAATATGGTCTAGAAATGAAGATATTATATGTTAGATTTGGACAAAGTCCAAAGAAAACCACCCTTTAAGGTTTAAGCCATGTCTGATTCCTTTGTCACAGACAAGAAGAAGCTGATGAAAACTCCCTCTAAGAAGCTATGGAAGAGATTAGTATCAGCAGTTCAATCAAAGTTGAACCATCTTAGGAAATCCCAGTCATGGAAAAGCAGCCATAGGCCGATTTTTGACACAATTTCTTCCCCTCGGCAGCACCATCACCACCATTACCAGACCATCAACAATCACCACCACCATTACTACTACTATGAACCTCAGCCTAGTGCTCGAAACCAGAGCCAGATGGAGGACGAGAAGGGCTTATTCACAGACGCTAAGGCCTGTGTCAAACCTTCTTCGGAAGCTGCCAATTGTGTTGGCATGGAGATTGAGGTTTTTGATGATTATGATGGTGGTGATGATGAAAATGAAATGGAGAGTGGTGGAAATGGTGCCATTGTTGATGCAGGTTGCGGAGGCTCTGACTGCATTACATTGTCTAACGTACAATCACTAGAAGTGGATGCAAGAGCTGAGGAATTCATCAATCAGTGCAAGGAAGTGTGGAGGCTTGAAAAGCAAAAATCTGAGGAGGAATTTTTGAAGATGTTGGCTCGTGGTGCTTAGTTGAAGGCTGGAATTTTTCATCAATACTGGAGTATTATTCCTTTTCCGATGTCAAAATGCCGTACTGGTATTGTTTTTTTTTTTTTGAATATCACGATTCAGGAAAGGGGTTTGAATATTTCTTGAATTTTCCTGTAAGAAAACAATGGTGCTTACATTTTATCTAGTTTTCTATGATTTTGAGTTTTCCCTTATTTCTGTTTCTTCTGATCATGAGCTCGGAGCTCCCTTTCCATTAACCTCACCACCATTCTTACTACCATTAATGTTTAGGGTATTTTACTAAGGACGTCATAGTCTTTTACCTAGGACAAGGTCAAATATTGACATGGTACTGTTACTCCAGGTACGTCTAAGCTTGTTTAAAAAATAAGTGAAATTAGTTGATCATTATCACGTAATATCATATCAGATTAGCACATCGATTTGATCATAAAATTGACATCTCTATGTAAGATCACATCAAATGAGCTTCCATAGAGAACTTGTTTTGACCAAAGGAGACTAAGTCACCATTTTTGCCTCACTTTCACATCCTAAGCCATCTTAAGCTCTCACCTCTCTCTCTTTCTCTCTCAGCCTCCTCCTTTCTCCTCACAAACAATGTTTTTGCCACCACCTCCTCCCTTCAACAAAAATGGTTTCATTTTGAACAAACCATTTGTCAATGGAGTCCTTTTCTCTGATGAAATACAACCACAACATGCCCTTGCTAGAGGAGACTTGTTCTTGCTGCTGCAGCCAGACTTTCCAGGATAGTTTATAATCTTCAACTTACAAGCACACCTCTCTAACAATTTCTTAAGCCAAATCAAAGCCTTCTTTGCATTGCTACACCTTTTACTCCCCTTTGAATTACTCTGGTCTTGAATTTCTACTGCAATCATGACTAGTTTCTGGCATAGCTGATTGCTTTCCTTTCTCCAAGCTGATAACAACATTATTTCTGCTCTCATGTCCGCTGCTGCTGCCGTTTGTTTAACAAAAGAAAAAAACTGTTGGAAAAAGAGCTTTGATTCCTTCATATTCAGCTGCAAATGAACCACTCTTGCTTATAAAGTAAATAAAATTTTCATAATCAATTTCAGAGTATGAAAGTTCAATGATGCTTTACTTCAAACTCTATAAAAAAAACAGATTATGCCAATTGTAAAACCAATTCGGACAAGTAATTTGAGGACTGGAAAAAGTAATTTGTAATATGATTAAATTTGTTATTAATGAATGAATTTCCTTTGATACGTGAAAAGAAAAAAGTACATCATGAAGAAGGGTTTTGAGTATTAGTTCAAATTATTATGTTCATATTTTTAAAGTGAGAGAGTTCTGTAAATCTAAAATTCGAATTTTAGCATTTAGATTTCTTTTTTTTTTATAAAAAAACTTCTCAAGAGATTGCTCAATATCACTCTTGCCCGAATACGTTATCCTATGCATTAGTGTTATTATGATCACAACTCAATTAACAAATAAACCATGCTTTAAGCAAAGATTTAAATATGAAATACTATTGGAATAATCAAATGGCTATGCATTTGATTTTTATAAGACAAAAAGGGCTAAGAAGGGTTATTTCTTTGTCTAATTGATGTTTCTCTTCAATCTCTATAATTTTAAATTGGATTTGCTTATGAACATTATTATTTTGTTTTAGGCAATTTATTATTAGTTTTCCCATCGTCGTTTCACTCTATTACATTTGTCGTTTTGAAGTACCCAACAACAGTAAAAAACTGCCGGTTTGCTCGCCCACCCGCCAACCCGTTACTTTTATTAGGCCTTACCGTCAAATTTTTTCTTCCTCTCTTGCTCCCCGACTGCTAAAGCTTAAAAGTTCGGCATTCGGAACTGCTTATATCTACCGTTTTGCCCCTGAACTTTCCCGCCATCCCATCTCCTTCCAGGTAAACGAGCTCTCTTCTAATTCAACTCTGTTGTTTTAGCAATTGAATTGCCAATGAAATCAAGAAGTTGTGAACTTGATAACATATAGGCGCCAACTGTTCGATAAAATTCCTCCGAACTTTGTGTTTTTGCTATTGTTTTAGTAGTTAACAATATAAAATTTTCTTAAACGTTATTGGATTTTGAAAAATGAGTTTTTTTTTTTTTATTTATGGTTCTTGGGTTTATAGGGAGGAAGAAGAGAAGAAGGTAGAACAATGCTGCCACAGAGACTGAAGAAGGCAATTACAGATAATCCCAAGAAGCTTGCTAACTTGATTGACCTTGTAAATCTTCCTTCCACAGTAAGCGAATTTGTGGGTCAGTCTCAGATTTCACGCTTAGGTTGCTTCATGCGTGTTTGGTCTTATATCAAGGAGAACAATCTTCAGGTACTCTTATCTCTCCTATTTAATTTTGTACCTTCTATTCAAAAGTCGATTCTTTTTTCTCAATCAAATGTCTGTAAATGAATTACTGAGATGCTTTACTCACACCATGCTTTTTTTTCGCAAGTATTCTGCACTCCCTGACGTGGCATGTAGAATTTCATGGTTGACTGATTTATGATTGGGTATTCGAATTCGAAATTAGGATGTTAGAGTTGGACTGATAAATTAAATTGTTGCAATGTTCAAGTTGGGACAAAAAGTGTCAGGGCAAATAGCATTTTTCTTTTTTTAAGTTTGTGTTTTGCTATGAACATATCTAATGTTCATTTGGTGTTTTTTATATAAATATATGTTTTCTTATTGTTTCGATAAATGATTTATGTTTTACTGGCATTTGAGGATATGTATGTTCATGAAAACAATGATCTCTCCTCTCTGCATTGTTTATATATGGTATCAGTCATGCAACTAGAAAATGTTAATCATGTCTTGCATTATTCGTTTCATAAGAAGAAAATTAGATGCTAATTAAGAAGGAAATTGTGGGCACTTCTGTTATCACCATGACATGCTCTAAAGATTATATAATTGTTTTACTTGTTATTAATACTTTCTTGTGTAGTTCAATTGTTTATTGTGGCTGCTTATTCGGCACCAGGCTCCAAAAGTCTGTAATATCTCATGTTGTCTTTTATTTTGGAAAAGGTCACATGGATCGTTCTCTTTTCTTGCAACTTTATATTCATAGACTGATTTTGAAGTATGTAGTCCTGATGCTCTAGTATATACACGCATCTACCTGAAGATCTCTCAGGATGCCAATTTTTCTTGATTAGGATCCGAACAACAAGAATGTTGTCAATTGCGATGAAAAGCTGAGGAGTATTTTATTGGGCAAGAATCGAGTTGAGCTGGCTGAGCTTCCTGCATTAATCAAACTGCATTTTCCCAAAGAGCCAAAATAAGCCACAGGATTTGAGATTAGGCTCCACAGAATGTCTTCGTCACCTTGTATCTGGAAGATCACAGCTGCTTTATGTTGGGAAATTAATTGATGAATATAGGTATATGAACATATGTGATAATTTGGAGTAAACTTAAATTTAGGCATTTCATCTCTCTCCTAAACCTTTTCTTTAAAGGATCTTCATCCACAATGAAGAACAATTTTATTGGTTGATTTTGTTTCTTTGTGTATCTGGTGTTTATCTTTATAATGGGAATACATTAGAAAACATTTCTGAAATAGACCGTTTACTCTTCTCGCAGCAATATCATCTTTTAGCCTCTGAAACAGTGAATGATTCTTTTCTACTGCATTTATTTTCTGGAGCCTTTAGAGTAACAATAGAATGTCTTCCAGAAAAATTGGTCATTTTCTATTAGGGTTTTTGGATAATCTTAATTGGTTTAAAGTTTAAACTGGTTCTGAACTTTAAAATTCATGTAAGAAATAATACCATGTCTAGTTAACACTAGTTCTACAATGATGAAGCAGTGCTTCTAGCATTTTCTGCAAGTAATTATCCGAACTCAGCTAGGACAGTTTTGACCGCATGATCAGCCAAAATGGCATTTGTTTTCTCGGTTGGGTGAAAGGAGTCCCAGAAGATATACAGATTGGCATCTGAACATGTAAAAGGGTTCATTCTATCACACAGGTAACTCATCTCGAAGAATCCAGTTCCACAGCATGCCACTTCTGCATTTTTAAATCCTGCATTGTAGAAAATTCATCAGAAAAATTACTTATAAGAGAGAAATATGCTTAAATACATGCCTTAATGCTCTTGCACTCGCACTGTCACACAGGCAGCTTCAAACACACACATACACACTTACAGGAGGCACAGCAGGGAGGGTCTGAAATTGCTTGTTTGTCTGGTGTTTGGACAGTTCATTCATTCATAAGTATGATTTCATACTTGCATAGTTATATGTATGCTTCAAACAAAAAGTTTATTTAGTTTCAGCTAAATTGCTGTAGAATAAGTCTGAAAGTAGTGATTCTGGTCATTGCAAGAGGCAAGGTAAAAGGGGAGCCTGAAAATAGCTAGCTCGAGGATAGAAGTAGAATAGAGGTTCATCTCATGACAGTAGAGCAAAGCAGAGTCATCATTAATTGTACGAGACTGGCTTATGCTTCATATCTTATTCATGTGGATTGCATAAAACAGGGACCCCAAATTTATGGAGTTTGGACAAGGTAGGAGATTGGATTCCAAGAATTTCCTTTTCTTTGCAAATGACCTTAGTACCAGATTGTTTTAATCTATCAGATGATTCAATTTAAAGAATCATTAGTTAATACTGTAAACTGTGCTGAGAACTTACCAAACTGGCTTGGATTCTGGATCATTTCTAAGAGCTTATCATAGATGTTTGTCTGCACGAGTTGGATTCCACTAAGCTCCTGTTTCAGCTCTGTGACTGTACCCTGTAACTTTCTGTTGAAATCTTTAGCCACATCGTTATGCTCCTTAATACACTCACTCCCATGGAACATATTTGTTGTTCTTTCCAATGGTAAACATCCCATTGGGGGAAGACCACCAATTGCTATCTTCCGAGCTCCCAGCTCGTAGAGCTCTTGGATGAAGTTGCTTGCAATTCCTATCAGAAAATTCTGGTACTCATCAACAGAATATTGTGCAGATCTGGTTGGAAAAATGTAGTAGTTCTCTAGGAAGTCATTAGTTCCTATGCTTATCAGGTGCAGTGATTCACTCAAATGCTGGTTAGCTTTGTCATTGCCTAGATACCCCCTTAGCTCGTTCTGGTATTCTTTGTAGTACTCCAGTTCCTTCCAGAAAGGTATGACAGACTGCAAATTCAAGGAAAATCGAGAAAATGGCTAGTAACTGATGACTTACTAGAGGTGGTTAGACCTAGAATTTTATTGTATTGTAGTATTTTACTTTAATTTTCGAAATGTTTACTAAAACATAATGTAAATTTTTGGAAGAGCAAAGCATAGTGACAATAGATGGAGAAACTATTCTTAAGCGGCATCATTTTCAATATTTGAAGTTGATGGTACAGATAAATGAAGAGATTGATGGCGATATGATCAATAGGATCTAGATGGTTGGAGAAAGTGGAAAATCACTAAAGATGTGTTGCGTGATAAAAGAATTCCTATATATTTAAAAGATAAATTCTATAGGACAGTTATTTTTATTTTGAAACAACTATAGGACAGTTATTGAACCAACTTTGATTTATGGTAATGAATGTTGATGATTAAGAGACCACATACATAAAATATGAATATAGCATAAATGTGAATGATGTGGTGGATGCGTAGATATATAAGAAATGATAGAATTCGAAATGGAAAAATTTATAAGAAGGTTGGAGTGATATCTATCAAAAACAAAATAAGTGAAAGTCGTTTAAGTTGATTTGGACACATGCAATATAGACATATGGACACTTCAGTTAGGAGAATGAAAACTACGAATGATAACAAAAAAAAAATACAAGGCTAGGAAAAGATCTTGAAAAAAAAATCATTCGAAAGGATATGATAGTACGAGTATTAAAGGAGGAAAATTTATACGGATGACTTAATATGAGTCTATATATTGGTTTATATAACCTATATAATTATTAAGATAAAAGCTTTAGACATGGTGATTATGATGAAAAAAACATGTAACCATGACAAAAAAGAACTTGTAATTCAACAAAATTCACGAAAACCTGATGTAAAAATGTAAAACTCACAGCCTGAGTTCTGTTCAGATGGTAAGACGATAACAATCACCAAGCCATAGCTTCACTTACTAGCACATCGGAAGTAGCATTGTCATAACCAGTTCCAGCCGAAGCAAATGAAACTCCTGTTGCAAAATCTTTGATATCGTACATCGGATCCAGATACGCAGGTATTACAGGCTTGATCCCAAAGGCCTCAGAAATAAAGTCTGTCGCAATCCTACCATTGGAGAAACGCCCAGTTGGCTGGCCACCATAGAAATCCCTGCCATATGGCTCAAAGTTGCTCTTCAGAACAGTGGATATCTGGTTGTTGTTCCCTGGATCCACAGTGGAATCTCCAAACACTATAATTGCAGGGACAATTGCACTTATTCTTGTTGTCTGCAGCAGGAGATTAAGAAAGAAGAACAATGCAACAACCTTGCATGCCATATTTAAGTTTCATTCCAAGTTTTCTGGTTTGTGTTATAAATACCAGAGAGAGGTGATTGGTGAAGCTGGTGTGAATGATTCTTGCTGGAGTAAGGAATGAGAGAAAGTTAACAGACAATGAGACAGGTGAAGTTTGTTGAGACTCTTAATTGCTTGAAGTCGACTAGTAATTCTAGTTCTAGATATTAAATGGTGACATGACATATGCAAAAGACACGGATATGATAACGATTAAAATTTAATAAAAATAGTACATAAATATGGTAAAAATTAAAAATAATTTTGTGTTTGACGTATCGACATAAATTTTAACATAAAATTTTTATGTTTTACGATATATGAACACGAATTTTATACACAAATAGCTAGGTCTAGCTTAAAGTAGGTGAGAACATTATGTTTAAGCCAATGGTCAAGACACTAACAATGTTTTGCCATTGTGTTTCATTGGCTGGAATCAACCGCCTTTGTTGGCTTATTTCTTCATGATATTAATTTCAATGATAATGATGGGGGAAGAGAATTAATAGTTCTTGAATTAGATAATTGATCTTCCATTGTAGTTGGTATTTAACATAAAAGGAAATCTTCTGATGCTGTTTTAATGTCTCTAACTAGTAAATGTTTGGGTTCTAATGGCCATATTATTGAGATCTTGGATTTTATAGAACCTTACACATTTACTTTGTCGGCTTCTGGTTAGATGGCATTAATTTCTCAGAATAGTAATTACAAGAAACTCAATGCAGATGAGCTATAAATCTTCCTGAAATTTCTTCTGCAACAATCTTTTGATATGTCAATTGCATTAGTTTAACGTAATGTCTTAAATCTTACAACAGATTATTGTGAGATTTTACTATAATATGTAAGTAGAGATTTAAAACTATATTCATAAGTTTTTTGTAAAATTAAAACCGTAAGACATTTTTGAGTAAAAAAAAACATATTTCATAAATTAAGTACAAAATTTTCATAAATGGTATCAAAACCATCATCAGTTAAAAAAGCAAAAATTAAGTGCTAAACAATGGAAGCTATTTTTAAAATTGAAAGTTAAGTGTTACACAGTAAAAATTATTATTAAAATTCAAACGCTTGATGTGATTTCGATTCAATTCTATGTTAGGCTTAACTAGAATAATAATAAAGTTTATCATGTTTCAATCTCATGTCGAAATATTGTGAGATTCTATTATAATATATAAGTAGAGATTTTGATCCATATTTATGAAATGTTTTTTTTTAAACAAAATCATAAAATCTTAAAATCAAAAGGTACAATAACTAACATTTTTCTTATTAAAAAAAAACAATGCAAGAAAATTTCACCAGGCCATCCAAATCAGCAGTTGAGCCCACATGTTTGAAACCATTGTGACTTGGACAATGGCGGAAATGAAGGAGCCAATAGCTCTCAAACACCTTAGATTGTGCTTAAAGGATAGAATCCATGCAGTTGTAACGCCTAGAAACGACCAACAAACTCTTTTCTTCTTTGTTCAGCCTAGCATTGGCTCCATGCCAAGAAAGCTAGCACGGAACAAAACCTTGGGTCACGAGCCGAATGTGACACACCAGTTCAATACACCAACCTTTCAGTTCTGAATTTGCTGCCTTTAAAATGTAAAAGTAGATTAATGCATCCGAACCTTTTTGGCTTGTGAATGGAACAATAACGTGCATTATAGGTTGTAGAATAAAGATTAGTTTGCTTTCTTTTTTAGTCGAAACCTTCTTGTATCCGAATGTCACTTTGGGTTTCGATTAATTCGGAGTCGAGCTACGATTGAATCTGAAATTAGAGGAACTCTTCCAATGTTATTTTTTTTATTCACAAAGCTCGAATTCGAGATCTTGTTTAAGGGATACTGAACTCCTTCTATTCAGTCCAACAAACATTGGTAATTAGTTTGCTTTCATTTGATGTGTTTCATGCACTTTGAAAGGATTTTTAAGTGTAAAGGTTGAACCTTTAGCTGCATTGATAGCCATTGGCAAAGGTAATACATGCATTCTCTCCTAAACGTTTGACACAAATTTCTTTAAATGCCGTCAATGGCGGTACCACCAGTCGCATTAAAACACTTCAACACGATTCAAACCATGTTCTAGAAGTGTCTGTGCACGTGTTTCCTGCTGATGTACTGTTGACGTAAATTAAGGCATTAAAATTTGTCACTAAGTTAAACACAATATTTTTATAATTTTTGATCAGATTCATATATAATATTTATTAAATTTTAACTCATTATTTTCGTATTTTTTTATATATTTTTTGTATTTGTGTAATGTTAAAAATTATTCTTTTATGACTTCACATGTTCAAATAACAAAAATAATTTTTCTGTTAATACAAAATAATATTATATACATGGCTCTTCTCAAATCTCATGACAGGAAAACTTTGTCCATTACTTTTTTTTATGTTAATGTTTTGGATCTAAGATTATGGAGTGACATGGCACGAATAAATTGTCTCTAGGATCCCCTAATTTGAACCCCAAACCATAAGATTTTGTGGGCTAGCCCAGGTTCTATTTTTTGAACTGCAGAGTCCGGACTGATGGTCCTGGAAATGGAATGACTATGGGTTCCAATTTAGGACAATAGGACCCTGCCCTTGTAAATATTAACTGTCACCTTCGTCCATAATGGTCTAGAACTATAGTCTAGATGAAGCCATGGCCCACTTTGTGAGAATTTGAGTCGGTTTCCTGGGTCCCAGATACAACAAGAAGTCCGAGGATTCTGTTACTCTGTTCTGAACTTTGTGCATTCTCTCTTCACTTCCCATGTTGTTGAATGCTTGAACCTTGTACTTGACATAATCTAATGGCGTCTTCAAAGCTCCAGGCATTTTGGAACCACCCTGCAGGACCGAAAACCAGTTTGTTCTGTTCCATTTTTGTGTTTGTTTGATTGATTTTGTAAATTTCAATCAGATTTGATTCTTTAACCATATGCACATGAGTTTTCTTGTTAGATTTTCTTAGGTAGCTTTTGCTTCAATGGGTTATGCAATTCATCAGCTTCACTGTCTTTGTCTTTGTCTATTCACTTCCTTTCTGGGAATCCTGATTGCTGTTGATGAACACAAAAACCATGAGATTATCATATTAGCTCCAAATTAGACATGGCAATGCGTGTATCAATTTCGTGTACATACTGTATAAAATATAAAAATTTTGTGTTGACATGTCAAAAACAATAATTTTTTAGCTTCAATCATATTGATATACAATTTTTACCTAATTTTAGTATCTTTTAGTTTCCGGTCTTTTATTTGCATCGATCATGTGTGACTATGTGATGTCTAAGAATGCGAGGGCTACCTGAAATGAAATTCATCCAACTATTTCAAGCATCCAATTTAATTAGTTACCTATGCTGGCTATAACTAGTTGCATTTCCAAGCCTAAGTTAAGCCGGTAGCATTAATCTGGTTAGCATACAAAATCAAAGTCTTGGATGCTTTCTGTTATTTGTCTTGGCTAGGTAGGTGTTTGGAAGATTAATGCCTTAAAATTCAGCACTCTTCTCAGATTCAATACTGTGTTATCATTCAATTTAAAGAGCATATAACCATACAATTGCAGTTCATTTTTGGGCCCCAACCTTTAAATGGTGTCTTAGCATAGCCAACATTGCTGACTTCTCAAAGCCACCAGAGAAGATCTCTTATCCCCAGCAAATAGGTATGCCCTAACCATGGTTTGTTTATTGACATGATGCTATCAGTTTATTTGCTACAAGGCATAATCTTACCTTGATTGTTATGTTGCAGCTGTTACTTTTACCGGACTAATTTGGTCACGATATAGCATGGTGATTAAGCCGGTATGTTTTTCTTTTGTTGGTTCAGTTGAACCTTCCACTTAATCTCTTTTAAGAAGGGATAACAATGGCTGGGCCAAGTCTCGGTTGTTATTACTCCGATATGTTATACCTGCTGCAAAATATACTAGGTTAGCACCTAGCAGTTGGTTCATGCGGTCTCTTTAAGAGACAATTTTCTAAGTTTGGGGTTTGATTTTCAGCACCTGCATCTCCTTCCCTGATCCTCAGCCTGCAGCCTCCTTTGTACCAAATTGATTATTGCTGACCATTTCTAGATCTTTTTTCTTCTTAAAAACATATGCATCTGTTCTGATATGAATTTTTAAGCTTTGTTTTTGGTCATATTCGGTGGATGTTTACCAATCCGCACAATTTTTTCACAGAACTTTCCCCAGTTCTTGTCTCAACGCTGAACCTGATTTTTAGTAGTAATGTTTGCTTTAGCCCTATTTGTTTTCTGCATTCTGTTTAACCTTGAAAAACATCTTCAGGTTGCAAGTGATTGTCTGATTCTGAATCTTACACTCTTTTATTGCAGAAAAACTGGAATCTTTTCAGTGTCAACGTCGCATTGGCCGGAACTGGCTTGTACCAACTATCACGCAAAATCAAGTTAGTTTTTGTTCACAAAGTTTATCCTAGCATCCTTTTTGCTGCTGTTAGTAATCAACATTCATGCTTATGATTTCCAGGCAGGATTACTTTTCTGATGGAGAGGTAGCAGTGGCAGAAGAACGATGAAATCAACCAATGCTGGCATTGCCATGATTCGACAAAGCTGCTGCTGCATTTTTGTATATGTTTGAATACTTGATGCATGCTTATATTATATTTTATGAGAACAAAATATAAGAGTAATAGCCATTTTTTCGCAGTTTAGTGGAGTATCACTTGAAACCTTTCTTAACATTACAAACTCACAATGCTACATGTTACAATGTTTATTATTTGCAATGATAAACTTTTTTACAAGAATGAAACTATATTTCTAGATTTGATAATTTTAAATATAATTCAATAATACGATATGAAAAAAAAAATTACAAAATCATGTTGGTTAACGTTAAAAAAAAGAAAACAGTATAAAGATTTGAAAAAGCTAAGAAAATAATATTTAACATGCCGATACAAATTGTGAGTTTATGACACAATTATTTAACATACTTGTTGGGAAAATTTTTATGTTTTACATGTATTTAAAAACAAGTTGAATATCAAGTATACACACGAAAAATATTTGTACAACCCAATAAGGTTGCACAAGCCCATTGATATAACGCCGTCGTTTTGGGTTCACGTCCGGACCACATGTTTAGTCTCGGTGAACCAAGTAATCCTTCTGGATGCTTCTAAATTCTCATATTAAAAGCCTAACAATGATTAACAAGACAATAACACCCTCAAGGAATGTCCAAATTTACCAATGTTCCTCCCAAAACGAAGTCGTTTTAGATCCTAGTAAGAGGATAGTTTAGTCAACAAGAAAAAACATTAGCTTTCTTCCTCTCCACGCACGTTCTTTCCCTCTAAATTTCTTCTCCCTTCTTTCCCATTCTTCTCCCTCTACAAAACCCCTCTGATTTTTTTATTTTACATTTTTGACCCTCTAAAACCCTAAACCTTCGTCTTCTGCCTTCCTTTCTTCCTTGTTCTTCTTTCACAGATGTTGATGTCTAGGGCTTTGTCACGCGTCTCCAGGAGCGTCGGTGCACGCTCCTTGCTTCTCTCTGCTCCAAAGAAGCTTCAAACGCCAAGCCTTTCCTCTCAGTTTCACTCTCTTGTCTGTGAATCTCCGAATAAGGTACTAAAAATTTACAATTAATTACAGTTAATGAATTAAATAAATAAAACCCTTGATTTTTGTGGTTAATTGTGTGAAGGGTTTTGCTAGGGTTTAAGGGCTTTGTTTAAATTAGCACAATTTTGATGATTTTTCATCTGGATTTTTTTATTGCATATTTTAGTTTTATAATGTTGGAGTACTCTGGGTTTTGTTTGAAAGTTAAAGAGTTTAAATTTTTCTCGAAGTAAGTTCCTTTAGATTTGTTATAGCTTTTTTTTTCCCTCTTTTTGATTGATATTTCTGCTTGTTCATTTAAATTGTATGTTTTGATTGTGTAAAGTTTAGCACTGGGAAGTAAAAGAAAATTTTTTTTTCGTTATTGCAGTGAATCAAACATAACAAAAGGAGAAAATTTGCTAATTGCCTTAATGAAGTTATTACATTAATGATTTATAAGCTGAGATTCCACTTTTTCATTTTGAATTTTTCTGGGTCTTTTTGGGTTTCGGGTTCGCATTTATTTCAGTAATAGATTGATCATGTAGGATCTTAAATCCATATTTTGGTTCCTTTGAAACATAACTGATTCTATGCATTGTGATAATCTTTTTCATTTAAGTGCATTTTCTTTGAGGTTGGGTGCAATATTACAAGTTGTATGTGCTTTCTCTATGCAGTTGGTGACATGCGATGTTTCTCTGCTGCATCGTTCAAGCCTTAATTTCTCTGCTTTCCAACTATTGGGGATCTCTTCGTCTGCCTCACTTGAACATTCAGAAAAGGAACATGGGAGTGCTGTCGAAAATAATGGTGGAGAGACTGCAAAGCCTAATGGTGATAAGAATGCTGGAGAGGCTGAAGCTGCTGATCAAGCAAAAGAATCAGGTTTTAACTCGGAATCCCAAAACACAATGCCTCAATCTGAAAAAAGAAGGAGAAGAGCCACTAAACGAACTGCATTTTCTGATTCAGATTCTGAGAGTGATGGTGACCTATCAATGGCTGATATGGTCAAACTTGTGGAGGAGAAAGAAGAACTCTTGAAGGCAAAGCAAAACGAGATTGAACAAATGAAGGACAAAGTTGTTCGCACTCTTGCAGAAATGGAGAATGTTATGGCCAGAACAAGACGTGAAGCAGAGAACTCAAAAAAATTTGCCATACAGGTATTGTTGGTGACAAAATGACCACTTGGTTTCTTTGTATTTGTTATCTTCGATAATTATAGTAATTATTTGTCAATGTACCGCAGAATTTTGCAATGGGCCTAGTAGATGTTGCAGACAATTTAGAAAGGGCTTCTACACATGTTAAGGGAAGTTTTGCTAAGATCGATGAATCCAAAGACACTGTTGGAGCTGTACCACTCCTAAAGACACTCCTAGAAGGAGTTGAAATGACTGAGAAACAGCTTGGAGAGGTAAACTTTTTGTCACTTCACGAAGTTAGTAGTTAGTTTCACAGCTTCCTATGATATTGCAAGTTCTCATGAAGCTAAGTTGTTATAGTTAATATACTTCAATTTTTATGTTTGATATCTGCATTTGTTTTTTTTCTTTGGTAAAGGGGCAAACTTGGCGAACTGAATTTGCTTCACTTATTGCACTTCATCTGAAAAGTTGTTATACAAAGTCATGTGCTTGGTTAATTTTGGAATTGCAGTATCTTCTCTCATTCTGGCAATGTTTGGCATTGTCACTAACTAGTTATAAATGTTTGTACTTCCAGGTATTTAGAAAGTTTGGAGTGGAAAAATTTGATCCTACAAATGAACCATTTGATCCACACTGGCACAATGCAGTATTCCAAGTACCTGATAATTCTAAGCCTCCTGGCACAATTGCTCACGTTTTGAAGGTGATATTTTCTAATCCTTTTTTATTGATATAGTTCCATTACATGATGCAAGTTTAATTACCAGTTCAGTATCCTCATCTTTATAGAAGTACAGACTAGGGTATAATCTGCTGATTGAACAGCTTATGTGGTCATACTTTGGTAAAGTGTTTCCTTTCTTTATTACAGGCAGGATACATGCTCTATGATCGAGTTATTCGGCCAGCTGAGGTTGGTGTTACTCAAGCTTTGGATAGCAATCCAGCCGAGAATAACACAAGTGACAAAGGCTCCGATGCTTGACGATATACTAGGTAGATTCGTGGCAAATTTTCAAAAACTTTGCCTCTGTGATGAGAGAATTTTACGCATCTGAGGTTTTCATGTTAAGATTAGTCCTTGAAAACTTTTCTCTATTTATATTCTTGGCCATCAATTTCTTGTTTTACCAATCATAAAAAGATGCCTCAAGAGGGATTTTGGTACAGTTTTCATTCTCTTAATTAAAACCAAAGACTGCAGCTTTGGTCATGACAAGGATGAGTATCCAGACTGCATTTTTGAGGGTTATGACAGGATATATTATCTTTGTGAGTTATGACAGGATATATTATCTTTCTCCCATAAGCCATATGGTGGCAGCGCTGTTATGGTTTTAGTTCTGTAACATAGGGCGGATTTAGATTTGACAATTCATATATATAATCCGTGTGCATGCTAGTAAGGAAATTCTTCCTTCGTCTTTGGAAGCTGATTATTTTAGGCCCTATTCAACCCAAATATTCGATATAATGCTATGCAAACAGAACAAAGAAAGTAGTTTTCATTGATCACACTGCCATCTTAAAGCATAATCCACATGATTAAAGGAGATATATCTAACGGGTCTATTCTATGTGTAATAGCTAGAATGACAAAGGAAACCACAGTATTGGCTGAATGAGCTCAAACTCTGACAAAGAGCAAACAACTGCTAAGGCTTAGAATGTACATCACAATCTACTTCTATGAATAAGCATATATAAATATACAATACATATGATGCACAGCCTAAAGTGGCCAAATCTGTTGATTCTAGTTGGCAAGTGGACTTTTTGCTTTGAACTAATTAC
Organism: Heritiera fomes; assembly: GCA_032173925.1. NCBI lineage: Eukaryota > Viridiplantae > Streptophyta > Magnoliopsida > Malvales > Malvaceae > Heritiera > Heritiera fomes. Next base: position 3,309,602 of record JAPDPM010000023.1, on the reverse strand, counting down.
ATGTCAACCCATCGTCCAGAATCCTGCTGTTGAGCTTGCTGGCTTCTCATGAGCTTCCTTCTCACCAATGGAATCGCGGCTGTCATCGTGGCCTTTCAAACACAAATCCAAGTCCAAACTACCCATGTTTGAATGCTGCAAAACAGGAAGATCTTGGCTTCATTCAGAATTGCCAGGGAATCAAATGTTTCGTTTCAACTTTGAAAGATGTGCTTATACTTTGAAAATAATGCAAGTGAAGAGATTTATCCCTAGAGAAATCAAATTGAGCCTTAAACCGATTATTTATGGTTTTACACTTGTAAACCTGTTCGGTCCCCACGCTCTTAATACATAGGTTAGATAGAGTACCTAAACAGGCTCAGATTAATGGCAATTTAAGGTTGTGAGTCAGCTCTTTATGGGATGGATCACCAATAGAAGTTGTATTACAACAACCCTACAAACTAAATGGTGCTACCATAATGACATTACTACTTGAAAAGGCTAGCATCCTGCCGCATCTTTAACCATTTCATGTCTTACATATAGAATTTCTATCTTATTTCCCCGAACAGATCACAACTAACTCACAACTAACTCACACACGAGTAAACATTATTCAAGGACCAGCCTATCTTTTTCCTCAACCATACCAACCAGCTGAGGTGGAAGGGATGAGACACCAAGGTTTCGAACATTGTTAACTATCGTCTATCTTTCTTGATGTTCAGGAAATAGTTCCAGTTCCCACACTCAAATTTCCCAGACATGAATTTTCAACAACATCACGATTCCTATTGCAACTGTCAACTTTCAAATGCAAATAAGATAATTAAAACAGACTTGAGGTGGTTACCTGAGTTTCTTTCTTCAAATCTTTGTTGATGTTCAGCTCATTATCACTCTTGGATGATAGCCAATCTGCAGACCGGTTAGGTTCATTCTCATCTGTCTTAACTTCATCTCCGACCGGTTTCGCAGCTGCCCTTTTACGCTCCTCGTCCAACACAGCAACCTGCAAAAATGCAATGAACAACCAATTATATAGTTAGTACAATTGTTTCTTTCACATAAGCAGCCAAACCCAAACAGCCAAAACACTATTTTGTAATATCAAAAAGGCAAAAATATCAAAGAGAAATCAACAAATTAATTCAATAATTAAAGGAAAAAACCCTTAATTTTCAAGCATAAAATACAGTGATTTTTCAAGTTCCAGGAAAATTTGTTCATTTCTAAAAGAAAGCTAACAATTTGTTTCCGAGTTAATTGAAAACATGAAGAAAAAAAGAAACCTGAAAATCTACTGAGCAAAACCCTAGCTAAAACCACTGGAAAAAGAAAGACACAACCTTTATACACGTATCCATACGTGTCGTTATACTCATACAGACATGATACATACGTATATTTATACACTTACAGGGGTATAGCGGAACTTGCGCTTGGGAGTCTGCTCCTCGTCCTCGCCGTCAACGGCGGAGACAGCACCAGAGGACTCGGAATCAGCAGAGGACAGTGGGGTCCACCGACAGAGTAGGATGCTGGTGGCAGCGGAACTGCTGCCGCTGTTGCTCCCGTTGGACAAAGAGTGTTTAACAGTGTTCGAAGGCGACACGTGGACCCACTTCTTCCTCCACTTCCTCACCGGGCCATTGAACACCGCCGTCGAGCCGTACCGAGCCGACGCCCGGCCCAGCCTGGTGGACCCCACTCCATCCATTTCGTACAAGCTTCTATAACCGGAGTGAGGGAGAGGAGGAGAATGAAGATAAAGAGAAGAGTTCGAAACAATGGAAGTGTTAAGTTAGTTTGGTACAGTGCGTGCGTGATGCTTGGGTTCGGTTCTGTAATTAAAAAGGGAGACCAGCAGACAACTGTCAACTGGACAACTATGACAAGGAACGAACTTGTCAGAAACGGCGTCGGTTTGATCGTTTTTTCCTGTTTTGCAGTTGTGATTAGGCGGTTGATGAAGTCAATGTGCGCGCCTGGTACGTGTTAGGCAAATTAATCAGAGCCGGAGTTAATGGAGGTTGGCATTAATAATTAAATTTTTAGTGTAAAATATTTGAGTTCAATTTTTTATAACTTTTCATTAGGTAATTTATAAATTTTAAAAATTTATCTAATTAAAGTTTAATAGATATATAAATTTTAATAATAGATTCTCGATTTGTTGAAACGTTAAAGATTGAATAATTTCTTTTGCTTTTAAATTTTTTATAACCAACAAAATTAATTAGAATAAATGTTTAGAATAAGCTTCCTCTAATTATTACAATTAAATGAACGGGAAAAGTCTTTTTCATATATATTTTTCTTTATGTTGTTACATTTTTATATGATATTAATCTAGGGAAAATTTTATAATAAGGTCATAAATTTTAACTTTATTATAAGGTCAACGTAAAAAACATATGATTAAACGTAAATTTAAAGTCATTAGACGTAAAAAATGTTAGACATATCATAAATACTTGATAATTAACTTAAAATTAATGTAAATAACACATGATTTAACATAAATCTAAAGTTATTAGGTGTAAAATATGTTAGAAGTATGTAAACACATGATAATTAACATAAACATACATTATAATAAAATTATCATGTGTTTAAATCTATTGACACTAATATTTATATTGATAATCACATTTTTACAATACGTCTAACATTTTTATGCCTAATGACTTTAAATTTACATTTAATTATATATATTTTTTACGTTAACCTTATAATAAGGTTAAAATTTGTGACATTACTATAGAAATTCCCATTAATCCAGTGGATAAATTTATTGATGTGCTTTATTTTTAATTAATTAAATTAATGAAATCAAGAGCCTTTAATTCAATTGATTAGAAAAGCTTTTTAATCAAAATTCTATATTTATAAAAAAAATTAGGGCTGCTTGAAAAGAAATTAAATTTGTATAAAAATAGGAAATACTTTTAAGATTTATAAAAAAAATTAATAGATTCAAGGTAATTTTTTATTAAAATTTTAGATTAATTCATATAGATTATTAAAATATTATATTAAAAATAATATAATTGCCTTATATATTTAAAATAAATAAAAAAAATAATAATATAAAAATGTAATTTTTTATAATAAAAGTTTTTATCTTCTGAAAAAATTGCAAATACCAAAATTCGAATATAAGATTGAAACTCTGACCTTTTTACATATTGAAGATATAATCATTTGATTCTATTTTTGATGAAAAAAAAAGGTAAATTTGCTAAACAGAAAATGATTCGGAGAAACATAATTCATAATTGTTCAAAAAAGACAAAGAAAATGAAAAAAACAAAATTGTTGAAAAGATTTTTTTTTGTTTTTTGCTGAGTGTTTGTTGAAAAGATTTACTAAAAGTGTAAACGCACCGTTTAGTTGATTGAAAATATCAACAACAAAGTTCTCAGGTCTTTATCTTCAACAGCTAAAGCTTCAAGCTTCCACGGACGGAGCAAGCAACAATGGAGCTCTGTGTTAACTCAACAAAACTCCTCAATTTAAATAAAAAAACCCATCTTTTCGTTCCCAAAGCCACCATTTCTCTATCTCTCAAAAACCCAATTCTCCAATTCAATGACAAAATCCAAAAAAGACCCTTAAATTATCATCTCAAACAACTCTCTTCTTTTTCCCGCCAAATTCAGTTCCTTCGAGCACCAGTCTCTTCTCCTCGAAACTCATCTCTTCTTAAGGCTTCATCGGCTTCCAGAGTCGAAACAGATAAGCTTCCAGCTGATGTAAAGGTCAAGGAGACCCAAGAGCCTAATTCAAGAGTAAGATTTTTCTCTTTTTATAATTTCATAATTTGAAGTTTTGGTTTTTCTTAATTTCACTTCTTTTTATGTTTATTTCGATATTAATTCTTGTTTTCTTTATCTTATTGAATTTTATGTTTATGCAGGTAAGGTTGAGTGTAGAAGTTCCAGCAGCAGTAGGTCAGGATTGTTACAAAAGGGTCCTAAAGGAGTTTATGAAGCAAGTAAAGGTAATTTTTTGATCAAGTTTTAGTTTTTTAATAGTTCTTTCAGCTTTGTAGTGTCTTTTTTGGTTCATAATAGAGTGCTCTTTGTCAAGTATTTCTTGATTTTAAGTTCCAATTTTCATATAAAATCTGTGGTGTTGTTTAATGCTCTCCCTCCTGCTGTAATTTCCAATGTTTGAATGCTAAATATAAGGCTACAACATTTTATTTAGCTAGGGATGCTCTGATGCTAGCTGTTTGCTTTGTTAGATTCATTTTGGATGCTGAAATTCATTTTTTTTTGACATACTAGATACCTGGATTTCGCCCTGGAAAGATACCGGAGAGTATTCTTCTAAGTTATGTGGGAGAGGAAAATATTCAGAAGGCCACAGTAGAATCCATTTTGAAACGGACGCTCCCTCATGCTATGTCTTCGGTATGTTTAATAATGTTTGCTCCGGTAAAGTTAATGCTCCCAAACTTTTATATCACCTTGCTGATATTTGGTTAATCTTATTCTATAGGTAACTGGAAGGGCTTTGAGAGATTCAGTTCGCATAATAACCAAATTTTCTGATATGGAGAAAACCTATTCTGCTCTTAGTTCTCTGAGGTTGGTAAATAGGACATCCTTAAATATCACTTGCTCGTTCCTTTGAAAGGTTTATTGTACAATAATACATACAATCATGCTCTTAGAATCTTCTGTCACGGACCTAATGTGTACTTGAGGGAGAGGCATTTGGTGATAAACTTGCATAAGCCCCTACTAGCAGTGATATAATTTGTTTTCCAGTTATGATGTCATTGTAGATGTGGCACCTGAAGTCAAATGGATTCCTGAGAATGGCTACAAAAATCTGAAGATTGTTGTTGAAGTAGACAATGACATAGAAGCTGAAAGGGCCTGTGAGCAGGAAATGAGGCGTCGCCACAAGTCCTTAAGCTCTCTGAGAATTGTGACTGACAGAGGACTACAGGTCATGCATGTTTAAGAAACTCTCTTTCCTTTCTAAACATATTTCACTTTTGTTAATTAAAATGCCCTTGTAACAATGTACTATGTTACATCTTCAAAATTTGTTATGCTAACAGCAGTCTCATGTTTGTTTTAATTTGAGGTATGAAATTGAGATGGTCATATATTTAGTCTTTCCCGAAATAGAAGTTCTATAACTGATGGAGGGTTGAAATATTTCAGATTGGTGATGTTGCGATCCTTGATATATCAGCAACAACTATTGATCAAGATGAGTCTAATATTCAAAAGATTCCAGCTGCAGAAAGCAAAGGTATGCTGATATTTTGATTTTTACTGCTAGCATGTTTATGTTTACTTGTATTCCTTGTATCCATTCTGTTCATAACTTCACATATATACCTACCAGATCGTGATTGTCAGAATTTATCTTAGAAGGAATTTATCACAAGTATTAGTTCTCTGGACATACAAAGAAGACATATTACTAATATCTAAGTTCAAACTAAATATAGAGTAGCTCTCAGTGAATAATCGAGACATGCAGGCACTTGGTAGAAATCTTGAATTGTTGAAGATACTGTCGTAGGCTAGCCAAAAAATCTGCTTTTCAATCTCATTATATCTACATGTTTCAAATTTGCTTAATACACTTCCTGCGTATTACGTATCAGTTAAAAACTAATCACTGTACTATTTTCGAATTTAAGAAATGCTGGTCTTTCAAACTGAGATCAATTTATTTGCTAGAAATTTTTTTATCCTTTTGCAGGTTTTAACTTTGACACAGAAGATGGTGATAAAGTACTTCCTGGTTTCCTTGATTCCATACTTGGTATTCAACGAGGTGAAACAAAGTCCTTTCCACTTGTTTTTCCTGAATCATGGCAACAAGAAAATCTCCGTGGTGTTCAAGCCCAATTTACTGTGAGTTCCTTTTTTCATAACGGTTTCAAAACTTTCACAGATTTTCTCATTTTCTAAATTTCAAGGAAAATTGTATGTTAAAACTGGAAAGGTGTACACTATCTCCTCAAATCTTGGCAATTGTATGAAACTTTCTTATTCTCTTTTTTTAATTTTCTTATAGGTTGAATGCAAGGAACTATTCTACAGGGATTTACCCAAGCTAAATGACTCTATTGCTGATAAGCTTCTTCCTGGATGCACTGACCTGAAGCAGGTTACATTAACATATGAACTCTGACTTTTTTTGTGATTTTATTTCCAACATTTACATTTACACAGAATTTTTCTGCTTCATGAATCTGCAGGTCAAGGAAACATTATTGCAAAGGTGCAGAGAAGTGGAGCAAGCTGCGAGAGACCAAGCAACTGATAATGCAATTCTAGACCAGCTGTGCAAGGTTATTGATACTAACATTTAGATAAGTGCAATTTCATTATGTTATTCAAGGCCTATCCCTTTCTCTATTTCTAGAATACTAACTTGTCTTTATGATGTTCAATCAGATGGTGGAAATCGATATTCCCCAATCCTTGTTTGAGGAACAAGGTAGGCAGCTTTATGGAGCCAAACTTCTAGAGATTCAGGTAAGCAATACCTGTTTCTGATGACTGAGTATCTATAAATTAAGCATCTGTTTATGTGTGTGTTTGTATGTATGCATGGCTGCACAAGCTATAATTTATTGTTTCACCATTGCAGGCAAATGTAAAGCTAAATGAACAGCAGTTGGCCACACTGTCAAGTCCGAAGGCAGTGAATGAATATCTGGAGAACCAGAGAGAAAACATAACAAACTTGATAAAGCAGAACCTGGCAGTAGGAGATATCTTTAAACGTGAAAACTTACAGGTAATGTATATTGCTTCAAACTTCTGACACAATTGATACAGCTGCCTTGTAAATATCAACAGTTAAACTTGTAGACGTTCTTTTCGAAATATGTTGCTATTTTATGCAATTGTATGTTTTTAAAGTTGGTTTACACTGCAGTTTTCATCGGAGGAGCTTGTGAAAGAGGTGCAAAATTCCATAGCTGAATTCAAACGTCACAAGCAAAAATATGATGAGGAACGTGTGAGGGAACAGGTCAGGATGCCGTGCTTTCTTTACCTCCCTGCATTCCCAAATCCTTTCGATAGAGCTATTGTCATCTTTTCTTTATAGGGTCTGAAATACTGTTAGCAGAACTAAGACAAATTTCGAAAATTATGGGTGCATTTTATGTCTATTTGTTGGCCAAAACATGCTTCATTGTCTGTTTTCTTAAAGTTCACTTCCGGATTATGCAGTGCAGCTGTGATAGCATGTCTGTCTTTTTGAAAATTTTTAGGTACAAGATGTGCTTGAGGGAACAAAGGTGCTTGAATGGCTTAAAGAACATGCAGAAATTCAGTATGTAACTAGATAGGAGAATGAATACTGAGCCGTGGTAAGAGGAGTTCAAGTCGAACTGAATTTGGGATCACTGTCAAATTGCAGGATTTTGATGTGTTTCGAAATGTGAGATTATGAAATGTTCAGTGTTTTGTAAAGTAGCAAACGATTCAAAGATTCTCAAAAGATTAAGCAGTTCAATTTGTTATAAGCCCTGTTATCAGAACAAACATGTTTCTAAAGCTAGAGTTTTGCAGGGTATTGAGTTGAAGTTTGGTTAGGCCCGCTTCTGTTCTTTGGTTTATGTCTTAAATCATTCGAAAAACAGCAAGTCGGATCGACTAAAACAACTATCTGATAAATATTAACCTGAAAATTGACTGATGTTAAGCCTACTTCCAACGTGTTGCCAACCACTTATCAGCAGGGTGATTAAAGAAGAATTATGACGTCTTGAGATTTAAGTTCCATTGAACAACTCATACTTCAAAACAACTTCTAACATGCTGAAGACAAGTTGAGGATCCAACTCAAAGATCCGAATTTTATTATAAATAATGTGTATTTATATGTGTGTAAGTAAATTTGCTCAAGGGTCGGGTTACTTGCTTAAGCTCAAAGACTTGTTAGATATTTGGTCAAGTTTGAATAAAAGTATAAGATGTATTTAACAGGCTTATGCAAAAGTTTTAGGCACGGGCTGGGTCTAGGCTTGACTCTTCAAAGTTCGGGCCTGGCTCGATTCGAATATAAATAAAATTAAAGTTTTTTAAAAATATATTTACTAAATATATTATAATTATATGTATATAAAACATTATTGATTAATAAACATGATTATATATATTTAATATGGAAATTGACATGCAAATTTTGACAAATCAAATTAGACTTTAAAAGGACTAAAAGACTAAAAAATAAATAAACAAAAATTAACACGCTAAATAAATAAATAAATAAAATAATATTCAAGTAGGTCGGACTAGGCTCGAGCTTGCAATATAAAATAAAAAAACATGCTTGGCCTAAAAGTTAGGCTCGAATTTTCGAACCGAGCCAGGATTGGTGATGAATAAAAAGTTATATTCTCGCAAGTGCACGAATTAAGGTAGTATAGCGTGCAAATACAATAGTCGATCCCACGAAGATTTACTAAATTTATTCAATTAAAATCTAACTACTTATGCCCAAAAAAATTATGAAAATCAAAGAAATTACCTAAGTATCTAATTAATTACTAAATTAACTAATTAAATTAATTAACCTAATAAAATCAAGAAATTAACCAATAGAGAAAAGCCTAGGAATTTGATTTCACCAATACATTACAATTTTATGTCTTCAGTCCTAAAAATCTCAATTCAATTCTAGGGTTCATTCTTCCTAATATATGATTATTCTGTTTGATGGCAGTTATAATCAAGTATTTTTAATTATTAAATTATCTATGATGTGTAGCATAACCAATGACTAAAAATCCATTAAGAACAGAAGAACATCTAACAAGAACCAAATAAATATTCTAGCTTGATGAATGCATCAAATATTCATTTAATCATTCAAGAGAGCTATACATAATACATGACTTAGCATATGATGTGTATCCTTACCATGTCTCAAACAATCAATTAATTTATATTAAAGGTGGCCAATCAATAACATAAATCTAAAGATTTAATTAATCACAATGAATGATATTAGAATTTAAGAATTAATGAATTAATCATAAAGACATAAAATTTGCAAGTAGGCTGAATCAAATTTCTAGTAAATAAATTAGTTCATGTTTAATTTAGCATAAATCAACAAATTAAATTTGCAATTCATACTTTAATTAACAATAACTAATTCAAAACCAATTTAATAATGTAAAGAAATAAAATAAAATTGTAAGGGGTCATTTGGTATCGTTTCCTGTTTTCTGTTTTATGTTTTCTGTTTTTGAAAATTCTGTTTTTGTTTTATTTTGTTTTGTTTTTAATTTCTGAAAATATAAAACATGTTTGTTTAATACTGTTACGTTTTGAAAACAAATATTTAAATTGATTCAAATATAATAATTCAATTCACAAAACAAAATTTTAAAAATTAAATAAAAAATAATATATTTATTAAATAATAATACGTAGATAATATTAAATAATATTATTTTATATTATTTAATACTAATATTAAATATTTTTATTTAATCATATAAAAATTTAATATAATTTAAATAATGTTATAATTAAATAAAAATATTAAATAAAATAATATTATTGAATTTAATTGTAATAATCATAAATTATATTTAATAATAATTTTTATTTAATTGTAATAATAATAATATTACATTATTAAATAAAATATTTAACTAATTAATTTATAATAAATTATATATTTATTAAAATATATTATATCTAATATAAATAATATTATTTAATGTTAAGTATTTACTTATTTAATAATATTAACTTATTAAATAGTAGTAGTGATATATTTTAAATTTAAGATAGAATATAATATTAAATAATAATATTGTTTAGGAAAATAAAAATTAATTATATTAGATAATAATATTAATTATTAGCATATCAAAATTATAATAAATGATATTATTTAAAATATTTAATATATTCAATAAATTATTATAAAAATTTAAATTAAATAATATTATAATATTATAGTTCAATGTAATATTTATTTAATTGCTTTTTATGTTTTCAACTTTTCTATATTAAAATAAATATATTAATTTTAAAATATTAAATAATATTTTATATTAAAATTTAATATTATTTTATTTAAAAATTAATTAATTTTATTTATATTTTTATTATAAAATATTAATATTATATTAATATATAAACTCCGTTCGCTTACTTATGAACAGTAACAAAAATGAAAACATGTTTCCGAAAATAATGAAAACAAGAAATTCTTGTTTCCAACAATTTTGAAAATTCTTATTTTCGTTTTCGTTTTTTGAAAACAGAAACATGAAGCCAAACGTGTTTTTTGTTTCTGTTTCCAAAAAACAGAAAACAAAAACAGAAAACAGGAAACAAAAGCAAAAACAAACGACCCTAAGTTAACAGCCCCTTTAATGCCAAGTTTGACCATGTGCACGTGAAGCAAAATAGCAAAGCATCAATTGAAGATGGCGTTGGCGTGTGGACAGCAGCAACACGTCCTGTTTCTGCCTCCTCTAGCTCACCGCTCCAGCTGCTTCAACCAAGGCACGCCAGCACCTGCTATAAACCAACAAGAAACGATACACAACTTCCACGATTTAGCACACGCAGCAGCTTGCGGTTCTGTTCAGCTCCAAAGCTCTTGGTTCTTCGATTCTGCTCAGTCTCGCCTTCTACTCCTCACACGTTACTCTCCAGCAAACAATAACGCAGCAACTTCAGTTCTTCCTTATTTCTTTTTAGTTGCCGCCTCTTCCTGTATTTTTGGTTCTTTTCTTTTCTTTTTCTTCTGGCTTCAAGGAGTTGCTATGCAAAATAGAAAGAAACACAGCAGAAGAAAATACCCACTAAACAGCCCAATACCGATCCTCCTACCGCCGCCTCTCTCCTTTTCTTTTATAATTTGTTTTCTTTTCTTACAAATAGACTTAACAATCTTAGACATGACACGATTACACAACATGAACATGATGCGAATAAATGACATGAGATTAAAATTAAGTAAAATTAATATATGAATATGGTAAAAGCTAAAAATAACATTTTGAGTTTTTCGTGTCGACACGAATTTTGACATGAAATTTTCGTGTTTTATACGACACGAATACGGTTTTACATGATACGAAAGCGAATTATAAACACGAATTGTCAAGTCTACTTAAAAATTTATAGGGTTTCTTTTTAATCAAGAAATAATCTCAACCCTTCATTCTAATTTAATCCTATGGTCCAAAAGTTTTTAAACAAATCAGAATTTAATTATAACTTCAAACAATATATCTTCCAAAATTTATTCAAATCACATAAATTATTGTTTGATTTCATGCCATAACTTCCAAAATTAATTCCAAAATTACTTTCTCTAAATTAATTCACAAGATACATTAAACAAATAATTTTACACAAGAATATAGCAATAAATGTGGTAATAAATAATAAAAATAATATAACAAATATATTATTATCAATTAAGCTTACATATAAGCCGTTATTATGTGCTTTAGACCTGGCCCGAATCCATTTGAGTCGGCTCATGATCAGGTCTGTAGATAATATATACATTCATTTATCATGACTTTTCCTTTAATATTTATATTTTGTACAAAAGAGATCGTGATCCGAAAATAAAAGAAGGGGTTGGTGATGCTAGAATTTGAATCACAAGTTATTAATTTCTTAAGGGTGTTTGCATTAATCACAACTTTAGATTTACTTTTCTTTTATTGTAGTTTGTTACATTACTAAAAAATGATCTTAAATATTAACTTAAATTATAATGTCTCCCTTTTAAATAAGAAAATTTTATAAGTTTAAAATTTGAATTTTAATATTTTGCATTTTTTCCTTCAAATTAGAGGCTTTCATTATTTAAAAAAAAAATTTAAAATCCATTAGGGACATGACTATAATTTTTTATCTTGGTTTTATGGCCAGGAGGTCTTCGAAACAGTTTACATGCAACTTGATACTAATATTTTTTCGGGTGATTTTAAAAACACACCTCCAACATCGACCTGGTATATTCAAATAAATTAATTTTTTTTATGTTGATTTTAAAACTTGAACTTAAACCTGACCTATAAAAAGATGTTTACTTGTCAGTGATTATGACTATCAACTATTTGCTCACGAGATGCATAATTTTTAATTTATGGTTTATTCTATTAATTAAAAAAAAAGCATTTATTCCCTTTTTCTTCCCCACCCCTATTCTTTTGTTTCTTTATCACTTTCGTTAACACAGTGTGTTTCAAAAATTCACAAAACAAATTCTATAATTTTCAACATATTAAATGGAGATTTTTGTAATTTGAGTGAATGTAAAAAAAAAAAGACAAAAATCATGTGAGGAGTTGGCTGGTTCAATGCACCAAAAACAAATAAATAAAGCCCCATTCAATTCTCTATCTAGACCACATGAAGCGATGCCTACGGGTCTTCTTCTCATTGGTCTCCTCCTATTATAGATTATTGAGACATAACATCAATACTAGTTAAAAAAAAAAAACAATTAAAACCCATCCCAATTCTCACATGCTGAGTCAATCATTTGATGATTATCAAATTATCTAGTCAAACATCATTTGTCTTGCTTTTTTAATTAATTTTGTTTTTTAGAGCCAACTGCAATCCACCAACTATTGAATCAGCTTTAAATCTTTTCATTGTCCATTTTTTGATTATAAATTTCATTGAGACAATAACTATGCTCCCACTTTCATTTGCTTTTTGTTTTTTTTTCTATATTTTAATTTTCATGCAAATGCTAGAATTGTTTTTAGTCAAAATAAAATGTTTAAGGTATGATGATATGCTATATTGTCTTCTTACCCAATTAAAAAATGGTAAAAAAATACCTAGTCTAGTTCGCAAGTAGAGATGGGAAAGATGATTGAGTAATTTCAAATCAAATCATTTTGAATAAAAACAAAATTGAATCATTTAGGATTCAATAAATTTTAAATTTAGATCATTTCAAATTTTCATTAAACTGAATTGATTTTTTGATTCAAATTTATTATCTATCCAATATTTCAAGAAAAATATAAGAAATATGACAAAATGATTCACAAATAAAATTAAATGAGTCAAAACTTATGTTATCATAAATAAATCATATTTCTAAAAAAAGTAATGAGTTTTTTTTTTGGCCAAAAGAAATACTTCATTTATTGCTTCAAAAATACTCAGTAACAAACACAAACATCAGAAACAGATATAAAAGAACTTTAAGCAAACAAGTTTATATATCTGTTTTGCACAGCAACCATATTACAATGGAAGAGCTGGAATCCCATCCTTGTCAAAAATCCCAACCAAAGAGAATGCAAACAATCTACACAGAGTAGACCAACACATCCCCTTCCTTGCCATCTTCGCAAGCCAATCTGCGGTTGCATTAACCTTTCTGTTCACCAAAACTAATCTATGATCAGGAATCTTCTTAATAAAACTTTGAATATCAGCAAAAATAGGCTTAATCCTCCAATCACAAGCCTTCTCCTTCCAGTAAAATAGCTCATAGACTATTTTACTATCAATCTCAAACACCACCTTGTCAAAAAAGCCAGCTATTGCAATTTTAATTCCTTCTCTTAGAGCTATAGCTTCTGCCATTACAGCACTGGATGCCAAAAAACAATTACAATTATCATTGATCAACTGTCCTCTATTATCCCGTATAACAACCCCAAAACTTGCAGATCCAGTTTTATCTAAAAAACTCTCATCATAATTAACTTTAACCCACCCATCAGGAGGAGAAACCCATCTATCCTCAATTTCCTTCCCCTTCTTACTCATCTTAGAATCCACAACATCAATAACAGAACGATTCACCTCTTTATATTCAAACAATGCAATCTTAATTCTGAAAATAATACTCCTTACCATCAAATCTTTTTTGCCATTTACAAACTCACACCTAACTTTCCAAATGTTTCAGCAAATAAAAGCTACATCCACCATCCTCTCAATCTGATCTTCCTTTTTCAAAACATTGAAAACATCTATTAACCAACAATCAATTGTAGTAACCTTCTCTTTGCAAATCCTCATACCATAAAAGCAGTCAAACCAAATTAATCTAGTCCAACTACACAACAAAAGCACATGCTCCACTGATTCGCCCACATATTTGACATATAGAGTAATAAAAGTTTAATTTAGGCCAATTAATAGATAATCTAAACTATATTCTGTATGTCAAATATCACTTCTCAATCTTATTTTTTTCATTTTCATTTTGCATGAGATTGAGATTAGACAATGATAGATTATCCTACTTAAAACATATAAAAAAAATCCTACCTAAACATGTTTTAATTATATATTAGTTGTGTTTAAGTTAACTTGTGAACATCTAAAAGATAGACACCAAATGAAAAAGGTCAAATCAAGACATGTCTTTGGTGAGATTACATAATAACATTGTAATAATTAGAAAATCCAACTTAGATGACCATGAATCAGAAGCAATGTTTCATATGAATCTCATATGTTTGTGTTGCAACTTAAATATAAAATACAATTTTGAGGGATGTAAACTCTTTTCATAATAATTTTCAATGTTATTTCCAACAAAAGTAGTATCAAGGACATTGATTTTGAAACTTAAGGTTAGTTTTAATGATTCATATAATCATTATTAAAAACTAACATTTCATAAGTATGTGATTCAAAACCTAACAACTATGATCTAATTTTTTTTTCAACTTTCATATATAAAAGAGCTCATTGATTCTAAAATCTATACATTTTTTCACCTAATGGCAAAGATCAAGTGATGTTGAAAATATTCTTATTTTAAACTAAAAGAAAACCTTAAATAGGGTCATGTGGGAAAGTAATGGGGCAAAACAAACCAACAAGAAATTAAGAAAAAAAAATTATGTTGGGATTCTTAGGAAAGCAAGTGCAAATGGGGCAGATCTAACTAGAAAAATAAATTAATAATAATCTTAAAAAAAAACAATAGAAAACCTAAAAGAGTTTTAATTATGACAGCAATATCTAAAAACTAACTTCTCCAGCTACTAATAAATACCAACACCTTTTTGCATGCAAATGATGCTTTAAGATTTTGACCCATGACCTTCGCCTTTTGCCACCTTTGCCTTTGTTTGGTTACGCCATTTTCTTTATCATCATCCATTTGCCCTCTTTCTTCAAGTTAATTATCAATATGCCATTTTCACTTCGATTGGACTTGGAGTTGGCTCTCTTGAAAACTTGGGCAAATGATTTACTTTTAATGGAGTTTAAAATAGTTGGTGACGTTAAGACAAAAATGATGGTGAATTGGTGTGCTTTATAAAAAGTACACTTAATGCGTTCGTTGATGGATTCTTTGGCTGAAATGATCTTTCATTTTTTATTTTAATTTTTGTTAATAGGCTACAATTATTCTTAACACCAATTCTTTATAATGAAATTAAAAAAAATTTATTTGACAATTAAGATTTTATGGTATGGTGAGACGAGGAGTTTTCCCTCATCCTATAGCACTGTCTTTCTGTTAAATTATGATAAAATGATATTGTTATATAAACAAAATTTTCATTGTAACTTATTTTTATGTGAAAACATTTGTTGCAAATGATTGAATTGATGCATGATTTTTATCTCAAAGATTGAGATTTGATTCTTCCTTCCTCTAATAAGAAAAATTATTATCATTTTTGTTTCTTTGGAATTTCATATCAATCTATCATAGGATCTTTGAAGGCTTTTCTTTTATTTTTAGACTAAGGGATTAAAAAGACTCTCGAAAAAAATAATTTTCGCAATTGAGTTATTAACTTTTTTCACAATCAATTGAGCATTTACATTTCAATTTTTACTTAATTAAGCTATTTCGTGGATAAAATTGTTAAATTTGTATGTAAATTATTAAATCTGTACATTACAAGTGGAAAAAAAGATTTAACAGTTTCTATTTAAGTAAAAGTTCAATAAAATAAAATTAAAAATATAAAGATTTAATTGATTGTGAACATAGGGGTTCAATTACAAAATCGTTTATTATTTGAAATTTTTTTTGATCATTTAACCTTGTTTTATTATCTTGGATGGTTTGAGAGTAGAATAAATAGATTCCCCAATAAAGCTTTAAAATCAAAATTTTACTTCTTTTATTAGTTGATGATTTTTTTGTGTAAATTAAATTAAATTTACTTGAAATTTTATCACAATTAAAAATTCTTTTTCTTCTTAAAAACGTATTTAGTAAAAACCGAATATAAAATTTTTTTTTACAAATTGCATAATTTATGGTTTATTACCATTTATTAGAATGATCGAAATCTAATTATTGATTTCTTGCTATCATACACTTATCAATAACTCATTGGTTGATCTAAAATCATTAGAAATGGCCCCACAAGGAATTTACCCTCTTGGGTTAATTCTTCTGTCAGATTGACAAGGGGACAAATAAGTAAATTCAAAGGATAGATACTGACAGTGACATTTTGGTAAATATACCGAAGAAACAAGGGTACTTACCGATTAGAAGAATTTGTCAGGACAAACAGATATATTAAAGGGTCCCACACTCTGCATTTCCCACTTCTCCCTGTATCAAAGCTTCTCTCACTCTCACAAACTCACTCTTTGCAGAGAACAAAGCTTCAGATCTGAAACAAAAAAAAAACCCAGAAATCTTTGCTTAAAAGTAGACCTTGGTACGCCTTAGTTTTTGTTCATTTTGTTTCTGTGTTGTCTTTGCTGCATTTTCCGCATTTTTTTGTTGTTGTTTTGACCTGATGTGAACAAAGTGTGTTATTTTTGTTGTATTTATGGTTTAAAAGAGATCTGGACTGTTCCCGAATTGTTCTTGGAGTTGGTTTTGTGAATGT
Organism: Heritiera fomes; assembly: GCA_032173925.1. Classification (NCBI taxonomy): domain Eukaryota; kingdom Viridiplantae; phylum Streptophyta; class Magnoliopsida; order Malvales; family Malvaceae; genus Heritiera; species Heritiera fomes. The sequence goes on along the minus strand of JAPDPM010000023.1, from coordinate 3,292,777 downwards.
GTGTGATTTTTTTGGGGAATAAAGGTTTTTGAGCTCTGAGTTCTGATGGTTATTTTTAGTGATTGAATGTTAGCTGAATTTTGACAATGAAGTTAAATTGTCAAGTTGGGTTTTTGTTGTTCAAGTAATTTGTTTGGCTTTCGTGAATCAAGGTAAGAGTGTCTTTGGTTGCTGACTGAGGAATGTGGGGCTGAAGAAGTTCAATACCTTTTTTTTTTTATGCTGATGTTCTGGCCGGGGAATTTCATATTGCAAACAAATTTTGTTTTATGTTAATTTTTGTTGACACAGGGGAAAGCTCAATAGTTGAAGCTGCTGGTACCTATGTTAAAGTTTGAAGTGGCGTTCAATGATAAAAAAAAACCTTCTTTAAAGGATATTTTGTTTGTATTGGTTCTTGAAGTAAGATAAAAAACATTCATGTTTTTTCTTTGTAAATTCCAATCAGATATGCAAGATTCATTTTTGTTTGTTTTTGAAGTAAGATATTCGAAAATACTTTTTGTTGGTTCTTGCATTATGTTATTCAATATTTTTTTTCCTCCCTGTAAATTTCAGTGTTTGAGAAACCGAATTTCCTTCGAGTTTACTTGCTTGATCAACTGCACTTTGGTTCAATATATATCACTGATTAAGTCTCTTCTTTTTGCTTCTTTTGTAGAATGATCTGAATTTTAATACTTCCAGTTAGTAAGCTTATTGCAATTCCAAAAAGACAAGGCATTATCTAGTTTCTTTGCTAAATGCCATATTTGCACCATATATTGGTTACTTATACAATTTTTAGATTCTTTGATATCATTTTAATAGACCAATGCCTTAGCAATTAACGTCTTTGTACATTTTAAGTTGTTTTTTATGGCCATGATATTCTTTAGTTACTATGTTTTTTTGAAACTTCTCTTAACTTAATGATTTGTCATTGTTTGTAGCTTTTTCAGTTAGGTGTTTATGTCATTTAGTCTGGTAAAGTGCTGTTTCTAGCTGGTCAATAAGGTACATAGTTCTCTAGTCCTGGTTTGTATTTTTCATGTCTACCTCAGGATATAAAAGAAAATTGTGTTATGTCTATTAAATGCTTCTCCTGTTGCAGGCTAGGTTGAAGTGCAAGGGTAAATGGCGGTAACGGATGCACAAAACCCTCTTCTAGGAGAGACCACTTGTGGTTCTTTACTGCAGAAGCTGCAGGTAATGTGGCTTCTAACTTCATTCTCTCCCAGAAAATCTTTGTTTCTAGTCCATGTATGTATGTAGAAACATGTAAAATGTTCTGCAATTGGTTGTAGGAAATTTGGGATGAAGTTGGTGAAAGTGATGAAGAGAGAGACAAGATGCTTCTTCAGATAGAGCAAGAGTGTTTGGATGTGTACAAGAGGAAGGTTGAGCAGGCTGCAAAATCCCGAGCACAACTTCTTCAGGCATTGTCAGATGCCAAACTTGAACTTTCTACTCTTGTATCAGCTCTTGGAGACAAATGTCTTGTTGGCATTGTGAGTAATAACTTAATTTCATCTTACATTAAATATTGCTACAGCCTATAGATAATAGGAAGTTACTACTCTTGGTATGCAAATCAATGCACTTTATAAGTTTACTGCAAAATAATGTGAGCTGGATTACTCATTATTCCTTTGGGTTTGATTACAGCCAGAGAAGGAGTCGGGAACAATCAAGGAACAACTTGCCGCTATAGCACCAGCGCTTGAACAGCTGTGGAAACAGAAAGAGGAGAGAGTTAAGGAGTTTTCTGATGTACAGTCACAGATTCAGAAGATATGTGGGGAAATTTCTGGGAATTCCAGTGAGCAGACAGGTGCTCTTGTAGTGGATGAGTCTGATTTGTCCCTGAAGAAGTTGGATGAATATCAAGTAAAGCTACAAGAACTTCAAAAAGAGAAGGTAAACTCATTGCCTTAGATATCCTGGCATCTAATCTTTACGTTGCATCAATACCATTACCAATATTTTCTCATTGCATCGCAGAGTGATCGATTGCATAAAGTCCTTGAATTTGTCAGCACTGTGCATAATCTGTGTGCTGTCCTCGGAATGGACTTCTTTAGTACTGTAACTGAAGTTCATCCAAGCTTAGATGATGCCACAGGTGTGCAGTCAAAAAGCATCAGCAATGAGACGCTATTGAGGTTGGCCAAGACAGTGTCTGCTCTAAATGAAGATAAGAAGCAGCGGCTTTCTAAGGTATTTCTGTTGTATATAAAAATTTACTTGCCATTTCTTCTTGATATGATGTACTTGAACTGTTTGACATAAATTTATGACTTAATGGACTCATCTGTATATGGAACGTAGATACATGAGCTATATATTCAACTTCATACTTTTATTCCAAGAAATTAAATTATGAAGACAACATGTTCCTCTTTGGACAGATTCAAGAGTTAGCAACTCAGCTAATTGATCTTTGGAATTTGATGGACACTCCCGAAGAAGAAAGAAGACTATTCGACCATGTTACCTGCAACTTCTCTGCATCAGTTGAAGAAGTGACTGTTCATGGTGCTCTTGCTCTGGATCTGATTGAGCAGGTACTCATGTTTCTTGGTTGTTTAAGTTTGAGTGAACAGTTTCTTATATTCATTTCCTCTTGTCCTGAAGGCGGAGGTGGAAGTTGAAAGGCTTGATCAGCTGAAGTCAAGCAGGATGAAGGAAATTGCTTTCAAAAGGCAAGTGGAGCTTGAGGAGATATTTGCTCGTGCTCATATAGAGATTAATCAAGAGGCTGCTAGGGAGAAAATAATGGCTCTGATTGATTCTGCGAATGTTGAGCCTGTTGAGTTGCTAGCTGACATGGATAATCAGATAGCAAAAGCAAAAGAAGAAGCCCTTAGCAGAAAAGAAATATTGGACAGGGTTGAAAAATGGATGTCAGCTTGTGAAGAAGAAAGTTGGCTTGAAGACTACAATCGGGTATTTATGATCTCGCCCTCGACCTCTCTTTCTGTTTGGTTACTTGTTCCCACCTCTCTCTCCCTTGTGGCCTGTGTGTTGATTTGTGTCGAAGATCAGGAACAATTCTGAGTTCTTGTCCAAATTTTCATCTTAAACATGATACAATTAAGAATCCTGCCCTGAAATGCCCTCGGCTTGATCTTTTTCTTGCTAAATAGTAAATGCTATGTACCTTAGTGCTGATCCTTGAATCCCTCAACTTAATCCAATGTTCCCTGATAAATATTTTGCATTTGGCATATATGAGTCACTGATAGCTCGTCAGCATTTGTAAGATTCATACCCCCATACCACTATATAGGGAAAAGTATAAAAAATAGTACCAAGGACGCGCATTTGATGGTGTTCTTCCCTGTGAATTCTTATAGCTTATTGCCTTTACACTGAGTGATTTGGTTCCACTATATTTTCCTGCTGGAACAGGATGAGAATAGGTACAACGCAAGCAGGGGTGCACACTTAAATCTAAAACGTGCCGAGAAAGCACGTATTCTGGTCAACAAAATTCCAGGTAGGGCCATGTACAGTCATATATAAATGATGCTGATTCTTATGCCATTGCTGGATAGTGTGTGATTGTGCATTTCTATTATTTATTTTCTTAAACAGGAGGTAATAATGTTGGTTTATAAATAGAAAATCTCCTTGAACCATTGTTAGCAATTCAACTTCTACTCTTGAAGTTCCTTGCAATCTATTTTTGCCAGGGCTGAATGGAAAGTATGCCCTAAATTTGTTCTTTATTTCCTTCTTACCAATCTAGAATGTGGTAATCAAATTAAAAATTTAAATCTCGAAGGTGAAGGTATATGTACCTTAAGTCAGTCATCATATGGCTAATGCATGGGATTCCAATTTTAAGAGATGAAATGAAATGATTCCCTGCAGTCTATAATTGCTAGTTTCCATCTATTGATGGCATACTTGCATTAACATTTACGTGGTAGGCAAGGATTTCTGTAATGCCAGCACTTTAAATATGCTTAGCATTCATGCATGGCCTGAGTTTTTAATGTTAATTGGTTTTATTGGCCTTTTGTAGGTATGGTTGACACTTTGGTTGCCAAAACTCGAGCTTGGGAAGAAGACCGTGGCATAACATTCGCATATGACGGTGTTCCCCTCCTTGCCATGTTAGATGAATATGCCATGCTCCGGCAAGAAAGGGAAGAAGAGAAGAGGAGGCTGAGGGTAAGCTTTTGATTCATTATCAGTTCTAACTATATAAACTTCAAGCATGGACCTAGATATAGACAGGAAGAAGGTTGGAACTAAAAAAGAGTTTTAAGATATCAGTCTATTCTACGTATGAACCTGCAGGATCAGAAGAAGTTCAGCGAGCAGCAAAACACAGAACAAGAAGCTATCTTTGGTTCAAGGCCAAGCCCTGCGCGTCCGGCTGGTACAAAGAAGGTGGTGGGCCCTCGAGCAAATGGTGGAGCAAATGGAACTCCTAGCAGACGATTATCTTTAAATGCCAATCAAAATGGAAGCAGATCTGCAGGTAAAGACGGGAGGAGGGACAGTATGAGACTGGCAGCGCCTGCCAACTACGTTGCCATATCGAAAGAGGATGCTACCTCGCATGTTTCCGGAACTGATCCGGTTCCAGCATCACCTTGATAATAAATGAGAGATTTTACACCCTTTGTCATGTCACTAGTGTTATTACCATACGTTTAGTGTATCAGTCCGAATTTGAAGAGCTGTTATTGTAGGATATAGTCAATGACTGGAGAGTATACTGTCATTAGCTGTGTAATATTTGTTATATTTGGCATTTGGAAGCTGGGTTTTGATTCATGTTGTTTTCTTTGCATTAGTCAGATTTTTTATTACATTTTCACCTAAAACAAAGAAGAAAAAGAAACCAAATTATTCAGGCAACAATGTACAAGGATGGAGAAGGTTCACTTCATAGCCAAATGGTACTTCTAGATTTGTTAAAAAAATAGAAATTATGTTTTAAATGGAAAGAAAATTAAAAAAAATTAAAATGATTGAAAACATATACATTTTTTATTGATGCTTTTGTGTATCTATCGAAGCAATATATTTACTCATTGTTTGGTAAAATGAAAATAAAGAAAATAAGAATTTTGTCATTGGTAAAGTAAGAAAATGTGATAAAATTTAAAAAATAAAAAATTTATTTTGTAAATGTATTTATATTTGACTCACTTTTTTATTATTTTTTAATTTAAAATGATTTAATTTTGTGTATAAGACAGAAAATAATTCTTTTTATTTTTTAATACTTTCTTCTTTTAAAAATATTTTTTTTTTCATTTTTTACACTTATATATCTATTTCCTTTTTCACTCAATCAAAAACATCCTTATTGTTTACTAATTTTTAATTTTAAGAAAATAAAAATATGAAATTTGTACAAACAAAAATAATCATACCAAGTATTACAAAAACAAATTTGAAACTTTTAAAGAAGGAAAGATTGCCACTAAATTAAAGACAAAAAGAAAAAGAAACATATTGAGTGTTATGTTGAATTCTCCAAGAAATTTCCATTTAATTTTCAAAACTTAACTTCGAAGAGTCTAACATTAAAACGACACCGTTTAGATCGCATCCACAAGTTAAAAGTATCTCTACGCACGCATCTCTCTTCCTCGCTCTACACAAAAGAAAAGAAAGTCATGGAGAACGAGCCAGCGAAACTCCTATTACCCTACCTTCAACGAGCCGACGAGCTTCAAAAGCACGAGCCTCTCGTCGCTTATTACTGTAAGAAACAGAAATGTTAAATCTTTTTCTTCCTTTTACTTCTTTTGAGAGCTAATTAGATCGTTTGTTTATGCTTTTTTTTTGTTGCAGGTCGATTATATGCAATGGAAAAAGGATTGAAGATACCAAACAGCGAGAGAACCAAAACCACCAATGCTCTTCTTGTTTCTCTCATGAATCAGCTTGAAAAGGTCTATCTTTTTTTAATGATTAACTGATTTTGAATTATCGGTATTGTTATTTGAGCTGTTTAATCGCTGGGTCTAGTTTGCTTTCTCGGAAAACTTAACCGATGATGTTGAATTAGATATTTTTAGTGATTGATTCATGTAATTTTACTTGAAAATATATAATTTTGAAACATGGGTATTGCTAACGGAACTGTTTAATCAACTGTGTCTAATTTGGTTTCTGAGAGTTTCTGTTATATTGTGTATTTGCACTAGTACTGAGGCTCCAGGTTGCAAGTTAAATTTGCCTGGTTGCTTAATCATAATGTGCAAAATCAATGTTTGGGATCCGCTTTGCAGCATGGACTATATACTGTGTTTTTGCTGCCTGTAATGCCCGCACATTGTTTACAGGTTCTTTCTTCATTTGTAATTATTGTTAACTTTCAGAGGATGGAAAATATATATTTATTTTTGATGAACAGTGGTTTAGCTAGAATCATGCAGGTTTGTATTGATCATCACCATGGATTGTTTATTCTAGCATGTAATTGTTGTATGATATATATGGAGTTTGTATGGAAACTATAAATCCCTCCTCATTAGTGTCCAACGATATTGGTGCTTTGCAGGATAAGAAGTCATTGAAGTTGGGACCTGACGATGCTTTACATCTGGAGGGATTTGCCTTGAATGTATTTGCGAAGGCAGACAAACAAGATCGTGCTGGACGAGCGGACTTGTAAGTAGATTTTTTTTTCTTATAAGTGGCTTATGTATTAGATCCTATTTTATCTGTGTGTTTGAGGCTTTCCCTTTCAGAGGTATGAGGAACTTATGAAATTCAGCTCATTTAGAGCTGAATGACTATTCGAAGTTTTGATTAATGGTATTTTGTGTTATCTTCTAAATTATGAAGTTCTGTCAATTGTTACATTGGACCCTTTTACTTTACTTTAGTAGTTTGATATATCTATAAATGATTTAAGATTAACTTTTGGAGCTTAATACAGGAATACTGCAAAGACATTTTATGCTGCTAGCATTTTCTTCGAGATTCTAACCCAGTTTGGTCTTCAGCCAGAGGTGAGTTCCTGGTTATACCCGCATAAGAAGTTTGTGCTTCTAATGTTTATTCTTCTTTCGCACTGCTGATGTGCTACTTGTACTGTAGCATGTGATTGATGTTCATTTAATTTGAGTTTTTTATGGCTTTCTTCTACAGCTTGAGCAAAAACAGAAGTATGCAGCTTGGAAAGCTGCTGATATTAGGAAAGCTTTGAAAGAAGGGAGGACGCCCAACCCTGGCCCTCCTAACGGTGACGAAGATTTATCAATTCCAACAAGTACTCCTAGTGGTGCAAACGTACAGTTCTAAACAGAACAGTGCTTTAGTCTTTAGCAATACATGAACAATGGCAATACCTCACCTTTCTCTTCTCTATCAATAAATGGCTTTGACTGTATAAACATAATGACACTTACGGATAACTAAATGTTTCTGGATCGTTCTCATCTATATTTATCCTTGCAGGATCTTGGACCCAGCGAACCTGCAGTTACCAGTCCTAGACAGTATTCTGATCCATCACCTCACATCCATGATGACGTAAATAACCAGCATTATACCAACATTCCACCATCATCTCAGTTCCATGATAAGATTGACAGGCCGCATTCTTCAAATATTTCACCATCACCTCCTTCATATCCCTCAGGCAGTTACCCTTCTCACGATCAATCCTATCCACAAGAACCCCAACAGCACTTTCAAGAACCCCAACAGCACTTTCATTCACCTCCTCCCACGAGCGTATCAGAAAATCCTATGTATCCTCATTCATACCACCACCAACCCTATCCACAAGAACCACAACAGCATTTGCCACATAGTTACCCATCCCATGAAGCTCCCTCTTATTCATATCCTAATTTTCAGTCTTACCCAAGTTTCTCAGAGAGTAGTTTTCCCTCTGCCCCATCACATTATCCTTCTTACTATCAAGGTTCTGAGACTCCTTACGCTCCCCAGTCAGCTCCAACGACAACAAGCTATCCGTCAACAGCCCAATATTCTTCAAGTAGCAGAAATGGGACAGTTTCGGAACCTGCACCAACTACTACTCAAAAATACCAATATGACAGCAATTACCAGCCACCGCCAGAGAAAATTGCCGAGGCACACAAGGCTGCAAGGTTTGCAGTTGGAGCCTTAGCATTCGATGATGTCTCAGTTGCAGTAGAGCACTTGAAAAAATCACTTGAATTGCTGACAAATCCATCGGCCAGTCAGTAAGTTTGTTGTCTCCTGCATGGACAGATTGACCTGGTTTTTCTTTGAATCATATGGTTTTGGTTTGTAAAGGTTTTATTCGGAGTTTGGAGATTATGAACGATGTTACTTGCCATGTAATTCTCAACATCGTCTTCATTTTCATTTGAGAATCAAATCATGTTGCATGTGGTTTTCTATCAGAGATTCTGTTGGGTTTTGTTTTCTATCGTACCAGGACCAGCAATGTTGATGATTTGGGAAAAAAATAAGAGCAACCCTTATTTTCCTATTTAGCATAACAATGACAATTAATAATCCAATCTTCAAAAATGGTTGGAACAACTGGCTAGGATTGTTTTCAAGTAGCTCCTCCAGGCTTCTTTGTTGCATTGTTGATTCCGCAACCCAATCCTTTACAGTGGCTACAATATAAGCAAAGATTACTTTATTTGCTTTCAGCTCGCTGTCAATATTCATAATCCAAATGACAAACATTCTTTAGCAAATAAGTTTAAAACACCACCTTCCTTTAATCTTTTATCACATTACATTAATTTATTGGGCGTTTGTCTAAGATTATGTGCAAATATATATATATATATATATATATGTGTGTGTGTGTGTGTGTGTGTATTTATATGGATTGTTTTTTATCTTTTGCTAATGGAGTTTTTAGATTTATAACTATAAACGAGGTTAAAATGGTGACACATATCGATTGCGTATCATTATCTTAATCCCGCTTTTATTCAATTAACAGTATATTAGATAATAATGATGTTTTAATAATCAAGACTTGGTCTAATGATTGTTATTCTTCTTTTGGAGAGATTAGGTTCGATTCCTTTCAGTTTTTCTTTGTATCTCCTTTGAAAAAAAAAATTCTTGATTGGATTAGATAATAATCCTAATTTATATTGGTTTGGTGTAACCTTTATTAATTGTGTGATTTGATGATAAAATATTAAATTCTTAATTTTCGATAATCAAAATTCAATATTCAAAAATCTTAAACTAGTGGGCTTATGTTTATCAATTTTTTCAATTTTAATTTCATGTTTCGGTTATTCAGAAATTTTTTTGGGTTTCATTAAAGAGTTTTAAAACTCGTAAAAAAAACTTTAAAAGATCGTACGTATATTCTCAATTTCTTTTGGCCGAAAAGAGTACAATAATAATTGATTAATTTGTCTTAATTCTAGCATCAAAGATATTTGCAAAGGATCTATTAGTTGATTTGACACAAGAGCTGCTCCAAGAAGATGAAGCAAAACATATACAATACTCTTGTCATTGTGATTCAAGCCAGTCCCCATTATAACAAAATAAGTTTGTCTCATCTGTTTGAGTTGTCAATTATGTGAGCAAATTAGGTTGGCTCTCTTGCCTTCTTCACCAGAGCTAACAAAGAAAGTTTGTCTCCATGGGAAGGTGGATAAGCCAAGAACAGTGTGTCCTCACCTATCTGTTTATTGATAGCATTTAAGATGAGCTTAACTTGTATAACAAAATGACAATTATGCCCATGGAAATATGGGATCAAATGATTTTGGCATGGGGATTTTAGTGATTTGGTAAGGAAATGAGATTCAGATTCTGTATTCCTAGAACAAAGTGACTGTTACACAAAAGTTCAGCTAACATTAATTAATCAATGAATGAATATTGATAATAACTAAGCTTAATTCTTATCCCTTGGAGAATCCATCCAAGTATCCTATATAACCTTATTATACCATGAACAAAGATCCTTAAACAAAGTTGGTGCCACCCTTGAAAGAAGAAAAAAGATATGGGGATTAGCCTCTCTTGTTTCAGCCAACCAAGTTCAAGTCCCCAAAGATCGTCTGAACAGGAAACAAAACATGATGAAAGTGCTTGTCCAGGCATGTCGTTCATGATGTTGGGATGCTTTTGCACAAAGGAAACAAAAGAGAGGCAGCTGCAGAAAGAGAAGCAGCAGAAACAAGAGCTCACCCTGGAGGATTGGCTGATAGCTTCACCAGGAATATTGCAGAAAAACAATGGCACCACCTCTGGGGGTGAATACCATGTTTTCAAACATTCTTCCAAGAGAGTTTTCCCATCTTTTGTAGGAGAAATGGCAAAAAGTTCTAGCTCTAAACCCAGGGTGAGCTTCTCTGAGGAGAGGCTGCTGAAATCTGAAGATGGTGAAACGGAAGACATGGAGGTTTCCTGGAGCAGGAGCCAAAGTGGGAAGTCAAAGAAAAAGGTGAGCTTTAGGCTACCAGAAGAAGCTGATATTTTCATATTTCACGCATCATCATCAGAAGAATCTGGAGAAAAGGAGATTTGATATGTATTATATATATGTTTGAAGTATATATAGACTTGAAAATCTTTTTGTTTCTTGTTCTGTGTTGGGTATGCTTGGTTTGTCAATTTGCATTTGGTTGTGCAGTTTGGAGAGAATGGATCAAGTAATTTTTTGAGCTTTACTCAAGCATCAATGGCCATGTAAGATATACATATGTTATTTAATGTCTCTTATGTTTTGAATAAGCTTTGGTATAACATATAACTACAAGTTTTCATTTTGATTAAGTTTATTCTTTAATTACCAAAAGGTAGCTTATTGATAGATGGATGATTTTGGCTTAGGGGATGGGAGTGTAGAAGTAGAGATTCGGACCTTAAATTTGCAAGGTTTCCACACCTTATAAGTTGGAACGTGAACATTTGAACCAATGTTTTACTTTATTTTTAAATATTTTTTAGTAATCAATACCGATATAGATTGAATCTTGATAACTAAAATTAAAAATCCAATACTCTAAAGTCTAACCTATAAAGAACAAGTTATTTACGATGAGTTTTTCGATAACTGTGTATAGGACTAAAAATTTGAATTTACACTTTCGGAAAGGATTAGGTGGAGTAAGACAATGTTGAGAGTTATCCGTTGATTTTGCATTGTCGACAATAATCCTTATTAGTCAAAGAATTAAAAGGGGGAAACAAGTAGAATGCAAGAGCCCAATGGTCTAAAAGTACTTTTGAAAATAATGAATTGAATAAAGAAAACTTTGTAGTAAGCTTACAACCGAACTTACTATCATTGAATCCCACCCACAGTATAAATAAGAAAAGAGGGTTGAAGGTGGGGAATAGGAAGTCAATTATATCTAATATCAAAGAAAGAAAGTAAAGTTATATTACAAACATTTTAATAATTAACTCTAAAAAGAAAGTAAAATTAAGAGGGTTTACATTGCTTTATTTACTTAAGTTTGGATTCAAGGGAACACACAGTCTTAAATTCATCAAGTATAACTACAAGCACTAATCTCACACAAAAACACACAAAAGTAAGTGCAAGAAGGAAAGCCAGATCTCTTTTGTGTGTTAATTGATCCTATATATCTCATGTAATGGGAAATAACACACAAAAGGGTTAATATATATATATATAAAAACAAAGGAGGTTAGGGAAAACCTTTTTCTTTCTTTTCTCCTCTCTTTTGAATACCTCTTTCTTTTTCTCTAAGCAAAAGAAAGTGATGCAACTATGTGAAAGAACTGCAACTTCTCTAATAGCTCTTTAGCATGGTTTGTGCCTCGGAGTTCCACACGTAAAAACAATTCTTCGCTGAGCTTCTCACCGATGTGAGCATCAACTAGTACTCCGGAAACACTCCGGCAACTGTTGGCTAGGGCTTGTCCTACCTCTTTTGCATCATCCGGTCGGCTAACAACCAGAGGACTGCCTCCTTTGAATACCTCAAGCTTGTTTATGGTGAATGAGCCATCAGCTTCAACTACTTCCTTGAAGTCTTGTAAGCTTGGTGCATACACTGGAATGTTGAAATTGTCACGTTTCTCACTACTAATAAGACCCTGCCATTAATATACATGTACCATTAGAATTATGTAACCCTAATTTTCAATAACATTTCAATAATTCTATTTAAAATCGTTTTTGATATATGTTATTTCAATATTTAAATTGATTGAAGATAAATACCTTTTGGACAAAACTTATATATAAAAAAATGAAAATGGGATTTCTATTAAGTTAACAAAGCAAACAATGAACACCTTATCATGATAATATTTGCGGCTCCTTGATTAGAACAGTTGATTAAGGTAGAGGATCATACGTAAATGTAGTACCATTACATGAATTTGCTGCAAGAGAATGTTTGGTCCCACATATTATGATTATTTGATCCAACAATGATCAAACGGTCCCAAATGACTCTTATTGTCGTCTTGTTAGATCCTATGATTATGCTGTAGGGTTGAGGGGGCCACAATCCCTTCCAGCAGTTATCATATTGCCGACAGGGTAATGGGACAAGTGGAGGTGCTAGAGCTGATTCTCTCCCAAAGAACATCCAACGGCTGGCATTGGAGTATATTAATCATGACCAGTGGCAATCCATCATAAGCTGTTACTAAGTCCCAAAACACCTAATCATTCCCCCTTTTGCATGGTGTTTCCCTTGGCTTTTTGGTCTGCCAAAATGCAGAAACCGACCACAGGGAAAAATTATTATGCAAGCAATTCCTACCTTGTCAACTGCATTTTATCCAATCAAATCCAAGTACACTTAGTATATGACACGTCAGTAATTTTATTTTATTTGATTTCCTCAATACACTATACATTGAAAGTAATACTACTATTAATATTCATATTCTATATGTGGAGATCCATATCAATTCTACGAAGTATTGTTCATTGTTTATAACTATAAATCCTATGTTGAGATATTATGAAATTTTATTAATATATAAGTAGAAATTTGAACCTATACTTGTAAGATATTTTTTGCACACAAAATCATGAAACTTTTATTTTAAAATAAATAATATTTTTTAAATTGAATGCAAATCTCCACTTACATGATTTAAAATTTTTGGTATAAATAACTAAATATCTCCGTATTATATTAAATATGAGATTTCAGATTTTATTTTTAAAATATCTTTTCATGTTAGTTTAACGCATTGAAAATTTTACAATTGAAATATTTTTTGGAAAATTAAAATCTAATTAACAAAAAATTTCGATGAATCTTATCTAAGTAATAATTTTGAGACGACTTGGTGCACTGTTGACACATAAGCCACATGTAAAAATGAATAGCTTTATGTAAACATAGGTGATTATTAAGATATACCTCTTGGACAAGATCATCCCAAGCATCCTGAAAGTGGGTCCCAAAGAGGAGACCAGCCCCACCTTGGTCTGATGGATCCACTGAAGTTCTCCCCAAGCAGACAAGGAACATAGACCCACCTCTCTTCATCTCAATGGATCTTGCTCCGAGGAACCCAGCCAAGTCTGTCTGGAACTGTTTCTTGTATGCAATGGCTGTGCTCTCATTTGCACCATGGATGAATACCCTCCCTTTGTTGTAAGCCATTGATCTTCTGTCCACCACAGTTTCTGGCATCTGGGTCCCGTTGCAGATGCACAGAAAATAAATGTCTGGTGTTAATGTTGCACATACAGGAGAACAGGCAGAAAGCCAAGAGTACTTTGGCTTGTGTGCTACAAAGGTACTTCCTTCTAATTAGGAACACTAGTATTTTTCATAATTTTTTTTCTCTCATTTTCCCTCTTAATTTTGAAAAATATAAAGAAACATAAAGAAACATTTAAGTATGATTTTCATGGCTAATACGTACATATACATATAAATTTAAAAAGAGTGTAACGAAAATCTCTCGTGACAAAGACAAAAGGTTAAAAAAATTACTTTTTCCAACATCTTTATGGTGATTAATTCTTAGAAATTCAAATTGCACTTGCTTAATTTGGATGCTATACTTAAAAATAGAAATAAATAAATGAAATCAAATTTGACCATGTTTTTATTTATAAAATATGAAAATTATACATATATAAGATTAAAGTTTTAGCATTTCTATTTTATTTTTTTTAAAAAAAAACTTTCATTTCATCGAAGAAGAAAACACATTTTCAATTCTTTCCGAGTTTCAAAAAGAGAAAGAAAAACCATACTACTATTATTATTATTGCAATCACTTTTTGACCTACTCAAACTGCCGGCAAAGATCAAATGGTTGATAGATCATTTAAAATCACATAAACTTTTGTATTTTTTTGACCATGAAATGTCTCGAATTTGAAGATTATGTATTTTTACTATTGTTTTCACCTTAATAATCATCCTCGGGAACAAACTATATATATTTATATAATTATTAATAACAGTTTAGACTTTGGTATTTAGTATTATACTACTGCACCTTGACCAAAAACTTGTGCACACTTGAAATAAGAAGGAAAGTGGAAGATAGATTAAACCTGTGATAGCCAGTGCAATGAAAATGCCGAGTGGAAAACATCTATGGATCTCGCCGGAAACAGGCGCCGGTAAAATGATCCGGGGACTCCGGCAGCGAAGTAGGATCGGTGTCCATCGGATGCAAGGCACTCTTCCATGCTGCTGCCTCCGTTATTGGCCAGAGGAGGCAAGAGCTGGAAAAGAGTGTTGAAATCATTGCTTGGAAGATCAGAGAAAAACGCAGAAAACTCCGGAGGGTCCTGTCCGAGTGACTCGTACCGCTTGATCATGTGCTTGATGATAACGTCGACGATGTAGAGTGTGTTGTTGCCGCAGGAGCAGCCTAAATCGACGACGACGAAGGGGACCTCGGGGGAGTTCAGCTGGACGCTGTCTAGGGCTTCTTCAAGAAGGTGAAGCATGGAGCGAGCATGTAAAGCCTGCATGAAAAAATAAGTAATAACATACGTTAAACTCTTAATTTCAGTGATCAGAATTCAATCTCTGACGCTTTTTGGAAAACCCGAGTTGAGATTTGGTGATAGAAATAGACTTATAAGTAAGAAATGGGAAAATGGAATAGAATACCTGAGCTTGGGAGTTATTGGCATAGCTGCCTTCACCTTTGCCTCCTTTCATGCTAAGAAGCTTCTCAAGTTTCATGTTGGAAACAACAACATTGTCTCCCTTGGGAGCCATTTTTTCCCTGTAGCCTTGTTGGTTTGTTCTGAAGTTCAGAGTAAAGCCGGTTATATATAGAAAAAACCTAAAGGCAAAGGGAATTCTTTTGGTTGTACTCTGGTCAGGATACAAAAGGAAAAAGATAATTATTATTAGTTAAAAAATAAGTAAATATAAAAAGAAAAGAAAAGAAAAGAAAGGACAACAAAATGGTGAAATTGCATACAAAATCCATACTTGTGGTACTCACATGCAAGCAATAGCAAAGATGAATATATATTGCCCGGCAGACCCAAGATTGACGCCTCATTTTCTTGTTTCCGGTCTCCGATACCGGAAAATTCAAATGAAGGAGGGTTAAAGGAGATTTAGAAAGAAGAAAAGTATGGCATTAATTAATTTGGATTCAGGTGTTGGTTAAGCTAAAGAGGGAAACTGAGGACGAGTATTTGGTATCAAGATTTTGGTTAAGTACCTAAAAAAATTGGTAGTCTTTTCTTTTGTGCTCAAACGACTAGCCAAAGCATACATTAGTTTATAATAATAATAATAATAATAATAATAATAATAATAATAATAATTCATACATTAACCATAAGCATGAAAATTAATGGCTTATCTTTCCATCTTTCTTCTTACGTGTGTACAAGAGGAAATTATAAATTTCTCAACGATGAAGGATTATAAGAAACCATTTCTCTATTTTAATCTATGTCCTTTTAATTTAAATCATGTCGCACGACCATAACATTATTAAAAAAAATAAATTATTTATTATTGAAATCATTAATAAATCTATTAAAATAAATATTCATATTTAATTAATATATGTGATAAGCAATAAAAAATGATTTTTTTAAATAATATAATTACGTTTCATGATTTAAATGAAAGAAAAATATATTAACATGGATTACAGATTCATAATATACTTTCTCACTGCTCAATTTGAATTATACAGCCTAGTTGTTGTTAGTTTGTTACTTACCATTAGTTAATTGCCCAATTGATTACAACTTTGAATATACTGAAACAAAAAAAATTACATAACAACTTTTTCTTAGTTATATCCAACCTTTTCTTCTTTAACCAAAAGTTCTTTTCCATTTTCATTTTTTTTATCTCTAGCTGTGATAATTATCCATACGGATAAGATTAAAATATTAAAGCCATTATTTCAGGAAAAAATAACAATAATAAAAACAATAATTGAGCAGCTTCCACTATGAATTGTATGGTCATTTTTAGCATGGTTTTGATTGCATGAGAAAATATTGTATAAAACAATTATTTCATGTTAACATATATTATTTTTATTATTTAAATAATATCATATAATTATATTATTAAAAAAACTATTTATTAAAATCACATGTGATAACTAATTAATATATATTTATTTTAATAGATTTTTTAATAATTTTGATAATAAATGATTGATTTTTTTCATGATTTAAATGAAATAACATATATATATATATATATATATATATATATGTTAACAATGAATAACCGTTTTTTGCACAAAAGAGGCCGAAATAAAAGAATAGGAGAAATGATTGCAATTGCTAGTATTTGAACTCAAAAACAGTTGAATTTCACTTCTTAAAAGTAATTGCATGACTCATTTAAGTAAAATTCCAAATTTTAATGTGCAATAACCCTTATATATATATATATACACACACACACATATTCTCTTTGTTGATGCATTTTCTTTTTGAGAAAAAGGGTTTCAAGATATGCAAAAGTAGTCAGAATTATGGACAGACGGCTAGCCTAGACTAAGCAACAGCCAACAAGCTTATATTATATATTGTCATTCAAATCGGAGGAAGCAATGCAATGCATGCATTTTAATTTTGTTAATCTTTCCCCTTTTAAACAGCAATTATTATACATATATCTAAACTACATTATATTTTTTAATAACTTGGCCTGTAACTATTAATTATAGAGAAATTATTGACTAATAATCTCAATTAGGAACAATACGTAAAAGGACACAAGGAAACTGATAAATAAAACACAACGATTATGTTTCTTAATCTAGTGTATATATTTATTAAATCTTTATCTTTTTTTAATTGTATTTTCAGGTGAAATATGATTAAGTGGCTTCTGTTAGAACAGTTTAAGCTCAGATTAATTAGTGCAAAGTCCAACTTTAATTTCTTTTTCTTATGTTTAATTAAATAATTAAAGTTTTCTTTTTCTTTTTGAGAACTTCATGAAAGCTGATAATGGAGGAATCCAAGAGATCTATTAATTAAAAGCCAAATGATAATGAAGTCTGTGTTTTATTAGAGCATCACCCCAGAAATCAAGGTTCATTTTGTACCTAACCCTTTTTAACTACTAATTAGACTACTAGTCTTTGTTGGATTAGTGTTCCACTTAAGGAAAAAGAAAAACCTTTCCAACCCCACTCTCACTCTCTCATTCAGTGCGTGGCTCTCAACCAACTTGAAGCCACATTTCCATTTTGGCATTTTTTTTCTTAGGAACTCCCTTATTTATGTATAATTAGGATAATTAATCATACATTTATATTGTTCGATATTAATCAAATAGATGTTAAAATTAGCAAAAATTATTATTAAGTTTGAAATCGATCCTTTGCATACATACATACATATATATACATACACACACATAAAATGATGGTATATTTATAAGTTTATATGTACATGAAATAATGCACACATTATGGGAACGATTAAGATTGAACGTGTGCTTGATACTAAATAAAAAGATATAATTAGCTGTGTAAAGCACTATGTTTATTGATTAATAAAGATATTAATAGTCTAATCTTTGTGTGGATACAATATATATGTGTATATGCTAGCTAGCTATACACACATGAGTAATAATAAGATTGATATTGAAATCTCACAAATCCGTTTAATCATAGTGTATACAAGCATGCAAGGAGTGTGTGCTTGATAGTTCTTATTACCATTGCATGGCTAAAGCTTTCCTTTTTTGCAAGTGGCAGCCATCTTCATCCTCATTGGAGGACATCAAGCAAACACAAATTAGACTATAATTAAAGATATAAACACATATAATTAGCTTTGTAACTTCATATATATCCTCAAAGACTCTAATCGGAAAGTGAAAAGAGGTGAAACTTTAACAAGTGATGATCTATCAACCAAATGAATAAAATCGAAGTTAAAAATTCATCCTATTAATAAATCACATGACTAATGATACAAGCCCGCCTCTTTATTTGATAACTGTATGTATTATAACCAGAACTTTGTTTTTAACATCTTAACAAATCAAATTACAAAAGTCAAGGAATCTTGATCTATTTTTTCTTCCTAGTGACCCCCCATGGTATCCCTTCTTTTTGTTTAACCAATTCTCTCTTAAAGTTACACCACGGCCGTGATGGTCGGCGGTTCACGTGAAACAAGGCTTGGACCAATATTTTTCTTCTTCATCTTCTGCCTTTAGTTGCCCTAACTTCCAACTGATCTACATAACATAGGTCTTTGCTTCTATTACACTTCTATAATTAATCAACAAGCCATGCAAAAGTTAACTGTTAAGAACATGCACCTCCACTTATTTTAATGCTTCGGGCCTTTTGCCCCCTAGCCTAGCTTTGAATTTATGCTTGCCATTCCAAAAGATGATCCAATTTTATTATAAAAGATTGATGGAATTGATTGATTATATGCGTTCACTTTTAACAATGGTGGTTCGAGGAAAAAAGGGTTTTGAGTGTGGTTAAAAGTGAAGTTGGAATGGTCAAAAAAGATTGTAGTTATGCTATGGAATTGTGTCATGACTCATGAGTTTTTGCCTGACATTTTTCTTTTACTTTGGCCTACATAGATTTGAATTATCCTCTGAAGAAAAAGCCTAAAAGATAAAGGTTTAGGACAAAGGAAATGGTCCATGGCACCGCCTAGAATAGGTGGATAGATAGTTGGTTGATGGTCAAATATCATGAGCTTGGAATTTAGATAATTAAGAATTTAAGATCTTATTAGTGTAGGTGTGTGAAAGATGTTGCTATGCTTTTTAAGGGTTGAAATTATTCTCTTGTGATGTAACCTTAAGTGAATTCATGCTTGGCATGCCTAGCTCTTAATTGGTTCTTGCATCAAAATGTTTTAATAAAGTGTAGGTTAGCATATTGAAAGTAGAGAAAAAAAGAAACTTTCTGATTTTAGTGTGAATATTGTTTTTGACCACATATGTTGCTTCAATTCTTCATTTTTTTTTATGAAAGATTCATATTTGACACATATTTGACGGATATAATCAATTATAATTATGAAAGTTCAATTCTCCAAATATATAAAAAAATTAAAAAAAATTGAACATACCGACACTTATCCATATTCGAAACTTCTGAACTTGAATAACACAATCATGAACACAATTTTACGATCATGCTTTCAACATGATTACCTTTTTTCATTGATCAATATGGTTAAAATCGAATAATCGCAGCATGTTTATGCATTAGGAATGCTTATTAACAATGCTTGATAGTTTGGGGTACTGAAATTTACCCAATGAGACAAAACCTAATCATAAATACTTTAAGTCTTTTGCACACCTTGATTTGTTAACCAGTGTGCTCATTAAAGCAGGCTCTTAGCTTCATATAGGCTGACAGAAGTTCAATAGTTGCATCTTTACTAGATCTCTCACCTCATTCAAAGCATGATCTTGCAACACCCACAAGAAACAGAATTCCTGTGAATCATATTCATGGGTTGGAAATTGTTTGGTTTTGGATTTATCAGGCAATTCCCAACATGAGGTTGGGATCTATATGGACAAACCAAGTGAATAGTCAAATTTCCCAAGAAGAAACATTAGTAGGTTTATAGCATCTATCCATAGTTTATATATTTGTAATCAAAGATTATATTAATGCTTTCTTTTCGTTTACTTTTCTGTCATATAGCTTGCTAGGTCTCCTTTTAGGATATGATTGAGTCAAATTTCACAAGATTGTTAATTGGAGACTAAAAAAAACATTATTAAACAGAATTATTTAGCAATTAGAAGTTTAAAACGTATAGTTTTATGCTTTTCTATGAATTTATGCTATTAATGATTAAAAGTTTAAAGCCTATTATCCATTCACCTATAAACTCTAAACTTTTGTCTAACAGTGGCGTTGTTGTGATAAAGATTCAATTTCTGACAATATTCAAATACGAAAAAAAAAAACTTGAACTTTTTCCAACTCTTTTGCAAAGGTGGTTGAATAGAGGTTTTCTCTCTAGAGCATTTATATCAGGAATTAGTTAAAAAGTGACAATGAAAGTTAGCTCAAATGGTTGATGCAAGCACTCTTAAAAAGTGATTAGTAGTTTTGTAATTCAAATCTTAATATTAGCAACTTTATCACTATTCTCAAATTTCGACTTCCTTTATATATTATAATATTAGAAAGTAGAGATCCAAAGAATGAGGGAATGAGTTGAGGGGAAATATGGAATAAATCAGAAGAAACCAAAAGGCTTTGAATGCAGATGTCTGTTTGCTCCCCTTCCTATAGCAGCATGAATTTAGGTTATTGGGATTAGTAGCTATGAAATGCATGAAGTTTAGGGTTTTTTTTCATATTTCAATTTTTAAACAAGAATTAAGTGATTGGATCCCAAAACTTAAGCTGAAAACATTTAGGTCAATGCCAGCAGAGTTTTTCTTTTTCTTGCTGGGAAAAAGCTCTGCAAGTTGCTGCAATGTTCCTTTATTTCTTTGTTCTTTTCTCCCTCATTCTTATATCATACTTCACTGGAAATTTCATGCTTGCCTGCTCTGCAAGCAAGTTTTGATAAATGACAGGATTAAGTAAAGTCCATCCTTGTGTTCAAACACTGATTCTTATAGGCAATCATTGGAATTGAGATGGGGGGACTACAAATACAATCAGCTACAAGCTACCAAGATTGTTTATCACATCACTTTAGTGGGCAGATTATGTCACTGTTCACGAGCTGAGCTATCTATATACTCACTAGTTAAACTCGACTTGAACCGAATCCTAGACGAGAAGTTTTAGTCTAAACCTATCAGGCTCGTAAACAATTTTATTATAAAATAATGAATTTTTATTTAATTTTAATTAAAATATATGTATTAAAAATATGTTAAAATATTAAAATATTTTGAAATATCAACCAAACTTGACTTGATCCTATCTATATAGATCTCTAATCATTAGCAGTAAATATTAGAATTTCCTTTTACTTTTTGACCCATGAGAATTTCTGAAGATGATTTATCACAAATAGACATAAAAAAGTTAGAGAAATTATTTGATATACAATCAATAAAATTTTTAAACTTTATAAGCAAAAATGAAATTAATAAAGTAAAACCTAAAAAGTGATGCAACTTTTAAGTACAATAAATAATAATAAAATTAATAAAAATGAAACACAATCTTTTAATTTCAATTGTAAAATAAATTATTTCCTGTCATCGTATCAATTCGAATTAAAAAAAATTATATCTTCTGGATTTTAGATGCGAATTAAAAAAAATTATATCTTCTGGATTTTAGATGGGATGGGCCATATGCGATGTGCCCATGAGGTTTAGAGTCTTGGCCCTCGGCTCTTGGTTAAATTCATTATCTTCCGGGTGGTCTTGATGGCTGGCTACTCTCCATATTTTTATGATGTCGAATACCTATTTATCCAATTTATAATATCACATTGCTCTCAAAATAAAATATTAACAGGCAGCAAAAATGATTTCATATAGAAGAAACAGTTGAATAATGTGTAAAGGTGGAACAGAGCCATCACATAGTTAAAACGATTTGGAAAGGTATGGAAGATATCAAATTCAATTGCTAATTCAACTATGATACAAAAGAAAGAAAACTAGCACTAGGACTACAAATAGTACAAGGCAACAGCGACTAATGATCCTCGAGTGTCCGAGCTGCAGTGTTTTTACCTGTTTGAACATAAACAGTTACGTAAGCATCTTGAAAAATGTTTCAAAAATGGTAAATTGCGAAGCACAGTTTCTCTTTTATGATTGAAGTGTTAATTTGATTACCTGATCGAGAAGAGGATATAATTTGCTACAGCCAAAAGTGATGTCATGGTAAGTTGGATGATGCAGAGTATATTAACTTGTTATAGGCTGAAAGCTTCCTTTGAATTCATCGTAAAGCCATCTGCAGATGGAATGGTTCCATCAACATTCAATCAAATTCATCAATGTTCTTTTTAACAGAGCTAAATTTACTGAATGAATATACAATACAAAAGTTAAATCTTCGTATCTGTGCAATGGCAATTTTTAATAGCAATGAGTAATCGTATGCAATATATGAAATGAATATTCGTACTTGCATAAGAAAATTGCCCTTAATCCTTCATTTGCCTCAGTTCCTAATTGACTTCGCCTTTCACTTTCTTCCTTGAATTTAGCTTCAGGGAGAACTTCACACGGGCCTTGAATCGAGCTTGCCATCACAGTGCTATCATTGTTAGATTCATAAACCTACAAAGAAGAACAAAATAGCTATTGGCAAACCATGGAATTTCACTTTCTGCCATGACAGACTTTGTATATTAGACAAGAGATAGAAGAATAGTAAGAGAACGGTCAACAAAGACATGCATGAGAAAACAGATTACCTCACTGCTTTCAGGAAAACATGGATGAGCAACAGCCTCTGGCAAGTCACGGGGAAAGTAGCACCTTTTCACAACCACCCACTTTGACCCGGTTTTAGCATCTTCCCACATTGCCTGTAGTGAAGATCCAATATTTATCAAGTCTGTTTTTACAGGAAATTGTGACAAGCAGTCTCAATATAAAATTTTCAGAACATGCTTACCTGAAGCTTAGATGGTATCAGTTTATCCTGGCCAGAATGAACAAGAGCATGATCCTGCACTTTATAAGTTATGCCATCAATGCAACAAGAGTGGTAAAACTTTTTCCCATCTGCAACCTGAATTACATCACCAGTCCATTGAACAACATGCAAACCATCAGAAGACTCAGCATGCCTCGAAATCTCAGTATTAGCTCCAGAACTTCCAGCAGGATTTGTGTGCACAGCTGCAGCATCTTCTTCATTTTGATTAACCCGTGTACTGCAGTCAACATCTCCTTTCAAACAGTCTTTCTCCAAATCTTTATCTCCAGAACTTTCATCATGAAAATTATTTGAAGCAACTTCAGCACAGTTTTGCTGCCCTGTTTGGACATCTTCTGAGTTATGTGAAGGTTGTGAATGATCTGCCTTATTGGTGATTGTGTTAGATGATGAATCAGGATGCTGTGATGCTCGTGCAGGATTTTTTCCTTCTTCATGAATAGATGTTTCACTCATTTGAGAATGTTCAGAAGTTCTCTCACTTACTGTGGCAACAGAAGCAGAAACACTTACAGCCTCTGAAGGTTTTGTCGAGTTTCCTTTTGGAATCTTAGAATCAAATGCTGACTCAGCGGAGTTGGTAGCCACTGCACCAGCCACAGCAGGAGTCTGTAAAGCAGAGCTTCCATCTGCTGTTACCTTCTCCCGATTGACCTTCGGGTCCAGATTTTCCACTTTCTTCTCTGAAGATGGCTGAGCTTCAGTTGTGCTAGAAGGCACTTTGGGTGGATTGATACTTCTCATAACACGACCATATTTAGGGGGCAAAGGCTTCCCATTGCAATATGACAAGCATCTAGTGCAGTGCCACTCACCTCTAGGGATTCCTTTCTGATTGTTTGACTGCAAACACTTCAAGTGAAACCCTTTCTCGCATGCATCACAAAGCAGCACAGTTTCCACTTCATTAATGGTAAGTTTGCACATTTGGCAAGTCAAAGCCTTATTCATATACTCTCTAGAAGGGGGAGTCCAAGTAGGATGCTCAGGAAGCTTTGGTTGCAACAACTTTTGAACAATTCGAGCAATTTCATTGTGATTATTAACATATGGAGGAGCTTGTGCAAAGTTCATGCCTTGCACAGGCTGGTGCACAACAGGAAAAGTTCCAGTTGCAGTTTGAGCAATGAATGGTCTAAAGGTTTGATCTCTTGCTGCTTGAGCAGTCATCTGTGGCATAGTCAAACCAGCACTTCCTTCAACCTTGGTTGGATTATGAGTCAAAAATTTGTTTTCTTGCCCGGATTTCGCTAATGCTGCAGGTTGAGCCTGTATAGACCAAGTTGGAGCATTCACGAGTGGATGGCTTGTGGAAGAATTAGCTGAAACCGACAATATTTGCATGAGTTTAGAGATGATGTATGGATATGGAAGCTTAAATGTTAAACAGAACCAACTAAGGGAAGGAATAGTGGTAATATAATAGCAGAACATTTAGGAAAAGAAACCATAGTATTAGAATTAGATAGACTATAGTGTGATCATTTGATAACCATAATATAACACCATTGCAAGCCAAGAAAACCATTAGCCCACCCATGGAAAAAGTAAATAGGCCATATTAACAAATCTCTAGATAATAGCCCAAAAAATTTCAAATGATATGGAAATGAATTTTGTTTGCTACCCAGGGAAGGAGACATGGCAGAATAGAGAATTACCTGGTATTTGGGAGACGTATGATCCTGCATCCAACTTAATTTGCGGTCTTTCAACCCTGTGATGGCCACTTGGTACTCCAGTGGACATTGTTGGCATTTTTCCATCACTGGTGGACAACTGATGCTGTAAGGGAGTTGAACCGCCTGCTGTAACATGAGCAGGAGGCGAAGAAACTGGGAAGCCTCCAGAAGATACAGTTGCATGAATTGGTCGAACCGCTTGTGATGCTCCACGGTTTTCAACTGATCCACCAACATTTGTTTGCAATGACTGAGATGTATACGTAGCAGGTGTGGTAAATTTTTTGGGTTCTTCCATCTGGAAAAGCATTAAGAATCAAACATTCAGATTCCTATATAATCCTATGTAATGTAAATAACACGAACCTTTCCATCATTTACCATGTGCAAAAAATATGTTCTTTTAATAAAATCAAACAAAATCTGTAGAAATAGTTAAAAAGCTTGGAAGCACATAGATCATGCAAAGAAGCATTTGCTATCAGAAAAAGTGAATAATAACTTTGCTAATCATACAGATAATGAGTGCACCTAGCATAACTGAAGAGAACTATGGCAATATTCCTTTAGGTAGCATGTTTAATTTACTATTCTTGCTAGAACAAGAAGCCGCATAAGAAGCTAAATAGAACTGCACATCAAATTACAATACCATGGTAAAATTGAATTGCAATCCTTTAAGACAACCTGTGATTCAAATGCATCTTTTACTCTATACTCAGCAACTGTTATAAGCCATGCCCATTTGAAGTGACTGTGATCCGTGAAAGTAACAACTAAGCCACAGAGACCAAAACCAACCTAGAGTTACTAAAATCCTTGTATACCTTCTTCTTCTTAAGAGCAATCTAAACCAAATCAATCCCCCAAAATTCACTTTAAGAACCGACAAGAACATCAAATGTTACAATACATTGAGAATCTAACTTTCCTAATTACAAGCAAAAAAGCCTTCTAATTCATGAAAAATTCTTATATAATTGCAAGAAAAAAAAATTAAAGTCTGCCCAACATACATATGACCAATATAAATCAATAAATTAAACAAAAAATTCAAACAAATCCAAATGTACCCATAGTTCATGACCACCTAAAAACCAAACTAATTACAAAAATCATTAAAAGAATAAAAAATAAACCCTACCCATAATGGCAAATCCCTCTAAAACTCAAAAAAAATAAAAAAAATGA
This sequence comes from Heritiera fomes, assembly GCA_032173925.1. Lineage (NCBI taxonomy): Eukaryota > Viridiplantae > Streptophyta > Magnoliopsida > Malvales > Malvaceae > Heritiera > Heritiera fomes. Next base: position 3,266,894 of record JAPDPM010000023.1, on the reverse strand, counting down.
TAAATTTAAGATTTTTTGGTACTTTAGATATTTAGGGATCGAACCTGGTCACAAGACCTTTCTTACCTTCATTTTAGTAAACAAAAACTTCTGAGCAATCGACATTCCCGAACCCCTAAACCCTAATCTCTGCTCTTTGTGTTTTGAATTAAGCCCCAACTCTTCAATCACATTCCCTATCGCCTCCCTCCCTACGATATCCTTCGGCGACATCTCTTCACACATCTCAGCCAACAGCTCACGCGCCTCCGCCATCAACGCTGTCTCCGCCGCTGTAGGACTCCTCCCTCCACCCCTCATCTTCCCCATCGTCGACAGCACCAGCACTATCTCCGCCACTCTCTTCAATCCCCCACCGCACCGCTGCTTCTTGGGCGCAGACACAGCGCCGTTTTCGATCCCTCTTTTCTCGCCGACAACCGGAGAAGGCTCAAACTCCGCGTTTTGCTCGACAGCCACCTCCGGGTCCATTAAAAAACGTATTAACCCCAAACGACGACGTTGGTCTGAAGAGAGAAAGACGCAGAACCAGAGCGAGATGGAGGGAGAGGGGGCGAGAAAGATTAGAGGGGGGAAATAGGAAATTTTGAAAAGTTGGACAGGTTAAAAAATAAAAATTCAGGAAGTTTTTGGCGGGTAAATTGGGGAGCGAGAGAGATTCTGTTTAATTTGTTATATAATTTTTATTTTTTTGCGTGAAAGCAAGCGAGAAGAGTAGGATTGAGGAGAGAAGATGAGAATTGCGAGCGTTGTAGATGAGAAAAAAAGAAAAGAGATGGTTTATTTTGGGGGAGTCTTGTAATTTACTTTTAATCGGGTGGCAAATGGGTTGGGCTCAATGCCTGAGCTTTAATGATGGGCTAGATAGTTAAGGAGCCCATCTTTTCTTCTTCTGGGCCTTGACTAGCTAAGCCCATTTCACAATAACAAAAACCATGCTTAATTTTGAAAAAAAAAACTATTTTTTTGGAAATTATATAAATGATGCACTAATAATGTATAACTTTTATACACTGTCAGTTAACCATAGAATGATACCTCATTAATGAATAAAGCCTAAAAGTATATAAGTCTTTAAAAATAAATAACTTTATTAATATTTATTTTTAAAGATCTGCGTATGAAGTGTTATTTTATTATTAATTGATTGTAAAAAATTTATTTACTGTCAGTGTATCATATATAAACTCATTTTTTTAATCTTTGCGAGACATAGCTTTATGGAAGTTGGCTTCCACAAGGCATATCGCCTATCAAAATCTGGCAAATTTGCTATTTTTATTTTCGAAAAATAAAAAAATAATTTAGAATATACATATTCATTGTTTTCATTTTTTTTGAAATTGAAAATTTGATTTTAAGGCTTTATGTGAAAATTGTGAGAAATAAGAGAAGAGAAAGAACACGAATTTAGGAGTTATTATGTTATGATTAATTTAGTAATTTTATTGAGATTGACATAGTCTTTTCATTTAAAGGTATTTTTCTCTTAATATAAAAAAAAATTGATTGCAAAAATTAAAAATGAAGATTGCATTTAGAATTTCTTCCTAACATAACAAGGAAATATCCTATGAGAAATTTTTTTCAGCTTTCACTTGGGCATAGTTTTTATGTACATAACAGTTAACACAATTGCATATCACTGTTACCAGTAAACAGGTAGCTGGTTGAGATTACATGATTCATATTTGTCTGTGCTCAAATCGCTGCGAACTGTAACCTTCGAATCAAGCAGGACGATTTCAGCATTCTGAAGTGCAAATCCATGGGGAAGTGGCAAAGGAAACCCTTTTCTAAGATGTAAGTTCAGATATGGCATGAAGCTGGTTTCCAGGATGGTTGACACTGCAGCCTAGACCAATATTCACCAGACTTCATTAGATGAATAATTGCATATACTATAACAAGGAGCCCTCAGAGTTAGGATGTTCCAATTGCGATTTTAACTGAATTAATAGACTGAATCAAAGTTTAATTCAGTTAATCTTCGGTTATCAAATTATTTCGGTCAATTAACGAAATAAAAATAAATTAAGTTGGTTATACTCAGTTTTAGCTAATTCGATTTGAAATTAACTGAACTAACTGAATGAACACCCTACTCAATATAGACAGTGTAAATCCCCAATATGGAATATACCTGAACAAGTTGCATGTGAAGACTACCAATATTACTCCACTTCAAAGACGCTGTGAAGTTGACCAGCCTAATGCTACCAGCAAGATTATTCCCGTATATTTGTGCGAAACATGATGCACTTATCACCTGCATCAACCAAATGCATCATAGTAATTATTCATGAGCAACTCAATCTCTGTACAATCACAATTGCCTGAAGGCTTGCTAAAAACAAAGGTCGGCTTATCAAGTTCTAAGAGAATAAATGAACTAGAAGATGATGATAATTGTAAATGAGTTCTTCGGTGAAGGCAGAAAACATTGCAAACCAGTAAACAGGATGTATCGAGAGACGAGCAAAGAGAAAGATCGGAGCAAACTCTGAATATTGAGTGCAGTGACAAGTGGTGGACTTTTGGCAGGCAATATGACTAAACTCTCTCAACTTCTCTCTACTGTCTTCTCTTCTCTAATTCTCTCCAGCCGAAAGTCCACCACCTACCACTGCATTCATTCTTCAAAGTCTATTTCGGTCCTTCTCTCAGCCATCTCCCAGAACATCCTATTCTACTGATTTGCAACTTTTCTCTCTTCACCGAAGAACTCATTTACAATGATCATTTCAATCAAACGTACCAATGAGATGCAAGTGACTGGCACAGTTTCACCAGAATTTAAGACCTCAATGATCAAATCTGCATAAATGGTGGTGCCAATATCATGCTCTGAAATTTGTATGATTGGTGGAGAAGTTACTGCTATGCTAAGATTCAAATCATCATCTGGGTATTGCTCATACAGTTGAGGTATGATATAACTCCATCCGGCAGTGTTCATCAGTGACTGATCAGGCATTTTGTCAACAGTGAAGTGCATATAATTTGCCTGACCACCAAAGAAGATATCTGCATTAGTTTAACTATCCATTTGCAATTCAGTTTATCCTAGATGTAATTTTCAGAAATGTGAAGATCAGCTCAACAGCTTTGGTTAGCAACCATCTATTTATGTTTAACTTGACCCAAAAGCAAAGTTAACTCTCTGGTTTTTGAAAATGATTGTGGTATAGAAAGTAAGAGTCAGAGTTTCCTAGAGGTACTTGCAACTAGGGGTGTAAACCAGTTAAACTATTTGTGAGCTGCTTGATCTAAACTTGATCATTATTCAAGTTTGACTCGTTTATTGTTGAATAACAGGAAAATCTAAGATTCACACTTCAGACCATAGAAACTTACATCGAAGTATACTGTTGCAGCAGACTCAAAAACGTTTTTATTCAACGAAATCTCGATCATTTTTGCTGAATCCTTGCAGGAAAGGAAACTTTGTGATCCTTTAAGGTTGGAAACAGAAATTCCATCTGCTCCATTGAATAAACCATTAATTTCAAGCTCCACAGAAGATTCACCCAATACAGGGTCATCCACGAAAGTAACATTTAATGCAACAACACCATTAATTTGCATTTGTTTTGGAAGTGATTGCAATAACGAGTCAAGCTTGATTATCCCTTCTCTGATCTTCTTGGTAATAGCATCTTCAATTGCAGATACTATTTTCCCTTGGAAAGCATCAATGATCCTGGAGAATGAGACGACTAAATGCAATAAGCATAAAATATCTTTAACATGAATGATATTGATGTCAAGCAGAAGATCAAAACACCTAAAAGCTTGATGTTTTTGATTCCATGGACTAGTTTGCTTTACAGAAGATTAACAAGGAAAGTTATCAAATCTGAATGTTAAAGGATAGAACAGTGCCTGAATAAGCAACGGTTGCATACCCTTGATAAAGCCAGGACGCTCCACCATCCACCTTTACGGAGATATCTTCCACATGACAACCACAGTCCAATAACAGTAGCTTGAGAGTTCCTTCTTGATTTATTATAGCCGCATTAAGCCGCACTACCATGCCTTGAACCTATGCAGAAGCAGAACGTGATGCCTATGAACAAGCAAGCATAAAGAATAGGTTTACAAAGCATCTGAACAATCATTAAAACCATTGATACCGTGCAAGCCAGGTGTTTGCACCAATTACCTACATATTTCAACATTGATGCTATAGGCATTTTATTACAAATCTTAGTTTCTGCTCTATCTCTATACTTCAAAACCGAATCACGTATTTCTGAAGATGCTGTCCTAGCTAGATTTCCTGGTAATTTCTGAATTCAGATGCATTTACCAAACTATGTTGCCTATGCAAAGTTGCGGATAACGAATAAGCATTCAAGCCTCGTTAGCTCTACCACATGTTATGGACAGGGTTTAGCTTGGTAAAGTTGCTAGATTTCCTAGTAATTTCTGAATTCAGATGCATTTAACAAACTATGTTGCCTAGGCAAAGATGGGAAAATGAATAAGCATTCAAGCATTCTTAGCTCTACCACATGTTATGGACGGGGTTTAGCTTGTGAAGTTGCTAGATTTCCTGGTAAATTCTGAGTTCAGATTCATTTACCAAACTATGTTGCCAGGGCAAAGTTGTGGATAATGAATAAGCACTCAAGCCTCCTTAGCTCTACCACATGTTATGGATAGGATTTAGCTTGGTAAAGGTGTAACACCAGGTGCACTGTGGTGTGCTAACCAGGAAACATAGATAAAAAATCCTATGAATGTGAAAAGCAGACCGGATTAGTCAACTCGACCTGGAATTCATCACCAAGTCATTCATAACTGTTTGTTTAGTCAAAACAACAATTCAGTTTGATCAAATAGTCTAGATTCATTTGTTTGCTGTGTTTACAGATTGACCCCCTGCCATCCAAGAGTTAGGCTAAGAATGTCATCTCATAAAGCCAGGAAGAAAATGTGTGTAATTCCCAATTATAGAGTATAAAACTTCAAAACATCATTAGTTTAGGATTACACAGACAGATTAATCGAATTGACACAGACAAACTATTCAAGCAGAACCTTCGTTCCAAGGTTTATTGAATCAACAGACAAACTATTATGTTCTTTCAAAGTTCTTATAAGGTTAAAGCAAAGAGGAAAGCTAAAAACTGTAATTCCATACCTGAACAGTAGCAGTTCCATGATCAGAAATGGTAATTACCCAAGTTTTGTAAGAATACCTCCAGTCCATATTCAAATCAGCAGTAGCACCAGAAGCAACTAAAACTATACCAGATTCTCCAGTTTCAACCGATGAAGAAGCAACATCAACACTGTAAATTATGATATTAGATAGACCAAGATTAACTTTGCCGATAACTGGGATTTTCACTGACTTCTCAATATCAGACAGTTGAAGTGGAATCATAGAAGAAATAGCTTTGGCAATCAGCAAATCCTTGGCAAAATCAAGACCCTTACTGGATATAACAGCCGATATGAATCCTTTTTGGTCAGATTCAACAAGGGTATTTGCAGAAATGAATAGAAATGAAAAAACTATGGCTGATATAGCATGTGCCATGGATTTTGAAGAGATTTCCATATGGGGAAAAATGGGTTAAGATTATAGTACCAAGCATTAAAAATTCACAGTTTGCTCACTGAATTGGTGAAATTAAGGTTGGTTTTTCTGATGAAGAGTTTTTCTTAGTAAGAACTGAGGAGGATTATTGATTACTTCCAAGACAAAACCTCTTGGGTGATGAAACGATGAAAGCAACAGGTGGAAGATGGGCATCAAAGCACGTGAAGTTGGTTTTTTGGTTAAAGTTTTTTGGAATTATCTTCATCATTTTGATTTGGGAGTTGGGAAACTTATAAGAAGATTTGACCAAAGAGCATGATCCACGTGCTTTTGGCTGTTACTCTATCTTGTTAAGGCGATCACACAAGTATCCAAGCACAAGATTCGCATAAAATAGGATAGTCTTAGTCTAATTATATTAGATTTTTTGGGCCTTTTAAAATTACTTAATCTAAATCCAATTGATTGTAGGGCATACTCTAACAATCTTCCACTTGCACTACAATCAATTGGTTATGCATTTGAATTAATAAGTTGGTCTGCCTATGAATTATCATATATATAATATATATTACAAGGTACATGCTTGCATGTCAAGTATTGCTGATGTGGACTCCTATATGGATAATCTACATTGTTGACACATAAGCTTTGGAGTAATTACCATATATAGCTTAAATCCTATCTTACAGTTAACTTAATTTATTGTAATATAATTTGGAATAAATATGAAATTCAATTTTGACAATTAATTAATTTATATATTTATTTAATTGGCAGTAAATAATATAAAAATAATTGGAGTTATTAAAGTCATTTTGAAAACTCATAAATGTTTTGACTTTTGAATTAGTTTAATTCCAAAATATTAAGCTACTTAAATTTGTGCAAGCAATCGTCAATTTAATACATAAATAAATAATTCAGATTATGCACATATGAAATTTTGAATTTGAAATTAAATTTGTGATATATTACAGGTATATGCTTGCATGTCAAGTATTACTGATATGAATTCTTATATGGATAGTCTGCATTGTTGATACGTAAGTTTTGTAGTAATTACTATATATAGCTTAAATCCTATCTTATAGTTGACTTAATTTATTGTAATAAAATTTGGAATAAATATGAAATTCAAATTTGACAACCAATTAATTTAGATATTTATTTAATTAGTAGTAAATACATACTACAGAAGTAATTGAAGTTATTAAAGTCATTTTGAAAACTCATAAATGTTTTGACTTTTGAATTAGTTTAATTCCAAAATATTAAATTACTAAATTTGTACAAGCAACCACCAACTTAATGTATAAATAAATAAATAAATAATTCAAATTATGCACATATTAAATTTTTGAATTTGAAATTAAATTTGTGACCAATTATATATTAAATTATAATTATAATTATAAATTATTTAATTAGTTATACAATTAAATAATGTTTAAGTAATAAAATTAATAATCCAAATAATTAAAAAAATAATAGTGACTATTAGTTATTATTTAAATATTAAAATTAAATGTGTTATTAAAACTACATATGGGATCACAAGCTATCATTTAAAATATACATATTCACAAGTAAAAATCCCAGATTTAATCACATGAGTATGAACCCATTTGCCTTGGGTTTAAGATCAAATCCCATGATAGTTATTATTGGCAAAATTATAGTAACTTTATTGCTTTTGTAATAAATGTGAAATTCAAATTTGACTACCAATTAATTTAGATTTTTTAATTGGCAGTAAATACATACTGTAAAAGTTTATTAAAGTCATTTTGAAAACTCTTAAATATTTTGACCATTGAATTAGTTTAATTCCAAAATATTAAACAATTTCAATTAGTGCAAGTAACCACCAATTTAATACATAAATAAATAAATAATTCAGATTATACACATATAAAGTCATGTGTATGGGTGTATGTTACAAGGTACATGCTTGCATGTCAAATATTGCTGATATGAACTTATATGTGAATCATTTACATTGTCAACACATAAGCCATGTAGTAATTTCCAAATATATCTCAAATCCTATCTTATAGTTGACTTGATTTATTGTAATAAAATCTGTAACTAAAATATTATCGGCAAAATTATAGTAAATTTAATGATTTGGAATAATTATAAAATTCAAATTTGACTACCAAAATTTAGATATGTATTTAATTAGTAGTAAATACATAGTATAAAATTAATTAAGCCATGTAGTGATTTCTAAATATATCTTAAATCCTATCTTACAATTGACTTAATGTAATTGTAATAAAATTTGACTTGTGTTATTGGCAAAATTATAGTAACTTTAATTTTTGGAATAAATGTGAAATTCAAATTTGATTACCAATTAGTTTGAATATGTAGGAAATACATAAATGATTTGACTTTTACCTTTTCCTATTATCCCTTTAGACTAATTTTTGAGATTTTTATACATACTATAAAATCAATTAAGACATGCAATAATTTTCAAATATTTATTATATTCTATCTTATAGTTGACTTAATTTATTGTAATAAAATTTGCACTTGTATTATTGGCAAAATTATTTTGGAATAAATGTAAAATTCAAATTTGACTATCAATTAATTTGGATATGTAGAAAACATATAAATGATTTGACTTATACCTTTTCCTATTATCCTTTTAGACTAATTTTTGAGATTTTTATTTAAATTTTAATTTCATTGAATAATAACCCTTTTTATATATTTTTTAAACATATAAATTAAATAATATTATTCTAAATATTTACAAATTTAAATAATTAAAACTAATTCATGCATCATACGAGTAAAAGCTAGTTATATTAATAATTCATAATTATAATCTCATTATAATTGAAAAGACCAAAATACCTTTTAGTAATCTCGAGCTAAAATTACCATTAATTAAATCCCGAATTCTAGTTGGAATAGGATTCTAGTCTCACTAGGAATTCTACTTCTACTAGGATTCATCACATGGATCCAACTCCAATTAGCTTGTTTTGGTCATACTCTTATTGTGTGTGACCCTTTAGGTTTTCATTACGTTGGCAGTGATTCAGAATCTCATTACTAAATCACAAGCCAAGATTGGCATCTAGCAATGCATCATGGCTACCCAAGTAATGAAAATGTTGGTGAGTTGACGACAACCTTTCAATGAGCAATTATCGTATAATTCGATCCTTTTGTCACCCAATATCTTAGTTAAACATACAGTATGGAACATGTCATCTCTATTAAAGTTCAACTACATTGTTTCTCAATCTTAAGATAAATGATTTAATTAAATAAATTCAAGATTTCATCTTAAATCTCATTTGTACTATGGTCACAGATTTTCAATCATTAATCTCTATTAAGAGGCCTCGAGATATAGACTCTTGTTCCAAGAGGGACAAATTCTATTTTGATCACTCACAACCCTTATATGATTCATGATGTGAAATCCCCAATTTTCTGTAATTTTCCCATACTTGTATAGTTTTCCAACATGGATTAAAGGAATAAATGGGAATTTTTGAAATTATAAATGATGTGTGGGATATAAGAGGAATTAAGGCAATTGAATGGTCAAAAGGTCAAAGCATTTAATGGTTATGGGCTGAGATGAATCAATGAAATAAATGACATTTAATGGAATTGCATGACTCATCATCTCCTCTACCAGCCAAGGTCGGCAGCCCATCTCTTTCTCCCTCTCGTTGTTTCCATATTTTCCTCTAAGTGTTCAAATTCTCACCTTGACAAACCACCATTTCAAGCCATCGATTCGTTAAGCTTCTGTAAAGAAAAACGATCCCTGTCGATAGCTTAACCTATGGCTGTAATATGAGAGAGTGAATCCAAGTGAATAAGGAGATTTAGAAATCCAAAGAATTGGTGAATTGCAAAGGTAAGGGAGTTAGATGGTTTTATGTTGATATTTTGATGGTTTGGGATTGTATAAAGTTGATATAGTAGGTTTATTGAGGTTTAAATTGTCATGATATTTACAGCTTGAAGAAGTGAAAAAGGACAAGTGTAGATTGGCTACCAAGCTCGTGGATTTATCTCAATTGAGGTAAGGAATTTATGTAACAGACGTAGGGTGACTATGTCTGCATTTTTTTCATGTTTTGATGTATTTTGGAGAGAAACAACAGCTGCTTTAAATGAAGGAAAAAGGGGCAATTTGGGTCCTACTCCTAGAACCAATTAGGTTAGGAGCAGCCGACTGCCTAGAGACATCTAAAACGCTGTTTTTCGAAAATCGACTCAAACCAATCGACTGCCAAGGGAGCCAGTCGACTGCCAAGGGAGCCAGTCGACTGCTATTTTCCAGAAATCATTCTGTTTCAAACCAGTCGACTGCCAGGGGGAGCCAGTCGACTGCTATTTGTCCAGAAGCATTCTGTTTCAAAACCAGCCGACTGCCAAGGGGGCCAGTCGACTGCTATTTTCCAGAAAACATTCTATTTCAAAACTAGCCGACTGCCATTTGGGGCCAGTCGACTGCCCTATTTGTATTTTGAAAAATATAATAATTGAATTTCAAAAAGGGAAAGAAATTCAATAAGACAAAACATGAGGTAGCAGTCGACTGCCATATATGACCAATCGACTGCCTATTTGAAAGAAAGGTTTTGAGAACCTGTTTTAAGAAAGAATATTCATACTTGTTTAAAACCTATATGAATAAGGTTTTGGAGACTATGAATCTCTCAAAAGAGCATGCACATTATTTGTTACTTGTATTTGACTGAGGAGCTCTAATCCAACCCTCAGACCCGCAGTACGGCACCTGACTAGTGAAACTGTGGGCTATAGACAATGGCCATGAGTCTTTTATTTGATTCGACTTTGGGGAGGATCCCTGGCCCATACGTGGGTACGCCATTTAATTGATATCTCTCAGGATTATCCCTTACGGGATATATTTGCGGTATCCTCATGAGATCCTCATATTGGATTATCCCTTATGGGATATATTTGCTGTATCCATTATCTCTCTGGATTATCCCTTACGGGATATATTTACAGTATCCAGGATGAGAAATTACTTGGTGCATGATTCTGTTGGATATAAATTGTCTCCCATCTATTTGAAAATAATTATATTCGCCTACTTGATTTCACGTGATTTGAGATCCGTGGAAATATTTGAAAGCATGATTTACTTGTATCTGATATTTGCGAAAGAAATATAAGCACTAGAGGTGGCAAATGGGCGGGTCGGATCGGGTTTGGGTTGGATCATTTTGGATCGGATCATTTCGGGTTAAGAAAAAATCGGATCATTTTGGATTCGGATCATTTCGGGTTCGAATAAGGTCGGGTTTGGGTCAAGGAAAAATCGGTCTATTTCGGGTTTGGATCATTTCGGGATCGGATAAGGTCGGGTTTGGGTCAAGGAAAAATCAGTCTATTTCGGATTTGGATCATTTCGGGTTCGGATAAGGTCGGGTTTGGGTCGTTGACTTTTTTAGTCAATTCGAGTTGGTCGGATTTGGATTCGGGTCGATTTGACAGATTTATTGGATTAAGCTTTGGTCATCTTGATGTAATTTATCTGATATAAAAATCAACTGAAACCATATTTCTAAGAACTACAAAACTCATGAATATAAAATTGTCTTCTTACATGACCTATAGTACAATTGGGATTGAAATAATCAAATTATTTAATAATCTGTATGATAGTTTTCTTTATAATATATTTACCAATATTCATAAATTAATTACGTTAATTAATAACTTTTGAATCAAAGTGATTTAATAATCCATATTAAATATTATAAAACAATACTATATATCTCTCTTTAATTTAGTTTGATTTTTTATAGAATAATTAGAGACATTAGTGTAGATGATATAGCTTCTGTACTCTATTATAGATTAACCATTAAATAATTATACATTATGTTCAAATGAATGCAATATAAAAGCGAATATTTAAATTAAACTATATTAAAAAAATATATAACACTCATATTATTGAAAAAAATTATATTTTTACTATATTAAAATACTTTGATATTTAATTTTAACATTTAAATATTTATTAATAATATTAAATTTAAGTTTGAATATTTTCAGGTTTGGGTAAATTTGGATTCGAATCAATTTGGATTCGGGTCAATTTGGGTTCGAAATTCGGATCAATTTGGGTTCGGATCAATTCGGGTCGGATCAATTCGGGTTCGGGTTAATCTAAATTCGGATGAATTTGGGTTCGGATAAATTCGGGTTCGGATCCGGTCGGGTTTGGATCAATGTAAATTCGGATAAATTTGGTTTCGGATCAATTCGGATTCGGATCGGGTTGGATTTGGATTGTTGACTTTTTTAGTCAAATCGGATCGGTCGGGTTTGGATTCGGGTTAATCGGGCGGATTTTTCGGGTCGGGTCAACTTTTGCCACCTCTAATAAGCACTATGCTTTATAATGATTTTACATGACATTATAGAGCCAAGCAGGAAAACTGCATATAGTGATATAGTACGCTCTTTTACATGAATTTCTTACTGAGTGTAAACTCACTCTTTTACAATTATTTTTCATACAGATTACTTGAAGTAATTCTGCTCCGGATAGAGGAGCATCTTTTGGGATTTTGAGATACCTTCGAGGCACGCTTCCTATTTATCCTTTGAAGGTATATTTAGTCGGCCGTTACTTCGGCTAATGTACAGTACAATGCTACAGTTTTGTATATGTTGGGGATTAAGGTGTATGAATATTTGAGATCCTGATGTATATGGCACATGTTTATAAATGAAAAATTTTATGCATGTGAAAATGAATATTATACTCTGATAGAAATGCCTAAAGCATAAGAGTAAGGGAGATTGACATCGGATAAACTAGTCGATTTATTTGTTATTTGAGATAAAAGTTAGTTGTTATTTGGTTAGTGACAAGGACGTCACACATGATGTACCCAATTACTATCTCACTTGCAACCCTCATTGAGCTACGTTTACCAGCATCAAAGTACACCAATCCACACATAGGATACCATGGTGATCTCAAGTCTAAAAGATCACATATACCATTGTCATTTGAGAACATCTAATGACACTCAATGTAATGATCCACATAGAGTTCTCAAGATGGGTCAATCTAGTGTATTCATTCATAATGATCACCCATGTGTTGATCTAGATATCACCATATCCATGACTTATGAGATCAGTCACCTAAAGGAATCGAACACATGTTAGTCTTGTTGTATCACTGATGTCCCTTCTAAGTGATACTACGACTACGGATATTTAAGAATAGTATTCTTTGTATCATAAGGATCTCATTATCAAAGTCACTACTTCGATTCTTTTGATACGAATCCACTATTCTAGGGACTTTATCATTTGATTATGACTTGATCAAATTAAATATAGTCAATAATGATAAATAAATGCCATGTATTATTAAATAACATAAATAATCACAATGTCTTAAGTGTAATATAAGTCCAAATCCGATTGGCTCTTGGGGCATACACTAATAATCTCCCACTTGCACTATAGCCAATCGGTTATGTATCTAATACCAAATGACCTAACATGTGCATCATGCTTTTACTGTGATAGTGCCTTCGTAAGCAGGTCAGTAATATTATCATTAATGTGTATTTTGGCCTCTTTGTATAATCTCCCTGATCAAATGGAAGTGCCTGAGTATATGTTTGGACCGCTGGTGAGACCTAGGTTCCTTAGCTTGTGCAAGGGCTCCATTGTTGTCACAATAGAGTGCCATTGGATCAGTAATGCTATGGACTACTCCAAGTTCTGTGATGAACTTTTTGATCCAAACAACTTCCTTAGCTGCATCTAATACTGCTATATACTCAGCCTCTATTGTAGAATTGGCCACTGTCTCTTGTTTTGAACTCTTCCAACTTACAACGCCACCATTTATGCAAAACACATAGCCAAATTGTGACTTAAAGTCATCCTTATCTGACTGGAAACTAGCATCAGTGTAACCATTTACAATGAGCTCATGCTCTCCTCCATAGACTAAGAAGGCATCCTTAGTCCTTTTCAAGTACTTAAGGATGCTCTTAACTGTTACCCAGTGATGCTCACCTAGGTCAGTTTGATACCTGCTCGCCATGCTTAAAGCATGTGAGACATCAAGCCTCGTACATAACATGATGTACATGATAGATCCAATAGATGAAGCATATGGTATCTTAGCCATTTTATCTCTCTCATCTTGTGTTTTAGGACACATGTCCTTTGAGAGATAAATGTCATGTGACATAGGTAAGAATCCTTTCTTGGATTCTTTCATGTTGAACCTTTTTAAAACTTTGTCAATATATGTACTTTGACTTAGACCTAGCAGCCTACTTGATCTATCTCTATAGATCTTTATTCCAAGGATATAGGCTGCTTCTCCTAAGTCTTTTATGGAGAAGCAATTCCCTAGCCAAGTTTTGACAGATTGTAGGGCAAGAATGTCATATCCTATGAGTAATATGTCATCCACATATAACACTAGGAATATGCAGGACTCCCACTAACCTTTTTGTAAACACAAGGTTCATCTTCATTCTTGATGAAGCCAAACTCTTTAGCTGTCTCATCAAAATGAATGTTTCAGCTCTGAGAAGCTTGCTTTAATCCATAAATGGATTTCTAAAGCTTTCATACCTTGTTGGCATTCTTAGGAGTGATAAAACCATTAGGTTGTGTCATATACACATCTTCCGACAAGTTTCCATAGAGGAACGCTGTTTTAACATCCATCTGCCATATCTCATAATCATGGTATGCAACGATAGCAAGCAAAATCTGAATGGACTTGAGCATTGCAACTGGTGAAAAGGTTTCATCATAGTCTATACCATGCCTTTATTTGAAACCTTTAGCCACCAATCGACCTTTATAGGTATGCAAGTTACCATCCATGTCAGTTTTCTTTTTGAAGATCCACTTGCACATAAAAACCCCTTCATATGGATCAACCAAAGTGCATACTTGGTTTGTATGCATGGAGTCCATTTCAGATTTCATGGCTTCAAGCCATTTCTTAGAATCTGGGCTAGTAATTGCTTCTTCGTAGGTGGTAGGCTCATCATTATCCATGAGCAATACGTTGTCGTACTGAGTGGTGAGAAGGCTAAGCTTCTCGGGCACTCGACGTATCCTATTAGACCTATGCGGGCCTTGTGTTTTTGGAGCTATTTCCTGTTCCATAATATCTTGTGGGACTTGCTCCTATTCTACTAAAGGTTCAGTGACATTTTGTGGTTCTTAAACCTCTCCAAGCTCTATTTTCTTCCCACTAGTTCTTTTAAAAAGAAAGTCCTTTTCTAGAAAGACACTATACTGAGCCACAAACACTTTGTGCTTTGTGGGATTATAGAAATAGTATCCTTAGAAAAACAACTGAAAAAGAAACAAAGAAAACAATGAAATTCTAACAAAGAAAATTTTTTTCTATTGCAAATGGCTGGCCAATATTTATAGACAGAAATGAATCTACTCATATTTGTAGAAAATAAACAAAAACAACTATTCTGACAAAGATTCCCAACTACTCTAAACTCTATTATCTGTGTTACATTGATTTTAGTTGATTCAATCTTTTTTATATTGTGAATAAACATAAACAAAAGGCAGCTATCTTCAAGTTTCAACCAGCTTTTGGATTCAATATCAACTAACTTTGTGTGTAACCTTAATTTCATTTCATGATCTTCATATACTTAACCACCATGGTCGTCCTTGTTACCCAAGTTTATTTTATACAAATCTTTCATGTTAATATTATTTCTTACATTCTGTTATTCATTTGTATAGGCTGAGTAACTTGATTAAAGAAAGACAAGAGTTAAAGCTTGAGATACAAGAAATTGTGAAGTACTTGACAAGTGACAAGCAAGAGGTCGAAGGATGCTTTGGAATGCTTGATTTAAATGTACTATCTTTGATTAGTAGCTATCTTTCATTCAATGACTACTTGAGCTTCAAAGCTATTAACATGGATTGTCGAATAGCAACACCTGCACTTCGATGGGAAACCACTCTAAAGAGGTTGCTGCTCCAGTATTATTCATCCGGAAGAAGAAGCACAGTAGCTTGAGGTTGTGTATTGATTACAGATTGCTTAATCAGGCTACCATCAAGAATAAGTATCCCTTGCCCAGGATTGATGATTTATTTGATTAGCTCAGGGGTGTAATGGTGTTCTCGAAGATTGATCTCAAATCAGGGTATCATCAACTGATGATAAGGGAGTCTGATATCCCTGAGACTGCATTTAGGACTCGGTATGGTCACTATGAGTTCCTTGTGATGCCTTTCAGATTGACCAATGCCCCTGCAGCTTTTATGAGTTTAATGAATGAAGTATTTAAGCCATACCTGGATCAATTTGTGATTGTGTTTATTGATGATATATTGATTTACTCCAAGTCATTAAAGGAGCACGAGTAGCATCTTCGGATAGTACGACAGACCTTTAGAGACCGAAAGCTTTATGCCAAGCTCATTAAGTGTGACTTTTGGCTAGATCATATTACTTTCTTGGGATATGTCGTATCTAAGTACGGAGTGTCTGTAGATCCGTCTAAGATAGAGGTCGTTGTACAGTAGGAGAGGCCTAGATCAGTGATAGAGATACGGAGTTTTCTGGGTCTAGCTGGGTATTACCACCAGTTTGTGGAGGGATTTTTCGAGACTAGCTGCTCTATTGACACGCCTCACGTGCAAGGATGTTAAGTTTGAGTGGACAGATGTGTGTGAGCGCAGTTTTTAGGAGTTGAAGAGGCGGTTAACTAGTGCTCCTGTGCTTACTCTTCCTAGTGGATTAGGTGGTTTCTTAGTGTACAGTGATGCATCCGCATTGGGATTAGGATGTTTTCTTATGCAGAATGGTCTAGTAATTGCTTATGGTTCCAGACAGTTAAAAGAGCATGAGAAGAATTATCTGACGCATGACTTGAAGTTAGCTGTTGTGGTATTTGCGTTGAAGATATGGCGACATTATTTATGGAGAGCGATTCCAGGTATATACAAACCATAAGAGTCTGAAGTATCTATTCTCGCAGCAGGAGTTGAATATGAGATAGCGCAGATGGATGGAGCTGTTAAAAGATTATGACTGCGAGATTCTTTACCACCCAGGGAAAGCTAATGTGGTGGTAGATGCTTTGAGCAGGAAGCAGATGGGTATGGTAGCTTATATGATGGTCCGAGAGTATGAGTTGATCGAGCAGTTCTTGAGCCTCAGTTATAGTCAGATTTCCTCTAAGAGATATGGATTTACAGCTAGTTTCAGGATAGAGCTGGATCTAATGGACAGAATCAGGGATGCTCAGAGGAGTGATTCTTATTGTATTGAGGTTGCCAGTCAGGTATAGATCAGACTACAGTTGGATTATGGGATTGGCAGCGATGGGATACTAAGGTTCAAAGCCAGGACATGTATTCTTGAGGACTAGCAGTTGAAGTATCTGATCTTAGCAGAGGCCCACACCTCTAGGTACACTCTGTATCCAGGCAGTACTAAGATGTACCATGACTTACGGAGAGTGTATTGGCAGCCTAAGATGAAGCGAGACATCGTGGAGTTTGTTGCTAGATGTCTCACTTGTCAGCAAGTGAAGATTGAGCACAGTAGCCTGCTAGGTTATTATAGCCTCTACAGATTTTGATATGGAAGTGGGAGCATATTACTATAGACTTTGTGATGGGTTTATCGAGGACCTGAAGGAATCATGATGGTATATGGGTGATAGTTGATCGATTGATGAAGTCCGCTTATTTTCTGGCCATTAAGTTTATTGATTCCCTCGGTGCCTTAGCTGATTTATATGTTTGGGAGATAGTGAGGTTACATAGTGTTCCAATGAACATCACTTTTGATAGGGATTCTCGATTTACATCTCATTTTTTGGAGAGGTTTCAGGAGGTTGTGAGATCCCGATTGAGTTTTAGCACCGCTTTCTATCCACAAACTGATGGATAGTTCGAGTGCACTATCTAGACACTCGAGGATATGTTGAGAGCATGTGCCCTAGATTTTAAAGGCTCTTGGGACGATCATTTACGACTGGCGAAGCTCGCATATAATAATAGTTATCAGTCCAATATCGGCATGGCACCATATGAGGCTTTATATGGTAGATAATGTAGGTCACTTGTTGCATGGGAAGAGGTGAATGATTGTAAGATATTAGCTCCCAATTTAGTAGAAAAGGCTTCCCTAGATGTACAGTTGATTTTTGACAGATTGAGGATAGCTCAGAGTCAGTAGAAAAGTTAAACAGATACTAGACGCTGACCATTAGAGTTCTTAGTAGGGGATTCTGTTTTTTTGAAGGTCTAATCGTCGAAAGGTATTATGAAGTTCGATAAAAAAAGGAAATTAAGTCCTTGTTATATCAGGTCGTTTGAGATCTTAAAACATGTGGGAGACGTTGCCTATCGGTTAGCATTACCTCCAGAGCTATTAGGGGTTCATAATGTCTTCCATGTATCTATGTTGAGAAGGTGCCATATAGATCCCTCTCATGTAATTTAATATGAGCCACTGAAGATAAGGGAAGATATGAGTTATGTAGAGAGACCTTTTCAGATCTTGGATAGGAAGGATAAAGTGCTAGATCTAAGATGATTCCGCTAGTAAAAGTGCTCTGGCAGTATCATTCTGATGAGGAGGCTATATGGGAGTTAGAAAGTCTCATGCGGGAGAAATATCCAGAGCTCTTTTAGTGATAGGTTCGATTAAATTTGGAGGACCAAATTTCTTAAGGTGGGGAGAATATAAGAACCGTGTATTCAAGTACTGTTGTACATGTAGGGATACCACTGTTCATTCCTATGTATTTCGCAGGTACAAGCTGGTATAGTAGGGTGGGTCCCACAGGCTCTACAATGCTTGGATGGACATGAGACTGTATCGACATTATTTGGAGAGTCCAATGAACTTACGATAAGAATTTTAAACTTAAGATCCCTCATTTAGATTATTTTTGAGAAGCATGAAAACAAATTTGAAAATAACGGATACGTCCTAAGGGTATTTTCATAAATTGCTCTCAAACCAAAATGAATTGGGATAAAGTAAAAATATCATGAGATTCTACATGAAAATTACTTTAACATCGTGTCAATAGATTTTTTGAATCAGCCACGAAAACAGAAAATTTTGTTGGCGAGTTGCGGGAGTAAAATCATAATTTCTCACTATCCATGCACCGTGTGTCGATGAAATTACTTCCAATCATCAAAATATATTTAATAACATCATATGGTGATGGAATTTGAAAATTTGGAGTGCGATTACATCGTTTTACCGCTACGGAAACTTAAGGGCAAAATTGTTCGAAATTTTCATAACTAGGGGCATTTTGATCATTTTGCCCATTTCTAGAATTTTCTTTATAATTCCATCAGCAGCCCAATGACACTATTCATAGTCTTCCTCATTTGTTTCCTATGCCATAGCTAAGAAGAAAAGAAGAAAGAAAATACAAACTACTATATCTCACTAATTAGTCAAAATTCCACCAAACTTTTGAGTACAAAAACATTCTATTCTCTCTCCTCTACCTACCCATATCTATATCTCATTGAATAAACCACACAACAAAGAGAAAAGAGGGGGAGTACTATTCGGCCAAGGTGAGCTCTTCACCATTCCTTATGCTTTCTTTAATTTCAATGGTATAGATTTACTCCTTTGAGCATGATAAACATGTTTTTACCCTTGGTTTCATTTAAATGTTGAAAAATGAAAATTTGCCATTGGAGGAGTGTTCGGCCAAGCATTCATTGTGTTTCATGCATGAAAATGGTACCAAAATTAAAGATAAGCAAGGCTAAATAAGAATATAATGTTGAATTGTTGAAAAATCAACAAAAATGGCTAAAGGAAGATTCGGCCAAGGGAAAGGGGACCTTGAATCATGGCTGATTTTGATGAATTAAGGATAGATTTAGACTATAGGAATTACAAGGAGTCTATTGGTATCCGAGCAAAATGAAGAAGTTATGTTATACTACCAGTAGAAATTATACTGCAAAAATATTTGTAGTGTCCAATGTGGCTGCATTATGATATGAATAATAGCTTAAAAATAAGTATTTAATAAGCTAATAATTTTGGTGGAATTAATTGCAGCCCAGGAGTTACGGTTTTTGTGTGGTGCGATCGGGAAGCTTGGTTTCGCTAGATAGGTAAGGAAAGCATATGTAATTTGTAGGGATATCCCAAATGCATGATTTTTGTACAAATAATTTTATGCAATTATTTGAAAGTGAATTGCCTCAGAAACTGTGAAATTGTGGCTGTTTGGCTAGTTGAACTGTGTTTACCTCTATAGGAAGGCTAGGCCATTTGCAACCGTTATACTACTGAAAATTTATTAGAAAATTTATAAAAATATCATGAAATGTTTTAATGCATTGTGGAGTGTTTCCTAGCCTTGAAAGTGTAATATTTGATATTTCTCATAAATTATGAAATTTACCGAAAAATATTATTAAAATATTCTTATTACCTAATTTATTTAAAGTTAAAGTGTTGGAAATTTCTCCCAAGTGTTTTATAGTGAAATATGTGGTTTATAAAGTGAAGTGTTAAATAGTCAATATTTTATAAATTATTTCAGTATAATACTCACTATTTTATTATGATTTTCCTTTATAGACTGACTGAAGTTTTATCTGATTAAATGATTTCCATAAAGGTGATATCATTATGTAAATACTGTTTTGAGACTGTTAGGGCCCATATCATGCTTACGTGTTCATGTGTTACTGTTACTGTGTGAAGCTGTTGAAACTGATCTTATCTTTAGCGTCCAGGTTGACACCTGATTAGTGTACGACGAAGGACATTCATAGACTATGGTCATAGATCTCACGTGTTTACTGTTACTATTCCCTACGGGGATTGTAGCATGATATCATTAGGGTGTTGCCTGGTCTCCACTGTTATTATTGGTTTCATTGATATTTTACTGAACTGTACTGTTACTGGAATCTGTTTACTGAAGTGTTTTGATCACCGAACTGTTATCATACTGTTATTGTGGTTCAATTACTTGTGAAAGTTAAATTACTTTCCAAAATGGTGATTATGTGATTTAAATGATTTATTTTATTAATTTATGAGAAAAATGTATCTATAATGATTTATGGAATAAATTTTATATCAACGTAAATTCTATTCCCTATAGTCGCTTCTAGGCTCCAGGACAAGACAGGTATTTCAAAATACCATCCTTACTCCATCCGGATCCCTAGCCGACTATAGTATCCTTCCTTTTAGTGTGCTTAGCATACAAATAGAAAATTAATGGATTTTACTGCATATAGTTTTTACGATATCAAAATTGCATACAACTCCTTTACTGATCACGTTAGCTCACCCCTTTATTTTTCACTCCACAGATTATTTGTAGTGATACTGTTCCACGGATTCGATTGCGCTATAGTTTGCCCCGAGCCAGCAGTGAATGGATCTTAAAGGTATTATTTTCTTGTACCTGTTCAAACATATATGTACAATACTACGATTGTATATTTCATGCACTGGGGATGTAGAACATGTGTAAATACTGTATATAATATTTTGCAGTAAATATTTATATCAGCTGTTGATTTGAACTTTCAATAAATAGTGATTACTGTTAAATCAAGTGCGAAGTAAAGACATTACAGACAACCCAACTGTTACTGCAAGTGTGAGAATGTGTTAAATATTGTACATCATGGGATGTGACAATAGATGACACAAGAAAGAAAGATAGTTGTTCCTAAGGTACGAATAAGGCAGTTTCTCTAAGGAAGAGTGCTAGGGATTTGATAAAGGTAATAAGACAAGGTTCTAAACTTGCCTTAGTCCTAAATAAGGCACAATCTAAGGACATTAAGGCTTATGTTCCAATTCAAGCAATTCCATTCTTATCCCAAGTTATTTAATATTTCCTTTATAACCAAAAAGAAATCTAGGGACATTAAAAAAAGTCTGTTCAATAAGTTAAAGAAACATTTATCAAATAAAATTAACAAATCAATGTTAATTATAATTGTTCTACTTTGAAAGAACTTTAACAATGAATCTTTTTTTGATGGATGGAATTGTAATGGCTCATTAATGGTACAGTCAAAAATTTTATTAGCAAGGGTTTAGTTCGAATATATTAAATTATAAAAAAGCAACAATAATGATAATAATGTAAATTAAACAATTTTTTTATATTCATTTATAATTAGAGAATAACTTATATTAGAATGATCATAAAAAATGAGTGTTTTAAGCACCAATAAAATATTGACACCTCATATTTTTTTAAAGAAATGTAATAATTATCTTACACTCATCCTCATCAAATTAATTCTGATTAAATTAATTTATTCAGAGTCAAGTCTTATTAAATATATTTACTTATCAATTTAACTCAAATTAAAACTCATATAATTAACAAATAACTATTAATATCTAACAAAAAGATTAATTTGATAAGTACCAAAAAAATTAATTTGTAGAATAAGAAAGGGAATCCAGTTCAACAAAATGCTTTTAGAAGCAGTTTCAAATATAGTAGTATAATTTGATTTGGTTTTCCAAAATGTGAACCCTCTCCTAATAATCTTGAGAATATCGTAGTTTACGAAAGAAACTTTTTTTAGTCATAGGAAGTACAAGGAGAATGTAGTCTCGAACCTTAGATTTAATCCCTCCTGAGAATGGATAACAATAACTAGGTCAAGAGTTGGTTGTTATCTACATCTTCTATTCATCAAAGTGTATTCATGTGGTCGTTTTCTAATTTAACTTCTAATTCATCAACTTAATATTTTGGTCCTTTTTAAATTAATTTTTTGGTAGATGTTAATAACTCTTTGTTTATTATGAGAGTTTTTATATTTTTCTATTAATGTGAGTTAAATAGGTGAGTAAAATGACTTAATAAGACTCTTCACAATATTAATTTTATAAGAATTGATTCGGTGAGAATAACTATAACATAGTTATTTTATGTCTTTAAAAAATTATGAGGTGTCGTTATTTTATTGGTGCCTAAAACATTCACTTTTTAAGATCATCTTAATATAAGCTAGACTTTATATATGATTTACTGATAGTGCATAATCTCTATAAACTATCAATACACTAGAACTTAACACATCATTAATGAGTAAACTGGAAAAATATCAAACCTTTAAAAATAAATAAAAATATATTTTTTTAAAATTAACTCATAAGGGCTTAGTATTTTTTTTAGTTTGCTTAGTAATAAAATGGCTAACTCTAGTACATTAATAATGTGTAAAGATTATCTACTGTCAATACATCATATATAAATTCTATAAGTCATTCTGATATAATTATTAAAAAATTTACATTTGTCATTATCTGAACCTTTAATAAAAAGTTGATTAAGCATCATTGGACAAGTAATCAATAATTATATTATATATATACAATCATCAATTACTTCAGATGTTCCTATTTATAGTTGTTGCTTTCTCACTCTAATTCATTCTATGTTTATATAATATAATAATTAGAGAAATAATAAAGAACACAAAAGAAACTAGAAGGTCAATCCAAATCAGTAAACAATTCACAATGTATACTCCAAACAGAAACGAAATGCATCTGAAATCCCTTATGCACCAACCCAGCCAACAGCCATATTACAGACAACATGCCACTGACATGCACCAACACAAGTTCTAATTTTCTTGACTTCAATCTAATCAATACAATTAGAAATTTTAATAGCATTGTTATATTAAACCACAAGGGTAAGGAAAAACAGATTAGGATATTAGCATATATCAAACCGCAAGCGTAAGGAAACAGGTTTCTTATGGGTTTGTTGAATTATACATACAATTGATCAACCCATGTAATATGTTCATGTTACACTATATACCAATCCGACTATCCCTTTATTGTTCTACAGTTTTGTTGAATAACCATTGACTTCTGCATTTTGCTTCCTCTTCAAAATGGGTTCGCCATAAACGTACATACATTTGGTTAACATCCAAATGATATTTTCATATAAAAAAAACTCATTATATAGTTATATACCTATTCTTTAGGTTTTGTTGAAGAATCTTTGTCTTTTTTCTCCTTGTAAATGGTTTCTCCTGAAACGCACACACATATTTGATTAACACTCATTCAATATTTTCAAATAAAGAAATGAAAATATCTACCTATCCTTTTATTGTTCTTCTGTTTTTTTGAAGAACTTTTGACTTGTTTTCCTTTCGAAAAACGCACATAAATTTGATTAACATTCTTGTAATATTTTCCTATCAAAAAAATAGAAAGAACACCTCGTACTATCCCTTTAGTGTTCATTATCGACTTACGTGGATGAAACCCCTTTTGTTTCTTGGACTTCTTTCTTATCTTATGAATATCCCGGTATACTTGCAATTCGAAGTTAAGTCAAACTCCTTGCCACAGAAGTGGCACTTGGTTGCCATGATCAAGGCACTGGGAAAATAAACACTTTATAAAAAAATAACATTGAAATTAAACTCAAGACAAATTAAAAGACTTCATACCTTGTTGCTTGTTGATGAATATAGAGAAGAATACAGAGAAGGAGGGAGGAAAGGCTATGAGAAAGTGAGTTATTAACCATATTTATCTTTTATTTTATTTATTTTTATTTTGTTTACTTTGTTTATTTATTTATTTTATTTATTCAGTTTATTTATTTTACTTTATGTATTTTATTTTATTATTTATTTATACTTTTATTTACTTATTATTATTTCCTTTTATTTTTGTTTTATTCTTATGAATTTTATTCTTTATTATTACAATAATTTTATTATTTTAGTATTTAGTTTATTTATTTATTTATTTTTTATTTTTATTTCGTCTTAATTTTCTTCTCTTTTTCCTTTTTTTTAACTTAATATTTTATTTATTTGTTGTTGATAAGTTAAGTTTGACATTATTTTTAACTTATTAATGTTGCGTGTGTATATATATTGTTATGTGTATATGTGTGTGTGTAAATATATATATATATATATATATATTTGGTTCATATTGTTGTATATATTTTAATAGTTTAATAAGTTTAATGGGTATTTGAATTATGAAATTTTGTAAAGTTATGTTGTACATATATATTGTTGTTGTTTATAGTCACTATTCATTACACTTTTAGGAATCTATTTGTGATATTGTTTATATTTATTTTAAATGTAAATATTTATTGTTGTGAATTTAATTCAGTTAATATATTTAGTTTTAATAGTTTAATGTAGCATATGTGTGTCTATATATAGTGTGTCTATATATATGGTTGCATACATTTTAATAGTTTAATATATTAATAGACTTAATAGTTTAATGTTAGTTATATATATATATATATTGTTGTATGTATTTTAATGTTCTTTATATATATTGTTGTATTAATTGTTTTAAGAGTTTAATGTTATATATATATATATATATATATATATTGTTTTTTCCTTTTAACACGAGGGTACAACATCATGCATAGTTTTATCAATTCTATAGTTCTTGTGCAATAGTTTTTGTATTTTTTTTATTAAGTTTTTCTGTTATCTTAAATACCTTAAAAAAATCTAATTGAATCCAAAATATAAATTGTTAGTTGACATTAATGATCATAAGTGGCATAGTACAAAAATATAAAGAAATTGTGTATTTGATGTTCTATCTGCAAACACAATGAAAAAGGTAGCCGAACCACCTCCCTCCAATGGTAGCGTGCAATGATTTAGCATAGCACTCTGTTGCACGCTTAGGTACTCTACGGCATGCCTATTGCATGCCGGTCGCACACCTACTGTGTGCCTCAAACGAGCCTTTTGGTCGTTACACCCTGCCGCACACCTTACGCGCGTTGCACCCTGCTGCACACCTTACGTGCTTTGCACCCTGTCGCACTCCTATCACGGGCTTGTCGTGTGCCTACTAGTCATTGCACCTTGTTGCACACCTATCGCACGCATGCTACACGCCTGACTTGCGTTGCACATTGCCACGTGCTTGTTGCTCCTATCGTTTGCTAAAGCACCCTGCTACCGGATGTCACCTTGCCACAGGCCTCCACACTCTCTCGTAGGCCTTCATTTCCTGCTGCAAGCCTTTATGCCCTGAGGCACCCTGCTGTCAGATAACACCCTGGCACCTTGAGGCACTTTATCGCCAACTGTCACCCTACCATAGGCCTTCATAACATGCTGTAAGTCTACTTACTCCGTTTACCACCTGCCGTAGGCTTCCACACTCTACCACAGGAGTCCACACCCTACCGTAGATCATGTTCTCACCATCTTTTGTACTTACACCTTGTTGCAGATCATGTTCTCACTATCTTTTATACTTGGTTTTTTGTTTGTTTCCTACAGACGACACCAATTGTTGTTACCTATTTACAATAATGTTTTTGATGACATATGAATCTCGATCTTTGCGTTAATCTATCTACAAGAACTCCGCAAGAAAGAAAACTATTTGAGGGCGCGTACTTAGATAGGATTTCGGCAAAGTTCCAATAGACAAATAGAGCATAGGGTTTAACAATGATACCTGTAACCTATTTATAGCGGTTATTTGACGCGTAATTACGGTTAAGACTCATAGCTTAAATGATAACCTAGTGGATCTTTCATGGCTCTTCTTAGTCTTTTTTCTTCTTGGGCTTAGATTACCATTAGGCCTAATGTTTTTAGCCTGACTTATATTAAAGCCAATGATATTTAGTATGACACTCATCACATTTGTTTTTTTTTTAAATTCTAGTCCAGTTTTAATTTATTTTCTTGAAACAGTTGAAGAATGGCTTCGACTTGTCAATTCTTTAAAGTGGGGTTTGATACTGCTGAGGAACTCGGAGTGCATCGTGTTGCACATAACGAAAGGTGTAAAACGTGGAGGAAATGTTTCGGTGGCAAGAAAGGCCTCGTAAGAAGGGAGCTGCTTCTTAAAGTGCCTCTAAAGCCAAAAGACAAGAAGAAGAAATTCAAGTAATAGATGTTTTCTTCCTTGCTAATGGAAGTCGTAGGCAATATATGTTTTCTTACTTTACGATGAATGCAGTAGGTAATTGAAATTCTTTTAATGTATATCACATCGAAAAGGATCGTTTGATGCCTGTTGAAATTTTCAAAAGAATTACATAAAGGCTATATTGCAATAAGTATAATCATGTTTTCTATTTCACCATTTTTTGCAAACATTTATAGGTTTCTTCGTGGAACACAATTTTAAGGAAAAAAAACATTGAAAATGACTATATTGTGACAATAACCGGGGAGACTATATTGTGAACCAAGGTTTGACTATATCGCACGCCTGCTGCACGCCTGACTTGCGTTGCACATTGCCACGTGCTTGCTGCTCCTATCGCTTGCTAAAGCACGCTGCTGCCGGATGTCACCTTGTCACAGGCCTCAACACTCTCCCGTAGGCCTTCATTTCCTGCTGCAAGCCTTTATACCCTGAGGCACTCTACTGTCAAATAACACCCTGACACCTTGAGGCACCTTATCGCCAACTGTCACCCTACCATAGGCCTTCATAACCTGCCGTAAGCCTCCTTACTCCGTTTACCACTTGCCGTAGGCTTCCACATTCTACCACAGGAGTACACACCCTATCGTAGATCATGTTCTCACCATCTTTTGTACTTACACCTTGTCGCAGATCATGTTCTCACTATTTTTTATACTTGGTTTTTTGTTTGTTTCCTACAGACGACACCAATTGTTGTTACCTATTTACAATAATATTTTTGATGACATATGAATCTCGATATTTGCGTTAATCTATCTATAAGAACTCCGTAAGAAAGAAAACTATTAGAGGGCACGTACTCTAATGCTTAAGTCAAAGAAGATTTTGGCAAAGTTCCAATAGACAAATAAAGCATATGGTTTAACAATGATACCTGTAACCTATTTATAGGGGTTATTTGACGCGTAATTACGGTTAAGACCCATAGCTTAAATGATAACCTGGTGGATCTTTCATGGCTCTTCTTAATCCTTTTTCCTCTTGGGCTTAGATTACCATTAGGCCTAATGTTATTTAGCCTGACTTATATCAAAGCCAATGATATTTAGTATGACCTTCATCACATTTGTTTTTTTTTTTTAAATTCTAGTCCAGTTTTAATTTATTTTCTTGAAACAGTTGAAGAATGGCTTCGACTTGTCAATTCTTTAAAGTGGGGTTTGATACTGCTGAGGAACTCGGAGTGCATCGTGTTGCACATAACGAAAGGTGTAAAACGTGGAGGAAATGTTTCGGTGGCAAGAAAGGCCTCGTAAGAAGGGAGCTGCTTCTTAAAGTGCCTCTAAAGCCAAAAGACAAGAAGAAGAAATTCAAGTAATAGATGTTTTCTTCCTTGCTAACGGAAGTCGTAGGCAATATATGTTTTCTTACTTTACGATGAATGCAGTAGGTAATTGAAATTCTTTTAATGTATATCATATCGAAAAGGATCGTTTGATGCCTGTTGAAATTTTTAAAAGAATTACATAAAGGCTATATTGCAATAAGTATAATCATGTTTTCTATTTCACCATTTTTTTGCAAACATTTCTAGGTTTCTTCATGGAACACAATTTTAAGGATAAAAAACATTGAAAATGACTATATTGTGACAATAACTTGGGAAACTATATTGTGAACCAAGGTTTGACCATATCGCACACCTGCTGCACGCCTGACTTGCGTTGCACATTGCCACGTGCTTGCTGCTCCTATCGCTTGCTAAAGCACCCTGCTGCTGTATGTCACCTTGCCACAAGCCTCCACACTCTCCCGTAGGCCTTCATTTGGTGTATGGTGCAAAGTTGAAGTGATATAAACCATTTGGTGTTAAGCCTATGTTTGGATTGAGGATGGGGAAGGGAAAGGAAAGGAAAGTAAAGTAAAGTAAAGTAAAACAAAGGAAGGTTGTAAACTTTTTCTTTGTTTGGGAAAATTTTTTAGCTAGGGAAAAGAAAAAGAGGAGGAGTGAGCACCCCTTGCTTTCCCTTAATTTACTCAGTTTTTTTAAAACCCCAATATGGGGTAGAGGGGAAGGAAAGGAAACTTGAAAAAAGTTTTAACATGTAGAATATCAAATTTAACCTTATTATCTTATAAAATTTAAAATAAAAAGGGTTATAATTGAAAAAAAAATTACAATAAATCATTTCCTTTCCATTCCATTGTTTAACCAAACAAGGATTACTAGGATTACTTTCCTTTCCTTTCCTTTCCTTTCCTTTATTAATTTTAGCTATCCAAACAAAAGTTACATATATCCTTTCCTTTCATCTAGTTTACATTCCTTTCTTTTTCATTCGTTTCATTTACTAATGTTTATCCAAACATAGTGTAAAGCCACTTGGATTCTTCGATATTTGATGTAAACCAAGTCTACCCACAAAAAGATAAAAAAAAAAAACCAAAAGAATCATCCCTTTCGAGAATCTTCAAGAGTGCAGCCCAACAAAAATTGTTTAATCTACAAGTCCCCTGAAGAGTTACCTATCTTTTTGCTTTTTTGGTTATAGCTACCTATCTTTTTGCTGATTCTAGGCTCTTTGATATCTTCATATAAAATATCTAGAGAGATGTGAACTTCGGTTTAAGCTTGATTCTTTGTTATATGTGATTCTTGAAATACTTTTGAAAGAAACCATGAAGATGATTAACTCAAAAACCTGTCATCTCCATTTCTATGGCTGTTTTCTCTTACTTCCTCTTCTTGAAAAAGGCCACTTTGACCCGTCCTTCCAACTAGAATAAAAAAACCTAGAAATGGAGTTGTTGATGCCATTGGTAACACCCCTTTGATTCGGATCAACAACCTATCTGAAGCCACTGGTTTTGAGGTTACTTTCTTCTCTCTCTTTCTTTTTCTTCAAAAGATTCTTCTTTTTTGATTGATTTTGGCATCTGATTATTTGTTTTTCCTTGTTTTTTGTTGTCTTTGTTGGTTTCAATTCAGATTAAACTCTTTCGTTTCCAATTATTTGTGTTTTACTCTGATTTTGATATCTGGATCTTCAACTATGTCTTAGTCTTGCTTTTTTGTTTGAATTTGTAACCTTGATCTTCACTTGCTTTCTTTTTCGATTTTATCAATGTTTAGACTTCAAACTACTGTTTTGTGTGATTTTGAGACCAGGGTCTTCTCTGTGTTCTGTGATTGATTAATCGATGTTGCATGAACTTGGTTTTTACCTCTACTGTTTTAAGCTAATTCTTATTTTCTTTTGGGTTTTCAGATTCTTGGCATGTGTGAGTTTCTGTGAAAATTATTGGGGAGGTAATTTACATTCTTAATTCATTTTTTACATGCCAAATTCTATGGCTTAAAGAATCTTGATTTAGAAATAAAAGAAATAAGAATTATTATCATGGATTAACACAAAGAGACATTGAAGCTATTATAATGCGCTAGGCATTATCACTTTCTTGCCATCATGGATGGAGTAAGGTAATTCATGTTTCGCATTAAAAGCTTGAATTTCATCATTTTTCGTGTGAGAAAAAAAAAGTTAAACTAGCTCGCCCATTACAGCTTGCCCATCGTAGTGGATTGAGCTCGCATGTACCATTAAGTCTGTAACATCTTGAAGCTACAGTAATATATAATATTTACTTATAAACCACACGTTTTCACCGGTTGGGTTGTCTATGGTGCTTAACAATCCGTAACCCTTTAAGCATTTCATAGTACTTCCATTTACAGTACTATAACAGATTTATGAATATTACATTTAATTTATTTGAGATCATTGCATTCCCTCTTACTCAAAATAGCACTGTACAATTTTACTGAATATATAGAAGAATATAATATACCTTCGATATCGAATATCTGCTGACTCTAGCAGTCGATAATCTCTGGAAGGTAATTCTCTTAGTCCAAAATCAACAATATGTGGTGTGGAAAATAAGGGGTGAGCGCAGTTTTCTTGAGCTTAAGAGGAGATTGACTACTGCCCCCGTATTAGCCCTTCCCAGCAGATCAGGTGGATTTATGGTGTATACTAATGTGTCCGCTCAAGGTTTAGGGTGTGTGCTTATGCAGCATGGTTGGTTTATAGCCTATGGTTCTCGACAGTTGAAGGATCATGAGAGGAATTACCCGACACATGACTTGGAGTTAGCCGCAGTAGTGTTTGCACTGAAGATTTGGCAGCATTACTTGTACGGGGAGAAATTTCAGATATATACAGACCATAAGAGTCTGAAGTATATATTCTCGCAGCGAGAGTTGAACTTGGGGCAGTGACGGTGGATGGAATTGTTAAAGGACTATGATTGTGAGATTTTGTATCATCCGGGTAAAGCTAATGTAGTAGCAGATGCACTAAGCCGTAAGCATGTTGGCATGGTATCTTACATGATGATCCGGGAACATGATTTGATAGAGCAGTTTTCTAGCCTCAGCCTGACCGTTATTTCTTCTGACCAGTATGGATTTGCGGCTAGTTTTCGTATAGAGTCGGTTTTGATGGATCGGATTAGATAAGTTCAGAGGAGTGATGATTATTGTATCGGGGTAACCAGTCATATTCAGATGGGGGTTGTGTCAAATTTTGAGATTGGCACTGATGGAATACTGAGGTTTAGAGGCAGGATATGTGTTCCCAGAGATCAGCAGATTCGAGATTTGATTTTTATCATAGGTGCATACCTCCAGATATATATTACATCCGGGTAGTACTAAGATGTACCAGAATCTCCGGAGAGTATATTGGTGGCCTAAGATGAAAAAGGACATCGCTGATTTTGTTGCTAGATGTCTGACATGCTAGCAAATTAAGATTGAGCATCAGAAACCTGTAGGTATGCTTCGACCGTTATCAATTCCTACATGGAAATGGGAGCATGTGACCATGGATTTTATTATTGGATTACCATAGACCCGGAAGGGGTATAATGCTATTTGGGTGATCATAGATAGATTAACTAAGTCTGCTCATTTCTTGGCCATGAGATCTATTGATTCTGTTAGTGCCTTAGCTGATTTGTATGTTAGGGAAATAGTGAGGTTACATGGTGTTCCAGTGAGTATCACTTCTGATAGGGACTCCCGCTTCACCTCTCATTTCTGGGAGAGATTTCAGGAGGCTATGGGATCCCAGCCGAATTTTAGCACCGCTTTTCATCCACAAATTGATGGACAGTCCGAGCGTACGATACAGATGCTCGAGGATATGCTGAGAGTGTGTGCACTGGATTTTAGAGGCTCGTGGGACGATCACTTACCCCTGGCAGAGTTTGCTTATAATAATAGCTTTTACACAAACATTGGCATGGCACTTTATAAGGCCTTGTATGGCAGACGATGCAGATCCCTGATAGCATAGGAAGAAATGAGAGATCGTAAGCTATTAGCTCCCGATTTGGTCTAGCAGGCTTCCCGTGATGCACAGATGATTTGTGAGAGGCTTAGAACGGCTCACAGTCGGCAGAAAAGTTATGCAGATACCAGATGCAGACCACTAGAGTTTGTAGCGGGTGATTATGTATTCTTAAAGGTCTCACCGGCTAAAGGTGTAATGAGATTCGGGAAGAGAGGAAAGTTGAGTCCCCGATACATTGGGCCTTATGAGATCTTAGCTCGAGTAGGAGATGTGGCATATCGGTTAGCACTACCGCCAAAGTTGGCAAGAGTGCATAATGTATTCCATGTCAATGTTGAGAAGATACCATCCAGATCCTTTTCACGTAATTTGACATGAGCCATTAGAGATCAGAGAGGACATGAGTTACGTTGAGAAACCCGTACGGATCTTGGATAGGAAAGATAAAGTATTGTGATCTAAGATGATTTCTTTGGTTAAAGTGCTCTGGCAGTATCATAACAAGGAGGAGGCTATTTGGGAGTTGGAGAGCCTTATGCGTGAAAAGTATCCAGAGCTCTTTCAGAGACAGGTCCGGGTTAAATTTGGAGGATCAAATTTCTTAAGGAGTGAAGAAATGTGAGACCCGGATTTGTTACACTATACACCATAATTGTAAATGATTGATAGTGGAAATAAATATTGAATGTGTATTTTCACTTTCTATTTTCTTATTGGATTTAAATTCTATATGGTGTATGTGAAGTAGAATGAATATCTAAAATTATAAGAATGGAAATTAAATTGTTGGAATTATTGGCTTAATAGCAAACAAAGGAAGTGAAGAAAAAGCCAAGAAGGATGGACAACACACTAACAATTTTATTATACTTAGTGTATTCGGTTGGAATGAATTGCTAGGAAAAGCAATTCAAGCCATGGATAAAACGATATATAATACACCCTAAATTAAACATAACATGATGACTTAGAAGCTTATTGGTGGAAGCTTTGAAAAGGAAGCATGAAGAGAAGTCAAGAAAAAAGGCTACAAGTGGACTTCACGCCACTTTGTTTCTCCTTGTACCGATCGGTTTGGACATCAAATAGCTAAACCGATTCTTAATGCAATACGAAAGATGTTTAATGACAAAGAGTTCAAAGTCAACATGGGAATTTTTCTATTGGATGAAAGATACATCAAGAGAGGCAAATAAGTCAATAACGTGTAGGAAGGATGACTTGTTGCCGTGGCTTTTGTTGCACTTTTCTAACCGTTTTAATGCTCTTTCAGATTTTTCTTATGGGTGCAGTTAAATTCTTCATGAATTAATGTTCTAAAAGACGAGGAATTAATGAGGAAATGGAATAATTAGCTAGGTGACAAACCTTATTGGTTGATACAGAGAAATAGAAGACTAAAGTGGATCAAACTCAAGCCAAATTTCTTCCTCTACCGATGCTACTCTACTGCTCTATAATTTTCTGTTTTTCAATCCGCTCTTGCTCTATTTATTCACGTTTCTTCCTTATTCATCAAACATTTCATCCCTTACTAGCTAAGCATTTACACCTTCCTCATAAACCTTCCTTTCACCTTAAAATCCTCCAAGAGCCAAGAAAAGGAGGACTGGCGTGGAAGGAAACAATACAAACTTTGAGCTGTGTTGGTTCAGTAATACAAGGTAAATAAAATTTTCAGCCAATGTGCATGTATTTAATTCTTGGTTTATAATGATGATATGTTAATTAGGTGAGGTATGTGCATATTGCTTGGCATAAGAACATGTAGCAATTTACTATGGTTGAATTATAAGTTGTTGATGGCGTTAAGGAGTAAATAAAGGAAGCAGAAAATTCTGTTGTTAGGTGTGTGTGTAGCGTGAAGAATAAGAAGCAAAATTAACAAGAGGACAATATAGAAATGTAGGAGAGTTGGTCTT
Organism: Heritiera fomes; assembly: GCA_032173925.1. Classification (NCBI taxonomy): domain Eukaryota; kingdom Viridiplantae; phylum Streptophyta; class Magnoliopsida; order Malvales; family Malvaceae; genus Heritiera; species Heritiera fomes. Next base: position 3,233,075 of record JAPDPM010000023.1, on the reverse strand, counting down.
GATAAATTAAGGTGGGAACATAGTGTGAAAACATTAAATTAAAGCATGGAAAACTAAAGATGTAGGCTGGAATTGAAAACAAAAGAAAGAAAAAGGAAAAAGGAAGAACCGAATGAAAAGGTGAAAGGAGAATTGTGGCTGGCCGAATGAAGAGGAGCTGAGATGAAAGTCAATAAAAGGGGCTAGAAATGGTGTGGAAAGGAAGTAGAAAGAAAGAAGGAAACCTAAGTTGAGTGAAAGGTAAGATTAAGGAATAATAGTCAACAATAATGGCTAAGTTGGCGTGAAAGTAAGAGAGAAAAATGAAATGGACGAGTGAGGCCTAAAATGAGAAAGAAAATGGCTAAGTGTAGCTTGAAAGAGGGAGGAATAAAAGCTGAAATTGTGTTAGTTAGTCAAGGTAAGGAAAGTCAAATATGAGGACTAGAGAAAAGAAAAGAAATATAACTATAAACTTGACTAGAAATAGTTATACACAAGGTGAGTATTGTGCTACCGATTATGGAAGAAATAAAGGAAATAAAATATCAAATTTTATTTCTTAAAAGATGGAAAATGTCAAGAAAGAAGGTAGCACATCTATATTGTGCATTGACTAAAAGTAAAACAATGAGCTTTATTTAAATAAAGGCCATTCAGCCATAGTGGAAAAAAGAAGAGAAAAAATGGCATGAAGAATAGCCATTTTAGCTATGAGACTTATTTGTATTTATATTGTGATATAAATCATAGCTTAATATAAAAGGATAATTACGCTAATGAGTTGGTAAAATTATTTTGCAACCGAGAAGTACGATTTCGGTAGACGCAATCGGGAAGCTCGGTTTTGCAAGACCAAGTAAGGGAGTAGTATGTGAACTGAAATGCATGTCCTGTGGAGAAAAATGTTATATAAATATTGAGAAATAATTTGGTTTGTGACATGCATTAGTTTGATAAACTGTTTTAATTTGGGAAAGCTAGATAGGCGATCCTTTGTTTTTAAAGAGAAATATTTTGTGGGCGATCCCAGTTCAGCTCGGCGTGAGAGCCACAGTGGGTAACATTAGTGCACCACATGGGCGAATGAAAACATGCGAGCTCAATCCACTGCGATAGGCGAACTGTAATGGGCGAGCTGATAAGGGGCGAGCCAGTTTAACTTGTTTTTTTTAGTCAATGCACAATATAGATGTGCTACCTTCTTTCTTGACATTTTCATCTTTTAAGAAATAAAATTTGATATTTTATTTCCTTTATTTCTTCCACAATCGGTAGCACAATACTCACATTGTGTATAACTATTTCTAGTCAAATTTATAGTTATATTTCTTTTCTTTTCTCTAGTCCTCATATTTGACTTTCCTTACCTTGACTAACTAAAACAATTTCAACCTTTATTCCTCCCTCTTTCACGCCACACTTAGCCATTTTCTTTCTCATTTTATGCTTCACTCGTCCATTTCATTTTTCTCTCTTACTTTCACGCCAACTTAGCCATTAGTGTTGACTATTATTCTTTAATCTTACCTTTCACTCAACTTAGGTTTCCTTCTTTCTTTCTACTTTCTTTCCACGCCATTTCCAGCCCCTTTTATTGACTTTCATCTCAGCTCCTATTCATTCAGCCAGCCACAATTCTCCTTTCACCTTTTCATTCGGTTCTTCTTTTTTCCTTTTTCTTTCTTTTGTTTTCGGTTCCAGCCTACATCTTTAGTTTTCCATGCTTTAATTTAATGTTTTCACACTATGTTCCCACCTTAATTTATCAAGATCAACTCGCCTACATTTCTATATTGTCCTCTTGTTAATTTTGTTTCTTATTCTTCACGCTACACACACACCTAACAGCAGAATTTTCTGCTTCCTTTATTTACTCCTTAACGCCATCAACAACACATAATTCAACCATAGTAAATTGCTATATGTTCTTATGCCAAGCAATATGCACATACCTCACCTAATTAACATATCATCATTATAAACCAAGAATTAAATACATGCACATTGGCTGGAAATTTTATTTACCTTGTTTGACTGAACCAACACGCTCAAAGTTTGTATTGTTTCCTTACACGCCAGTCCTCCTTTTCTTGGCTTTTAGAGGATTTTAAGGTGAAAGGAAGGTTTATGGGGAAGGTGTAAATGCTTAGCTAGTAAGGGATGAAATGTTTGATGAATGAGAAGGAAGAAACGTGAATAAATAGAGCAGGAGTGGATTGAAAAACAGAAAATTATAGAGCAGTAGAGTAGCATCGGTAGAGGAATAAATTTGGCTTGAGTTTGATCCACTTTAGTCTTCTATTTCTCTGTATCAACCAATAAGATTTGTCACCTAGCTAATTATTCCATTTCCTCATTAATTCCTCCTCTTTTAGAGCATTAATTCATGAAGAATTTAACTGCACCCATAAGACAAATCTGAAAGAGCATTAAAACGGCTAGAAAAGTGCAACAAAAGCCGCGGCAACAAGTCATCTTTCCTACACGTTATTGACTTATTTGCCTCTCTTGATGTATCCTTCATCCAATAGAAAAATTCCCATGTTGACTTTGATCACTTTGTCATTAAACATCTTTCATATTGCATTAAGAATCGGTTTAGCTATTTGATGTCCAACCCGATCGGTACAAAGAGAAACAAAGTGGCGTGAAGTCTACTTGTAGCCTTTTTTCTTGACTTCTCTTCATGCTTCCTTTTCAAAGCTTCAACCAATAAGCTTCTAGGTCATCATGTTATGTTTAATTTAGGGTGTATTATATATTGTTTTATCCATGGCTTGAATTGCTTTTCCTAGCAATTCATTCCAACCGAATACACTAAGTGTAATAAAATTGTTGGTGTGTTGTCCATCCTCCTCGGCTTTTTCTTCACTTCCTTTGTTTGCTATTAAGCCAATAATTCCAACAATTTAATTTCCATTCTTATAATTTTAGATATTCATTCTACTTCACATACACCATATAGAATTTAAATCTAATAAAAAAATGGAAAGTGAAAATCCACATTCAATATTTATTTCCACTATCAATCATTTACAATTATGGTGTACAGTGTAACAAATTCGGGTCTCACATATTCTTTGCCAGACTTAAGACTGAAGTCTCACCGGCATTTCTATTTTGAGAATTCAAGAAGGTAAGCGTACTATGGTTATTAATGATATAGTAATATGTTTTATTTATTCTCCTAAAAGAAAATTAAATAGTTATAGTTATATCTCCTAACAACTTATGAATAATTAAAAATAAATTCAACCTGATCAAAACTCAAAGATATTAATTAATTAATATCTTTTTGCTGCTCTTAATGTACTTTTGTTTTTAAGGAAAATACTTATTATCAATGCTTTTAGCTATATAAAAAAGAAACATAAACTAATTAATCAGTAATGAATTGGCTTTATTACATTGGGTATTGTACTTTCCTTCAATTAAAAATTTAATGTTTTCCATGAAATAATCTTTGGGAAAAGAATAAACATTGTAACCAAAAAAAAAGGAAAAAGGATAAACATCAATAGCTATAGTTGAGTAGTTGACCCATGTTTAATTGAAAATATGTTCTTGATCAAGATAGATTATGAGAAAAAAAAAATCACCCTATTTTTGGTTGGGGACTGGTATTGTGTTGTCATGAATCGTGGACTACACAAATACTAGCCAAACAAACTGTCATTTATGTGATACCATGAAAAATAGCTATGGTGGTTATAGCATAATGGGTTCTGAAGGGAGTGTTCATTCTGGATGGAAAACCGGTGATTGCATGTGCCCCAAGTGAGTTTGCATTGATATTTTGCTTTGATTAAATGATGCTTTGATTCTTAGTCTGACCAGAGACAATGTAAGGAGAAAGATGCAATATAAATAATATCATAAATAGAGGCAATACAGCTTAATCTTGGAGTTTTATGCTCGGTCAGAGCATCCATGGAAATTGACAACTATAATGATAATGCACATTTCTTCTATGTTTTAATGCTACATAGGATACATATAAACGGTATGTGTGCATGCTCTGTATGTGCTTTCATATTTGAAAGCAGCACTAGAAGATTTCTTTTATGATGGTTCTAACATTGAAGCTTTGATTATTATTCTCAGCAGAGGCAATGCAGGGACAATGTAGGAAGCAAGATGCAATATGAAGAATGTCACGAACAAAGACAATGCACCTTAATTTTGGAGTTTTATGCTTGGTGAGAACACTCCTTGAAATTTTCAAATATAATATTGATACATGTTTGTTTTGTATTTAATGCTACATTAAGTGCATATAAACTGTAATGTGTATGTGTATGCGTATGCTCTGTTTGTTCTTTCATCTTAGAAGGAATTGCTCGAAAATTTCTTTCATGATGGTTTTGATATTGAGAACTTGAGAATACCAAGATTGCCAACGCATTTGCATGAAAAATTGGGATTAATCTGAAATGCAGAAAAAATGGACTGGAAGAGAAAAGAACACCACCAATTATTGATGTGAGCGAATTACATTACTGTTATAGAACAAATGTGATTTCATTAATTTAATTCGAACTGTGCATGATTAAAAGTATAGGAACTGCTCCCTTCAATTCAATTAACAGGTATGTTAAGGTTGTACCTTTATGAAATTTTGGGTGCATGAGTTTTATCTGATTTTGAAAGGGCAAAACTTTGTTAATTTCATTGCAAAAAACCATAGAGCATTTATCTACATCTTCCTTAATCATTGTAATGTCTAATTGGATAGAATAAGTCTTGAGTCTAGAATTTTAGCGTGGCAAAAGCATCTTGAAATGCTGAAAATGATGTTGATAGTGTAGCCAGTCCTAAAGCATTCAATCTAGAAACAGAAGTAGAGCTACATAAGTTGGATTAAGACATTGACTTGAACTCAGAAAGACTGTTATAGACTAATTATAAAGTTCAGAATCAAGATCGATTTCCCAGCTAATTGGCAAGCATGACTTATCTATTTCCTATAAAACAAACAAAACCTAAGTCTGATTTACTGGTCTTTAACTGTTATTAACATCCTTCTTATTGGGCTGCTCAGACATTTAAAGGAAAATCCTTTTGCATTTTTTATCTTGTGGTAGCTTGGTGTGCCTATATTTATCACATGGATTGCCAGAAAAACATGTAGCCAAGATTCTTCATGATGCTAACAAAGACAAGGCACTTAGCATTTATAATCTATAATTATTGTCTGGGCAATGCTTTGTTTGGATTTATGTCTTTATTTTTTGGTAAGATGTGATTAAATAATTAATTGTACTTGATAAGTTTACATGATGGATACGAATGACTCTCACTTCTGTGTTATGTTTCTTATCTTAATAATACCTAGCATTTTTCATATCTATCATGTATTCATTGTAAAGTATAATTCCTATCTCTTGCAATCATCAATATAACCAACTTTTAAACAAATATATACACACATTATATCAACAATGTATTTTCATATACTGATTATTGTGCTGATAACAAAAAAAATCATTGTCGGGCTTAATTGCTATTTGTAAAGATAACAATGAGGGTGCTGCATTTGCTTCAATGAAAAGGAAAAAAAAAAAAAAAGGAACCATTTTAGAAGCAAATATTGGGAGGCATCAAGAAGAGGTTGCTAAGCGTCCAATGAATGAAAGGTGGATTTTAGAACCAACCCCTGCCTCGATCTGGAAGCATCTTGCCTCACGTTTGACGGTACTGTCGCTTGCTATCGTCCGATCAACCGGTGCCGCTTCTTCCCACCAGCCGACTGCATAGTCCCCCGTCTGTTCTTATTAATCTTATATAATTAGTTCTGTTCGAATTTTTTTCCTTGATTTATTTATTGAGTTTATTTGTTGAAGTTGCTTATGGGTTGATTGAGAGCCGATCGAACATTGATTGGGTTTTGATGTTAAATGTATCTCAAAATAAGAAACTTTAATTAGAAACACGAATTACATCAAGTTCAAAAGATCCTTAGGTGGACAGACAAACCAGAGCATTGGACAACATCTCTGCCTGGTTTTTCTAGCAACCCAATCAGCCAAACCATTGGCACTTCTAGAGGTAAAACAGAAAAGAAATGTCTCATTCTAAGAACATCTTCCTCCACAACCGAGGTCTGACAACATTTAGGGTGAAGGGGATTTGAAAGTCTAAGAATAACTTCTTTGCAATCAGGTTCAGCAATAACATTTTCCCATCCTCTATCAACAGCAAGCTGGCATCCCAGTCGAATGGCCAAAGCTCCCACAAGCGCTCCCGTCGAGTCTCTAGCCACGACAGGTATCCCAGCTTCGCCTCTCAAAATATTATCATTCCTAAAGGCTTTGGTTATCATGGTTCAAAAGATGTATAAAGATCCAAGGGATGCAGAAATTGCATTTGTAGAGTATTGGACCCTAAATGAAATTGAACCACAAACAGAAGCTTCTCAAAAATTTCCATGGATGTGATCCATTTCAGATGGAAGACAACTTGCTCCTTTTCCTGTTTCTTTCTCCATTCTGATCAAATTCAGCTAAGAAGCAAAGAAGAGACCTAACAATTATCTTGGAGACTGGAACAAGATAAAGAAAATAATGATTTGTTGGGAGTTCAAACTGGTTTATATAAACTTCAAAGTTCTAATAATTCGACTTATTGGGAGTCCAACTTGAGGAATCCTAACCAAACAAAATTCCCCCTTAATAATAGTACCCTTATCTTTTAAATCATTAAGGTGGTAACTTATTTTAAATTATTTATCTTTTTTCATAAATATTAATTAGCCCAATGATTATTTTTTATATTAACAAAAAATATATCAATAAACGTAAAATTAGAACAATTGAAGTAAAATGGATTAGAATTATCATAAAACACAAAAAAGAAGAAATTTTAAAAATAATAAAAAATAAAAATAAACATATGTAATAATATATTAATTTAATGTAAAGTATTACATTAGTAAGCTGAAGATTAATTTGCTGTAACAAATTGTCAAGCTAGAATAGTCGGGGATGATAGATGATGGGCTACCTTGCTGAGGGCTCAACATCGCTCCCCGAAGCAAGGTTTACAAATGAAAGTCTACAACATAGTGGAATCATTTACCAATATAAGTTGTGTGTATGGCACATTATATTTTGCTGATGAATATAAAAAACAAAATAAAAGTGGAGTGAATATAAAAAAGAGTAAAAAGCAAATGAAAACTGAAAACCAACCATCTAAATATTATATATTTGAAAGCAGTTTTGAAACACGAGAAACACAAAGCACCGAAATTATAAGTGTTTCATCAAAGGAGAAGATACACCGAATCATATGAATTTTCATGAGATTGTGCTCATGGTTAAAAGTATATTTCTATCACTAAACTATTGTTCACAAACACAGTGCAAGATAAAGCATATATTATTACATTTACAAGCAAGGATCTTGTTGATGAAACAAGGAAGATTGAGGAAGATAAAGATCTCTCTGAAGGACTTTACAGCAGAACATAATGTAATGAAATAGCAGGGCCTGGAAACAGGAAAAGAAAACAGGTGATTTACTTCCTAAAATTTTGGAAATAAATTATGTGAAGGTAATCAAATTATTAGTACCAAATTATAATATATTTCAAAGTTCAATTATTTTATACCTTAGACAAATAGGTATACAAATCGTGGATCTTGAAAATGGAGATCGAGCTACTGAGAAGGTGGCAGAAACCAAGGATATTTGGATGGATCTTGAAAGTGGAGATTTCAGGCTGGAGGGTCATAAATTGATGGAAGATGATTTAATAAATCGTAATTTGGGTGGTGACAAGCTAGATACTTATTCTGATTCTAGCTTAAAAGTTGATTTGGTTGGTGAAGGTTGGGAGAAAGGAGTGGAACGCGTGCAGATTGCGATGATGAGGTAGTGATTGATAAATTAATGGCGATGGAAAAAAGGGATTGAAGTTTCAACAAATAAGCGTAGACTGCGAGGAATGGTCGTTATATTTTGCTGGTTGGAGGAGTCTACAGTTTCAATATGTTGGCTATGTTTCAGGTTACGATGAACAGGCTAACAAGTTTCTGTGTTGCTAGTGTTTCAAAGATTCTGTATTTTGGTGGTATTGTTGACTTCTTTGGAATTGAGCTTTTTAATTATGGGTGATTTAATGAGGAAAGTTCTTTTTTTTTTTAATACCATGTGTTCATGGGTGTTTTGAATTTTGCTGTGGAGTTCTCGTTTTTAGTTGCTGTATTTATTTTTGGTGTTTGTTATTGACTTATTGGAACTCTGCTTGAAAGGGTTTTAGTTGTATTATCCTATACAAATCATTTAAAACAATTCACAAGTTTAGGTTTCAAACAAAAAAAAAATTAATGCTTGAGAGAAGATGTAAAACTATGGATTAACATTTTTTTTTTAAAACTCAACTAAATTTCACAACTAATATTTTGTATAATTTTTATGCAATATAAATAAATAAATAAATAAATTTGATTTAATTTCATTCACCACATGCCTTTATCGGAAAAGACATTATAACAGTGCAATATCTATCTATCTATCTATAGAATAATAACAAAAAATTCTATTGTAATAAAATAATAGAAGTCACTATTTAATTATTTAGTTTTGACCAAACACTACATTAAAGTAAAAAAAAAATCTAGATCATATTTCTAGTTTCTATGAGTTTAAACTTCCAATATTTACTAATCTATAACCATTTTGGTTCAATCCAGCTACAAAGTAATTGCTCTTTTGTGTCATAAAAGTCCACCATGACATCATCTCTACCATAACAATGATATTTCCCTGAATCTAGAGAATAATACACTAAGCTATTGCCATAGGACCGAGGGAAAAAAACTTTGTTCTCCAATCCATGTCTTGCTTCAACGGCGAACGATGATAAACGGCTGACATATAAGGAATAATTTCCCAAGTTTTCACATTTTATCCATGACATTGAAGAGAAATTTAGTTCAAAAACTTGCACCCATTTTCCCATGAAACCTACAAATACGGACACAAGTTTCCCATTACATTCTAATAAGTAGCTTTGCTTATATGAATTGCAAGATTTCTCAGGCTTGTCAAGAACTCCAACCAACTGCTCTTCATATTCAACTTTTTCGAAGACGCCAAGTTTTCCTTTTGAATCAAGAAAGTAGAAACTCCCCATGTATGGAACCGGATTGCTGTTTAGAGCTTGTCTGAAGTCTTGATGATCAAATGCAAAATAAGTAAACCATTGCCCCTTATCCAAATCAAGGTAATCAATGTAGCTATATCTGGGACAATAATCAGAAATCAAAATAACTGCACAATCAGGAGAATTTGGTGAAGATAAGAGACTACATCCTCTAACTAAAAAATAATCTCCAGGCATATTTGGGAGTGGAATTGTTTTCTTTGCAAAAGGATTCCAAAGAAAGATTTCATTATCCTGTAACATCACACACCAACCATTGTTTGAAGAATGAATTATATCAGCTTTCGGCATGCGAGGCATGTTCATGAGATATCTTTCACCATGCAATGGATCAATAAAATTGCAATTTCTTTCAAACTTGTCGAAAACCATGAGCCATGGAGTAAGGGAACTGCTATCCAACCTTTTTAGAGTGGTTTTCCATTGAAGTGGAGGTGCTGCTAATTGACAATCCCTGTTAACAGCTCTGAAGCTCAGGTAGTCATTGAATGAAAGATAGCTACTAATCAAAGATAGTACATCCAAATCAAGCACTCCAAAGCATCCTTCAACCTCCTGCCTGTTACTTGTCAAGTACTTCACAATTTCTTGTATCTCAAGCTTTAGCTCTTCTCTTTCTTTAATCAAGTTACTCAGCCTATATAAATGAACAACAGAACATAAGAAACAATATTAACATGAAAGATTTGTAGAAAACAAACTTGGATAACAAGGATGACCATGGTGGTTGAGTATATGAAGATCATGAAATGAAATTAAGGTTGCACACAAAGTTAGCTGATATTGAATCCAAAAGCTGGTTGAAACTTAAAGATAGCTGCCTTTTGTTTATGTTTATTCACAATATAAAAAAGATCAAATCAACTAAAATCAATGTAACACAGATAATAGAGTTTAGAGTAGTTGGGAATCTTTGTCAGAATATTTTGTTTTTGTTTAGTTTCTACAAATGTGAGTAGATTCATTTTGGCCAATATTATTGGCCAGCCATTTACAATAGAAAAAAATTTTCTTTGTTAGAATTTCATTGTTTTCTTTGTTTCTTTTTCAGCTGTTTTTCTATAATCCCATGCATCAACTTTTTATGCAGTATCATTTTAGAAAATATGAAAAAAAAAAATGCAAGATTGGCTTACCTAAAGTCTGCCATTAACCAAATTGGTGACAACCATGGTGTTGGTAGATTTGGACATGATAAAGAAACTGAAACAGACTTCTCTTCTATGTTGTACGAGTAGATACTTTTATCCTCAAACAAGGTAAAGCATACTCAGTTCCCATAAATATCTGGCTCTTGAACAGCAGGGCAACATATAGCAGATTCAATATCTATGAAGAAAACTCGGTCCTTGGCGCTTTTCACATTGTTCCATTCCATTCGAGAGAAATCTAATATTGAAACCTCCACAGCTATTACATCCTTGTTTGCTAATCCTCCAAATATCAAATAAATTACATAGAGTTCACCGCAACATTCCACCAAGTATCAGTGAACATGTTCTGAAGTTTCTTGGTAGAGAGGTACCCTAATTTGTAAGGAGTTTATGACAAGACGATTTGAGCTTATTCCATCAATTACCGCTAGTTTACCCAGGCTATATGTCATGGCAAATAATTTTCCGTTAAAACAAACTGCCTGAGAAAAATAATTAAAGTTTTCTGAGCACTCTTCTATGATATTAATCTCCTTGCTGTAGGATTGTTCAGTCCAATATTGATCACCAATTTTAGAAAACATGAGCACAGGATCAAACTCCACAAATAATATGACTAAACAATCAGGATTACCTGGAGGTGCTGTGACAATGCAATGGCCAATTTTCTGTTTAGGTTTCAAAAAAAGAGAAGGTAACTGAATTGTTCTTAGGGTTACTGGATTCCACAAAGAACACTCGTCTTTTTCTGAAAGAGTGAAGATCCAACCTTGACAGGAGGCCTGAAACTTTTTCTTATACAGCTCAGGAATTCTTTTCAGGCTTGTTTTTCCAGGCTTGCTTATGTCATAAAAAGCATGATTTTTATAGCCTTTTCCATGCTTGAAAAACATCCATGGATATGGTCCTGATTCAGGTGGAAGACAACGTGCTCGTCTTCCTGTTTTCTCCATTCTGATCAAATTCAGGTAACAAGCAAAGAAAAGAATTAACAGAAATCTTGGAGACGGGAACAAGACAAAGAAAATACGATTTATTGGGAGTTTCAAACTAGTTTATATAAACTTCAGAGTTATAATTCGACTTATTAAGAGTCGAAATTAGTTTATATAGACTTTAAAGTTTTAATAATTCGACTTCAAGGAGTATAAGGAATCCTACTCCAAACAAATACCCTTACTTTTTAAATTATTAGGTTGGTAACTTATAATTTGAATTATTTATCTTATTAAAATATTGAAAATAAAATCCTTCAGGAAAAGAAAACAGGTGATTTACTTGTTAAAATATTGGAAATAAATCATGGAATTAAAGTTTATCAAAATCGGATCTTGAGAACTAAGCAGGTGAACAAAAGGAAAGTGATTTAAGGATCTGACTATTAAGATTGAATAAATATGTGGGAATCAAGATCGGGATCTATGAACTTTAAAGAGCCTTTCCAAAATTAACAATATATGAATCAGAACAGAACACACAAGGAAGAAGTAATACACACGGCAAGAGAAACGTAAAAAGGAGAAAAGGGGCTGCCTTGCCTGAACCTGATGTCCTCGCATCATCGAGCCATCATCCAAGCTAAACCTGCGGTCCTCACATCACCAAGCCATCATCCAAGCTCCTGCTGCACCGAGCCTTCCTCCCTGCTGTCCGGTCCCTGCCTTGGCCCTGCTTACTTCACCGATGGCAGTCCTGCTTCCCTCGCTGCTGCCGTCGCATTTCTTTTCCACACTGCTGTTCTCGGTTTAGAAAATCAAAAGAAGGGACTTGTTGGCAGGTAGTTTCAATACATCAAAATTGACATCTCATCAATAACTTCTTATGAGTAAATTAAAAAATTTGTTTCTATTTAATTTTAATGGCTAGACACATTTTTTTATTTATCAATTGATGAAATATCAATTTTTTATGCATTAACAATATATAAAAACTTATACGCTATCAATGTACCTACAAACCCTTTGTTGTTCTCTTTGCCTTTGGTCCTTTGGTTTAATTAACTTAATAGTTAATTATTTCATTAATTTACTTCGAAATGTGTTTTATATTATTACTTATTTGTAATATTACACTTGGTGACTTTGTTGCATTCTGGTGAAGCCACGATCATGACTTCTCTGATAAACGTGTTTTTAGCTTGGCTTGTTGACACGTTGCTTGACTGTCCGTTTCTTTCTCATTTTCCCTCTCCACTGATAAGCACGTTTCTCTCCCTCTCCGCACTAAATCTAACCCTTACAACTCTGAATCCCCTAGTGTTAAAAAAAAAATTAGCCATGGTCTCGCTTCAATTTTTTAAGAGGCAAGCAAGCATATTCTTTGCTTTTCAGCTTCTTGATTTTTCTATTTCCAAAGTTCTCAACTTGCTTTGCTTAACTTGCACTTGAGTTTTCAAGCAAGACCCAAGAAACAACCGACCTTCAAAACTGCAATTCTTTCGAATTTTCCCATAAAAATGCTTCAAATCAGACAATCTTTGAAGATGAGAAACCAAAGCTCTACCAGTGGCTTTCCAACTATCTCCACGAGTGGCACGTGCGATGGTTCAAACGAAGAAACAACAGCAAAAACAAAAGAAATCAATGAGTCGGCTATTTGGGTATCTCTTTCTTTCTTTTTTTCATTTCTCAAGCTTTTTCTTTTTTGGACTTTGCAGTATGTTTAATATGGGTCGAGTTTTTAGCTTTTCGGGATTGGAGTTAAGTTAAGAGTAATCGATTTGAAGGCAGCAAGAATATCCTTGAAATAAAGAGGAAGTTTTCACTTCAACTTCAAGCTCTTACGATTTTCTACAAAGATGTATTTGGCTCTGTTACTAAAGATTTTTTTTTTATTTGGGATCTTGTGTGTATATCGGGTATTGTTTGCTCAAGTTTTCAATATACTTTTGAAGTATAGGTTAGAGCCTTTCAAAGTTTGGTGGTAGAATTTTCGTTACGCTTCCTCCTTAATTCTACACCTGTCTTTAGTCTCTGTTCCATTTTCAATTACCTGCTTTTATTACCATTTTTAATTGGTGTTTGAGTTTATTAGTAATCTAATTCTCACAACTTAACTGCTATTTTGGACCAGTCGACTGCACTATGTGTTTTCAGAAAATAAAAATATTGAAATTTTAAAAGAAAAATAATTTCGATAAATGAAAATATGAAGCAGCAGCCGACTGCCCTATGAGGCCAGTCGACTGCCCTGTTTGAAAAGAGGTTTTAAAACCTATTTCAAGAAAGTATGAATGTCATAGCAAATAGCTATATGAGAAATGTTTTGAGACTATGAAGTACTTGATGACCATGCACTATCTGTATTTGTTCAAGGACTTTGATCAAGTCCCCGGTATGACATGAAATTGGCTGAGGAGCCTAAGTCCAGTCCTCAGTCGCCACAGATGTCACCTGACTAGTGTTCACTGGGGCAAATCAACATTTGGACAATTATCTCTGTTATGTATTTGGCTAAGGGAGGACTCCTGGCCCCTATAAGGGTATGCCACCTATCTAGTGCATGATTCCGTTAAAATGCAAATAGTCTCTCTGTTATTTAAAAGTTATATGATGTATGATTTAAAAGCTATATGATGTTTTGAAAGAAGTATATGATATGCATGTTTTGAAGAAAGTATAAGATGTATGTTTGAAGAAAGCATGTGAAATATGTTTGCATATGCTAATTTAAAGAAGTACATGATTTACTTGATTTGTAAGCATATGTTATTATGAAGAACTTATGCTTTATAATGATTTTACATGACATTATAGAGCCAAGCAGGAAAACTGCATATAGAGGCATAGTACACTCTTTTACATATATTTCTTACTGAGCGTAAACTCACCCTTTTACGAATATTTTTCCTACAAATTATCTGAAATGAACCTCGCTCCAAATAAAGGAGCTTGCTTTTGAGATATCAAGTGTACCTTCGAGATACACTTCCCGAAAATAGTTGAAGGTATACTTATGTAATTATGTAAGTCAGACAATACTACAGTACATTGATGTATTTAAGATTTTGGGGATTTAGGTATGTAAGATGTGTAAAATCCTGTGGGAAGGAATGATATATATATATATATATATCATTATTCTGCTTTGTTGAAATTAAAATATTCATTTTCAGCTATTAAATACTAAGTTTAAGAAGAAGAAGAATGAATGACATTGACGGACGAGCCTAACCAAAGCATATGTGAGAAAGGAAAATGTTTATACGTAAATGGATAGAATTTACATAAGTTAGATGGAAAAATGTAGTGACGAGGACGTGACAGATTGGTACCAAAGCAAGTTAGTCTGACGTTTGTCGATGTCATTAGGTTAGAAATAGTGGATATCCCCAATGTACTGTATATGTCTGAATACATATATGTAGTATAACTGTTTAAATTTATACTAAATCATGTTATTTGATCATGATCTTGACAGAATGAGTACTCAAAGAAGGGGCACTAATAGAGGTCAAGGACGAGGAAGGGGTAGAGAAGAGCCCCCAACACAGTCTCCTCCTCCATCTCCACCGCATAGCCCGAATACTAGGCTAGCGAAAATGGAGAAACACATAGAGAATATGGCCATTATTTTCACGCAGTTTATGGCTAACTTTCCGAATGTGGCCACAAGTACACCATCAGTTACTCCTACAGTACAGCCCTTACTAGCAGAGACAGAGTTACCCCCACCAGTCCCAGCTACTGAAAGGCGGGATCTCAAAGCTTATTGCAGTGTGACCCTGATTAAGGAATTCAAGAAGCTGGATCCACCTAAGTTCAATGGGGATAGAGATTTGATGGTCGTAGAGAACTAGGTGAAGGCGGTCACGAAATCTTTTAAGTATATGACATGCTTCGAAAGGGAGAAAGTGGGCTTGGCTACTTATCTGTTGATAGATGATGCCGAGTATTGGTGGCAGGCCACTCGAACCATATTGGAGACCCAATATGCTGAGGTTATGTGGGATAGATTCTTAGAGGCCTTTTATGAGCAATACATCCCACGCACTGATCAGAATAGATTGAAGATTGAGTTTTTAAGTTTGACTCAAAGGACGATGATAGTAAATCAGTATGAATCGAAGTTCATTTCTTTGAGCAGATTTGATCCAGAGGTCCTAAGGAATGAAGGACATAAGATTTACAGGTTTATAGAGGGATTGAAGTCCCCTATCAGATCCAAACTGTATCCTATGGATATCACCACGTATGGAGAGGCAGTCCTTAAGGCTCAGTAGTGTGAGCAGGACTATGACCTTCATCATGCTATTTCCAAGCTAAGGGTAAAGGTAAAGAACCGATGAAGCGGAAGACAGATGAGAAAGCCTCTAGTGATAGATATCCACCTAGGAGAGGTAGACGTTATGAAGGAGTTTCGATAGGTAAGTAAAGTATAAAAAGATGATTACTAATTTAATTAAATGTTTATATGGAAATATATTGAATTCCGGAGTTATGATGATTATGAAACAGGGACTCCTAGAGCTACAGGGATCCAGATAAGTGATGAGAGATCCCGATACCCAACTGGTAGTACCGCTAGCTCACCGAAGAGTACGATGCAAAGATGTGAGCAATGCGGGAAATTTCATGGATCACAGCCATGCCGGTTAGTGAGTGGCGCATGTTTTAGGTGTGGTGAACAGAGGCACATGATTAGAGATTGTCCTAAGAAGAATCTGAGGACGTCTGAGGAATCAGAGAAGACCCCTCCACCACAGTTTAAGGCCACGGCTGCCGAAAAGGGAAAGAAAGCTGTGACCCAAGGACGAGTATTTGCCATCGATGAGGAGTCTGCCGATGCCTCATCCAAAGTAATTAAGGGTAAGATTTATCTGTTTGATATAAGTATTACAACATTATTTGATCTAGGCTCCACTCACTTTTTTGTGTCTCCTATGATTGCTATGAGAATACTTAGTGAGCCTGAACCTTTAGGACACTTATTGTAAATAAGCACACCATTTAAGGAATCTCAAATGACGGACATAGTGTACCGTAATTGTAAGCTACGGGTAGGAGAAAGAGAATCAATAGCTAACCTAATCCTAAAGAGAATCAATAGCTGACCTAATCCTACTAAATATGTATGGATTTGATGTTATTTTAGGTATGAATTGGTTAGCTAAGAATCATGTGATGTTAGATTGTCATGCTAAAGATGTAATCTTTTCTTCACTCGTTAGCTATGTTGTAAATTTTGCTAGTGCATAATGCAAAAGTATGTTTATGATTTGATTTGATTACAAATGAAAGTAATGGGAAGTATGTATTGTTATATAAAGGATTCATGGCATATGTGGAGAAGGTAGAAAGGAAACGTCCCAAACTTCGTGAAATTCCTATAGTCAAGGATTTTCCTAAGGTATTTTCGAATGATCTTCCAGGACTTCCTCCGGATAGGGAAGTAGAGTTCACTATCGATTTGGTGCTAGGAACTGAGCCCATTTTGAGATCACCCTATCGGATGGCATTGGTGGAGTTGGAAGAACTTAAAAAGCAGCTTCAGGAGTTACTAGACAAGGGATTCATCCGACCCAGTGTATCTCCTTGGGGTGCTCTTGTGCTATTTGTCCTGAAGAAAAATGCAGCATGAGGCTATGTATCGACTACTGATGGTTGAATAAAGTGACGATTAAGAACAAGTATCCTCTTCCCAGGATTGATGACCTTTTTGATCAGCTTAAGGATACACAAGTCTTTTCCAAGATAGACTTGAGGTCGAGATATTATCTATTGAAGATCTGGAGTGAGGATATCCCTAAAACTGCATTTAGGACACGGTATGGCCATTATGCGTTTTTGGTGATGCCGTTTGGTTTAACCAATGCACCTGCGGCTTTTATGAATTTGATGAATGATGTGTTCAAATAGCATTTGGACCAGTTTGTCATTATCTTTATCGATGACATATTGGTGTATTCGAGGTCTCAGGAAGAGCATGAGCAGCATTTGAAGATAGCTCTGCAAACCCTCAAAGATTGAGGATTGTATGCAAAGCTAAGTAAGTGTGATTTCTAGCTAGATCAAATATCCTTTTTGGGTCATATAGTTAGTAAAGATGGAGTTTCGGTTGATCCATCGAAAATTGAAGCTGTGGTACAATGGGAGAGACCGAAAACAGTTACAGAGATTAGGAGTTTCTTGGGTCTAGCTGGCTACTATTGAAGATTTGTAGAGGGTTTCTCAAGGTTAGCTGCTCCCTTGACGCACTTAACGCGCAAAGAGGTGAAGTATGAATGGAATGATGCCTGCGAGTGTAGCTTTCAAGAGTTGAAGCGCGGGTTGATGACTGTACCTATTCTCACCATTCCTAGTGGTTCTAGTGGATTTGCAGTATATAGTGATGCCTCAAGACAAGATTTGGGTTGTGTGCTAATGCAGCATGGTAAGGTAGTTGCTTATGGTTCTCGACAATTAAAGGACCATGAGAAAAACTACCCAACTCATGACTTGGAGCTAGCTGCAGTAGTATTTGCCTTGAAGATATGGAGGCATTATTTATATGGTGAGAGATTTCATATTTATACTGATCATAAAAGTCTGAAATACTTGTTCTCTCAAAGAGAATTAAATATGAGACAGAGGAGATGGCTCGAGCTCCTGAAGGACTATGATTGCGAGATCTTGTACCACTCGGGAAAAGTCAATGTGGTGGCAGATGCTTTGAGCCGTAAGCATATGGGTATAGTGGCTTATATGATGGTAAGAGAGCATGAGTTACTTGAACAGTTTGCAAGCCTCAGTTTAAATGTTACACCTCTTGAGCAAATTGGAATAATGGCTAGTTTAAGGATTGAGCCGGAGTTGATTGATAGAATTCGGTTTGCTCAGAGGGAAGATAATCAGTGCATTGAGGCTATTGATAGGGTACAATCAGGTATGCTATCAGAGTTTAACATCGATAGCGATGGAATTTTGAGGTATAATAACCATATATGTATTCCTAACGATAAAGAGTTGAGGAAGTCGATTTTGATAGAAGCAAATGCCACTAGATACACGTTGCATCCGGGAAATACGAAGATTTATCATAATCTTCGCAAGGTGTATTGGTGGACTGGCTTGAAGAGAGACATAGCTGAGTTTGTAGTAAAGTGTCTAACGTGCCAGCAGGTTAAGGTAGAGCATCAAAGACCAGCAGGATTGTTACATCCTCTACCTATACCTATGCGGAAATGGAAGCACATTACGATGGATTTCGTTATAGGATTGCCCAGGACCAAGAGGAATCATGAAGGTATTTGGGTAATCGTGGATAGACTAACTAAGTCAGCTCACTTCCTACCTATGAAGTCTACGGATACACTTAGTGCTTTGCAAATTTGTATGTGAGAGAAGTTGTAAGACTACACGGAGTTCCAATGAGCATTACCTCTGATAGAGATTCCAGGTTTACTTCTCATTTTTGGGAACATTTTCAAGAGGCCATGGGATCTCGGTTGAATTTTAGCACAGCGTTTCATCCGCAGACTGATGGGCAGTTTGAGTGCACCATTCAGATGCTCGAGGATATGCTAAGAGCTTGTGCTATGGATTTTAAAGGCTCCTGGGATGACCATCTGCCATTGGCTGAGTTTGCTTACAATAATAGTTATCATGCAAGTATCGGGATAGCACCATATGAAGTTTTATATGGTAGAAGGTGTCGATCTCTGATTGGGTGGGAAGAAGTGGGCGAGTGCAAGTTGTTGGCTCCAGATTTGGTTGAGCAAGCCTCTGAGATGTTAAGCTAATTTGTCAAAGAGTTAAGATAGTTCAGAGTAGACAAAAGAGTTATGCAGATGCTCGACGGAGACCCCTTGGGTTCTTGGTTGGAGATTTTGTGTTTTTGAAAGTCTCTCCATCCAAAGGGATCATGAGATTTGGCCAAAAAGGTAAGCTTAGTCCTCGCTACATTGGGCCATTTGAAGCCTTAGACCAAATTGGAGATGTCGCCTATAGGTTGGCATTACCTCCGAAGCTATCGAGAGTACATAATGTGTTTTATGTATCTATGCTTCGGAAGTATAATCTGGATCCATCTCATGTTATAGAGTATAAGCCCTTGGAGATGAGGGATGATATGAGTTATGTGAAAAAGCCGATTCGAATTTTGGATAAAAAAGATAAGGTGCTAAGGTCTAAGACGATCCCACCAGTTAAAGTTCTCTGGCAATACCACACTAAGGAAAAAGCTACATGGGAGCTAGAGAGCTTAATGAAAGAGAAGTATTCGAAACTGTTTAATACATAACTTGATTCAAATTTGGTGGACCAAATTTTTAAAGGTTGGGAGAATGTGAAATCCCCTAATTCCATGTAAATTTCCATGTTTGTAAACTAATTCAAACTAAAATGATTAAATAAATATAAAGTTCTGATGTATGAATGATGTGTGGAACATGGGAAGAATAGTGAAATTTATAGTCAATTAGTCAAAGAAGAAATTCTGATATCATGAGAATATTAGAGTATGAGAAAAGAATAAATGTCATAAATTTTAATGCAATTAATAGACACATGTCATATGAAGAAGAGTAATTAAAGGTCAAAGAGTCAAGGGATTAATGGCTGAGATGAAATGAGATAGGGAAGCATTAAATGAAATGGCATGAGTCATCATCTTCACCCATCCCCAAGTCGGCAGCCCCATTTCCCTCTCCCTCTCGTTCCCTCAAGTTTTCCAAAAGTGTCCACTTCCAATTACCTTGACAAACTCCTAAATTCTGTTATCGAATCATTAAGCGTTTGTAACAAAAAATGACCTTTGTTGGTGGTATTCTACATCAGCATTGTTTGGAGAAACAAGGACACTTTGATCAACAATGGAATTTGAAGAAGAAATAGCAGGATTATTATGACCAGTATTAGAACTTGAATTTGACCTAGAAAAATAGTGTAGTAGTATCTAAACTAGATAGACTAAATAAAGGTAAATAAAAAATCATTCATTTGCTGTGTAGACTTATTGGAAACAATAGATGAAAAAGGAAAAATTGATTCATAGAAGACTACATCCCTGGAGATAATAACCTCATTCTTTGCCAAAGAACAAAGCTCATAACCTTTGGTTCCAACAAGTAAACCCATAAACATGCATTTAACAACTCTAGGTTCAAACTTTAATCTATGATGAGCTAATGTTGAAGCATAGCATAGACATACAAAGACCTTGAGGTGAGAAAAGTTAGGAGGTTTGTTGTATAGAAGTTTATATGGTGTTTTATTTGCTATAACAGGAGAAGGAAGTCTATTTATAAGATGAATAGTGTGACCTACACAGTCTGACCAAAACTTTTAGGAAAATGTGCTTGAAATTTTAGTGACCTAGCTACATTTATGATATGTTGGTGTTTTCTCTCAACAATGCTATTTTATTGGGGTGTTTGGACACATGAAGTCTAATGTATAATGCCTTTGGAAAGATAAAATGAAGGTATATTAAACTCTTCAGCATTGTCACTTCTAATGACCCTGACTTTTACTGCAAATTGAGTCTCAACAAAGGAACAAAAGTTTTGCAACAAAGACCTAACTTCACTCTTTAATCTCATAAAATAGGCCCATGTGTATCTACTATGATCATCAACTACAATCAAGAAATACTTGTAACCATATAATGAGCTGACATGATGCAATCCCTAAATATCTACATGTATAAGATCAAAACTTTCTTTTTTGTTTAGCAAGATGACAGATATCACAAGGAGAGTTATTTTGTAAACTAATTGTAGGATCTAGAGTACTTAACATTACAAGAAGAGTTATTTTGTAAATAAATTATAAGATATAGAGTACTTAACATTCTTATTTTAGGATTAGATTCATGTCCTAAACGATAATACCAAACATCTACCCTATATTTTGAGATACAATTTGAGAACAAGATGACATTTTAAGCTTTGAAGAAATAGAAGGTAAACGTTTTACTAGTTGGTAGAGTCCTTGGTAGTGCTTAGTTAATCCAATCATCTTTCAAGTCTTAAGGTCTTGTATAATGCAAAAATCTAATTGGAATATCAAGAAACAATTAAGTTGTCTTGTTAATTCGCTAATAGAAATTAGGTTAAAAGAAAAGCTTGGAACAAAGAGAGTCTTTTGTAATGCAAGATTTGAAGTTAGTTGAACCAGTCCAGTGTGAGTGACTGGTGCATACTGACCATTTAGGAGTTTAACGTGAGAGTTCATCACAGGTCTATAAGATTTACAAAGGTCAATAAAATAAATGATATGGTCTGTTGCACTAGTGTCAAGAAAAAATTTAAGACAGGTGATGAATAGTAGATAGTGCAATTCTTAACAAAGGTACTTGAATCCTTGGAAGATGAGCATACAAACAACCCTTTCACCTTGAGTTGAAATTCCAGATCTGGATTTTGACTTGAAACCTTGTGGATAACCATGTTTCCTATAGTACTTCTCAATGGTATACCATAAGTAACCACAATGAGTGCATACATGGCTCTTTACATAAGAATTGAACCTCTTAACTAATCCAATGAAAGAATTAAGGAATGCTTTGCTTGCAAAAGCAATAAATTCAACTTTTTTGAGGAAATAGGCTGAATAGATTGGATTTGTCTTTCTTGCTTAATGATCATGGCAAAAACCTTATTAATTGATGGCAAAGGTTCAAAAACCATCACTTGAGATCTCACAGCAGTAAAATTCTCATGTAGCCCTTTCAAAAACCTTATGACATAATCATTCTGCTGATATCTTCTTGTTATTTCCAAAGCCTGACAAGAGCACCTTGGATTGCAAGAACAACTCAAGATCAGTCTAAGATTCGTTAATTCATCTCAGGCATTTTTAGATTTGTGAAATAGTCAGTACTAAAAGATCGCCTTGATGAAACGAATAGATTTCCTTTTGGAGTTCTAATATCCTTAAAGCATCACCTTGAGAAAATCTATCTCTTAGTTCACACCACATATCAATAGCATTGTCAAACCAGATTAAATTCTTGCCTATAGAGGGTGAAACAAGTGGTGAAGCTAAGAGCGCACCAGAGTGTTACATCTCTCCCAAGCAGAATATAAAGCATCAGTTTTAGATGGAATTGTGATGGAACCATCCACAAACTGAAACTTGTTCTTGGAGAGTAGAACCATCTTTATTGCTTGGCTTGATGAATGATAGTTGTATCCTTTAAGAATTGAAGATACAAGAATCAAAGAGAGATTCTCGTTCGGATGAATGAAAAAAGGGTTTGAGATTACATCTTCTTGTCTAGCAATAGCCATGACTGCAAAGAAAATACATTTGGATTGCTAGAAAGAAATAAATGCTGAAAAACTTTCGTTTGCTCTGATACCATATCAAATTTATGAATTGAAGATTTCATTCAACTAAACTCAACAAGTACAAAAAATTGTATTTATACAGAGTTCCTATAAACCAACTACAACCATAATGAAAGCTAACTCTATAACAATCATAACAAACTACTTAACTGGCTTTCAGCTTACTAGCTAATCCAACTAGCTAAATAATAAATAAAAGAAAAAAATTGTTTTTCTTTAGCAATATTCTCTATTAAATTCTGTTAATACGAAAGCATTAAAAATGGTATTGGTGATTCATTCTACAATTCACCGCTTCACAAATTCTTTGAGCGTTCTCTCTCTCCCTTAGTCTCTCTTCTCTCTCTTCTAACATCCAACATTCTTCTTTTACTATCACACAACTTGTGTGTAGCAAAGCTTTCTATTCTGTATCACCATTGTTGGCAGGGAAGCACGATCTGATCATCACCATTAACACCGTTGATCTCGCCATTTTTTGACAGCTCACGTCGTTACAAAGTGAGAACATATGAAATATTGAAAGCGGACATGAGTTCAAGAAACATAAAAGATTATTTAAAATATTGGCTTTAGAAGACATAATCTGTCTCATCAAGAGGCAAAATCTATGTAACTAATTAACAAGTTCTACACCAATTAATAAGACATGATCAGAAGAATTTTAATCCAAAGATTGGATGTCTAATAACTTAATCTATCAAGTACATTGAAATAGGAAATCAAATCAAAAAAGGAAGGAACTCAGCAGAAAAAATCCATACTTGAAGCATGAAACTGCAGATAGTTAAAATGGTGACAGAGAAAAGATCAACTAGGAGATTGTAAAGAAAATCACCAACATCTATAAAATTTGACTCTAACCCGAAATAGATCTGCCTCTTCTCAGCTGCACAAGAAGTCCATATCAAAGCGGCCTACCCTCCCTAGATACTTGAAGAAACGTAGCCTTGGTGCAATGTCGATATATATCCAAATAGGGTCATGAAAACTGCATTTGTCAATGACCAATTTCCTTAACATCAAACTTGGTTCAGACACAAAGAAATGTTCTATGTTCCAACACTTGGTCAGACTCAAACTGTCCGGCGATGGGCAGTGTTGCAACAAGGCCTTGATAAATTTCTCTTCTAGTTCAATCCAACCCAGTGAAAGAACCTTAAGCAGTCTGAAGTTTTTGAAGGCAAACCTGTCATTCTTGCATGAAAATGTAATGAATTTGATCAATTCTAGGAGCAGGGAATTAAACTAGCTGGATTAGTGTTGAGTAGAGGCTGCGAGACAAGAAATGAGTTGGTAACCTCGTGAATGGGATAGATTACCTTTTATATGTCGTTTCCTTTATTTCATTCCTTGCATTTGTCCTATGTACAGGTTAGCAGAGTACTGCAAACAGGGTATATGAACCTTGTAAACAAATGAAAAACGTATTAATGAAATACAAAAACCATTCTGTTCCTCTTCAATCTTTTCTTCTCCTTCTTTATCCTTTCTGTTACTCATTTACACTAAAAAAATCACAGCTCTAGGCTGTGACAAATTTGGCATCAGAAAGGTTCGAATCCATTTCTTAAAACTGGGAAGAGCTAAGAAAAATCTGAAAACCATGCCAAATGAAACAAGATTGAACTCTTTGCAAGAACAGGTACAGATGATTCAAAACCAGCTGGAGGCATTAAAGGCAGCTGAGAACAACGTGCCTCGATGGTGGGAAGAACAGAAAAGATCCATAGAGAACCAATTAGTTGAAAACCAAAACTCATTAAGCAAAATGATCCAAGCACTATTGATGAAGGAGAGCACCCACATTCTCGCAGATCTAGAGGGTAAAGGTATGGCAAGCACCTCTCAAACAGACATGGATTTTTAAAGAAGAGAAGGTAAGAATCCTGTGGAAATCACTGTTGTTGATAATCATGCTAGATACAACCTTAGACCTCATGAACTTGGTATCTTACCCACATACCAACCAGAAAACACTCAAACCAATTTTCCAGAAAGGGTAATAGGGGGTAGAAACACTGAGACAGGAGTGAGGCAGTTAGCCAACCACCAAAACCTTTTCTCTCTAAGGCCAAAAATTGAGCTACCTATGTTTAAAGGGGACAACCCGAGAGGTTAGAAAAAGAAATGCCAAAAATATTGTAGTATTTTTGCTATAGAAGAAGCTCAGAAACTAGAAATTGCTTCTATGTACTTATCTGGAAAAGTTGAGACTTGGTTTGATGGGCATTTGATGCAAAACCCAAGGCTTTCATGGCCTGACTTTGTCAATGATTTATGCCAGAGGTTTAGTGACGGAACATGTGCTGATATAGTTGAGGAATTTAACAAGTTGGTGCAGAAATCCTCTGTAGAGGATTATCAAGAAAGGTTTGAAGAACTCAAACCATATATGCTCCAAACCAACCCCTATTTAGATGAAAGCTATTTCTTATCTAGCTTTATCAGTGGGCTAAAGGAAGAGATTAAACATAGAGTCAAAGCAAGCGCACCTATGTCACTAGCTGCTGCATTTAGGTAAGCCAAACTACAGGAACTCTCACTAGAGATTGAGAACAAGAGACACAAACAGTTCAACAGAACAAATACCTTAACCACCCAAAGTGCTGCACCTAAACCAACCTATAATTCTTGGAATCAAAACCCCAAAAACACAAACCACAACCTGAATACCAATAGCAAACAGACCTTATATGAACAAAGGAGAGCCCAGAATCTGTGTTACAAGTGTGGAGAGAAATTTGGGCCTGGCCATGTGTGTAAGCCAAAACAACTGCATACCATGACTGGAGAGTTAGTTTCAAATGAGATGGAAGATATGACAGGGGAAACCATTGAAGGGGAACAAGGTGGGGCTGAAGAGGACAGAAACCATGAAGAAAATTTGGAGATCTCTATAAATGCCTTAATAGGCAAGACAGGACACAGTACATTGAGGATCAAGGGCCATATAAAAGGCAAGCCACTTAATGTGCTCATTGACAGTGGAAGCACACACAGCTTTATAACCCCTAGATGGGCTAAGGATGGGGTAGAGGTAGTGTATACCACTCCTTTATCAATTACAGTAGCTAATGGTGAAAGGCTTTACAGTGATGCTAAGTGTAGACAGCTCGAATGGGTGATGCAAGGGCACACTTTCAACCATGATCTTAGAGTTTTATCACTAGGAGGTAGTGATATGGTATTGGGCGTTGACTGGATGAAAAAGTATAGCCCTCTTGTGTTTGATTTTAATAAATTAACCTTAACCTTTAAAAGAGAAGGGCAGGAGGTAACTTTGACAGGTGGGCAGCATCAACCTACACTGAAATATATCACTGGTGAGAAGTTACAGAAAATGGCAGATAAAGATCAGGAGATTTTTGGAGATATCTTTATGCTCAATGTAGAATATGGTGAAACAGAAACTCCACCACAGCTTAGATGTCTAATTGACTCTTATCAAGATGTGTTTACAGAGCCAACAGGCCTACCCACTAAGAGGTTGCATGATCATGTCATTCCACTTAAACCTGGAGCTCAACCTATCAACCTAAGGCCTTACAGATTCCCACACCATCAGAAGACAAAGGTTGAAAAACAAATAGCTTCCATGTTGTCTTCATCTATTATCCAAACCAGTAGCAGCCCATTTGCATCACCATGTTTGCTGGTGAAGAAAAAGGATGGAAGTTGGAGACTCTGTGTGGATTATAAACAGCTCAATGCCTTAACTGTCAAAAATAAGTTCCCAATCCCTATTGTGGAAGACTTATTAGATGAACTAAAAGGGGCTAAATTCTTCTCTAAAATTGATCTTTAGTTGGGGTATTGGCAAATTCGAGTCAAAGAAGAGGACATCTACAAAACAGCATTCAGAACCCACCAAGGCCACTATGAGTTCAAGGTAATGCCTTTTGGACTCACAAATGCACCTGCCACGTTTCAATCACTCATGAATGACATCTTTGCTCCTTACTTAAGAAAATTCGTGTTGGTTTTTTTTGATGATATCTTGGTATATAGCCCTAATCTTAATAAACATGTAGAACATTTGTCATTTGTGTTTGAGATCTTGAGAACTCATAAGCTGCATGCCAAAAGGACAAAGTGTTTCTTTGGACAACAAAGGGTTGAATACTTGGGGTACATAATCTCAGCTAAAGGAGTGGCCACAGACCCCTTTAAAATAGAAGTGATGTTGAACTGGCAGCAACCTAAGAATTTGAAGTCTTTGAGAGGATTCTTGGGCTTAACGGGCTATTACAGAAAGTTTATTAGGCACTATGGCATCATCAGCAAACCACTTACTAACATGTTAAGGAAGGATAGCTTTTGTTGGACAACTAAAGCATTGGAAGCCTTTCATACATTGAAAGCAGCTATGACATCTGCTCTTGTCCTAGCCTTGCCAAACTTTAACAAGTCTTTTTTGGTTGAAACTGATGCTAGCAGCAGGGGTATTGGGGCTGTCCTATCCCAAGAAGGCAGACCTATTGCCTATCTGGGCAAGGCTTTAGGACCCAGACATATAGACTTATCCATCTATGAGAAGGAATACCTAGCTATCCTTATGGCAGTGGGGAAATGGAGACACTACCTTGAAGGCAATCCTTTTATTATAAGGACTGATCATGAAGCTCTTAAACACCTGTTGGAGCAAAGGTTAACTACTATTATACAAAAAAAGGGAATGACCAAGCTCTTGGGATTGGATTATACTATCCAATACAGGAAGGGAAAGACTAACAAGGTGGCAGACGCATTATCAAGGAAGTTTGATGAAGAAGCTATGGTTGGCAGCCTACAATCCACTAGTATAATTCCAGAGTGGGTGCAAGAAGTGGAAGATAGCTATAAGGGTGATTTGCTTGCTCAGGAGAAAATATCAACACTAGTAGTTCACTCTCCAGACAATTCTAAGTACTCTTTTACTAATGGAATTCTCAAATACAAAGAGAGGGTTTATATTGGTAGCAAAGGAAGCCTTAAAGGGAAAATCTTGCAATAGCTACATGACTCCCCTCAAGGGGGCCATTCTGGATCACAAGCTACTTATAATAGGGTCAAACTATATTTTTACTGGCCTAACATGAAGATGCAGATTTTGGAATACGTTCAACAATGTGAGGTTTGCCAAAGAAACAAAAATGAAAATACAGCTTACCCTAGTCTTTTGCAGCCCATTCCTATTCCAAAACAAACTTGGGATGTTATAACAATGGATTTTATAGAAGGGCTTCCACAGTCAAAAGGTTTCAACAGCATCTTAGTGATAATTGATAAATTCACTAAGTATGCTCATTTCCTTCCACTCTCTCACCCTTTTTCTGCTACTGAAGTGGCTAAGTTATACTTAGATCAGGTTCATAAGCTGCATGGAGCTCCAAAAATAGACATATCTGACAGGGACAAGATCTTTACTAGTTTGTTTTGGAAAGAATTGATGAAGTTGTTGGGAACTCAAGTCAGTCTTACTACAGCCTACCACCCGGAATCTGATGGTCAGTCAGAAAGGTTGAACCAGTGTTTGGAACAATATTTGAGGTGCATGTGCTTCCTTAAACCCAAAGGTTGGTCTCAATGGGTGCCTTAAGCAGAATGGTGGTACAATAGTAGCTACCACACTGCTATAGGTCTTACACCCTTTCAAGCCTTATATGGCTATCCACCCCTAGAACTAACTTGGGATGCCAGTACCCATGTTAAGGTAGCTACTCCAGAATAACTACTTAAGGAAAGAGAACATCTAAGCAAATTGCTAATAGACCAGTTAAGAAAATCACAGGAAAGAATGAAGTTCTATGCGGATAAAAACAGGAGTGAGAGAGCATTTCAAATTGGTGATGAAGTATACTTGAAGCTGCAACCCTACAGACAGACTTCTATTGCCTTAAGGAAGAACCTCAAACTAGCTTCAAGGTACTATGGGCCTTATAAGGTGATAGCCAAGGTAGGTCCAGTTGCTTATAAGTTGTTGTTGCCTTTCAACTCCAAGATTCACCCAGTTTTTCATGTAAGTTTGCTTAAGAAGAAAGTGGGAAACAAGGCTATTCCTTGTGTTGCACCTCCTGAAACTAATGAAGAAGGCTAGCCAATTGTGTATCCGGTCAGAGTTTTGGACAAAAGAATGGTTAAAAGAAACAATCAAGCGATAACTCAACTCTTAGTGGAGTGGTTTAACTTAGGCCCTGATAATGCTACTTGGGAGGATTACACTGTTCTTCATTCTCAGTTTCCAGATTTTGATCCTTGGGGACAAGGATCCACTGAAGCAGGGGGAAATGTAATGAATTTGATCAATTCTAGGAGTAGGGAATTAAACTAGCTGGATCAGTGTTGAGGAGAGGCTGCGAGACAAGAAATGAGTTGGTAACCTTGTGAACGGGACAGATTACCTTTTATATGTCGTTTCTTTTATTTCATTCCTTGCATTTGTCCTATGTACAGGTCAGCAGAGTACTGCAAACAGGGTATATGAACCTTGTAAACAAATGAAAAACATATGAATGAAATACAAAAACCATTATGTTCCTCTTCAATCTTTTCTTCTCCTTCTTTCTTTTCTTCTCCTTATTTATCCTTTCTGTTACTCATTTACACTAAAAAAATCACAGCTCTAGGCTATGACAGAAAAATAGTTTAAAAGATTTAAAAACTCCATGCTGATAAACATGTGAAGGCAAAGCAAACACCGGTGCATGGTCTTTAGGATCATCTTCCATCCATGTTGGATTAGAGAAATCAAGAATTAGCCTTTGACATTCTTTGCAATGGCAAATACTATGAACTTTTCAATATCAGCTACAAATTCTTTAGGGTTGGAGAGTGTGAATGCAAACTTAGCTATGCAGGGTTCGCAGTAGTTTGCAATCCATTGTTGGACAAAAGCTATGAAAGCTCTTCTTTTCATCACTTTGGTTGCATCAGATTCTTCATGTTTAACGAAGAAACTCTCCTCGAATTCTATGTTCCTTGTTGCACTTCAAAGGTTGAGCCAAAGCTTGGATAATACGAAGGTTCTTGTGGCTTCCTTGAATGGCAAGAATGAGATGATGATGCAGAGAAGACATGAGGGCAACTACATGAACAAATCTTTCTTATCAGCCGTGGCGGCCTTGAGTTTCAGGGAAGCACAAAGAAAGAGATAAAACTCCTTCGTAAAAGATACAACAATGTATTGAAGAGATAAAACTCCTCCATAAAAAATATGACAATGTATCAAATATGAACTCTTTGATAAAGATCACTATCAACTTTTAATTTATTCGTTTTCAGAAGATATTATTATGTGCCAAATTAAGTATTTAAAGAATAAAGAGAAAGGAAAACTTATTTATTTCATGAGATTTTATAGTTACTACTATATTAAGTTAATGCTTTTCAACCAAGACTTGGCCCAGTGGTTGTTACCCCTTCTTAGGAGAGCTTAAATTGAAAGTTCGATTCTCCACTTTTCCCCTGTACCTCTTATGAACAAAAAAAAAGTTAAAACTTTTCAAAAAATTTTTGAAGAAAATTTACCTAGAAAATATGTCAACTAATATGTTATTTACGTGCATGAATTAAAAAAATATAAAAAATAATGAGAGAAAGAAAAGAAAATAAAAAAATAAAGGTAGATAGTTTCCAAAATGTTTGAATTTTAGTTTGTAAATGAAATCTTTACCTTGTTTAGTATCATAATTTATGTTCATTTTCAAGAACTTGAAACTTTACCATTGAAAATTGTTATCAAGTTTTCCCAAGATAAGTGGTGAAAACATACAAGAGTTGTTCGATTGTTAGATGTCTTCCCTTTGTCTAGAATATAGGTAGTACCATTCATTAACAATCCAATACCGCTTGTAAATATGCAAATATGTAAATATGCAGTGCCCTTAGCTAATGTAGTTTCAAAGACTACCAAAACCACATTGAAGGATCCCATCGCGTTGATATTAATTGTAGACACCTTATTTTGTCCGGGGTCTTAATTTGTATAAATAATTAATTGGGTTGGGTGATATTTGTATTTTAATTTAACAATTTAGAATTAAGCTAGAATTAAATTAGAATTTTTAGATTTAGAATTAACATTAATTAGGAAATTAAAATTAAAAGAGGATTTAGGAATAATTAAAAAAATAGGAGAGATAAGAAAAGAAAATAAAATTAATTTTAGGATAGGATAATTAGGATTATTAGATTTATAGGATAATTACTTAAATTATGATTTATATTATTAGAGTTTATGATAGATTAGAATTAGAGTTAGATAATTATTAAAATAAGATAAAAATAAAGAGATTCACTTAGGCTAGGATATGGATACTACTTGTATATATAAAAGGAGGAGGGGAGCCTTTCATGAAAAAAAAAACACACATCTCTTCCAACATCATCCATCACCTTCACGCTACAGCTTGGTATCTACAACAAAGCTTTGGCATCATCTTCTCCATCGCAACCATTGCTCTATCATCACCTTTTTCCTACTACCTTGCTTTCCCTCATCACTTTCTGCGTTGCTGCACCAAACTTACTCTAGTTCTGTCCCTTACACCATCGTTGACCACCTCGCAAAACCTGCTGTCTAGCCAAAATTTCGCCTGCTACGGATCGTTCCCTGACCAAGCATCCCTTGCTGTTTCTCCCTGGTCCCCATATTCTTGCCGAGCTTGCCTGCACACTGTCATCATTCATTCACCGCCCCTGCACCAGTTGCTCGCACGTTCCATTGCCGCGTTGCCGCACCAAGCTTGCCCCACTGATCTGCTGCTGGCTGTGCCTGCCACCATATTCCATTGCTCCCTCATTTGCTGAGGTGTCATCAAACGGACAAGGAAAGAAAGAATGCAGAGCTACGTGGGATAAACAAGAAAGAAAGAAAAGAGCGGGAAGAAAAGTGTGTCCATATCTATTTTTTAGCCGCTAGTCCTGAACTGCCCCACGCCAGCCTAGTTGCTACGATTCACGTGGACGTCTGCTTATCATCTATTTAGATTGCTCTTCATTTGCTGCTGCTTGTGGTGACTGGTACAAGGAAACAAAAGCAAGAAAGAAAGACAAGAAACAATTAAGGCAGAGAAGGAAGTTGATTGCTCAACTTTCCAGGTTTTGCTTTTCTTCATTGGTTAATTAATTGATTACAGTAAACATAATTTGACAATATGATTTAATGTTTTAACATTTGAGATGATAGTTATATAATAACAATTTGGTATATTAATGGTAATATAGTAAACATAATTTGACAATTTAATGTTTTAATGATATAATTTAATTGATTTGACTTAATAGTTGAATAATTTAATTCGAATATTAATTATTTGATATATGATCCAGTTTGTGTACTCATAAAATAATCTTGCATATAATTTGTGTGTTGATATGATTTGTTTAGTTTAATTTGTATGATATTTGTATGATATATTTTATGTTTTATATGCTTAGTATGATAGATATTAGATAAATAAAATAATAAAACAAATAAGACTAGAAAAACTGCAAATAAGAATAAATAGAATAAAGATTGAATAAGGAAATAATAAAATTAGTTATCAAAGATAAATATGGATTTTGCCGAGGATGAAACTCCAAGAAAGTCAATTGGTACTCCTTGGATTTTCTAGGTGAGAGGATTCTTTTTGAGTTGAGCCAGATTGATGGAATACTTGAGGAGAATTTTCAAAAAAAAAAATCATGTTCACTTTAAAGATATAATGAAATAAAATAAAATAACGAATCGAGAATAAAGAAATATAAAATAATACCATAATAAGGTAATGAGATGATAATAAAAGAAGTAAATGTGACATATGCCGATAATGAAATTCTAAGAAAGTCAATTGGTACTCCTTGGAATTTCTAGGTGAGAGGATTTTTCTTCGGTTGAGCCAGATTGATGGGATACTTAAGAAGAATTGTCAATAACCCATATGTCATGTTTATTTTTAAAAATATAAAATAATAGAATTAAAACAATACAATAAGAAGAATAAGATTAGAAAATATTTAAAGATAAAAATTTCATAATATACTCAATCAATCCGACGATGGAGTTCAAGAAAGTCGATTGGTACTCCTTGAACATCTTGAGGTGAGGGGAGTTTCTAAGATTTGAGCCAGATTGATGGAATAGTCTTAGAAACTTTCCCAATATTTAATTATCAAAACTAATACAAACATAAAGGTAAATTTAGACTAAACTTAGAACTAAGTGATACCATTTTAGAATGGGCGTCGTGAGGGTGCTAATCCTTCCCACACGTAAGTAACCGTACTCCCGAACCTTAGATTCTTTGAACGTAAACCATGTCTTATCCTTAGACAAGAGTAGGTGACCAATCACACATTAGATTTGAATGGTTGGTGGTGACTCCTAGAATTTTAAAATCTAGCGGTTAGGTTCACGGACCTAGACGTTATGACATTAATAATTTAAACTTGTAAAAACACAAGTAGTAAATATCTAGAGGTGACAAACATGCTAGCTGGGGTTGGGCCATTAATTTTCGTTTTGATAATTGAAGTTAGCATTGAAATTGTTTATATTGAAATCTAAACTTTACAATTTAGGTCATTAATTAATTACCAAGCATAGGGCAAAAACCCATGCTAGTAAAAATGTCATGCTTGGCTGGCATGACCATTTAGACACGAGTCCAGGAGGAAGGGAGCAATTAAATTTGGCAGTGTTGACAATTTTTTCCCTTTCTACCAAATCATTTCCTTTCGCTTATTCTTGCCTAATACTAACACATAATGTACCATGAGACGATTGTATAAACAAATTACAGACACCGACTTCCAAGAGAAGAAGATTAACATACACTGGCATGAACTGGTTTAATTAAACCCAAGCTTTTAGTTCTACAAGAAACCTCGGGAATCTCAAATGAGGAAGAATGAATACTGTGATAACATTCCTTGTATATTGTAATAAACATGTTGAAAACAAAAATACTCCCATTTCCAAAGCATGTCGAAGAGACGAGTTCATATGGCAGTTGTGGCCTGCCGGTACCTGTCACTGGGAAGAGTTCTCCTGCAGAAGAACATACTCTTGGATGCAAAATCAAAAACAAATGACTCAAAACCAACAGATAGAAATGCACAAGAACCAGCTAGTTCAAGCATGCACAATTTCTCTACTAGGCCAGGGCATTAAGTGCTTGGGTTGTATTCTAGAGACCAAAAAAAAGATGACAATCAAATTATCTGACCATAGAACCAAACAGATTTGAACTAATTTCTGAACTAATTTCTCCCGTGGATAGGTTCATCTGGTACAGACTTTATTAACAACAGAGCAGTGTATAAAGCGACAACAATGAATTGATTAATTCCTCACAAAAACACCAACAACATAATGATGAACACAATAATAGCAGCAGCAAAATGCCATGTAACAGTCAGACAATGGCCAAAAACAGGAAAGTCTTTATCGACCAACATCATATTAGCTTGGTGGAACTGTCACTAAACTCTCCAAAGCATGTATGCATGCATGCCATGCAAGCATAATGTCTCTTACGCAGTATCTAAATTACTTCCATTCCTGTTATGTAACTAAAAAGTACGAGCAGAATATTCACTAGCGCCCTACCTACTATTACCAAATTTAATGGTATCTTTCTCAAAAAGTTCATAATAACATTGAGGTTCAACAGGATTGTCCTGCAAATGCAAAAAGAAAATGTTAGATGAAGATATAGAAATCCAATCAAGTTTCCGTGCAATTTAAGAAGATTTTGAGATGAAGTGCTTACATTAATAAAAGTTTTATTAGTGCTTCCAAGGTCCATTATATAAGGCCTACAAGGCAAAAACAAAATAGAATAAGATAAGAACTCATCAGGATTGCTCTTAGCTAACAGAAGTAATTCCAAATCAGCCTAGCCATGCCTTACTTGCTTGGTTAATGTACCATCAGGTTGCTCTTTCTCTACTTGCCTGATAAAGCAGAAACATAAACAATATTCACAATAAAAACACAGAATAGAACTGGTAAGTATAAATAGACGGGAATTAAATGACAGCATGTTGCTTGCCGCAGGATGGATGGTCTGTGGGTATGTCTGCTACTCGTCTTTCCCTCACAAAAAGGTAACAACTTTGGCGATGCGTATAAAGAGGCTCTGCCAACAAGATGAATTAGAAAAAGAATAAAAAATGAGGGAAATAAGTCCCATGCTTTATTGAACTGTCATAATTTCCTTAGCCAACATGAGAACGCATGAAATAGGAAGCTAACTTCGACTAACCATTTAGTACTTCACCAGCTTTGAAAACATAGAGTCGCCACCTTATATCAGGTTTTCGAGCATCAGGGGGTTCATTGGACAGAAGAATCACACCTCTAACTCTGTTGGTTTCTGCTGCAAGCTTTCCGGATAACTCAAATGTAGGTTTTTGCTGCAAGTTACAATTACGTAAAGAAGAGATAAATTAAACATCAGGCATAAGATTTATCTAACCAGATCAGACAATATAAGCTGCAGCCATGCAATAATTCTCAGACTATAAAACAACAGAACGACAAGGTATCTTCTCATAAATTTGCTCTAAGGATAATAAGAATAATTTGGCACAATTCTAAAACATGATAACTGAAAAGAAAGCTAGCAACCAAGTTATTTGTTACCTTTTGTTTTACTTCCAAGGCCTCCTCAACTGCCTTCATCTTAGCGACAGAATCATCTTCATCATCCCTCCTAAGGAAAACAACGCAACCTATTGTTGGACACCATGTTAAAGCTTACAAGAATAAAAAGTATATCCACAATAAAATACTAGAAGCCTAAAAAAGTAAGAAAATTCAACAACATATTTTTCTCAAAACCCATATCTAAAGCAAGAAAATAACGTGTCAACTTTTATCATATAAATAACAGAGGTATCAATAGATCATCACTATAAAGAAAGCTCAAGGTAGACATAAAGATTAAAAAGAAAAACAAGATTAGGCCCCCATATAACAGCTTAAACATTTAGGTTGAGTGATTCTTAGATGTCAACAACCCCCCTCAGCCCTCAAACAAAAATATAGTGACAAAAATACCTACATGACTAAGAAAGCTAAGATGATGTCAAACAAATAACATAAATCACTGTTTGCTAATAACATAATTTCTATATGTTAAGCATATCCTGGTTGAAGATTAAAATAAGAGGCTTAAGCTTAAGAAGGAGCTCACCTTTGCTCAGAATCTCTAGAATTTGACACCTGAAATGACAAATTTTTGTCAGACATTTACATAGACATCAATTCAAGGTGAAGAAAACAAGAAAATATTAGTCGAAGGTTGTAACTGGAAATGAATATCCTCATCTCTGCCTAGTGTATTTGCTAGCATGAGAATGCTAAAATGTAGGTCTTCATGCTTGTATGAATAACAGAAACTAATAAAAAATAAAACAGACACCTCATCTCAAGCTCTTGAATTTGATGCAGGTGAACGAGATCTATGCCTGCTCCTGTGGTGGCGATCAGATGGAAAAACAGGCCGCTCATGTCTTCCTCTGCTAGACTTGCTATTACTATCATCTCTTCCTGACCGTCTCTCCCTTCCATCACCCCCATTTCCCTCTCCAAGCTCCTTTCCCTCTCTGAAATCCTTTCCTTCCCTGATGCTCTTTCCATGTGTGTACTCTTCTCACTACCCCTGCTATGATTTCTCTCATACTCCCTCTCTTTCACTTTCTCAACCTCCTTTTCAGCCTGTGCTCTCCCCAACCCTTTGTCCGGAGGAAGGAGAGTGAGAAATGGGAGATCATGGACTAGCATGCTTTGGAGACTTAATATGGCCAGAACATCTCTCTCTTTCCAAAGAATGATCCCTGTGAAAACTTCTGTGCCGAGAAGGAGACTTTTCTCTTACAGGGGAGTTCCCTTTATGCGAACTCTAATGTTTCTGAGGTGATCTTTCTCTATAACATGGACTCCTCTTATGAGGAGACCCTCACCTTCTAACTGAAGACTCTGAATGACAGGACAAATTGCGTCCCATCTGTTACCAATGCAAATTTACCTACATGTTGAGTCACAAACATGTAACATAAATTTAGCAATTTGAGCAAAATTTTAACAATTGCTTCTATAAAAGATTCATGAAAAAACTTATATAAGGTTTCCCATGTCCTTTTCCTCAACCAACTCGATTATTTTCATCAGGGCACCTGAGGAAAACAAAATAAGGAACCATAGCTAAGTTCTGAGTTAAGATTAAAAGAGTACCATTACCTAAGGCTGAGAACTAGAAAACAATTGGAACACAGTTTCAATCATTCCAATATAACGTACCATAATAAAAGAAATTTAACAACATTAGAACATGAGCCTACAAAAACAATGAAGTGTCAGCTAACCTTAAGAATTTACAAACATTGTAAAAAAAAATGCAAACAACATAAATAACAAGCACAGTTTGAAAGCTGACAAAATGAATAAAGTTCAAACCCAGAAACACAACTTCCTAAGGTAGAAACAATGAAGCACCAATCAGCATAACTGAAGTAACTTAAAATAAGAAAAATAAAGACTACGCAGAACCGGAAACCTACATTATCCAAAAAAAAAATTGTTGAAAATGAATGCAATGAGAAGTGGTCTCAGAAACAAAAAAACCTGCTTGAACCCTAAGCTTCACTAAAGAGAAAAGAAGAGAGAGAGAATTTAAAGGAAAAGGAATACCAAGAGGCAAACTTTCTTACCAGGAAAACTGGCTGAAGACTTGAAGTTAATCCGTAGTAAGATTCCACTACCCCACTTTTTGCTCTTTCTACTCCATTAAAACACAAAAAAAAAAAATCAACTAATTTTACTCCAATAAGATAGACATTTTTAACTTAGAAAATTATTTTTGCCCCGGCGTCGCGCAAGGCTGGTTGCACGAAACCGGGACTTCTGCGCAAGAAGTTTTGCGCATAACGAAGAGTTATGCGCAAAACAGCTTGTACAAACGGAGATAAATAGCGCAAGCCTTAATGCCCAACACTTAGATTTCTTTAGAAGGAATTACTTGTCATTGAACATACAAACAAGTATTTGTTAGAATCAGATTGAAAAAAAAATTGCAGAAAAAAAAATAGCACAGGGTGACTTGCGTCAGGCTGTCTCCTCTATTGGTGACATGGTGGTCGCTATCGCCTCGCCACTATTGGCCACAGACATGAGTCGAAGATGAAGCTGGCCTTGAAAGCGTAAGCGGGAGGAAAATTTACAACGTGGTAGAGGTTAAAACGGTGAAAAAAAAATGGTTTTATGTTGTGGGGTATACTGGTTGCAGGTAGAAAGAGTAAAATCGAGAGTATAATTAAAAATTTTCGGATGGGAAATACGGGATTCTGATTCGACAAGGGTTTAGAGAAACAGGAAAAAAAGATAGACAAGCCCATCAAGAAATCAACGGCCCAAACTTGCTCGATTCTTACTTAGCTCAGCTTTACAATACCCATTGTAGGCCTTAAAAACCCAATGGATGGCAAAGGCCTGAGATGAATACCAAATTTAATTTCTATATTTTTGCATTTATTATTAATTATTATTTTCTTATTAAAATTTTAAAACGTTGACATAATAACTATAATTTATATTCTTAAAATTATTTTAATTCATGTCAATAAACACTAAATTATTGCATGGATATCATCTTCCATTAATTTTCTCAATTGAATATCTATTATCGTATTTTTATCTTAATTTTATTGAATTTTTTTTAAAATAAAAAATAAAATTTTTATAAAACCATCATTCAAAATTCTTTGAAAAAATTCTATCTTAATTTTTTTTTACAAAATATGTACAGTGAGAAACTATTTTTAGTTTTTTTGTTTTTTGGCCAAGAAGACATTATTTTTAGTTGGCAAAGTAAATCTGACAGAAACACAAAAGTATGGGCCACTTAAGGGCAAAACAGAGATTTTGTAAATTTTAAGCACACCCTAAGGATCTAGAACGAGAATTTCTAAATGAACCTTTCTTTTTTACTTTTCATATCCCAAATTCTTCAATGAGTTACGGTTTACTAGTTACTAAAAGAGAATTGAGATATGAAAAGTAAAAAATGAGGTATATTTAAAAATTCTCCTAGATTAGATCTCTTAAATCTAAAGCCAAAGATCTGCTGTGGATAGGAAGGAATGCAGAGAAAGAGCAGGAGAAGATGAAGCCAGGGAGAAAGAAAGAAGAGAACGGTAGGAGAACATGAAGCCAGGGAGAAAGAAAGAAGGGAACGGTCAAGAAGAAACACAATTTTATCAAACAAATCAACGGATATTTGGCCTTAGATTTAAGAGGTCTAATCTAGAATTGATCTGTTTGACAAAGTTATGTTTCTTCTTGACCGTTTTCTTCTTTCTTTTTCCATGGCTTCATCCCCCATCCCTTTTCCTGCATCTCTTCCTATCCAGAGCATGTTTTTGGCCTTAGATTTGAGAGCATGTGCTTTTTCGATGATTTTTAGATCTAGAATGATTCATCTTCTAAGCCTTGACCTATAAAAAAGTCTTGAGCTTTGGTTTCCTAGGTTGATTCTATTTTAGTACTTTGGCTTGATTCTATGATTAATAGTTGGTTTTGGTTCCGGAAATTAACTGTCAAGTTTTGCCGTTGTTTTTGTGCTTTTTCTGATGTGTTTTAGATCTATAATGATTCATCTCCTAAGCCTTGAACTAGAGAAAAGTCTTGATCTTTGGTCCTAGTAGTTGGTTTTGGTCCCACAACCTCTATCGCACCAGGCTGCATAACTGAATTAGAGAGCACTCCGAGGAACAAGATCGCAACTTATCCATATGCTTACCACTGACAGTCTTTAATTCTGTAGTTGAAGCACACCATGGACTTCAAACTCCATCCTAAGCTCCTTAAAGTCCCATTTAATTTCACCCAAGGTCTACAGCCATTGAATACCCAATACCATATCACAACTTCCTAAGGGTAACAACAGTGCATCAGTGACAAAAGTTGTACCCTACAACTTCCATGACAAACCTTTACACGCAGCTGTACAAGCCAAGCTGTTGCCATTGGCTACATCCACTCTCATTGGTTCCACATTCTCCAGTTTACACCCAACTTCTTAGCTGTAGTTATATCCAGGAAGTTGTGAGTACTCCCTGAATCAATTAAAACCTTTGCTAGCAAAACTTCAAACTGATCATGATAGGCAGAAACAGTACCTTTTTGTCTCAGTTGTAGCAGTTCTACCATGGTATCTCCAGCACCCTGATCACCAATTCGCCTGAACACATAACACAAAACGAAACAAGACCCTCTAAATGTTTAAGATCTTTATCTAAAAGATTGCGATATAACTACTTTCAAATACCATACATGAGTTCATATCAATACTCATATCAAAGTAGTCTAAGAGGTTTCTTGAACAGGCGCAGCATGTACAGCATATACCTAATATTCAAAGAACAGCGGTGTAGTAATACTCAGTGTAGTAATACTCATAGTAATCTAAGTTCATATCAATAGTCAAAGTATCTAAAAGAAATGTATTTAAAGCGCAGAGTTTTCTTGAACAGGTAAACCAGGCTCCGGGGCAGGTTGCAGTGGGGCAGCTGGCAGAACAGTAGTGGGATGTGGCACAGGGGGCATGGGACGCTGCATGGGACGCCTGGGGTGCAACTGACGTGGCACGGGAGCAGCAGCGACAAATGGTTTGTGTCGCAGTTTTATTTGGGTAAAAGTTTTTTTTGTTTGGATCTGCAGATACCAAAGCATGAAAGGCCTTTTGGTGCTTATCCATTTTGGTAGTATATATTTCTAATCTTAATCTGTTAGAGAGAATTGAAAATAT
This sequence comes from Heritiera fomes, assembly GCA_032173925.1. NCBI lineage: Eukaryota > Viridiplantae > Streptophyta > Magnoliopsida > Malvales > Malvaceae > Heritiera > Heritiera fomes. The sequence continues at coordinate 3,192,722 of JAPDPM010000023.1, read as the reverse complement.
TAGACGTATCAACATGATAATAAAACATTTATAACAATGAAAAAGATCTTTTTTTTATAAATGTTTTATTATCAACATTTATAAATGTTTTATTATCATGTTGATATGTCTGATATTTTTAATTCTCTCTAACAGATTGAGATTAATTTTTTTTTTCATGACCAGGGTTAGACTTAACATGCTCTAAATGCCAAAAGCAAATATATACTACTGAAATGGATAGGCACCAAAAGGCCTTTCATGCTTCGGTATCTACAGATCCGAACAAAAAGAAAAACTTTTACCCAAATAATTTATAGATCATCTTTAGGTCAGTAATTTATCCATTATTATCTTTTTTTTCTTTATAAAATCATTTTCAGAATTATTTAGTCGTAAAAATAGCATATAAAATAAAAATTAAAAATCTCCTTGCAGAGAGAATTGAAAATATCAGACATATCAATCTCATGATAATAAAACATTTATAACAGTGAGAAAGATCAGTAATTTATAGATCTGGAAAAGATCTAAATCTTGATAATATAATCATTTTCGCAATTAAAATCATTATCAGTGATAGTAATGAAACTAGATAAAAACTAAATTTATAGATTAGTAAATTTTCCATCAAAACACTGAAATAATGACCTAATCAAATTTTATGCCATTGACCTAATCGTTAGATCTTGCCTAACTATAATTGCACCATTATCGCAATTGGATCATCCACTGAAATAATGACAGATTTAAATCACTAGTGCAAAATGAGATATTTTAAAAGAAAAGAGTAGCAACTTATCCCTCAAACGAGGAAATCATTATCACACAAGATCTCTCCGATTCAAAGTTTATGCCATTGACCTAATCATTAGATCTTGCCTAATCTATTATTGCACCATTATTGCAATTAAATCAGTCACTGACATAATGACAGATTTAAATCACTAGTGTAAAATGAGATATTTTATAGATTTATAGAGTAACAACTTATCCGTCAAACGAGGAAATCATTATCACACAAGATCTCTTCGATCCAAATTTTATGTCATTAACCTAATCATTAGATCTTGCCTAATCTATTATTGCGTCATTATCGCAATTAGATCATCCAATAATAAAAATGGTGAAAAAATTCTTACCTGACATTTTGCGAGTGAGAGGGATTGAGGGGACACTGGGAGAGCAACAGAGAAATTGACGACTGGAGAGCTAGGGCTAAGATATAAAATTTTTATTAATGTCATTTCAGATATAAAATTTATCTTTATTAAATTTAGTTTAGTGAAGTTAGTTTTTGGTCATTACTGACTAATTTGACCAATTTTCCTTCATATTAAATGATCATTTTATCCTCGATTATAAAGATTTTGGACAAAATGTCCTTATGCTTCAGTAAATTTTTCTAACTATGAAATCGAACTCCAAAAATTCATATTTCATTACCAACAATTCTTAGTGGGCATATTTTGATGAATCATGGTGGTTCCATCAACGCGCGGTTCAACGATTGCATGAAATTACGGTTTTTCCCCTAGCAAACTGCCAGTGAAATTTTTCAATTAAACAATCAATTTAATAAGTCTTATGACTCTATATTATTCTCCTTTATATATAGATTATCATGATATTATTACTTCGTTCCAATTCATTTTAGTTTTGACACAATTTACGAAAATATCTTTGGTAAGTATTCGTCATTTTTCAATTTGTTTCTCATACTTTTCCAAAGTAACAAACTTGGGTATTTTGACTTTCAAATCACTATAATATCATTATTCAACCTCTCAAAATATATTTTCTTACTCATATCATTGTTTGGGCACTGAAGTCTAAGTGGGGATCACATAGCTTTTATTTAATATTTGTAAAAATGTACAAAATAATTTATTTATTAATTATAATTTATATGTCCATACATGTACATGTACAGTACAATAGAATCGGATTTCACATCAATACTCATATTAAAGTAGTCTAAGAGGTTTCTTGAAAAAACGCAGCTTGTACAACATATACCCAATATTCAAAGAACAGTAGTGTAGTAATACTAATAGTAATCTAAGTTCATATCAATAGTCAAAGTATCTAAGAGAAATGTATTTAAAGCCCAAAGTTTTCTTGAACAGGTGTACCAGGCTCTGGGGGCAGAACAATAGTGGGACGGGGTGCAGGGGACATGGGAGGCTGCATGGAGCGTGTGGGGCGCAACTGGCATGGCACAGGAGCAGTGGCAACAAATGGTTTATGTGTCAGTCTTATTTGGGTAAAAATTTTTATTCTTATTTGGATCTGCAGATACCCAAGCATGGAAGGCCTTGTTGTGTTTATCCATTTCAGTAGTATTTGGTATTTTCTTTTTGCATCTAGAGCATGTTAAGTTTAACCCTGATCATGAAAAAAAATAATCTAATTCGAATCATAAAAATAGCATAGAAAATAAAAGTTATAAATCTCCTGTTAGAGAGAATTGAAAATATCAGACATATCGACCTCATGATAATAAAACATATATCGCGACAGTGGAAAAGATCTTTAGATCAGTAATTTATCCTTTATTATCTTGACAATAAAATCATTTTTTCAATTAAAATCATCATTAGTGATAATAATGAAACTAGATAAAAACTACATTTGTAGACTAGCAAATTTTTTGTCAAAACACTGAAATCATGATAGATTTAAATCACAAGTATGAGATATTTTATAGATTTATAGAATAAAATGTGATATTTTATAGATTTATAGAGTCGTAACTTATCCATCAAACGAGGAAATCATTATCAAACAAGATCTTTTCGATTCAAAATTTGCGCCATTGATGATTGACCTAATGATTAGATCTTGCCTAATCTATTAATGCGCCATTATCACAATTAAATCATCCGAAAATAAAGGTAGTGAGGTAATGTTTTACTTGGCATTCTGTAAGTGAGAGGGATTGAGAGAACACTGGGAGAGCAGCACAGATTGAGCAGAAACTAACGAGTGGAGAGCTAGGGCTAAGAGGGAAGATAAGGATAAAGGTTATCTATACATATCTATACATCTATATAGATGTATAGAACAAGCCTCTTTATTGCTTGACACTTGTCTCTTTTTATTGCTTCACATTTGTCTCTTTTTATGAAAAGAACAATTAAATGTAAAAAACAATTAAACGTAAAATATTTAAATATTATTAAATTTAATAATTTTTTAATTAGTTTTAATTAATACTTCATTAGTTTTAATTAATAAAATATTCGTTTTTAATTTATACATATTAATAAAATTATCTCCCATTCTCTCTTCTCATTAAGTCATGTCGCTCATTTTTTTTTATAATGTTTTTTTTTGTCTCCTAGACTCCCTTTTTGTAGCAATCATATTTGTTTGTTTAAAATAAAAAAAATCCACTTTATTTAAAAGTTAAATTTGCTAGCAAAATTTATTCTCGTATAAAAGTAGGACAATTAATTGTTGTATTTCACATCATTTTTACTCTCTTCTCATTAAGTCATGTCGCTCATTTTTTTTATAATGTTTTTTTGTCTCCCATACTCCTTTTTTGTAGCAATCATATTTGTTTGTTTAAAATAAAAAAAATCCACTTTATTTAAAAGTTAAATTTGCTGGCAAAATTTATTCTCGTATAAAATTAGGACAATTAATTATTGTATTTCACATCATTTTTAAGAGACTCACCCTCTCACATTTGTCACTCAATTCTATTAATATAAAAAGTTAAAACTAATATTTTATTAATATTTAATTAATTAATAGATTAATATTTTTTAATTAGAAATTAATATTTTATTAATAAAAAATTAAAACTAATGAGTTATTAAAACTAATATTTTAATAAATTCATATTTTATTAATTAAAAACTAACATTTTAATAATTAAAAGATTAAAACTTTATGTTATGATTTTACCTTTTTCAAAAAAAAAATGTGGTAAGCAAACAGAAAATCTAAAAATATTACAAATAATATAAAAATTATAAAATTATAAAATAAAGCAATAAATTTAAAGGATCAATTTTTAAAAATTAAACACAAATAAACACAAAATATTTATAAAAATAAATTTACGAATCAAATTCAAAATATTTACATTAATTATGAAAATAGAAAATTATTAAAGAGAAAATAAAATAATATATATAATTTCAATATTAAATATTTAAGATTTCGAAAAAAATAAAAAGAAAGAGTATTGATTGAGGATTACCTTTTTGAGAAATTTTTTTTATAATTAGATATAATTTTTTTAAATTAAAATATTAAAAATAACTTCAATGATATTTTTTAGTTTAACATGCTATATTTTTCAATTCAAATAAAAATATTATTTTAAAATTTTTTTAATGTAAAAATACTAAAAATATGAAAAAAAAAAAACTATGAACTTACTATAAAGAGAAGAGAGACAATAAAAAGTTCAAAAAAAATTGAAAAGAATTAAATCAAATATTCAAAATTTTTTCTTTTATAAATACTATTATTACTTTTCCAAAGTTAAAATAAAAAAATGAAGTAAAAGATATGAAAACTGGAGACAAAAAATAAAAGTTCAAAGAATTTTTTCTATAGAACTAAATCAAATAATCATCTAAGAAAAAAAAAGCACAAAAATACATATCAAAATTTTTTTAAATTCAAATCAAATACTTAAAATTTTGGTTTGCAAAAATTCAAATACCAAATATCCAAAAATATTCAAATCAAATCATACCCTTTTTTATTTTTATAATTCTTAAAATTTAAAATTTAAAAATTGAAGGTTTAAAAGAGGTAATAAAGCAATAAATATATAATTTCAATATTAAACACTTGGAGACTACAAAAAATTAAAGGAAAGAGGGGTGATGGTCTGATGGAGGATTAGCCTAATTTGAATTTATTTTGAAACTAGCAAATTTGAGTCAAACTCAATAAAAATTAAAATATTTATAACTTTTTTTGTCTATTTAATTTTTTATATTTGTGTTAGAATTTTATTTTATTTTTTAAAAAATAAGAATAAAAATAAATAAGATAATTAATTGATAAATTAAATATTGTCATTGTCATTAAAAATTAATATTTTTAAAATAATTATCTTGATTTATTATTTTTAATAAATATTATTTATAATTTTTTTAAAAAAAAATTGGGTATCACCTAGTGTGTGTATATATACATATAAAAACTCGTCAAAACGCATCGTTTGCACTGACCAAAAGGTGGTCGTTTGCACTTTAATTTACGTTATACAGATTGAAAACCTAAACTTGTTATATAATTTCAAAATTCATTTATTTCAAGTCTTTTCTTGTGGTTATAACTAGATTATCTGACTCATTAAGATAACAGCTTTATTCTCCAAAGAGACCAATCTAAATTGGCAGTATGAGCTATGTTCGTCCATATGGAAACGTGCTTATGTTCTATTAAAAATTTGGATCAACGAAAAAGCGTGGTCATCCCAATTTATCGTTATGAATGTGTTCAATATAATTTAATACACTAATATAAAAAAAAAATGCTTGGCCTTAGTTGAGACTAGACTCCATGACGTGCACACACCAAAATATTCCAAAATTTCCCACAAAATGTACATTGTGCAGCGTTGATCACTACGGAGAGCTAGTCGAGAAAAGATGAGTTGAGCAAAAACACTAGTTAAAATTCTGAAACTAGAGTCTTTGCTTCTTCAACAAAGCTACCTAAAGGCAAACGAAGAGATGAGATCCGGTCCTTATGCAGTATCCCAAATTTACACTACATCCGCGCATTCGACTTCAAGACTGACTTGTTTATACCCAATCTGAAGATTTGTAATATTTTTACGTCTGATTAAGTTTTACCATAGAATTGACTATATAGCTATAGGATTCACTCACTTACAATGATCAGATTTAGTAATTTTCTTTCGCTCTCCTAATGCATGAGGCTTAAAGATTAACCATATGATTCAAACTAACAACTCAAATAAAAAATTGCCCTAAACTGATTCATGTCTTTGCTTCACTGAAGCTGAACTGAAAATAAATTAAAAATGACTAGGTGAAAATAAACTATAATATATTCAAGGGAGAACAGACAACAGACTAATTGAATAATGAATGATGAATATTGAGACTTGACAAAAATTGCGGAATCTTAGTGCCCTCTTATCAACGCCTTTTCCATAAGAAAAAAGACAGTAGGAGAATGGGTATTTCCTCACTTTTTTTTTCTTAGCTTTGTAAGAAGAAACATTATATTTTCTTAATTTATCTATTTTTTTCTGAATAAAATTATTGAAATTAGATTGCTTTAGATGAATATATTTTTTAATTGCTAGTAATGCTAAACATCAATTTAATTAAGTTTTTGCAATCATAAAGAATTCAAAAACAATTTTTATTATTTGGATAATTATTTTTCTTAAAAAAAAAACAATTTTGGTTGTCACGATCTTCAATATTCATATGGGCTATATATGCAAACTTTTATAATAAGAACACAAAAAATTTTATACACACATATATCTAATATGTGTGTGTTAATCAAAGCTAGGTGAGAAAATTATTTTCCAGGCTGGAAAACCTAAGTTTTGGTTTCATGAATATTAAGGTTTTAAAATAAAATACCTTCCTCATAAATAAACACAACCAATTAAGTATGAAAATTTGGGGTTACTAATTAATTTAGAACATAAAAGTTTATGGATCTAAAATTTATTTAAACTCCCAAGGAAAATAATACAACAAAATGCAAATTAGTAACCAGCTGAAATTAGCTGTGTAATGAATTTGAAAATAACATTATCTGTCCGATGAAGGTTACTGTTTGATTCTTGGAGATCTCTCTGGCGAATACATATTGTTTGACTCTTGAGGATCTGTCTGGTGAAGGTTCGATAGCCATTGCCCGTTGTTTTTGTTTATTTATTTTTACAAATTCCAATCTTGAAACACATTAGTCTCAAACTCGACGACTTTTCTCATATTATTTTTACACATCCTTTTATTGATCTCATGATCATGAGATTTATATCTATTTTTAAATTTTTGTTTGACCCTTTTTAATTTATTTCCTTTTCATTTTTTTATTTTTGGTAATTGATTTTGAGATTCTCATTTATTTTTCTTATGGCAACAAATCCCTTTGTCAACTCTCTTAGTTGACTTTGAAGTGGCATGGGGTTGTTAGGGTTTTATTTTAGGGTTTGGGATTGCATGAAGATCAAAATTGATTTGTTTCTTTTTATCATTTTTTTTAATTTTTATTATTTTTTTAAAAAAATTGTTCGAACAAAATAATAACAAATGTAAAAAAAAAAAAAGCTAATAAACTTATCACATAATACAAAAAGTAGTCAAAACTCAACGGATAAACTATTGGGAGAGCACAGGCGTGTATAATAAATGATGCAAGCCTTTTAAAAAGTCATTCACTTGTATTTGCACTATGTAGTTATGATGGTTTCAAGATCTCTAGTAAAATAAAGTTAAATTAAGGTACCTATAATTTCAATTAGTTCTGTTTATTTAAATGGTTAATTTTTTTTAAACTAGAAAAATAATAATTAAATTTATTAAATTTTATTTTTTGTTATTTAGTTAACAGTTTTATAAATTTGTTTTAATTTTATGAAAATTTTTTATTTTTAAAGATTTAAAAATTTTGATAAAATAAAATGTATAATTCAAACACTATAACGCTTTCAACTTATGTTATATATATTTAACGGTTTTATAAATTTCTTTTAATGCATTTAAAATTTTTAATTTTAAAGATTTAAAAATTTTGATTAAATAACATCTATAATTTAAATACTATATCAAACACATTTTAAAAGGCTTAACTATCCTTAAGTATGCAAAAACCTAGAATGAATCAAAGTGAGAAGACAACAAGCATAAAGGACACTTTGTATATATATAGTATAATACTTGATTACTTGTCTACTTGTCTTGTGATGCTTAATCAAAATTTTATTAAGAGCTCAGATAAGGACAATTGTAAGCTTTTTTAATAATTATAATTGAATATGAAAAAATTTGTTTAATTTATATTATTATCATTACTGTTTTTATTTATAATCTATATATTATATTTCAAAAAACGATAGTGATACGTGTCATTATCACCTTAATTTTCTATCTTTATTCTTTTTATTTTTAGTTTTTTAATAATCCATAATAATTTCTATTTTCAGTTTTTTAATACTCCATAACAATTGTCAATTCAAATCTCCACTAAACCAATATTAATATTCAAATTTTAAGTATGATCTAATTATCTATTTTAAATAACTTAATACTTTTCAAATATTTGTTATTCAAATTTTAAACATTATTTACTTATCTTATCAAATTATCTATTAATTATCTATTTTAAACAAAATAATATTCTCTAAATTTTGTTATTCAAATATTTATCAAATTATATATTTTATAAAATGTCTATTTTAAATAACTTAATATTTTTCAAATATTTGTTTGTTATTCAATATTCTATTTTAAATAATTTAATATTTTTCTAATATTTGTTCTTCAAAATTTAAACATTATTTACTTATCCTATCAAATTATCTACTAATTATCTATTTTAAACAAATTAATAAATCATATATATATTATATTTCAAAAAAAAACACATAGGATTAGGGTACATGTAGAATTTATTAAAACTGAATTTAAATTAGGTTTTTTTTTTATTGTATAACTACCCATTATCCACATCTTAAATAATAGGAAGTAGTACAACGGTTTGAAACTTATTAAAAAACCAACTACAAATTTTCTTTTATCCAAATTTAAAATTGCAATTATCTCTAAATTTTAATTCTATTGAAAATTATTTTTAACCATATTAAAAACTATAATTATTTAAATATTGAACATGGGAGTTATCCAAATACATCGCCTTGTGTCACATCCCAAGTACACAGTATTTTACACTTTTTACACAATTTCACAACACATGAATAGGTTGGGCTGTATGCGATATCTTATTTTCCACATATAATTCACTGAAAATACAATATCAATAATTTAATTTAATTACCGAAAATAAATATTCACAAATTGTAGTTTAATCCACAGTTACATCTCCTGATTTAATATAACACTGTAGTACTGTAAATAAAAAGTCTGAACATATAAAATAAAATAAATATACCTCCGGGATCTATAAGCGCTGCTTCGGGGTGCTCAATATGCAGTCTCGAATCCTCAGATGATATACCTCAAACGGTCACTAAAAAATAATTTGGAGAGATAAAATATTGGAGTAAGCAAACCACTGCTCAGTAAGAGATTTGTATGCAAATCTTGATACCTCGAAGACTATATGCAGTAAAATCTTTAAATTCCTATTTATAAGCTAGCACACTACAAAGGAAATGATACTATAATCGGCCGAGAAATCCAGATGGAGCATGGAAGGTGTTTTGAAATACCTACCTTATCTCGGAAACCTAGAGCGACTATAAGAAGTAGGAATTTATTTAAATATAAAGTTCATTAAAATGTTTACTGCATATAAAATGTCATATGATTAAATAAAACAATTTAGTAAATCATATGAATCACATTTGAAATTTATTTTGATTTCCACCGTTGAAATCAATCACTTTAAACACATATAACAGTAAAATACACTGTTCACATATTTCACAAATCAATGATAAAGCATCGCAATAAACAATATATTTCCAAATTTCTCACCAAATCCAATAATAACACGTGGAATAATAGTGGAGACCAGGCAACACCCTAATAATATCATGTTATGAGTCCCGTAGGGAATAATAGGGTACACGTGAGATCCCTATAGGGATAGTAAAATAAATATAAGAGACCTATGGCCATAATCTATAGGTGTCCTCAGTCGTGCACTGAGCGGGTGTGATAACCGAGAATTTTTCTTATTTTTGGTATTAAATTACTCAGGAATTTAATTTATGCAAATAAATAAGTGAAGGTAAATAAACAGATTTATTTACGAGATGAGAATATTGTTGGAATTCCTGAAACTGATAAAGTAATGAAGTTGAGGAAATTATTTTTGAATAATTCTTGGATATTAAGAGATCTAAATATTAAAGAAATGAAAGTGAGTATTTATTTTGGATATTAAGAAATCCAAAAATTTGAGAAAATAAAAATGTGTATATATATTATTATTAATTAATAATTATATTTATAAATATTTATTTATAAATATAATTATTTAAAAAAAATAAAAAATAATAAAAACAAAAAAGGGGAATCGGGTATTTTCCTTCTCTGTTTAACAGAGGAGAAGCTTGAGAAGCCGGTTGATGTCGGCGGTGAGTAAGGAGAACGGAAAGAGAGAACGACGTCGGAGTAGTGAAGGGAAGTAGCAGTTGACGACGGAAAACAGAAACGGAAGCAGAAACGGGAGAAGCGAAATCGAAGGAAAACCGGGAGAAAAAGAAAAAAAGAAAGGAGGCGACGCCGGACGATCTGCCTGTCGTCGTCGCCTTATGAAGCTCCGGTGAGGTCAAATCTGGAGAAAGGAAGGGCCGGCGGTGAAGGAAATAATAGAAAAAGAGAGGAAGAAAAGAAAGAAGGAGCCGCCACCGCCCTTCCCAGATCTGCTACCGCTGGCGTCGCAGATCAAGAAACGGAGGCCAGATCCGGCATCTTTGCAACGTTGGCCAACTGTGGGACGCGTGAACTGCCGGAGATGGTGGCCATCGGAGGCTGAACCGACCGGCAAAGTGTGAACCGGTCGAACCGGTTCGACCAGAAAAAAAATAGAATAGAAAAATAGGAAGAAAAAGAAAGAAAGGAAAAAGAAAGAAAAGAAAAGGAAAGAAAAAGAAAAGAAAGAAGAAAAGAAAAGAAAAGGAGAAAGAAGGAAGAGAAGAAGAAAAGAAAAGAAAGAGAGAAAGAAGGAAAAGAAGAAGAAAGAGAAGAAGAAGAAGAAAAGAAAGAAAAGGTAAGGAAAATTGAGGAAAAATAAATTATTGATGTTATTGAATAATTTTATTGTCACATATTCACGTAAGTGCATTGGTGTTGTGAAAATTGCAGCGAAAGTGATAAGTGCGATTTGGTGTTCGATGATGCTAGGAGCTCGTCAAGGCGCTAAGCTTCAGCACCAGGTAAGATACTTTTATAAAGCATTAGTAGCTTTATATTGTATAAATTGGAATTGTGATTTTTGATATGATGCATTGATTGAATTGATGATAAAAATGCTAAGAGAACCCACAACTGATGGTGAGGGTCTTGGTAGAGACAAAGGAATTGTGAGAATCAACGGCTGTGGTATAAATTACACTACAAGAAATATGATTTTTAGTGGAGAAAAATTTGGTCACTAAAAGCATAAAATTTTGTCATTAATTAATTTTAGTGACAAAATTTCAAGTCATCACCTGTTGTCACAAAAAACGGCGTCACTGTTTCTTTAGTGACAATTTTTAGTATTTCGTCACAATAACATATTCTTTTTGTGACAAATTTTTTGTCATTAAAAATATTGGTATTTGTGACAAAAATATATTGTCACAAAAGCTCAAGTCTATTGTGACAAATGTTTCGACACAAAAAAAATTAAAATAGTGACAAAGAAAGTCGTCACTGTTAATTACTTTTCTTGTGACGACAATATCGTCTCTAAATGTATTTACAATAGTTACAAAAATTATTGTCACTAGTGCTATTTTTTATAGTTTCGATTATTTCGTCACTAGTATTCACCAAAATAGTGACTCATAAATTTTGTCACAAATATTAAAAGAATTTCTTACAATAACTATCGTCACTAATAAATTAGTTATTGTCACAATAAATATTTATCAATTTATACAAAGAAAAATCATTAGTGACTATATAATGACATTGTCACAGTTAGTTGACAGTTTTAGTTACAAAATATACTCACTAAAAAACTATTTCAAAATTGAATATGATAATAGTGACACCAAAAATGGTCACTTCATTTATTTTTTTGAATAAATAATAATAATAATAATAATAATAATAATAATAATAATAATTTAAAAGTAAATAACAGATGAAAATATATAATATGTTCTTAATTTCTAAAATTCCAAAGTAACATCCAAATACAATTATCAATGTACTAATACATTTCCACCAAAATATAAATAATTACTTCAAAGATAAAAGTTGTCCAAGTCTAAATATAAAATTATCCAAGTGGAAATTCAAGCTAGCAGTCCATAAATGGTCTTAATAAAAGTTCACCCTTCATTATTTTCCTACAAAACAAACAAAAATATAAAGTCAATAAATAATATAAACATATTATATCTTGTTAATATTATACTATAACTGACATTAATTATTTATCTAGGACACTTACATTGTTGATTGTTGAATTTGATGAAGATCCATTGGACAACAAATTTGAAATCAGCCCTTCACCTGCTAAACGATCAAATATGTCCTTCACTTTTTTCAATTCCAGGTTCTGTTTTTCAATAGCCTTCCCTTGAGCCACAAGTTCTTCACGTTGAGCTTCCATATCCTTTTGAAGTTGTGTGTTGGTCTCCTCTTGGTTTTTTGTGATTTCAGTAAGCCTTTCAACCTCTTCCTCTGCATGTTTCCTTGCAGCCTCAGCTTCTGCAATAATGCGACTTTTTTCTTGAGAGCTAGATGTGATCCCTCCAACACCTATTCCACGTAAGTAATTTGATTTTGTTCCCAAAACAAGAGAAAAATGCTCCATTAGTGGTATAGGTGCAGATGAGATTTTCTCTTGATTTTTCTCACCCTCTTCTTGAAGCTTGTTCTACATAGTTAAAATAATAATTAATTTTTTAAAATTAAATGAAGATCAAATGAAAAACAAAATTTTAAACAATTTCTATACCATTATTTCTTCTCCATTTGGGATAGACCAAGTTCCATTAGATCTCATTCGTGTTGCCTTCCAAACTTTCACAGCATCTGGCCATTCTTCAGAATCTTTATCTTTCTGAAATAAAAATAAATAACCAAAGGATAAAGCATATAATTAAAAAGTCATTTTAAAAAAAATAGAATTAACTTTTTTAATAATATATTAAAATTGAATTTACCATCTCAAATGCCTTTTGAACAATTGACTTTGTGCCAACAATGGATCCTATTTGCTGTTTTCCCCTATTAGTTGTGTTTTGTTCACTTTGAACCTATATTATCATGAAAAAAGTATATATTTTTATGTAACATAACTAAAAATAATAATTAAATTTATTGAATAAGCATATTACCTTAAATTCATTTGTAGACCATTTATTGGCAATTAACCACTGCCAATCATCTGAGTCCACATCATTTGGACAATTTTTGCTCTTGAGATAGCTCTGGTGCAAATGATATTGGCGATTCTTGTATTGTGCTTGTACTTGTTTCATCACATAAGGATGTACATTGTCTGTAAAATTGAACTTGTCCTAAAAAGAAATAAAAATATTAGAATAATATGATATTGAAAATAAGATCACAAAAACTAACCATTTATTTATCATATTAAATTTTATATTCATGAAAAAACTTAAATATATATATGTAATCATACCTTTAAGAAGATCCACATTATTTTGATATCATTTAGAGGAATTTTTTTCCAACTAGTGACTTGAAGAGGTGCATATTGCCGAATGCAATTTGTTACTTCTGCCTTGAAAAGACTAGCATGCTTGCCACATACCTTATGGTATGGAGGAGGAAATTGGATATCAAGTGTTTTACCTTTAGCCTTCTTTTTGGCGAGCTTTGTATTTTTAGTTGGTCCCCGTCCTCTTTTTTTAGAAGTTATATTCCCTATTAAAAAAATATAATTAAAAATCAAATAATATCGTATGCATTCATTTTTCACTCACCTAATTAAAGCACTATTAAATATATTTTTCGAAATGACATCACCTGTAGAAACGATAACTTGTCCACTTGTATTTATCTCCTCATTTGAATTTTCAAGCAAAGCATTCGATTGTTGATTAGGCACATCAACAGATTGAGACTCATCTTGAATATGAGGTGGATTTTGTTGCATATCTCTTGAATTTACTGAAGACTTGCGTCGCAAAATATTTACCATCTTATACCTGAAAACAATTTAAAATATCAATTAAAACTCAAAAACATATTCAAAATTAAATAATGCTAAATGATATAAAAAATCATTAAAATTGAATTTATTTTTTTAAAGCTTAAAAATTATAAAAACCATAAAAATAAAAAATAAAGCAATTCAATACAAATCATATGCCATTGACAATACAATATACATCATATATACCACATAATAGGAATTCAATATAAATAATTCCATAATTTAATAGTTTAAACTCTTTTCACCTCGGTTTGGTCACCTGGCCACTAAAATCTTTACCATTTAATTCTTTTACCATCTCTTTCTGACACTTGAGAAAATATAGTGCATGTGTGTGTTAATGGGCCCAACGGAAATGCCTAAGAAAAACAAAAATACCCATGGACAACTCATTTTACCTGCTCAGTTACCTGTCCAATAAACCCAACTTGCCGCCCATCGTCACTCCCTTTACCTTCTTAATAGGGTGTTTTTTCACTAAACTAGAGCAGTCCAATACCTGTGTTTTTTTAAGCTCCTTAAGTTCCTAGCCAGGCTAATGCCTTTGCCGAGTCTGAAACTCCGAAAAAAAAAACTAAAAACTGGTCGGAAATGCCCATTTTGAGCTTGCTCTGACGGATGTTCCCGCGGATCTTGACTTTACAAATAGTAAGCTTCTGTCTTTCCATACAGAGTATGGCACTTTTCTTGTCTCTTTTGTCTTTCTGTGGCTGGTCTTTCTTTCCCTTTTTTATTCTTCACAAATGCATCGAATGCTTTTTTTTTTTGGAGGGTGCTTGACCTGTCTTAGCTTTACAGCTTCGTTCCCTGGCAGCCCGAAAGGCCTGATTTTCGACTATCAATTTTACCGATGATTCCCGGGTAATAAATCCACTGAAGCCTATGTTACCGACCTTAAATACCCAGATGTTGTACCCAGATCGATAAACATTTTCATGGAAAACAATAAACATTTTCTTTGTTTCTCTTAAGACAGAAGTCCAAATTTCCCCATAGAATGAAAATGCCTAAATCTCAATATGAAAACAGTTTACCTTCTTAGTGTACTGCTAAACCCAAGCAGTAATCCTATCGAAAATTTGAAGAAAAACAAGAAACGACTCAATCTAAACCCAGAAGCTAACAATCTACGATGCCCTGTATCGTAAGCTTCAGCATTCTCGCCTTGCAGGTAATTTTTTTTAATTAAGCATGAAATAAATACTTACATTGAAAAATATTTTACTTCAATCGTGTGAGGTTTTGCAATGTAAAATGTCAAAATACAAGTAAATCATATATTAGGATTTCATAACAAATTATCTAGTATTCGTACTGAACCAAAATTTTAACAAAAAAAAATTACCTCTGTAAAGTTGAAGAGTGGCGCTTCTTGATACTGTGAGAACAGAATAGAATATTAGGTTAGGGTGATCTGTTTTATTTTGATTTTCTTTTTGTTTCCTTTTATTTGTAGAGTCTATCTAAAAATTTGGTTTCTGCGTATTGAATTTTTGGTGGTCAATTTGCCGCCTAAAATAATTTTTATTATAGAGATTTTTTTAGTTAGTTTCCCTAGCATAAACAAATACCTGATGTATAATATGTTTTTTATATAACTAGTTCCTTTATTTCCTCATCTCTGAAGGGAATGTATGATTTACCAATTGCATCCAACCTCTTGTGACCCAATTTTTTTAGTATTTTCTTTTATTTGTTACAAATTTTAGTATCTTTTTCATGAAATAATTTGTTATTTTCATATAAATTCCAATTTACTACTCAAAAAATGCCTTGAATTAGTATTAGGAAACAAAATTGTAATTTAATAAATATAAATGTAAATTAAAAAAATTATAGTGGGCCTACATTATGGACACAAAATAAAAACAATAATTCAAGCAACTTACACCTTGATTGACCTCTTCCTAACCCATGAGCCCCATACATCTTCTAATTTAGTAAAAACCTAAAGTTTTAGTAAGGCAAGTTCACTTGGAGTAAACCTATAACCTGATTGTGGTTAGATCATATTGAGTTGGAGAGATTTTGGATTTCATAAGGCTTTTCATCAAGCAGCTAATCAAGGTTAGTATGAGATTGTACTTGCTTATGGTCAAATTGGTATTGGCAAGACATTTATAATGGTCTGTAATTAAAATTTTTGCTTGTCTAGTCTTACTTTGTTAGAAATTTCAGAATTTAGGTTTTAATCTTCTTTTAGAAATTTCAGAATTTAGGGTTTAATCCCTTGTTAGAAATTTCAGATTTTTTATTTTAGTCCCCTGAAAGAAATTCTATAAACTTTGCCCAAACTAACTACTATCGTGATCCAAAACAAACCAGAAGCAACAGAGATTAAGTATTAGTACCTTCTTTAGTATTGCTCTACATTGTAATATATCTTAAATACAAATTTTTAGATAGGATTTAATCTACATTTTAGTATTGCTCTGTTTTATCCAAGCTTCTCTTAATGATGTTTGTTCTTGGGTTGGTATAATGTGGGCTTTGTTAACTTTACAAGTTAATTTGGTTTTGTCTTATGTTTCTGCATTCAGTTCATGACTGTAGTATTGCCATCTTCCCATTCATTAAAGATATTGTACAATGCAAACTCTGTAGTATCTAACACTACTTTGTTAATTTTATCAATAGGCTTCTTTCTTTCCTCTTTTTTTTTTAATATGATTTCCTCATTCCTAAAATAGGCTTTTACTAGCTTTGAAAAATCTAGAATACTTTTACTGTCAAAAGAATATGATTATAAGCTAAACCTCAAACTAATTTCTTTTTGCATGCTGCTAGTTAGAATGGGATGCTTTGTAAGAACCTGTCACAACTTCAGTGGTGATCAAGAAGTCTGTACCATTTGATCATTGAATATAAGTTTTGGTTTGACAAGGGTTGTTGAAGTTCCCTGTCAGCCTAGATATTGAACAATGCTAGTGCATTCATCAATGTTCTGTTTTAATGTTCAGTGAGCAATTATGGCAAGATTTACTCATAAGTAAACTAATCAAGTGAACCTTAAGGAATCTGAGCTACAACTTCAGGAATTGGGAAAAATACACAGTGAGACAGGTCAATTCTTTAAGTTAACCAGATAAAAACTCCTTAACAAATTAATCTTCTTTTAGAAATTTCAGAATTTAGGATTTAATCCCTTGTTAGAAATTCCAGATTTTAGATTTTAGTCCCCTGAAACTAAGTTGGGTGTTGATCAAGGTGCCTTAGCAGGTGTACAGGCTAGTATGTGTTACTAGTTGCGAATGTTTTTATTTATGCCGTTTAGATGGTAGGAAATAAAAGGATATTTGGAAGTAGAATGACTGTAGTATTGCCATCTTCCCATTCATTAAAGATATTGTACAATGCAAACTCTGTAGTATCTAACACTACTATGTTAATTTTATCAATAGGCTTCTTTCTTTCCTCTTTTTTTTTTAATATGATTTCCTCGTTCCTAAAATAGGCTTTTACTAGCTTTGAAAAATCTAGAATACTTTTGCTGTCAAAAGAATATGATTATAAGCTAAACCTCAAACTAATTTCTTTTTGCATGCTGCTAGTTAGAATGGGATGCTTTGTAAGAACCTGTCACAACTTCAGTGGTGATCAAGAAGTCTGTACCATTTGATCATTGAATATAAGTTTTGGTTTGACAAGGGTTGTTGAAGTTCCCTGTCAGCCTAGATATTGAACATTGCTAGTGCATTCATCAATGTTCTGTTTTAATGTTCAGTGAGCAATTATGGCAAGATTTACTCATAAGTAAACTAATCAAGTGAACCTTAAGGAATCTGAGCTACAACTTCAGGAATTGGGAAAAACACACAGTGAGACAGGTCAATTCTTTAAGTTAACCAGATAAAAACTCCTTAACAAATCGAACACTATAATTTCCTATCTTAACCGAAATTCTGCTACAGCACTTTAAACTAGACAGCTAAAATTTATTGCAATTAATCCTAAAATTTTAATAACTTAATTATGTACAAATCTACTTTTTAAATAAATTTTATTTGACTCAAAAACTTATGAACTTAGACCCCAAAACAGCCATGAAACTGAACCGAACAGAATGCAGGAAAAACAAAAACTGTTTTGCATTTAACTTGTCAAAATCGAACTCTAATGAACTCAACTGCTAACAACCAATTAACCAACTTAAACTAAACTCTTTAAACTTAATTCTATTAAAATTTGCATACTCAAATGACACTAAATTAGTACTGAAAATGCAAGAAAACAAAACTGAAACTGAAGAACCAAAAAACACAGCTTGACTGGTTTTGTTTGAAACCGTTTTATCATACACCATTTTTAATCCTACTTTGCTTAATTGATTAGTACACTTAACTACCCTTAACTATAAATGAAATTAACAATGAAAACCCTATGATAATGGACCAACCAGTGGCTTCCTATCTTAACCGAAATTCTGCTACAGCACTTTAAACTAGACAGCTAAAATTTATTGCAATTAATCCTAAAATTTTAATAACTTAATTATGTACAAATCTACTTTTTAAATAAATTTTATTTGACTCAAAAACTTATGAACTTAGACCCCAAAACAGCCATGAAACTGAACCGAACAGAATGCAGGAAAAACAAAAACTGTTTTGCATTTAACTTGTCAAAATCGAACTCTAATGAACTCAACTGCTAACAACCAATTAACCAACTTAAACTAAACTCTTTAAACTTAATTCTATTAAAATTTGCATACTCAAATGACACTAAATTAGTACTGAAAATGCAAGAAAACAAAACTGAAACTAAAGAACCAAAAAACACAGCTTGACTGGTTTTGTTTGAAACCGTTTTATCATACACCATTTTTAATCCTACTTTGCTTAATTGATTAGTACACTTAACTACCCTTAACTATAAATGAAATTAACAATGAAAACCCTATGATAATGGACCAACCAGTGGCTTCCTATCTTAACCGAAATTCTGCTACAGCACTTTAAACTAGACAGCTAAAATTTATTGCAATTAATCCTAAAATTTTAATAACTTAATTATGTACAAATCTACTTTTTAAATAAATTTTATTTGACTCAAAAACTTATGAACTTAGACCCCAAAACAGCCATGAAACTGAACCGAACAGAATGCAGGAAAAACAAAAACTGTTTTACATTTAACTTGTCAAAATCGAACTCTAATGAACTCAACTGCTAACAACCAATTAACCAACTTAAACTAAACTCTTTAAACTTAAACCAATGGCTGTTTGCAGCCCCAATACAGAACCAAAAATTTGATGTGCATGAACCTGTTTGTATTGAAGTTTTAATCGATTAATCACATACCTATCAAACTAATTTGAGAAAAAAACATTAGTCATATGAAATAGAGATAATTGAGTAAAATTTTTTTTAAGAGAAAGGTGGTAAAATAACTGGGATTGGTTTTGGTGTTGCATTAAAAAACTTACAAAACACTATTGTTTTATGGGATCATTGAGTTACGGAAGAAACCTTTTTAACTTCCCATTTTATTGTTTCTTTTTCATTTCCAAAGAATGTAAAAAATTGCATGCCTAGCTAATTCCAATATATTCTTTTTCATTTCCATATTTTTCTTTGCATTGTTTAGGCACACAAGATTTGGCTGAAGAAGCTTTGAACAAAGTCCAATATACAACAAACATTTGCTGTTCTCTAGTAGCATTCTGTTATTATCAAGTTCTCTGTTTATCGATTTCTACTTTCATCTTCTCTCTAGTTTGGATTTCTCAAGTATCAGCCAATCAGGACAGGTACTTTTAACTTACCATTTCCCTTTTTGTTGATTCTCATTAACAGCAAGAAAATTTGCATTTTATATTTCATACATTTATGATTGCTATTAACTATTAAACCGAGCCCAGCATTCAAAAATTTGCATTTTTTTCATTTGATTTCATTTTGCATATAATCCTATGTTCTTCAAATAATTAATTCTTTAGTATAAACCACGAGGCTTATCCCCGCTTTCTGTTCTGTTAAGACCCTTATATTCTTTTTCCTTAAAATGAACAATATATAAAATCTTAAATATCAATTATTGCATGCATGATCTATAGACAAAATTATATACTTAAAATGATATTTTGGTTTTAATTAAGTTTAATTAAAGTTAATTTTATTATTTTCAGAATATTAAAATTTAAAATTCTTATATTTAATAAACATTCAAACTATTTATACTTATTATAAAATATGACTTATATAACATTTTATATATATATTTTTTGATATACGGGTACAAAACTTCTAGAACTCTTACTCTTTAAAGAATGAGATCCTAGAAATATCATATTTTAAAAATTATATAACACGATACCTTGCACAAATTTATATAAATCTTTACTTGGGTGGATTTATATTTAATATATAATATATAAAATTGTATTGCTTATAAATTAATACATATAAAAGCCAAAAAAGTATCATTTTATCTAATTTCAAATATCATTATATAATTTTAATAGTACATATCATAATAAATAAAAAAATTATGAATTATATACATTTAAATCTTGTATATAGATTTATATATTTAATTTTATATAATTTCATAATTGATTATTTTAACTAGATTAAATAATATATTTATATAATTTTGTTTATATAATTCCTTGATTTTTATAAACAAATCTATTTTAAACTCACGCTTGCTTCAGCAATTCCCCTTTCAATTTGTTCAACTCTATACTCCTTTAACTTGAAAATTTTTTTGGCTTTGCTCTCACATCTTTGGCTTCTTTAATGGTCTAGGTATGGCTAATAAAAGTTGGATGGATATTTCTGATAGACGACTGCCTCAATATGAGAAAGGAGTTAATGAATTTCTTGAATTTGCGTTTGAAAATATTGACGAAGGAAGAGCAGTTCGTTGTCCATGTAAAGAGTGCAACAACAACTTATTCAGGACACGAGAATCTATTTATGAACATTTGATCATACATGGGATAAACAAAGATTATAAGCATTGGTCTCATCATGGAGAGCATTTGTACAATTCTGATGAAGAAAGCGATAATGAGTTTGTTGATGAGAGTGAGGAAAAAAGCGATAATGATGATGCTGGAATGCATGATATGGTGTATGATTTTGGACGTGCTACTGTAAATTTTGCTCAACAGTTTGATGTTGAAATGGGTGATGGCGAACCTAGAAGAAATAGTCCTAATGTTTCAGTCGAGGAAGTTAATGAATCTATCAAAGTTAGTTCTACTGCTCCAAACAAAGAAGCTGATAAGTTCTATAGATTATTACGAGATGTAGAACAACAACTATATCCTGGTTGTGAGGATTTTTCCAAGCTTTCATTTGTTGTTCAAGTGCTGAATTTGAAGTGTCTCTATGGTATTAGTGCAAAAGCCATTGATGCTCTGTTTAAAATCTTGACAAGAGCATTTCCTAAAGGTAATAAGGTTCCTCAATCATTCTCTGAAAGTAAGAAAATTGTTCAAGACTTGGGGCTTAAATATGTGAAGATAGATGCTTGTGTAAATGATTGCATTCTTTTTAGAAAGAAATACGAGAATGCTCAATATTGTCCAACTTGTGGTGAATCTAGATGGAAGAAGGATGGAAAAGATGGGAATATGAATAGTAAGAATGGTAGAAGGAAATTGATTGCGCAAAAAATTTTACGATATTTCCCACTAACTCCACGTTTGCAAAGGTTGTACATGTCATCAAAGATTGCTAAAGAAATGAGGTATCACAAGGAAAAACCTTGCAATGATGGATCTATGGGACATCCAGCAGATTCTCCGGCTTGGATAAGCTTTGACTCATTGCATTCTTTTTTTGCAGCAGATCCACGTAATGTTAGACTTGGCCTAGCAAGTGATGGCTTCAACCCATTTGGGAATATGAGCACTTCTTATAGTTTATGGCCAGTTGTATTGATTCCTTATAATTTACCACCATGGATGTGCATGAAGGATCCTTATTTCATGATGTCACTTCTCATTCCTGGTCCTAAAGCTCCTGGAAATGATATAGATGTGTTTTTGGAACCATTAGTAGATGAGTTGAAAGAGTTATGGGAGAAAGGTGTAGAGACTTATGATGCATTGTCACAGAGTAATTTTCAATTACATGCAGCTGTTTTATGGACCATAAATGATTTTCCTGCTTATGCTAATTTATCAGGATGGAGCACCAAAGGTAAATTAGCATGTCCTGTTTGCAATATGGATACATTATCTCATAGGCTTCCAAATGGACGTAAAACATGTTATCTATCTCACCGTCGTTTCTTACCACTCAATCATCCATGGAGAAACAATGCCAAGTCCTTTGATGGTACAAAAGAAAAAAGATGTGCACCAAAACAATTATCAGGGTATGATGTGGTTGAACAATATAAGCAATTTTCTCAGGTGAATTTCTTTAACTCTTTCATTGTTTGTTTTTTACATATTATTATATTCTTAGCTATTTATTTTTTTAACATTTTTTGTACATTTTTTTTTCTAAAACAGGTGACATTTGGTAAAACTCCAAGAAAAAGAAAGCGTGGAGAGGTTCTATTGCTTGGTAATTGGAAGAAAAAGAGTATTTTTTTTGAATTGCCGTATTGGAAAACACTCAAATTACGACATAATCTAGATGTCATGCACATTGAGAAAAACGTTTGTGACAACGTGCTTGGGACTTTACTAAACATTGAGGGCAAAACAAAAGATAATATCAATGCCCGTTTTGATTTAGAGTGCATGGGAATACGGCCTGAACTTCATACTACCCTCACAAGTGATGGCAGGTATGTGTTTCGCTCTGCATGTTATACAATGTCAACAGAAGAAAAACGAGCATTTTTACAGTTCTTAATTGATCTAAAAGTTCCAGATGGTTATTCTTCCAATATTTCTCGTTGTGTGAATTTCAAGGAGCTAAAGGTTTTTGGAATGAAATGCCATGATTGTCATGTATTTTTGCATCGATATCTTCCTTTGGCTTTACGTGGTTTGTTATGTAAAGAGGTATCTGAAGCATTAATTGAGTTAAGTACTTATCTAAGAGAGTTATGTGTTAAAACCATACAGGTTGAGAATTTAGAGAGACTAGAGCAATCAATTCCATTAACTTTGTGTAAGTTAGAGAAGATATTTCCTCCTTCGTTTTTTGACATAATGGTGCATTTAACAATTCATTTAGCAAGTGAGGCAAAAGTTGCTGGGCCAGTACAATTTCGATGGATGTATCCTGTTGAGCGATTTTTACGTAAGCTAAAATCTTATGTTAGAAATAAGGCACGTCCAGAAGGATCAATTGCTGAAGCATATATCGTGCAAGAATGCATGCATTTTTGTGCAAGGTATTTATGTCAAACTGAGACTGGATTGAATCGAGTTGGAAGAAATGATGAAAGAAATGATAGCCGTTCTTATACAGGATTATATGTTTTTTCTCAAGTTGGGAGGCCATTGCTTGGAAAAAAATATGACAAGTTGAGTTTGACTGAATGGGCTCAAGCCAAAATGTATGTTCTAGAAAATTGTGAAGAAATAAGAGA
The DNA here is from genome assembly GCA_032173925.1 of Heritiera fomes. Classification (NCBI taxonomy): domain Eukaryota; kingdom Viridiplantae; phylum Streptophyta; class Magnoliopsida; order Malvales; family Malvaceae; genus Heritiera; species Heritiera fomes. The sequence goes on along the minus strand of JAPDPM010000023.1, from coordinate 3,169,175 downwards.
ATTTGTCGAGTAAGTGATCCAACTTTTATAATTAAATTTTATGTGATTTGTTTATGGTTTATATTTTTATTCTAAATATTTATTTGTATTTATTTCTTATAAAATGTGAAGGATGCATAGGGAACAACTCAAAAGGGAGAATCCTATAAATGTGGAGAAAAGGCATGCAAAAGAATTTCATGAGTGGTTTAAGAAATATGTAAGTATTAGATATGTTTTGAAATATTATTTTTTCTTTAATGTTAAATTTATTGATATTTAATTTTTATCGTTTATCACAGGTCGTTCAATTGTATGAGGAAGGAAGTGAATTGGTCAATGATCAATTACTAAATCTAGCTCTTGGGCCTGATAAACGAGTTTTACGCTACACTAGCTTTCTTATCAATGGTTGGAGGTTTAATACGAAGGAGCGAGACATGCAATTGAAATCACAAAATAGTGGTATTTTAGTGATAGGGGATGAGAATACAGGTAACTTAGATTATTTTGGTGTGTTGATAGATATCATACAATTAAACTATCCTGGAGAAAATAGTGTGATTTTGTTTAAGTGTGATTGGTGGGATGTGTATCATAAAGGAGGGTTTAAAGAAGACAAGTTTGGGTTTTCTATGGTCAATGTGACTCGTAGATTGAAAACTGATGAACCATATGTTTTAGCTTCTCAAGCTAAACAAGTTTATTATGTAAAAGATATTAAAGATACCAATTGGCAGGTTGTGATAAAGACAAAACCTCGTGATTTATACGATTTGCCTATTGAAGAGGTAGGAGAAGAGCCATGCCAAGAAAATGAGGAATTAGGTTTCAGATTCCATGACCCTAATGTGAATGATGAGGATGATGATAATGATGTTGTACCTTTAGATAGACCTAATGAATTAGTTAGTACAAATGTTGAAAGAAGTCCATTAAATCTTGATATGTTGGGTGCTGAGGATGATGACGAGTCTGATTATGATGACTTTAGTTCTATTGATGATGATGATCAGATAAACTCAATAAATGAAGAGGAGATAGAAGATGATGATGATGAGTGAGAATAGATTATTTATAATTAGATTTTTGAAGGTTAGTGTGACACTTTTGTTTATTGTTATGGTACAAGATTTTTTGTTTATTATAAATTTTAATTTATTGTATATTTTTTAATATTATGTCAAAGGTACGTATGTTTTGTAAAACTCCAATATCATATTTCAGCTTTTTGCTTGCTTACTCATCCATGATTAATTTAGAATTCATTTGAAAATACATGTGAGATATGAATTTCAACTACTTTTACATAAAGGTTATGAAATCGTCAGTCATAGAGAAGCAGCTTGAACTCTTTGTAACAATTAAAATTTTGAAGGCATATAAGGATATTGAACTTTTACATGAGTAGAAAGTATTGTTTAATTAAGAAAAGTATGAATATACTGAATTTTAGGAGTGTTTGAGATGTCTATTGTGTCAATGTGTTTAAGTGTGCTATTAGTTTGCAGTTATGGCATCTCATTATCAATCTCATAAGAAATTGTCTCAGTATTTTTCCCTTCAATAGCGAGTTTACGATGTTTCTTAAAAGTGTAATTGGTTTCAATAAGGAGATATCTACATTTGGGAATCAGATTAATTTGTTTTTTCTTCTTAAGTAATATCCATTAATGGATATTATTGTTGATGAATTTTCAATATTAGTAGTATGAATTATTTTTGTTAAAAAATCATTCAAAATTGTTATCTAATAAAAAAAACAAAATTATTGATATACAAATTATTATTGTTATAAAAAATAATGTATTAAATTGGTCAATGTAAATGGTGAATAAGCAGTTGAAGTCATTAATTTTTACAATAGTTACGATTTTGATTTGTCACAATTGTAAATTTATTATTGTGACGATATGTAGTCGACATTATTTTGTTATGTTTAATTGTGATCAAATTGTCGCAACAAAAAATAAATTATTTAGTGATGAATAAATTTTTCGTCACAATAAAGATAAAAATAGTGACCACTTTATATTTCGTCACTAGTATATAAATTCTCGCCAAAAATCAATTGGCGCCAATTTGTGTATTTTATTAGTGACAAGTCTTTAATGACAAATCTTAAATCGTCACAATTACTATTATAATAGTGACGATTTAATTGTGAAAATATTGAAAACGTCACAAATACTACTATAATAGTGACCAAAAAATAATACGTCACAATTACTTAAAACAATAGTGTCACACCAAAATTTTGTCACTATAAACCTAGTATTTGTGACAAAATTACTCATGGTCACAATAAAATCGTCACTAAAAACATTAATTGTTGTAGTGTTATGTTTTCCTTGCAGGAGGTTTAGTAAAAAAATTAAGCCGTTATGATGTCGAAATTTCCATGAAAATGTTTGAGGAAAAAGATTAAGTTTCTCATATAAATGGAATCTAGAAAGAATTATCGAAGATAAACTTGAAAGGACCTTATCGTGTCATAGGAAAATTGATTTTTGAAATGGTTGAGAAGGTAAATGGATGAACACGATAACGTGAGGAATTATATTGTGAGTCTTATAGAATCGACAATTCGAGTTATATCAACATTACAAGTTGATTATTGAGTTGAAAATGAGATGGAATATCAGTTCGTTGGAATAGTGATGAAAGTAATGATAATTATACTATATAGCTTGGAAGAGGAGACCGCAGTTGGAATTTTGATAGTCGAGTGATTGAATTGTGGAACTATAAACAGAGTAATGATTTGAGAATTTGTCGAATTCGATCTCTTGATTTTAAATGGTTCCGAATGTGATAATATGGACAATTCAAGAGGTCGATGCTGAGACGATTTCACCATATTACATCGTATTACTGGTTATACGTGAGATAAAAAATGGACCTACACTAGTGATATGGGTCTTAGTATCAATGTTGTGCTACACAATTGATGGCTATGATGTTGAGTCATAACGAATATATGATTTGAGTATACATAACTTTATTGACATTGAGGTTGAATCACGACATAATCCAATCATTTATAGATTCAAATAAATGAGTGATGAAAATATATGAATATATGGTTTTGCTTATAACCATATAATAGGCCTTGAATAATAAGATTGACGATTGCATAAGTTCAATATTAAATTATACAGGCCATATGAAAAATTGATTTGAGGATTGTAATATGATTTTATGATAGTGAAAGAAATTGAACCTCAAGTCGAAAATTTTGAAAGTGTGCCAATAGGTCAAACCATAAATGGATTTGATAAGTGACTATTGATTTTGTGGTTCTGTGATCCTCAATGTCGACTCTGGAATAGATATCGAATGAGGGTATTGGTATTTGCATAATTTCAGTATCTTGATGACGACATAGAAACTTGGTATTTAAATACTGATAGATACTAATAGGATTCATACTAATGATGTGGTCCTAGCATCAATAATGAAATGTACAAATGATTGTTATAATCGATAATTATTGAAAAAGGATATTGACTATCGAATGGTTTGAATACCAAGTGATTTGATTATCGAATAATTTGAGTACTGAGCAATTTGAGTACTGAATGAAATGAATATTGAATGATTTGAATAGTGATTTACTGATTGGACAGAAAGAAAGTCTTGAAATCGAATAATTAACGGTGATAAAGTTAAATGAATCGCTTCACTGTATTTGATAAAAATATTACCGAAGTTGCATACTAAAATATTTTATAGCATCGCTTTTAAGTATAACTTATTACAACTTGAGACGTTATACTAACACTTATATGAATGCTATAAAGTATAGATTAGTTTTAAAAAGGAAAGTATATGGTAGATACACATTTCTATATATGAAGCATCTTAAAGAATTTTACCATATGCTTTACATGATTTTGACATGAAAAGATAAAGATTTAAATGTTTTATGAGACTGTAGGCACCCTAAAAGAATTAAATTCAATAAAGAATAGTGAAAATCGCCTAATTGGAGCTTTGCTTATTAGGCAGAGATGCTTGTCCGACAATAGTTGTGGACAGGTCTCAGTCACGTCTGATCAGTGGGGCTGAGAGAGATGAGGTCTATGGCCATAGATAGTGCCCTAGTTGGTTTCCAGGGGACGATGACATGATTTTCACTGCTAGCTACAGTGATTTAAGTCTTTATTGATAGAGTGATAGAGATCTAGCCTAGTCTCTAATCGATATGATATGAAGTCTAGAGTATGATTTTATTGATATGAACTCTAGACTTGACATGATTTATATAGTACATGAAACATGTTTGAAAAGAGAAATATTTTGAAACTGTATATGTTTTAAAAGTACATGATATATGATTTCGACACTTATATGATTTGTATATGATTTTGTGTCGAACATGACATGATATGCGGTCTAGAGTATAGTTTGATTTGACATGAACTCTAGACCTTATATGACTTACAATATATGTTTTAAAAGTACATGATATATGATTTCGACACCTATATGATTTGTATATGATTTTGTGTTGAACATGACATGATATGCGGTCTAGAGTATAGTTTGATTTGATATGAACTCTAGATCGATATGACTTACAGTATATGAAAAATGTTTTGAAAACACACATGTTTCAGACATGCTCTAAAAACGAATACATGTTTTGCAATTGTACATGCATCGATCATGTTTTGAAAGTAATTATGAAATGAATTGAAAGTTATATGTTGAGCATGTTCTGAAGTATATATGATATGATTTGAAATGATAGCAGTTTATATAGTGAAGTTACATAAACTGCCTACTAAATCAGTAATGTATTGTACAAAAACATGAATAGTATATAAGGAGTATCATGACCCTGTGGTATCGATATTTCATCTACATGATGTCATGATATGATATGAGACATGAATATAGAAGACGCATGAATATAGAATATACCTGAAGAGAGTTATGACTTCGTACCACCGTGATCATGATCCTTCATATAGAAAGTGATATGAGATGATAGAATACGAAAGTATGATTAAGAATGGAAAAGTGACTTGATACGATATCTCATTTGGACATGATGTACTATGAGATTGATGAGAGTATGGACTAATAGTACATGATATTCAAATTGGACACGACATATTGTTGTGCAATGCACTATATTATAATGATGAGAGAAATAAAAAGTACTTATGATGATTATATAGAGATTTGAGTGATAGACAGATGAGAAGAATTGAGATAATGAGAAGTTATCGATGGAAATGATGAATTGTAATTGCAACTTGCAGGTTTTAAGCATTGAGGATTAAGACAGTATAATTCTACTCTTGTATTTATATTAGTATCTTACTGAGCCATGGTTTTGCTCACCCCACTAAATTTCATCTCTTTCCAAATTATTGAAGTTACAATCTGCTATGAGAGCTTTTAACTGGGCCTTCGAAGACGGTATACAGGTTTGGTACTGGCCATTTTCCTGCGAATCCGCTTTATTACCTTTGAAGTATACGTTCTTTGTAAATTTCTTGTTTACATGTACAGACTTTAATTAATACACAGTACGTATTTTGTTTAACGAGTCGGGATGTAACTTAGAAATGTGGTAAATTACTGTATGGAGAATCAGTGAAATTAGAGTAGTAACTACACTGACACCGAATACAAACCTTAAAATGAAAAAGAAAAATTTAGTCCAGAAATTTGTAAGAGAAAAAGTATGACTAATAAGTGAAAATCGTGGCCTTCGGGTCTGACAGCGGGTGACAACCGAGACGCTGAAGACGGCTCAATGTCAACAGCTTAACACGTGAGAGGGTACACATTAACATGTGAGCATGATATGGGGCCTAACAGTCTCAAAACAATATTTGCATAGTAATAAAATCTTTATGGAATTTTATTTCACATAATAAATTTTATTAAATCCATAAAGAAAATTTTATTTAAATAGTGAATATTTTTTTGGAATTAATTATAAAATATTCACTATTTATCACATCACTTCTTTAAACACATTTTTCACTGTAAAACACGTGAGAGTAATTTTCGGTAGTGAAACCCTTACTAAAATTTATTTCATAAATATTTAATAAATTAATTATGGTAAAATCACCATTTATGAAAAATAATTAATTAATTATTTTTCAAGGTAGGAAAAATATTCATCATGCACCAAAATATTTCTAATATTTTTAGAAATGTGTTTAATAGTTTCGGCAGCATGACAACTGTCAAAGTCCTAGCTTCCCTCTACTACTTCAACCATGATTTTATCAACCAGGAAATCAAATTTTTATGCTATTCGAAGCAATTCAATATTCCACAATGCTTATAAATTTATAGCATGTAAATCATACATTCGGATATCCTTACAAATCTACATACCCGTCTCTTACTTGTTTATTGAAATCGCGCTATCACGTGCACCACATGAACATTGAACTTCCCGACTGCAAATTTAATTTCATCAAATCATTAGTTTATTTGTTCCTTATTTTAAGCTATGATTTATGTAAAAATGCCAATGTAAGTAAGGTCTCATGGCTAAGAATAGCTATTTTTTATGCCATCTTCCTTTTCCTTCCACTATGGCCGAATGGCCTTTATAGCAATAAAATTATTATTTCCTTTTTTTTGTCAAAGTATCAAATACATGTGTTGCCTTTTTCTTATATTTTTCAATCACTTAAGCAACAAAGGACAACATTCATTCCTCCATTTTCTCTATAATCGGCAGCCCATACATTAACTATACTTAAATTTTTAATTATGTTTTGTTATTATGTTTTATTCACTATAAGCCCTCATTTGTTGACCATTCATTCTTGACTACTCATCATCCATTTCAGGTTTTATTCTTCCTCTTGCCACACCACAACAACCCTCATTTTTTACTTTTATACCACTCTTCATCACAATTGGTCAACATATATTATTTAGTGAGCCTACATATATTAATTAGGATTTATATATGATGCACTAACAGTGTATAATTTCTATACACTGTCAATGCACCAGAGGTTGACACCTCATCAATAGGTCCTTATATGCAAATATAAATAATTTTTTTTAATTTGCTCATAAGAGCCTATTGATGAGGTGTCAACTTCTGATGCATTGACAGTGTATAGAAACTATACACTGTCAGTGCATCATATACAAACTCTATTAATTAATTGTACATTCGAGGCTATCTATTTAGTCCACTTAAAAGTGATCAAATAAAGTTTAAGTTATTGGGCTTTAGAACATCTCAAATTAGTATGGGCTTTGCAATGTGTAAAGACCCAATATTTTATTTTACTCTCATAATGGGCCAAAATAAAATAAAATATACTTCGAGTATAAATAGGTTATGGTCCCCAGTCTAAACATAACTTGATTCTCACAACAAATCTCATCATTGAGTGAGATACAGATTCTCTCAAAAGTTTAGACGTGGAAGATTCTAACCCCAAGAAATCAATTTCAATGGATTCAGGTACGCTTTCGTATTACTATATTCTTAATGATTAAACATAAAATCCTGTATGTTTATTTATTGAATTTACAACAAGTGGTATCAAGAGCCTGTTCATGTTTGATAATTAAGAATTAAAATTTTTTGTGTAAAACCTTAGGACTTTTATTCCTTATGGAATAATGTTTAAAATCATGTGAACAATATTCTGGAATTTTGTTTCATGATTAAAGTAATTTTATCTTTAAATTTTATAAATCTTGAAATTAAAAATCAACCAAAACATCAATATTTTACAAGTTTTAATTCGAATTCATAATCGTTAATTGTTTCTTGTGACTTTTATGGTTGAATCAAAGTCATTATTTCTGTAATTTTTGGGTTTGGTTGAAAGAAATCAAGAAAAGGGTTGAGTTCTTTCATGGAGTTTTTTCTTTAATTTCTTATTTATCAAATTCGTCACAAATTTTGTTGTTTTGATATGTTTTTTGGCATGGGTTTTGTATAAAAATGATTTAATTACATGATTGTATGTTTAAATTGGCAAAACTCACTTGAAAAAGGGTCAAAAATCGATGAAGAACACAAACAGACCCGTTCGGGTCTGTTCAAGGGTCAGTTGGGTCTAGTCGACCCGGCTGAAGGTAGAAGAAAACAAGTAGGTGCGTTGGGTGTCTTCCCCACGGGCGAAAGTGACGTATGTACACCACAAGCCTACCTCCGGTGGCCTTTCGGCCACCAATTTTTTCAGTCCAGCCTAGTTTTTAATTTCATATTTTTTGGTGATTTTTATGGATTTTTTGACACCTTTTAATATTTATTATTGAATATTCATGGTAATTTCATTGTTTTGATATATTATGCGCATTTTTCTGAAATTTTACTTCATAATAAAATATTTCATGATATTTTGAGATGATTGACAGTACTCACTCTCCCTATTAATGTGAATAAATTTGTGTACTCTCTATATCTTTTGTATGTGCATAATATGTTAAAAATAAAGTTCAAAATAAATTAAATTACTATAAAATGCCACCAAAGTGACCTCCTTTATGTTAATTTATTTATTTTGAAAATTAAGGTTGTCATTTAAGAATTTCAATGACTGTGTTTTTTAATCCCTGTGGAAAATAATCAGCCCAAAGGAAGGTTATTTTTTTGGCCAGATTACAAACATAATAAGGTAGTAAATATGTGATAAAATTATTTTTACCATGCATGCAATATGTCGGCCTAAAGGAAGGCATGTTGTTGGCAAGTATTTGATTATCAATATTTACTAATAAAGTTTAAGAGTACCGCTTACAAATTAAAATTTCTGTCTAAAGACTAAATTTTAATGTTGTGCTTGGTATCTTATATGGCCTAAAATTATTATTTGTTAATTGTGAGCTTATTATTGTTGTTTTTCTATTTACAGTAAATGTTTCTCCTATATCTGCCAATTTGAATAATATCCCGATGCTTAATGGCACTAATTTTGAGAAATGGAAGGAGCATGTTACGATTGTGCTTGGGTGTATGGATCTAGACTATGTGATCAAGTCTAATAAACCTCCCACCCTTGCTGATAATAGCATAGCTACGGAAAAGGGCACTTTATGAAAAATGGGAGCATTCAACCGCATGAGTCTAATGATCATGAAACACTCAATTCCGGATACCATCAAAGGCGCAATGCTTGAGGAAGAAAATGCTAAGAGTTTCTTACAACAAATTGCAGACAGATTCACAACAAATGAAAAGTTGAAACAAGCACCATTTTGTCTAAGCTTGTTTCAATGCGGTATAGCGGTAAAGGTAACATAAGGGAATATATTATGAAAATGTCTAATCTTGTTACAAGACTAAAGGCACTAAAGTTAGAGTTGTCTGAGGACATTCTCATGCACTTAGTCTTAATATCTCTTCCTGCACAATTCAGTCCTTTTAAAATAAGTTATAACACTCAAAAGGAGAAATGGACTCTTAATGAGCTCATTGCTCAGTGTGTACAAGAGGAATAGAGGTTGAAACAAGAGATGATAGAAAGTGCTCACTTAGCATCTTCTTCCAATGACATTGCTGCAAACAAAAAGAGAAAAAGGAACACAAGAAAAGGCACTGCAAATACTGAAACTTCACATCCTAAGGGGCAACAGAAACAAGATAAGGTGATCACTTGTTTCTTTTGTCGTAAAGGTGGTCATGTGAAGGAGGATTGTTCCAAGTATGCTAAATGGCTTGCCAAAAAGGGTAAACTTCTCAACTTTGTTTGTTCTGAAGTTAATTTGGCCTTAGTACCCAATCACACTTGGTGGATAGATACAGGTGCAACTATTCACATAAGTGTGACTATGTAGGGTTGTCTAAGGAGCAGAAAGCCAACTGATGCTGAAAGATTCATCTACGTAGGAAATGGCAAAAGAGCTCCTATTGAGGCTGTTTGTTTATTTAGATTAAAGTTAAAATCTGGTTACTATTTAGATTTGAAAGAGACTTTTTTTATGTACTGTCATTTAGACGAAATTTAATTTCTGTTTCTTATTTGGACAAATCAAAATATTCTTGTTCATTTGGAAATGAAAAATTTAGTCTTTTTCAGTATTTAAATCTTATTGGCACAAGTTCTTTACTTGATAATCTATATAAATTAGATCTTCATGCCTCACACATTAATGAATCCTTGCATATAAATAATTGTGGTACAAAGTGCAAATTAATTAATGAGAATTCTTCTATATTATGGCACAAGCGTTTAGCACATATTTCTGAACAAAGAATAAAGAGACATGTCAAAAGGAATTCTCGAATCCTTTGATTTTTTAGATTTTAAAATCTGTGTTAAGTGTATTAAGGGAAAACAAACAAATATCAAGAAAATTGGCGCTAACAGGAGTTTTACTGTAGATTTGACTATATAGCTATAGGGGTCACTTACTTACAATGATCAGATTTAGTAATTTTCTTTCACTCTTCTAATGCATGAGGCTTAGAGCTTAACCATATGACTTAAACTAACAACTCAAATAAAAAATTGCCCTAAACTGATTCACGTCTTTGCTTCACTGAAGCTGAAAATAAATTAAAGATGACTAGGTGAAAATAAACTCTAAGATATTCAAGGGAGGACAGACAACAGATTAATTGAATAATGAATGATCAAGATTGAGACTTGATAGAAATTGCGGAAATCTTTTTTTTTGGTTAACAAATTGCGGAAATCTTAGTGCCCTCTTATCAACGCCTCTTCCATAAGAAACAAGACAGGGAAAGAATGGATATTTCCTCACTTTTTTTCTTAGCTTTCTAAGAAGAAACGTTATATTTTCTTAATATATCTATTTTTTCCTGAATAAAATTATTGAAATTAGATTGCTTTAGATGAATATATTTTTTAATTACTAGTAATGCTAAACATCAATTTAATTAAGTTTTTGCAATCATAAAGAATTCAAAAACAATTTTTATTATTTGGATAATCATTTTTTCTTAAAAAAAAAACAATTTTGGTTGTCACGATCTTCAATATTCATATGGGCTATATATCTAATATGTGTGTGTTAATCAAAGCTAGGTGAGAAAATTATTTTCCAGGCTGGAAAACCTAAGTTTTGGTATCATGAATATTAAGGTTTTAAAATAAAATACCTTCCTCATAAATAAACACCACCAATTAAGTATGAAAATTTGGGGTTACTAATTAATTTAGACAATAAAAGTTTATGGATCTAAAATTTATTTAAACTCCTAAGGAAGCGAATACAACAAAATGCAAATTAATAACCAACTGAAATTAGCTGTGTAATGAATTTGAAAATAACATGATTTTTAGTATGAAAAGCTAAAATTATAAAACAGTTCTGCTTAAAGGATATGGGCAGTCAAATTATAAATTTTTTTATAAACATTGCAAAATTTATAAATTTTTATTAATATATATATACTATAAGATTCGGTCATCATCATCATCATCATCATCAGAGCCTTTATCCGAAGAAATTGGGATAGGCTATATGCACCTGTGAAGACCGTGAATTTTCCTAACTCAATCATGTAACCGATGCATAAGTGGTAAATAAATCAAGTCATGGACATGTAAATTTCAAAAATAATAAAGTATGAACCTTATAAGAATTTTACGGAATGAAGTTATAGGTCATGAAAGATTTAAACATACATGGAAAATATACATTAAGAATGAATAGAAGAAATACATGAAACTAATATATAACATATATATTAATTGAATAAAGAAATGGATATATAAATATATATACCAAACAAGTACATATAATAAGTACATAAGTAAAAGAGATATGTGTATGTATATATATACAGCAGATAGAAATATAAAATGTGTATATATAAGAGATATATATTAATATAATCTATATATATTTATTATATAAAGAAATATATATCATAAGAATATTAAAAATAAAATATAATATAAATACAATATGATAAAGATAAAATATATGTACATATTAGATATAAAGATGATATAAATCTATATGTATTATAAATTCAATATATCTACATATATGTATAAAAAAAAATGAATGATAACATTGAGTGGATTTGGTGGGAATTGTACCACCAAACCCACTCTCGTGGATTTGCCAAAGGTAGATCTCCTTGGCACGTTTCCTATTGTTAAAAAAAAAACGATGAAATGAAGTGAAAGATACAAAGAAAGAGAGACACGGGAGAGAGATGTATGAGTGAAAGAAAGTTTAAAAGATTTTAAAATAAAAGACAGAGGAGTCGGTGGGAGAATGCTCAGCAAAACCGACCCTCATACCGGTTATGCAAAGAGGCAGAACATTTCATCACCTCACCCTTCACCACCATTGTCCATCACTCTACTTCCCTCTCTCTATTCACCTAGCTTAAATCGAGAAAGAAAACCGAAGAAAATATAGTGAAAAGAAAAGAAAGATTGAAGGAAAGAAGTGATTGGCAGAGGAAGAGAAATGCTCAAATCAGGCTCTAGGTATAGTTTCGATGGTTTTAGGCTAGAGTTTTGATGGCTTAAAGGGCTGGTGAGTGGCCATATACGATGGCTGTGTAGGGCTGAGTTGATGCCTAAAACAGAGTGAAAAGGAGGCATTTGGGTTTATAACAGCAGGGGATGCATAGAGATGAAATTGAAGCGAGATTGAAGCTGCTCGCGTGGAAGAAGTACCCAAGACCCTAGCCAAAGCAATGAGGAGTCTGAAGGTCGAACAGGGGCTGCATAATGCTGGTACATTGCCCAAAACTAAGGCCTGAAGACTGTTGAAAACAAGGGCATTTGAGGTTGGGTTAGAAGGCTGATTTTTTTGGCTGGTTCAGCACTCGTTTGGGGCTGTGTACATGGATCATTTTATGCTCAATAGGTGGCTATTGTTAAGGGTTTTAATGGCTATAAAATTGGTCTGAACTGAGAGAGGTGGAAGAAAATATAAAGGCTAGAAATGGAGCTGAGTTAAGGTTGTAGCTGGTGACTTTTAAGGGGTTCTCGACAAGTTGAAACAGGAGGCATTTTGTGCTGATCAAGGGCTGTGTTTGGAGTTATCCAGATAGGGATCAAAGCAGAGCAAAACAGGGCACGTAAGGTGACATTCAGGCCTAAACATGGACTGATTTTAGCTGTTGTAAAAGGATGCCTAAGGGGCTGAAATAGACTGGTTTTAAAAGGATAGAAACCGAGATACAGTAAGAAATGAAATATTGGAAAGTAGAACCGAGAGTTGAAGAAGAAAGAGCAAACAGACTTGGATGAAGAATAAAAAAACAAACACGTGATTTGTAATGGAAATTAGCAAATTTGGGCAAGTGAATGGTAGGCCAGGTGTTCACAACTCCAAGGTATTCATAAAGTAAAATACTTGCCTAGCCTTGATTTATATATTTAAATATGTATGTTAAAATAATGATAAAATGTTACTTGATGTGATTATATACTATAGAAAAATATAAAATATATCTATATAATAAAAATTGTAGATAAACGTGCGCGCACCTTCCGCCACGTTTTTTTCACCTGTTTTCCCCAGTTTGTCCTTCACTTGATTGTTTTTCTTTGTCCGTTTCTGGGACGAAGAGTAATTTCAGAAGGAAGTTTTTTTACTAACCTGTAATTGGCGCGTGCGGCTCCTCTCCTTTTATTTATCCAGTCGACCTAGCCATTGCTTCATCCTTTTGCCTCTATTTCATTCTTCTCATTCGACGATCCCAGTGATACCACTGGTATATCTGTCAAATGTTGTGTCTTGCCATTTCGGATCCTCTTCCCGATCGACTACTGCTATGGGGGTGGGTCATTCTTTTTGTTGTTTTAGGCTTCCAAATAACTGTAATATGCCTCTTTGTGTCGGTTACATCCTCTTAGAAAAATTCAGAAGATATCTTTTCCCCAAGTTTGTGCTTTTTTTTTACGTCAAAGCGTTTTCTACTTGCCCAGGTAATTATCAATAATTTTCACTTATTCCTTTCGTATTTCCTTAGCGATTTCAGGTTGAATTTTGAGCTTTTCTGGGTTCCGTTTATGTTTCCTCTTCTATTGCCTATTTGCTGCCTTATTCACCTTTAGATTTTGATCCTTTTCTGAAATTTTGTGTTGTGCTTATAGTGATTTGCCCGTTCTTTTCTATTCGTTGCAAGCTCGACTAGGTGCTTTTGAGTCATATTTTTTTCTCTTTGTTTCTACCGTTTGTGATTTGGATTTTGATTTTCGTTTTTTTTTGTCCTTGAGTTGTCTCAGAGTTTACAACGGTATTGCCCTTTCATTCCAGGGAAGCCTCCTTTTGTGTTCTACAGGTAATTCCTAATTTTTATTTCCTTTTTCGGTGCTTCTTGGGTGCTTTGTTCTTGCTGAGAATTCTCTGAAATTACTTCTATGTTTGGTCTCTTTCTGACTATGTAACACTGTGTTGTTAAGCTTCTTTTCATTTTAGTCTAATTAGTGATGCCTTAACTGCTAAATTGTGTTTGTAGTAAATTAAATTGTTAGGAAGTCATAGTTGTGTTTAATCTTCATAGCTTAGTTAGTTGTTTTATTTTATTTACCAAAAAGGGACTTGAAAATAGAATTAAGGCATGAGTGGAAACTAGAATTTATAATTCCATTATTAATCATAAAGCAAAATAGAGATATATAAATGTTTACTCAGGGTCTAGCGAAATCAGGCCTGTTTGTTAATTGAAATTAAAAAAGCCTTTCGTTGAGTTAGGTAATTGATTGAAAGAAAGTTGAAAGAAAAGTCTCCAACCTTAATTAAAGCACATGTGATTACATTAAGTGAGGAGTAGCAGGAGGAGGTAAGTTATAGAACTTTTGTTTACGTTTGCATTTGAATTTTGCTCAAGGCAAGATAGTATGAAAAAAAATATGAAATTAAATTTAATCAGATCTGGATTGCATGATGTGTCTATCATTTTATCTTTTTTTTTTAATTCAGTCATCTTTTCTTTTACTTGAACGTTTGCAATCTTGCTATATTTTATACTATTAACTTGATGTAATAGTTTTTCTTCAAATAATTAAATAACCTTTCTTGAAAGAATGTAATAGATAGTTCTTTATTGCTGGGGTCAAAATTTTACGTTGGTAATATGTCAAATTCATGTTTTTTGTGACTTTCATGTTCATTGACCGATTAGATTATTTAAGTGTTCAATGAAAATTGTAATAAAAAATGTTGAATTAATGTTTGATTGTTTCATTTTCTGTTATGTTTTCATAATCTTTGCAAGATTGATGGCGTTTAGAAATTTTACATCTTCCTTTTATCAAATATTTATTCTCCAATTGACTTTTCCTTCACCTGAATATCTAAAGTATGATGCTTACATCGCTTTTCTTAGAATGAGTTAACTCCTTCAGGATAATGCTTACGTCACTTTTTTTAGAAGAAGTTAACTCCTTCAGGATTTTTTTTCTTTTGTAATTCCTGTAATTTATGCTCCTGCTGGATGTTATTTTTTCATGTATTAGTTTTATCACAAAAAGTTTGTAATTGGTTACAAATATTTTGGTTTTATTGCATTGAATTCCTCTTATCCCTTTTGGATTCTAATATTGGTTTTCTTATATTGGTTGTTTTGAAGCATGAATTTGTTTCTTTTATAAAATTCTATAAATCCAGTTTTACTTGACTGATTTAGTGGGGAATGATTTTAACACATTGTTTAAAGATTGGTTGTGATTGAATAGAAATTTAAGAATGTTCTGTGTTAAATCCTGTGATTATGAGAGTAAGTTGGAAATGTATGATATAAAATGATGTTTAGATTGAATAATATTTAATTGGTATGGCTTCCTCTAGGTTTAAAGTCATTTGGAACTGGTAAAATTTATATTTTTGATTGCAAACTAAAGAGATATGAGGCATCAGATATCTGATAGTTTTCTTATGCGTTTAACTTGAACTCTAATGAAACTTTTGGAAGAACATCTATGTACAGAATAAAACTCATCCGATCAAATGATCTTGAAATTCTTACTTATGCTATACTGTTAAATGACAGGAGAACTTATGTATCTTTGCTTTAGTTTGACAAGACATGCAGGAGACATTCGCAATATTGGCTTAATATTGGCTTTCATATACTTTATTTTGTTGGTATTGTAACATTATGTATATGTTAGATATAACTTATATGTGGTTTTTGTCTTTCTAGGATTGAATGAATCAATTGAGACAACAATGCTTAATAGGTGGCCTTTGGATGTAAGTGGCAGATTGGAATTCCTTCAATTTAGGGAAATTTTTATTGCTTTTGACCCTAATTTTTTAACCAAGAAGCTATACAATAATATGATGTATTGTGTAACTTTTGCAGGCTAGCCTGAGTCATTATTTAGCACAAGGAGACTCTCTTTGATGCTTAACAGAAAGCTTTAACTTCAAAAGAGACTGATAATTAAACCATTAACTCTGAATTTATTATTTACTGCTAATGCATCATGCATCATTGTTGATTGTTTAGATGAATCACTTATTTAGAAAAAAAAAGTTCTTACATGCAGCTAAAGGTGAACATGAAGGTAATTTTGCTGATATATACTTCCTCTGTGATCTTTTTGTTTTCTATTTACATCATATTGTTGCCTCTTATATGGAATGTTCTATTGCAGGAGCTGAGGAGAATAAACCTACGGATGACACTATTGAGTCTTTTTTGTTCCATGATGATTATGATGATAATGTTGATAATGTTTATAATGCAAGCACTCCTTTCAGAATTTTAAGATGTTGTTCTAACACTTCCAATAAAGATGAACTTCAAGGTAAGTTTGTTAAGACTAACACATACTTCTTTGCAGCTCTACTTTGATAGGTACTGATGCAATTAAAATAGAAGATAACATACATAAAGTTTTTTAGTGATTATTTATTCAATACAAAAAGGTACAACCCACCTTGAATTGCCCATGCACTTTCCAAAATTTTCTTACCTCTGCCCTTCCCTAAGAATTTTGTATTTTTGAAAAATAGTTTACAACATTGGAAGACTATATGGTTGTAGCACCTAATCACAAAGATGCATTTGTGGTAGTATAACAGTTAAGATATTACTCAAATAATCCTAATAATATAATACAAGCAATAATAAATGCATAAAAATTTGAAAAAGAGACAAAGATTAGCTCAACCCAATAGCCAATAGGAAATAGATAACATGCTTGACAATTGCAATAGACTAATGTTACTATCTTTGGTATCTCTTTGTTATGTGATGAAGTTTTCCAATATTTTTATAAGCTCAATTGCTTTGGGATTGTTAATAAAAAAGAGTTTGCTGTGTCAGTAGGCCTGAGTCTGATAGAATGTATTGCTATCTTTCTTCCCTCTTTAAGGTCAAAATTACTTAATAATTATTTGTGCATATTTTATGTTCTTTTAAATATCCAAGGCTTATTACATAGTGTTTTTTAGGATTTGTACCCATTATTCTATTATTCCTTACTTGGTTAGTCGATTTTAATTGTTTTTCAGTTTTCACTAAGAAATTACTCTAATAGTGTAAAACAATATAAACAGAATAGCTGGGAAGATAATATAAGTTTGATATAGTCTTTGATCATATAATAGGACCTATCAAACGATGTGTCTAACTTGGATGCTATGTCAAGACCATCCCTGTGATTAGCAAGGGTAGAATCTTGGATTCTTTAGTATCAATGATACTGTTGTTTACTATGTTTTAGTAATTGAAGAATTAGTATTTTTCTTTTAATTTCAGAAAATCTTTTGATTTTTGAATTGTGATTTTATTTAGTAATTGAAGAATTAGTATTTTTCTTTTAATTTCAGAAAATCTTTTGATTTTTGAATTGTGATTTTATAAAATGTTCTTCTTTGGCGAAGAAATCATTGATTTTAGCAAGACTTTTCTTTTGCATCAAACAACTGAATATGACCAGCTCTTCCAATAGATAGAGGTCCCATGATTAATCGTGATGCTTTTCCTGACCATAAAATTGAATCGTAAACATGAATCACATACTCCATTAGAGATTGCATTTGTTATAACATAACATTTTGTTGAACAAGTCTTTTCATTGTGTGAACAATTCTTCTTTTAGGTTAGAACAGGGTTGTGAAAATTAAGACCCGGGCTTTTCAATAAAAGTTGGGTTGTGAATATAAGAAGCTGACATCTTTGATCCTAAGTATAGTCTTGAAATGAATCTGACTTGATTCTTTTTTATTTAGAGATTCTAAATTTTCTTTATTCATTTTTTTCTTTCCTGTTGAGCTAAGATAAGATCAAGCATTTAAATTAGCTTTTTATCAATTGTGGTTTTTTATGTCTCAAATCTTTTTCATTGTTTTTTACTATATTTTTTTTACAATTGATTAAATTAGCTTCTGATCAATTGCGGTTTTTTGTGTCTCAAATCTTTTTCATTGTTTTTTACTGTCTTTTTTTTTCTGAAAATTGATTGTCTATTTTTTGTCTTTAGTATGCAAAAATTGTAGCACCAAATTTGGGATTTTATAATATTTTCAAATTTTTTTTATAAATGTTATAGAGTTCTTTAATAAATTTTGGAGATAAATTTGCAATATATCTTACTAATATATCTTACAAAATACACTTACCTTTTGAATTTAAGAAATTACTGTGTTTTTGGGTAGGATCAAGACTCCTGATTTGGTTAGCTTAGTTATGGATCCTGAGATTACTAAAGAGATCAAAGTCATATTTGGTATGGGCTGCTTCTCACTTATCTTTTTGTTATCACAGTGACATACCCTGACACCTTATAGCAAGTTGTTCTATCTCAATAGTGATGGGTTAATCATTATCTAAAACCTAAGAGTTAATCAAATTTATGTCAGATTCTAATGCAAGTTAAATTTCATTTGTTTCATTTTTTTATGAAGATTTTTTTTTATCTATATCATGTTAGAAAGTAGTTGTTTATCTCTCTTATGATCATCAATTTATTGATTAATAAACAATGCCTTTAAAGTTTAAACCACCCTCGAGAACCCAATAATATTGAATTAAATCAATATTACCCAACTTATAAGCCGGCTGAACTTTTGGCTCTTGACAACTTACTTACAAAATTAGGCTCAGATATGGTTTTTGCCCTTTGTTGCATAAGTTTATCTGTGATGGCTTCCTTCTCGATTAAAAATTTCTCCAACTCACTGCATCTTTTATATGGCAACTGCTGAATTTCTTTCCTTTTAAAATTAAATTACCAAATTAAACTACCTCATGCTGCTGATTGCACAAAGGAAATGAAACTAGAAGTTCCTAATTAGCGGTTAATAGCTATGACAATATCAAATTTCTAAAGTACTAATTTTTTAGAGCTAATGCAAAAGTATTAATACAAGCATTCAATGTCTAAAACCTACATTGCATTGGGACCCACCAAATAGCATTCTCACATAAAGCTTTTTGAAATGATTTGGATTTGAAAAGAGGTAATCGATTTTTGCAGAATCCATGAACTGAAAATGTTTGACCAATTTACCAAGCTCAACCTTTTGACATCTCTTAACAAGTTTCTCTATTTGCTAAATGCCATCTTGATTGAGTGAATGCTCTTATCATGTCATTTTAGTTGGATGTTAGGTTGTAGTTTAATAGTCTTACAATGCTAAATTGAAACTATTATTTTTTTAGTTATATTATACAAATTTATTTTCCCAAATAAATTTAAGAGGAAAATTCAAACATGCTACCGAGGGAAGTTTTAAGCTATAAGAAGTTGCTAGGAGAAGTGTAAATGCTTTCATAAGGTGAGAAACTTAGACACATACAGGCACATGTTTTGAAGCTATGGGATGATTGTGTAAATTGTTAATGACTACATTTTCAATTGCTCATGATAAATTGTGGTCATATTTTCTTTTTATTCAAAATGTTTGGAAGCCCAACCAATCCCAGGATTTGAAAGTTGTTTGCTTAGCTGAAAAGAAAATATAAATCTATTTCAACTTTTTATTATCTGTATTTATATATTTTTACCTTATCACTCTAGCATTTTGTCAGCTTTTATAAATCTTTATGTTATGCTATAAATGTTCATTGGCCTATAAACTTACTTTTATTTTTTACTACAATTTAATAGATTAAGAAAAATATATATTTTTGGTGACTGTTCAATTTTAATAATGAGAGAATTATTCACAAGTGTTACTCTTTTATTGCACATTTAAAAATTGAAAATCTAATATATGTTGAATTTGATATAATTTTTTTAAGATATTTTTTTTAAATTATTCTGATTTAAATTAATCAACGTCTAATAATATTGTAGTTTCTAATCAAATATTTATATCATATTTAAAAAATAACTCCTTCAAGGTGCAAATATTTAGATTATCCCAATTGCTTATTATGACATACAAATTTATGAGTGCTCTCCCTACATTTTAAGATAAAATGTTCGTGTTAGCATAAAAGCATATTCATGAATCAAATGTTATATAAAAAAAAAAGAATTTGAATAAAAGTCTCTTCCCACTGTCTTTTTCTCCCAAGGAATCAGATTTTCTCACGTTTAACCTCTGATTCTAAGACAATTGCTATGCTTTAATGCTTGGTATTGCAATTATATTTGTTTGATTTGATCCTATGGGCTTAAGTTGCTTGCTTTGCATTGTGAACTCCTGAGATAGCTATAAACAGTTTTCAAATGTCTGTTTTATTAATCATGACAATGATGATTTTTTATGTTATTTGCTTGATGATTTTTTATGTTATTTGCTTGCTATCAACAATTATTGGAACAGAAGCTGAGTTGCCTCCTACACACCCAAGTCAGTAGGGTTTGGCATTGAACTTCTATCTTCTATTTATGAAATCATGAAACCTTCTGAAAGGTATGCATGTTGTTTCTTAAGTTTATTCATGATATTCATGTATTTTGATATTTTGGATGATAACTCTTATTGGTTTTATATCTACCTCAATTCTTACTGTGTTCAAGTAGCTTATTTTTCCGCAGTTGATGATTTGGAGTCTTGCTATGTAATGTTTGTCTTCAATCAAACATTTTTTATTGATGCTTTTTTAAGGTAGAATGATATGTTACACTTTTGTCTCTTTGTTTAGAATAATGTGTTACATTAATCCTATTTGTTTTTATTTTGTTTTTCAAGTTCCATTTACTTTCAAGATTATTAAGACTTTTTTATGGAACATTTCTTACAGGCTTGCAAAATGTTTGGTGTCATGCATATTCATTGCATTGTAAATGTTTGATAATCCATCATAATATTTTTTTGTTGTTTTGAAATATTAATTTAACACCAATAGAGGCTGTTATTATTTTGTAAATAATTCTTATGAAATTATAAGATATGCTGTTAATCATTCATTGACTAGATCAGGACATTAACAATTTATATCCGCAGCAACGCGCGGGTATCAATCTAGTATAAGAAAAAGTTGTAGAGAAGAGTTTAGCTAAGGAAAGTTTTTCTCGAGGATAAGAAATTATATTTTGGCAGAAGAGCGATGCATATCTTGGTATACATACATATATATATATATATATCATTAACAATATAACGAAGAATTAATACGTGACGTAAAAGTGAACTTGATTAAATTGGTTTTAAGACATATGTTTGTAGTATATGATTAAGCTTAATAAGAAGATGTTATTAAGATAGTAGTGAATTGGTTTGTAGTGACTAGGAGCAGTGTAAAGGCTCGAGTATGGATTTGGAAGCTCGGGAAGAAAAAAATTGCTAAGCCTTGAGGTAAGTGGATTAAGTAAAGTTTCCTAGTATCATCTCGTAGGAGATGTTCATTTTTTTTTGTATAAATAAATTACCTAACTTTTGAAATTAAGTGCTGTGATGTTATTGATCAAGCTATTAAGGTAAGATATAAGGTATGTCTAAACTGTGAATTTGGATTATGCTTGGGCCAAGATTGAGAACTATGTTTTATGATTTGCGTGTTGTGGCTGGCCAAGCTTGCTTGCTCTGTGAAATGAAATGTTCAAGTATTTAAGTTATTGCATGAATCTTGTTTGTTTAGTTTGTTTAGGCTAAGTGTACGTGTGCATGGTTTGCATTAAAAATCTCACTAGGCTACCATGCAAAGTACGTAAAGGTACTTCATTGATGCATAAGTGAATTTATGCACAGCGTGTTTTGGCTCGAACTATAGTATGCATAAGCTTTGTAATACTTGGCACTACGCTTTGGTTTAAGAAACATAGTTTTGGAGTAACTCTGTAACAGAGTTTTTATGCATATTTTGAATCCTTAAAGCTATTTTGATCAATGTTTTAAAAGCTATGCACTCGATAGGCAGAATGGTGTACCTTTGAATTTCGACAATACATTTTGTTTTGCTAAGTTAAATATTAATCAGTTCTCCGTTTCTAAACTAAAAGAATTTTGATCAGTATTTAGTAATTTGTTTTATGAACTTAAGAATTTCGATCAGTATTTAGTAATCCGTTTTTTTTAATTAAAGGATTTTGAGCAAAAATCAGCAAATCTGTTTTTTTTTTAATTAAAGGGATTTTCGATCAGTACTCAGTTTCTGTTTTATATTTGATTTTGGGAAGATCTACTAACCTTCGGGTCACTCAGAGCCTATCGAGCCTTGCTCTATGTTTCTTTATCTGTCTATCGAGTTTTGTGCTCTAAACCTTCAGTGTCAGAATCTGCACCTTACGAGTCTTGCGCTCTAGGCATTATCAGGCTTGTTTAGAAAACCAGCAGATAAGTTCCAGTTTCTGACTACGCAACAAGATTGGAGTAACTTTATGGCCATAGGTATTGTGTTGCTTGTGACACTTATCCATCACTAGCTAGAATGGATATCAGTATCAATTATCTGAAATCTTTGCCTACACTTTATTAGTATCAGTTTTCAGTGATTTAAGGCTTTATGCCAAACCTTATCAGTATCTATTTTGCTTTCAGTTTCAGTTCAGAATTTGAGGCTTTATGCCAAACCTTATCAGTATCTATTTTTATTTCAGTTTCAATTCAATATTTGAGACTTTATGCCAAACTTTATCAGTATTTGTTTTGGATTTCAGCTTCAGTCTAGCATTTGAGGCTTTCTACCAAACTTTATTAGTATTTGTTTTAGATTTCGTTTTCAATTCAGTATTTTAGGCTTCATGCCTAAACCTTATTTGTTTTGATTTCAACATCAATTTTCAATATTTATAGGCATTTTGCCTAACTCCATCGAGTGTTTATTTTCATAAGATTATTTGTTTTGAACTCGTGTATAGCGATTGTGTTTTGAACTAAGTGCATAGTAGTTGTGTTTAAACTAAGTGTATTAGAAAACTATTTCATTATTTGAATCAGTTCTCAACGTTTTGAGACTTTATTCCTAAACTTATTGATTTTTCAGTTTTACTACAATTATCGGTTTTGAACTAAATGCACTAGAAAAATCTATTTTTATCAGTATTTGGTTTTGGTCTTCAGAGGCTTTAGGCCGAACCTTATCAGTATCAGTTCAGTACAATTATCGATTTTGAACCATGTGTTTAAGGAATTGTTTCTATATAAGCATTAACTTTATTATTTCGAGGCTTACGCCTAAAATGATCAGTAATCTATTTTGAATGAGTGCATAGTGATTTTGGTTTCAAATAAATACATTGTGAATCAGTTTTGAACTAATTGGTTTTGAACTAAGCACATTACCATTGCAGTCCAATATTGAAAATGGAGATTCAGCTTGTGAGAAGGTGGCAGAATCCGAGGACATCTGCATGGATCTTGAAAATGGAGATTATAGGCTTGAGGGTCATGAATTGATGGAAGATGATTTAATAAATCGTAATTTGGGTGGTGACAAGTTAGATACTTATTCTGATTCGAGCTTAAAAGTTGATTTGGCTGGTGAAGGTTGGGAGAAAGGAATGAAACGTGTGCAGATTAAAATGATTAGGTAGTGATTGATAAATTAATGGAGATGGAAAAAAGGGATTGAAGTTTCAACGAATAAGCCTAGGCTGCGAGGAATGGTCGTTATATTTTGCTGGTTGGAGGAGTCTACAGTTTCAATATGTTGGCTATGATTCGGGTTAAGATGAAGAGGCTAACAAGTTTCTGTGTTGCTGGTGTTTCAAAGATTGTGTATTTTGGTGGTATTGTTGATATTGACTTCTTAGGAATTGAGATTATTGATTATGAGTGATCTAATGAAGAAAGTTTGTTTTTTATTTTTTTAATACCATGTGTTCATGGGTGTTTTGAATTTTACTGCGGAGTTCTCGTTTTCAGATGCTGTATCTGCTTTTGATGTTTTTTATTGGAACTCTGCTTGAAAGGGTTTTAGTTGTATTATCCCATACAAATCATTTAAAACAATTCACAAGCTTAAGTTTCAAACAAAATAAAAAAAAAATTAGTTCTTGAGAGAAGATGTAAAACTATGGATTAATTTTTTTTTTTAAACACAACACAATTTCACAACTAATATTTTGTATAATTTTTATACAATACATATACCAGTGGAGACGTCATGTAAGAGATGTGGTGAAAAGGATGAAAACGTGGGCCATGCAATAAAAAATTGTCGGTGGGCAAATGAAGTGTAGCAGAAAGCTGGCTGGAATTGGACTAATGAATGTGACAGTGATGAGGAAATATGGGCTTGGCTACAGCAGAACTTAAGTGGAATCAATAATGAAAATAGTCTGCAAATTATTTCTTATTGTGGCTTGAACAATTTGGAACGACAGAAACAATGAATTTCATGGAGAGGCTCGTCGGGAGGCATCAAAATCGGCTATCTTTGCAACTTCTTAGCGAGATGAGTACAATGATGCAAATAGGAGATCCATCTCATCTTCAACAATACAAGAGGCTATATGGCGGCCACCAGCTCCCAACATTTATAAAGTGAACTTCGATGGTGCGGTGGACTTGCAAGGTAAAAAGGCAGGAGCCGCAGAAGTGATAAGGAACTCGCAGGGAATGGTAATGGGAGCCTTCTACATGAACAAGCAGTGGTTAACAATTCTTTCATTGCAGATGCTTATGCAGCAGTCGAGGCTTTGGAGTTTGCTTTAGACTTGGGATTCGGGGAGGTAATTCTTGAAGGGGACTCTCTTACAATTATAAAGAGAAGCAAATCCCAAACCATTCATTTATCTCCAATTGGGCCTTTGATTGAAGAATTTCAAGCCAAGATGGGACTTTTCTCTATATGCAGACTGGAACACACGATAAAAATGTGTAACAGGGTAGCTCATAAATTGGCAAAACATGGGTTAAACATCAGTGAAGATGTAATATGGGTAGAGGAGCATCCAGAATTTATTTCTGAGTTTGTCATGTATGATGCCAATAATTTCTAGTGATAAAAGTTTAATGAGATATCACATAAATGTTTGGTATTAGGCTGAGCTACGGACTATAGGGTTAGGTAATTTCATATGCAGCTTAGAACATCAGTTTCTTAGAACAGAGTCTAGGCATATACAGCAGATCTTCAAAGTTCAACTGTCTTGGCATATACAGCAGATATTCATATTAGAGTAGTCTAAAGCATATTCAAAGGTCTAAGCAATACTCAAAGTAAAAATATTCTAAGTTCAGTGTTTTCTTAATTTTTTCCCAGTGCAGGGGCCTGTGGGGCAGGTGGCAATGGGGCAACGGCATGCGTGGCAGCAGGCTGCGGGGGCATAGGACGATAAGCGGGGGTGGTGGAACGACGGACAGGGTGGATGAGGTGTGGTATTGGTGCGGGAGCATGTGCCACGTAAGGCTTTCTGGTAACTAGTTTCTTTAGGTAGAAGCTCTTCTTTTTGCTTGGACTTGCAGCTACCGAAGCATGAAAAGCCTTCAGGTGCTTGTCCATTTCAATGGTGTCTGCTATAGGTTCTTGGCATCGACGACAGGTAAGTCCAAGTCCTGTTCATGAAATAAATTATAAGTCCAAGTCGAGTCATAAAAATAGCATAGAATATTATATGTTTGCATTGACTTTCTCAACATGTCACGCAACACATTTTTACTCAGAGTGATTCTATTTGTACTTTTTTTTCAAGTCACTGATTTTTTCTCTTATATGAACAGTAAGTGCAAAATAAGATATTAAGATCATTACAAAATCATTACCATAACACAGATTAAAATCATAATCATAGATTAAAATCGCATGAGCTGTGAAATGAGATAATTATGGCAACTATGAAATGAGATTTTAATCATAGATTAAATTTTCTATCGCATGAGCTGCGAAATGAGATCACTATGGCAACTATGAAATGATATTTTAATCATAGATTAAACTCCCTATCGCATGAGCTGTGAAATTAGATCTTTTCGTCAAATGATGGAATCATTCTTATATTTTTCAAATTCAATTTAAACGCCATCCTTCCTAATCTAATCATTTGCATTTATGAATTGGACATGATATTTGAAATGTTAAATGAATATTTTCTAAATATTTTGCATATCTTATTTGAATTAGTATAAATTAAATTAACTAATTCAAAAAAAATTAAATTATACTAATTTTTGAATTAGTATAAATTATGCATTTATACTAATTTTTATTTGGTTTTCATATTCAAAGAGAATTAAATTAGACTAATTTTTGAATTAGTATAAATGATGCGTTTATACTAATTTTTATTTGGTTTTCAAAAATTATGCGTTTATACTAATTTTTATTTGGTTTTCCAAAATTATGCGCTTTTACGTGTAAAATATATACAAGCTTCACCTCTCCTCTCTTAACCTTAGCACTCACTTTTCACTTTCCGATCAACCTCAGTTCTCAGCTGCCTTATCGCTCTCTCAATCGCTCCTCTCTGCTACTCCAATATGTCAAGTAAAACATTACTTGAATCTTTTATGGATAACCCGAATTCAATAACACCGCATGATTAGATTAGGAAAGATGGCATAAAAATTAAATCCGAAACATATAAAAATGATTTGATCATTTGACAGAAAGATCTCACGTAAATTCTCATTTCATAGTTGCGATAGTTAGTTTAAATTATGATTAAAATCTCATTTCATAGTTACCAGTGATTTTAATCTACGATTTAACATGTAAAATATATACAAGCTTCGCCCTCTTAACCCTAGTACTTACTCCCTATCACTTTCAATCGCTCCTCTTTCCATATGCCTTAGGATAAATTGTAATTTCATAGTTGCCAATGATTTTAATCTACGATTTAACATGTAAAATATATACAAGCTTTGCCCTCTTAACCCTAGTACTCACTCCCTATCACTCTCAATCGCTCCTCCTTGCTGCTCTTTCCATATGCCTTAAGATAAATTAATTGAGAGTTTGTCCTAAGGCATATGGAAAGAGCAACAGAAAGGAGCGATTGAGAACATGTTAAGTCGTAGATTAAAATCACTGACAACTATGAAATGAGATTTTAATTATAGTTTAAACTAACTATAACAACTATGAAATGAGAATTTACGTGAAATCTTTTCGTCAAATGATGAAATCATTTTCATATGTTTCAGATTCAATTTTTACGCCATCTTTCCTAATCTAATCATGCAGCGTTATTGAATTCGGATTATCCATAAAAGATTCAAGCAATGTCTTACCTGACATATTGGAATTCGGATTATCCATAAAAGATTCAAGCAATGTCTTACCTGACATATTGGAAGAGCAGAGAGAAGCGATTGAGAGAGCGATAAGGCAATTGAAGACTGAAGTTGATCGAAAAGTGAAAAGTGAATGCTAAGATTAAGAGAGGAGAGGTGAAGCTTATATATATTTTATACGTCAAAGCGCATAATTTTGAAAAACTAAATAAAAATTAGTATAAACGCATAATTTTTGAAAACCAAATAAAAATTAGTATAAACGCATCATTTATACTAATTCAAAAATTAGTCTAATTTTGTTCTCTTTGAATATGAAAACCAAATAAAAATTAGTATAAATGCATAATTTATACTAATTCAAAAATTAGTATAATTTAATTTTCTTTGAATTAGTTAATTTAATTTATAATAATTCAAATAAGATATGCAAAATATTCAGAAAATATCCATTTAACGTTCCAAATATCATGTCCAATTCATAAATGCAAATGATTAGATTAGGAAAGATGGCGTTTAAATTGAATCTGAAAAATATAAGAATGATTCCATCATTTGACGAAAAGAACTAATTTCACAGCTCATGCGATAGAGAGTTTAATCTATGATTAAAATATCATTTCATAGTTGTCATAGTGATCTCATTTCGCAGCTCATGCAATAGAAAATTTAATCTATGATTAAAATCTCATTTTATAGTTGCCATAATTATCTCATTTCACAGCTCATGCAATTTTAATCTATGATTATGATTTTAATCTATGTTATGGTAATGATTTTGTAATGATCTTAATATCTTATTTTGCACTTATTGTTCATATAAGAGAAAAAATCAGTGTGACTTGAAAAAAAAATATAAATAGAATCACTCTGAGTAAAAATGTGTTGCGTGACATGTTGAGAAAGTCAATGCAAACATATAATATTCTATACTATTTTTATGACTCGACTTGAACTTATAATTTATTTCATGAACAGGACTTGGACTTACCTGTCGCCGATGCCAAGAACCTATAGCAGACACCATTGAAATGGACAAGCACCTGAAGGCTTTTCATGCTTCGGTAGCTGCAAGTCCAAGCAAGAAGAAGAGCTTCTACCCAAAGAAACTAGTTACCAGAAAGCCTTACGTGGCACATGCTCCCGCACCAATACCACACCTCATCCACCCTGTCCGTCGTCCCACCACCCCCGCTTATCGTCCTATGCCCCCGCAGCCTGCTGCCACACATGCCGTTGCCCCACTACCGCCTGCCCCACAAGCCCCTGCACTGGGAAAAAATTAAGAAAACATTGAACTTAGAATATTTTTACTTTGAGTATTGCTTAGACCTTTGAATATGCTTTAGACTACTCTAATACGAATATCTGCTGTATATGCCAAGACAGCTGAACTTTGAACTTTGAATATCTGTTGTATATGCCTAGACTCTGTTCTAGGAAATTGCTGTTCTAAGCTGCATATGAAATTACCTAACCCCATAGTCCGTAGCTCAGCCTAATACCAAACATTTATGTGATATCTCATTATCATCTCTCAAAAATTATCTTCATTACTACTTTAGCCCCTGAACTACTTGAAGAAGAGCATTTGATTTTAATTTAGCCTTAATTAAACTCTCTTAATTAAACCCATCTGTGTGAAACATCAACTATCTTTAACTGATCTGCATGTATAGAATCTTCTATCCTAATTAAAAAAAGTAAATTTGATAACGAGAAAAGCAAGAAAGCCAGGATGATGAACACATGAATAAGGTATGGAAACCTAAACATGTAGAAAGGTTCAATGCCTGAATATGAACTTTGCCGTGGTGATGAAAACTAGCTTAAACTTTAGATAAGTTGGATATTCAACGCCTAGAGATTAGGTAAGAATATATTGAAATATCTGAATTTAGGGGTGATTAGGAGCTACAGTAAGTGGCAGGCTTGCTGCTAGCAAATCTGATTTTCAAACTCCAAAAGCAAAAAATTTAGGAGGGATAAAGAAAGCTAGGAAATCATATCTAGGTCATGTTAGGCTATTTGCAGTCATTTTGTAAAAAGAAGGCAATCACACCATAATTGCAGAAGTTGTTTGATTCTTTTGTTTATTCTCTGCTCTAACCAACAGATACTCAACTTAGATAACAAACATACGGATGTGCACATGCAGGTGTAATTCCTACAGGGATTCTTTACTTCTTGAACTTTGTATTTTAACATATTGATATGTAAATTTTGTGAACTTATATTTTTGCAAAATTACTCCTGTTGTGAGGAGGCACTCAATTCAAAGCAAAATGTTGAGACATGGAATTTGGAAAACTAACATTCTAATAGGATTAACTACTAAATTTGGGGACCTACTCCAAAATTAATCCCAGTTACTGAAATACTACTAAAAGATTTGAAGAGAAAATCCAGAGCAATATCTCCCTTACCTCTTTCAAAGACACTCAAAGTCCACTATCTCATAAATTTTCAGTGAATATTCCTCCTTAATTTGCCTAGATTTCATTAGCATAAGAATTTTTACTTAGCTCAGACACAGTACTAAGGCATCCAATGGGTGGAAGGCAACTTTCATAAATTTCTCCTTCAGAAACCTTTGGCCCCTAACTGGTCTGACACTCACTCTGGTTTATCTTTCTAAGGACTAGGTACATCCTCCTTTCCATCACTTTCCAATCATAAGTACTCTAGTTTGTAATTATATGTGAACTTTATTTCTTATATCTGGCATTGCTTACCTAATGCAGTTTATATTAGAACACATCTAATATGTCTAATACAGTTTATACATTCTAAAATTTCCTGCTATTACAGTTTAGAGATATTACAGTTAATATGTCTAATACAGTTTATATTAGTTATGTAATATCTATTAGATACCTAATACAAATCAAGCATAAAGAAAAAGATAAAGAAACAAGCATGCACACAACAATGAAATAAAGAAGTAGATAATCACCAAGACACTTCAACAACAGCTTATATAGTAGTAAAGAAAAAGGCTCTCCGCTGTAGGTATCCACTCAAGAACTAACAAAACAATGGTGCAACAAACAAAATACATCAACAAAATTAATAGATTACTTAAATTAACACACACCGTGTTAAGTTAATAATGCAAAAGGGATTTACCATCAGGAAAATAAAATGACCCCATGACCATTTAATAGATTACTTAAAGCATTCTTTGTATGTAATGTCAAGAAAGTATGCAACTCCATTATAGATGTAGAAGAAAGCAAAAAGGCTTTCATTTGTACAATAATACAAATTAGTCTTTCATTTGATCAATAATACAAGCATTTGGAATTTCTTCACAGTCCTTACTTTTCTTTTCAACTATCTTAAGCATTTATTAATGTTTTTCAAGCTAGCAAACTAGCCTATAACTAAAATGACTGGCCCTAGATCTAGAAGAAATAAGAAAAAATAAAATCAATATTCCTTTAAATGGACCAAAAATTCTCAAGTTCAACATTTTTTTATCAAAAGGAAAGGTTCAAAATTATCTGTACAAGAAAACAGCCAGTGATGTGTGTACTAGCATTAGGTGGTTGCTTTTTCACTAGAATATTTTTCCATTCTCAGAAAGGGCAGAAAAACAGAATTAGTAAGGAAGGCAGTAGAAGGTTTTCCTGCACTCAATAAAGCAATTGAAAGAGATAAGTCAGAAGAGCAATTTTTAAATATTGCTAGTGGCAAACTACTACTATTACAATACTATAACTTTAATAACCTGATATTAAACTCTAGGATTCCTTTTTTTAAACCATAAAAGCCTCTAGTTTTAAAAAAGATTTAACCATAACTCAAATTTGATTGGCAAAAAAAAAAGGCTATAACTTGCATCTTCGACATGGAAATTATTAAGAATACATTTCATTACTTGCAGAAAGAAATTTGACCCAACTTAAGAATCCCTTGATCATATTGTGTGTGTATATGTGTGTGTGTATATGTGTGTGTGTACAGACATACATACATAACCCTGCATATTGTAAATCTGAGCATGGGAAAGATAAGTAAGGAGTAGAGAAATTATTTAAACGAGGTAGACACAAACTCAAACGAATATCATCAATAATTACAGCAAAGTATGGCATGATTTTGATTCAAAAACACCAAAAGAAAATTAATGAAAAGATGACAGAAAAGCTAAAGGGCTGTGCTTTTGTTGTGATGACAAATATACCAAGAAGCAACTATATATGATTGAAGTGAGTGATCCCCTGAAAGAAGATGTAGAAGAGCCTGAAGAACCAGAATTAGAAGAAGAAGGTTCAGAAGAGGAAGGGAATCCACAGATTTAAGAGCACGCTATAAGTGGCATCACTGCTAAGGGCTACAAGACTCTGATAGTTACTGGATTTGTCAAAAAGAAACCTCTCCATATTTTAATTGATTCAGGGAGTTCTCACAACTTCCTGTATACAAGTACAACCAAGAAGTTGGGGTGAAAATGGGAGAACGTGGAACAAATGAGTGGATGTAGCCAATGGCAACACCTTGGCTTGTGTAGCTGTATGTAAAAAGTTGAAGTTGCAGGGTACAACTTATGTCACTGATGCACTGTTGTTACCCTCGGGAAGTTGGGATATGGTATTGTGTATTCAATGGCTGGAGACCTTGGGTGAAATTAAATGGACTTTAAGGAGCTTAGGATGGAGTTTGAAGTCCATGGTCATAAGCATGTATTAAGACGAAGTGCTTCAACTAAAGAATTAAAGACTGTCAGTGGTAAGCACACGGATAAGTTGCTATCTTGTTCCTCGGAGGGCTCTCTGATGGAGGTTGTGGGACCAAAACCAACTACTAGGACCAAAGATCAAGACTTTTCTGTAGTTCAAAGATGAATCATCATAGATCTAAAACACATAAGAAAAAGTACAAAAACTTAGGAGCAGCAAAACTTACAGTTGCTTTCGAAGCAACCTAGAACCAAAGATCAAGACTTTTCTGTAGTTCAAAGATGAATCATCATAGATCTAAAACACATAAGAAAAAGTACAAAAACTTAGGAGCAGCAAAACTTACAGTTGCAGCAAAACTTACAGTTGCTTTCGAAGCAACCTAGAACCAAAGATCAAGACTTTTCTGTAGTTCAAAGATGAATCATCATAGATCTAAAACACATAAGAAAAAGTACAAAAACTTAGGAGCAGCAAAACTTACAGTTGCTTTCGAAGCAACCTAGAACCAAAGATCAAGACTTTTCTGTAGGTGAAGGCTTGAATGATTATAGATCTAAAAGTAAAACGCATAAAAAAGCGCACAAAAACTTGCCATCCTTGAGCAGCAAAGCTTAACAGTTGCTTTCCCAGGTGTAATGGAGGTTGTGAGACCAAACCAAGAAAAGCCCACATAGATCTCTTAAATCTAAGGCAAAAATATGCTCTGGGTAGGGCGTACTTGGAATTTACAAAATCACTGTGCGTTTTTTTGTAAAAAATTAAGATAGGAATTTTTTGAATGAAAGTTTTATAAAAATTTTATTTTTAAAAAATTTAATAAAATTAAGATAAAAATACAATAATATATATGCATTTGAGAAAATTAATTAAAGATGATATCCATGCAATAATTTAGTGTTTATTGACAAGAATTAAAATAATTTTTAAGAAAATAAATTATAGTTATTATGTCGACGTTTTAAAATTTTAATAAGAAAATAATAATAAAAATATAGAAATTAAATTTGATATGTTCATCTCAGGCCTTAGCCATCTATTGGGCTTTGAAGGCCTGCAATGGGTATCGTAGAGCTGAGCCAAGTAAGAATCGAGCAATATTTGTGGCGCCGCTGATTTAATCCATCTTTTTCTCTATTTTTTCTAAGCCCATGTCAAATCTGAAGCTCTCATTTTTCATCCTTGTTTTCTTTGTCTCTGAAATCATACTAGCGATTAACTGACAAGTCTTCAACCAGTTTTCCTGGTAAGAAAGTTTGCCCCTCTGCACTACTTTTCCTTTAAAAATCTCTCTCTCTTCCTTTCTCTTTAGTGAAGTTTAGGGTTCAAGCAGGTTTTTTTTTGTTCTGAAAGCACTTCTCATTACATTCTTTTTCAACAATTTTTTGTTCTTGGCTAATATAGGTTTCCCGTTCTGGTTATTCTTTATTTTTCTTATTTTAAGTTACTTCAGTTATGCTGATTGGTGCTTCATTGTTTCTAAGTTTGGAAGATGTGTTTCTGGGTTTGAACTTTATTCATTTTGTCAGCTTTCAAACTGAGTGCTTGTTATTTATGTTGTTTGCTTTGTTTTTTAGTACAATGTTCGTGAATTCTCAAGGTTAGCTGACACTTCATTATTTTTGTAGGCTTATGTTCCAATGTTGTTAAATTTCTTTTATCATGCTATGTTATATTGGAATGATTGGAAACTGTGTTCCAATTGTTTTCTAGTTCTTAGACTTAGGTAATGGTACTCTTTTAATCTTAACTCAGAACATAGCTACGGTTCTTATTTTGTTTTCCTTAGGCGCCCTGATGAAACTAATCGACTTGGTTGAGGAAGAGGACATGGGAAACCTTATATAAGTCTTTTCATGAATCTTTTATAGAAGCAATTGCTACAGTTTTGCTCAAATTGCTAAACTTATGTTACATGTTTGTGACTCAACATATAGGTAAATTTGCACTGGTAACAGATGGGACGCAATTTGTCCTATCATATAGAGTCTCCAGTTAGAAGGTGTGAGTCTCCTCATAAGAGGAGTCCGTGTTATAGGGAAAGATAACTTCAGAAACGTAAGAGATCGCATAAAGGAAACTCCCCTGTAAGAGAAAAGTCTCCTTCTCGGCACAGGAGTTTTCACAAGGATCATTCTTTGGAAAGAGAGACTGTAAAAACTACAAACTTTGTACCATATGATGTGAATAAATAAGAGACATGGAGTAAGTTGAGTACCATGATGTATGTTGTAAGTAATAATCTTATGCCAAGTAATAAGGAGGAAACCTCAAATTAGTGGAATTAGAAAACAAATAATTTATACTTTTGTGTCATTTAGAAAAAAATCTCACAACTAAGTTCAATAATTTAAATATGAATTAATGGGATGCATAAATTTCCACCAAATACATAGGTAGGTTTATTTTAATAAAACAAAGTACATAAGCATACTAAAGGAAACGTAGTATGCATGAATAATAAATAATTAAGATAAATTGAAGAATTCACATGTATACACATGTATATATATATATATATATATATATATATTTCTATGAATATGTATAAATATATATAAATATATATTTTATGATAATTAAGATTTTTAAACATAGGTATATTTACCTATTAAATGTAAAGAGTATAATAAAATGAATAAATACATATGAGTGTATGATTGGTATATAGATAAATATATATTATTTGAAGACAATTATAAACTATAGGAATTTTGGATATTTAAAATATATTTATAATAATAAAAATTTAAGTATGTGTTAGTGGAGTTTGATGGGACTTTCTCCCATCAAACCCCACTAACATTTGCCGGCACCAACAATCAAAGCTTCTAAAAGAAGCCTTGTAAATAAAACAAGGAAAACGGGAGTAAAGGAAGAGAGCCAACCCACTGCCCTAGAAACTCAACCTGTCGTTAACTCACACCAAATTCGTCTGCCTAAATTGAACCCGAGGGAAGAAAACCAAAAAGAAAACAAACAAAGCAAGAAAGGAAATGTAGCAGAGGCGTTCAATGAAGAAGAAGGAATTCAAGTGAGAAGGAAAGAGTGAAGCATGAGTGTCGTTGCTGCTGCCTAGGACGCCGGATAAAATAGCAAAAACAAAACTGAAGCAAAGGTTTCTGTTCTGGTGTCGGTACAGGGACCAAAATAATGGCTAATGGCTAATGTTGTGGTATTAGAAGAACAGGTTTGCAATTACTGAAGTTGAAGACACTTAAATCGGACTGTACAGGGTTGTAATTTAGAGCTGGGTCTAGGCATTGAAATAGGGCTTCGAGGTGCTGGAAGGGAGTTGTGATGATACTATAAACATCAGGAAGGTTAGGGAAAGAAACGTGAAGCAGCTGAGAAAACCATTTAGTGTGTCTCTCGGTTTCAGGATAGGGCAACGAGGGGGAAAACTTGGCTGGGCGAGAAAGCTACAGCAACAGACCAATTGGTGCAGGAAAACTCCTCCCCTCAGCACATACGGGACAGCCATAAAGAAGCTTGATTAGCTTCTACCTTTTAGTCCAATGAAAACCTAGAACAAGTGTGGTTTGGTTCAAAAGGTTCCAAGGGGTAAGATTTGTCTCCCT
This sequence comes from Heritiera fomes, assembly GCA_032173925.1. Classification (NCBI taxonomy): domain Eukaryota; kingdom Viridiplantae; phylum Streptophyta; class Magnoliopsida; order Malvales; family Malvaceae; genus Heritiera; species Heritiera fomes. The sequence goes on along the minus strand of JAPDPM010000023.1, from coordinate 3,133,453 downwards.
TTGTTAAGTTTAGTAAATGTGTTTAATTTGTAAATCTATATGAAATGATGTTTTATTTAATAGGTCAATAGGTGTATATATATGTCAAATAATATGGTGAGGATGGTGAAACAAAATTGGCTAAATGCTTACACATATATTATATGCATGTCATTAGTAAACATGAGGAAGTAAGTAGGAGTAAGGTAAAATGATATATATATATACATATATATACACATACATATAGGTATTCATATCTATTCAAGAAAGGCTAGAAAGAAATATCTAAGCCACAAAAAGGAAAGCCTAAAAGGGTAAGACTCTTTGTTAATTAATTTGAATCTATATAAGCATTATTTGATTGATGAGAAATCATGAATATTCAGGATAATATACTTTAGATTAGTCTTGATTATTAGTTGAGATTATTTAAGGAAATGAGTATATATGCACGTGTATAAATACAATTATATATATACCTATATGAACACATATGGAGATGTATAAATACATATCAAGTTGATATGAAGGGAATGATTTGAGCGTAAATTCATAACTGCATATACATATATACATAGATATATATACAACAATATATATATATATACACATATAACAATGGGAGTCTTGATTTGAAATAATAATGAAGAATGAACTCTTGATGTAGGGTTGGATCCGAAATCTTAAGGAAGGTTGGTAATACGAGATCCGATTGATAAGGCTCATCAAGGTGAGAAAATTATGCTTTGGTCCTCAATGTAAGATATATGCGTAATTACAATTGTACTGAAAACGTGTATATATATATACACAAGAATGTATATATATATATACATGTACACGACCAATACATGAAGACGAAGAATTTAGCGGTGATACAAATGTGAACTAGTGTTAATTACGACTACTAGATAGATATTTTAAAGTGAGCGATTAAGCATAATGACGTATAATTATTCAAGTTAACTGATTTTGTGTAGTGGATCGGAGCGGTTAAAGGACCCAAACCTTCCAATCCAGAAGAACGGGGAAGATACTCACTAGGAATATAAGGTAAGTGGGTTAAGTAAAGCTTGATAGCACCATCTCGTAGGAATGGTTTAATTTTATAAATCGTTTATGCTTGGGCTAGATCGAAACTTATTTCTGCTTTGAGCGTTGTAGCCAACCAAGCGTACATTTTAAGTGGAATGAACCGATGCATACATGCATTTACATATAGCATGTTTTGAGTTTAAATTACTTAATGTTTATGGTTTAATGACTTACATCATAGGTTATATCTGCAAAGTCTTGGTTTGAACCAATATTTGAAATAAATCGAAAGTCCTTTATATTTCGAACTCAAAACTGATTTAATACTGATTTGGAATCCGTGGAAGCCAAGTGCTACGCGAGGAAATTGATTTCAAACTGTTTTTGAGTGCAGGCATGTCCTACGACCTTCGGGTCACTTCTAGCCTATCGAGCTTAGCTCTAGGCCTTATTTCCCGTCTATTGAGCTTTGTGCTCTAGACTATCGTATTGTACCTATCGAGCCTAGTGCTCTAGGTAGACTGATACTTGTCTGGAAAACCAGCAGGCAAGTTCCAGCTCTCGACTGATCAGCGAGACTGGATATCGTCCTATGGCCATAGATTTAGTGTTGCTTGCAACACCATTCCATCACTAGCTAGGATGGATATCGATTGATTGACTGATTGAGGATCACTGCCTAATCTCTACTTACTATTGTTTCATTTCTAATACTGCTTTTAGTGAACTGAGGCAATATGCCTAATCGTTATCGATTTTTTTCTTGATTTATGACTAATGCGTTCTTGAAAATCTATATGGATCGAAATGATTGCAATACTTATTGATCGTTACCGAATGCTTATTGATTGTTTTATCAAAGTAATTACCGATTGACTTATCGAATTATACTGATAGTTTATTTGAAATGCACAACATACTGAATCCAACCGAAGGCATAGCGAACTCATTTAAAAGAATTGCGTAGTAAGTTCTGTTTTAATTAAGTGCATATTGAAAATGTTCTATAACAGAAATGCATAAAGAAGTGTTTGGTTTATGATCATGCATTAATATCGAGTTCGCTTATTACTTCGGTATTGTTTTCCACAAGTGCATATAGAACGACATGAGTCTAGCATGCATTTACTTAAGCTACTTACTGAGCCGTGGTTTTGCTCACCCCTTATTAATAACATCGCAGATCATACCAGTTAGGCTCCCACTTGGAGTTTGGGTGCGAAGCCTCGGGGACATACTTGAGTAGCTATATCGGTCCGAATCCTCCGAGTGCTGTTTTTGTTGCACTTGAGGTATAATATCGTTTATTTTGTTATCCATGTATGACATGTTAAGTTTGCACAGTACATGCTTATGGGATTGCTTTTGGGATGTAACTTAGGATCGTCCTAGATTATTATAGGCTTTATGATTATCGAGCACGATCCGAGAAATGAATTGTAGTGATTTTGAAACTGTAAACTGTATCTTATATCTATTTGTTGACTTGGGAAGTATGTATTGGATCTAGTTGAATGAACTGAAAATTCTGGATTGAGATATGTGGCTGGAAATAGTTGAGATTTTTGCAGGTTATTGAGCTGGGGAAAGTCGATTTTATATAAGGGGGAGTTTTCGACGTTTTTCTTTTATTAGTCTAATATTAAAGGAGAGTATTACGTAAGTCCAAATGGTAAATTAAACAACAAATGTATATTAAATGAAGGATACGAGAGTAGTTGAGAGAGGACACTGACACCGAATACAAACCTTAAAGTGAAAAAAAAAAGTTAGTTCGTAAAATTGACACAATTGAAGGGTAAATAGTGAATGGAGTGATAAGCGTACGTCACGGCTATCGGGTCGTGACAGAGACGTTCTAGCCATATTAAGTCTCCAAAGCATGCTAGTCCACGCTCTCCCATTTCTTGCTTTCCTTCTCCCCGCACAGAGAGGATGAGGAGAGCACAAGTTGAAAAGGAGGTTGAGAAAGTGAAAGAGAGGGAGTATGAGAGAAATCATAGCAGGGGTAGCGAGAAGAGTACACACAAGGAAAGAGCATCAGGGAAGGCAAGGATCTCGGAGAGGGAAAGGAGCTTGGAGAGGGAAATGGGGGTGATAGAAAGGAGAGACGGTCAGGAAGAGATGATAGTAATAGCAAGTCTAGCAGAGGAAGACATGAGCAGCCTGTTGCTTCATCTGATCGCCACCACAGGAGCAGGCATAGATCTCGTTCACCTGCATCAAATTCAAGAGCTTGAGATGAGACTTCTGGTGATATCCTCTTTATTTCTTGCTTTTTTATTTTTATTCTGTTACAGTTTCTATTATTCGGATAAGCATGAAGAGCTACATTTTAGCATTCTCATGCTAGCAAATACAATAGGCAGAGGTGATGATATTCATTTTCATCTTTAATTGATGTCTATGTAAATGTCTGACAAAAATTTGTTGTTTCGGGTGTCTAATTTTAGAGATTCTGAACAAAGCTGAGCTCCTTCTTAAGCTTAAGCCTCTTCTTTTAATCTTCAACCAGGATATGCTTAACATATAGAAATTATTTTACTAGCAAAGAGTGATTTATGTCATGTGTTTGACACCGTCTTGCCTTTCTTAGTCATGTTGGTATTCTTGTCACTATTTTTTTGTTTGAGGGGTGAGGGGGGTTGTTGATGTCTAAGAATCACTCAACCTAAATGTTTAAGCTGTTGTATGGGGGCCTAATCTTGTTTTTGTTTTCAATCTTTATTTCTACTTTGAACTTTCTTTATGGTTTAATGATCTATTGATACCTCTGTTATTTATATGATAAAAGTTGAAATGTGATTTACTTGCTTTAGATATGGGTTTTGAGAAAAATATGTTGCTGAATTTACTTACTTTTTCAGGTTTCTAGTTTTTTATTGTGGATATACTGTTTCTATTCTTGTAAGCTTTAACATGGTGTCTAACAATAGGTTGCTTTGTCTTCTTTAGAAGGGATGATGAAGATGATTCTGTCGCTAAGATGAAGGCAGTTGAGGAGGCCTTGGAAGCAAAACAAAAGGCAACAAATAACTTGGTTGCTAGCTATCTTTTCAGGTACCATGTTTTATAATTGTGCCAAATTATTCTTATTATCCTTAGAGCAAATTTATGAGAAGATACCTTGTCATTCTGTTGTTTTATAGTAAGAATTATTGCATGGCTGCAGCATATATTGTCTGATCTGGTTAGATAAATCTTATGCTTGATGTTTAATTTATCTTTTCTTTACTGTAATTGTAACTTGCAGCAAAAACCTATGTTTGAGTTATCCGGAAAGCTTGCAGCAGAAACCAATAGAGTTAGAGGTGTGACTCTTCTGTTCAATGACCCCCCTGAATCAAAGTATTGTATTAAGAGACTTAAAATAAAACTGTATATAGGTATTCTATTTATATACAAAGGACTCTAACCAAATAGGAAAGTATATCACTCATAATCCCAGATACTATTCTAATTAATAGAATCTATAATTGAGTGATTCGTTAACCTTAATGCTATGGATACACATATTTATAGATTGCCTAAAATAACAAATTAATTAAAACAGTTTACTTTCAAATAGTATTCTTAACACTCCTTCTCAGGTTGGTGAATAGACATCGTCCATTCCCAGCTTGGTTACAATCTTGTGGAAAAGTGGATTGTTAAGTCCCTTGGTTAGGACATCTTCTAGTTGTGATTTGCTTGGTACATAGGGTGTGCAAATGAGACCACCATCAAGCTTCTCCTTAATGAAGTGTCTGTCAACTTCAATATGTTTTGTTCGGTTATGTTGCATGGGATTATGTGCGATGCTAATTCTAGATTTGTTGTCATAGTAGAGCTTCATAGGGCCATCCCACTTGAGTCTTAGATCTTCCAAAATGATCTTCAACCATAGTAGCTCACATACACCTTGTGCCATTGCTTGAAATTCTGACTTTGCACTTAATCTTGCCACAACATTATGCTTTTTGCTCCTCCAAGTAACCAAGTTTCCTCCCAAAAAGGTGCAATAACCCGTAGTGGATCTTCTATCAATCACTAAGTTACGTAGTCAGTGTCAATGTAGGCCTCAAAAGTGAGCTTATCACCTTTTTTGAATAAAATCCCCTTTCTTGGAGTTCCCTTGAGATAGTGTAATATTTTGTGAACTGCACGCAAATGGAGTTCCCCAGTGTTGTGTATAAATTGGCTTACCACACTAACTGCAAAGGCTTAGGCCATGTGTGAGATAGGTAGATTAGTCTACCAACCAGTCTCTGGTATGATTCTTTATTTGTATCACTATCTCCCTTTGCTTCTCCAAGTTTATGATTAGGATCAATTGGTGTGCTGGAAGGTTTGCACGCCAATTTTCTTGTGTTTCTCAAGAGATCGAGGACATTCTTCTGTTGGGATATAAAGATCCCTTGTTTCGACTGTGCCACTTCAATGCCCAAAAAATATTTCAAGTTTTCTAGTTCCTTAATCTCGAATTCCTTTGCTAAACATCTTCCCAAGTTTTGCCTTTCCTTTTCATTATTTCCCGTCACTATGATATCGTCAATATAGACAATGAGAGCAGTAACTCCCTCTAAACCTGAGTGTCTTATGAATAGGGTGTGATCCCTTGGCTCTTCTTGTATCCCATGGAATGCATTACCTTGGCAAATCTCACAAACCGGGCTCTTGGTGATTGTTTTAAGCCATATAGTGCATTCTTGAGCTTGCAAACCTTATTTGCAGTCATGTTTCTTTGAATCTAGGGGGTATTGCCATGTAGATTTCTTTCTTAAGATCTCTGTGCATGAATGCATTTTTTTTATCAAACTGTTGTTAAGGCCAATCAAAGTAACCGCTAGAGACAGAAGAATTCTCACCGTGTTCATCTTGGCAACTAGAGCAAAGGTTTCTTGATAATCTATTGTATGTTTGTGTGCATCCTTTAGCCACCAGTCTAGCTTTGTACCACTTAAGCGTTCCATTTGCTTTATACTTAATTGTAAAGACCTACTTACATCCCATCAGTTTCTTTCCTCTTGGTAGCTCCACAATCTCCCAAGTATTGTTCTTCTTCAAGGCTTGCATTTCAAAATTCACAGCATTCCCCCAATTTTCATAATTTAAAGCCTTTGAAAATGTTTTGGGAATGGATATTGTGTTTATGTTTGTAAGGAAACTTTTGTGAGATGGAGAGCACTTTTCAAAGGACACAGAGTGGGATATTGGGTATAATGGATATTTTGTGCACTCTCTAGTTCCTTTCCTATGGGCTATGGGCAAATTAATGTCAAATGAGGAATCACTTTGAGGAGTAGAGCTAGAAGATATTACCTCATTTCTAGGATTTGAGTCTAATGAATGGTCCATCTTTGGTTTAGGAGCTAGATTTTTCCTTCTTGAGCAAACCTTTGAGAACCGATCGTCAATAGTGGTCTTTCCCCCATCTGCTACTGAAGTAGGTTGTAAGGGGGGCTTGTTTTGGGTTTGTGAAGGAGGAGGCTCAGGTTACTTGATTGTAACTTCAGGGGAGGTCTTGATATCGAGTTGGAATTCAGAAGATGATGAAGGCAAGACAAGTAGAAAGAAGTCTCAATCCTTATCTTCCACAAATAGTCTCCCTCTAAAGATAAAGTTGAGTGAAATATGGTTTTTGTTTCAACAAAGGTAACATTTGTGGAGATTAGAAGTTTTTTAGTAGGTGGGTGATAGTAGTTGTACTGTAATAAAAGAAAACAGGAAATTTGCTATTTTTTTCATTATTAACAAAACCAAATCATTCCAAATTGAAAAAATTAGTTGAGAAAAATGTGAATCAATAATATGTTTTTTACAAAATTATTCTTTGTTTTTTTTTTAATTTTATTTTGTTATCTTTAACTAATTAATGGTATAATGGTTAATTAATGTAATTTCATTTTATTTCTTATCAAGCAATGAAAGGAAAGAAAATTGTTTTCTTTCATATTTTCCATCTTTTCTACCAAACACAAAAAAAAATAATAATAATATTTTTTATCTTTTCATTTTTTCCTCTTTCAATTTTTTATCCTTTCACTTTGTTTTTTATCGTATCAAGCAAAGCCTTATTATCCTTGTTGACTTGCACCCATGGCTAGTACCACAACTAACATTTTCCTTTTTTTTTTTTGGTTACAAGAGAAAGTAAAATTATAAACTTAATCTTAAACTTCCGTGGGAAAGCTACTCCCCACGCATCAGCATCAATTAAAGTCTTCAGGGCTGATGGAGGAATCTCCAACTTCTGAAAATCTACAGAATAATTCTCAATATTAGTAGATTCAATATGAGAAATAATGAATAAATCATTTTACAGTCGAAACCGCAATTCGTTGTCGGTATTCTAATTTAAACACCTCAAAAAACACAAAAAGACAAACATTAATAATTGAAAGCAATTATATAATATCGTGTTAATTAAGACGAGAAACTTACGTGAAGAATTTGGTGACCTTGATGGTGAAAGTGAAATTCTTACAACTTCAAACAAAACAAAAAACCCAACATACAATCTTTACAAAAGAAAACTTGTTGACTAGTGGCTTGACATGGCAATCATAATTTTTATTATAAAGCTTTGTTTTTTCTTGCAACAAAGCCATTACATGACAAGTCGACAAGATCAGTTAAAGATATCATGATGTATCTTTTGTTTCTTGAATCTTTAGGGTTAATTTTTCTATTTAAGTATTTAAACTCACTGTCTAATCTTTGTTTGACAAGAATCGGTGTAAAGTAGGGTTTTTTGTATTTACTTGATAATCAAGAACGGTCATTTCCCACAGCTTATATTAGTTTATTGAAACCGAAAGTTAAAAGTCATTTGGGCCAAAAAGCCCGGTGTAGGCTCAATAATAAGCCCATTGGCCCAAAGTTTGAGGCACATTTGTGCTGACTTAGCACTATTGGGCCAAATATTAACCCGTTTGCAGGTTTAGGCTCAATATATTAGCCCATTAACCTAAGGCTGGGCTATCTTGGCCTTAATGGGCCAAACGTTAACCCATTTGTTTCTATTTTTGGGCCGATCGGCCTTCTTTTCTTTTTGGCGAGAAAGATTCGAAACTCAAAAACAAAGTCTCAAGAGACGAAGCTTCCAATTTCCAAATCCAAACTTAGATCTCAATTTTCTTGTATTTTCTCATAAACCAAACAGTAGGGTAAGCGGAATTTCATCTGATATTGATTTTTGGGGGGATTTACTGAACCCCAAATCGAAGTTAAATTTTTTATTCTTTTTGCAGGAAATTTCGTGTAAAATCGAGATCTTGAATATGGGTTTCTTGGTAACAACCCTAATTTTTGCTGTGATTGGGATAATTGCATCTCTTTGTACCAGAATCTGCTGTAACCGAGGTCCTTCTGCTAATCTGTAAGTGCCCTTTAACAATTTATATCTCTTTCTCCTTTTAAGAATTAAATTTGATCTTTTTATTGGGCTTTTTTGGATTTAAATTTCACAAGCTAAAAGTTGTAGCTTTTTCACAATCTGGGTTTAATGTTATTTTAATTAAGTTTAAAGGGTATCTTTTGATTTGTATACATTAATTATATACGCTTTAATCTGGCATTGGAAGTGGGGCTGGTAGATAGAATAGCAAATTAGCACTGTGAATTAAATGTTGAATTCTTGTTGCTGTGATTGTTTACTCTGAACTGGAATGAATCTTATCATCGCTTATTGCATCGTTATCGGATGGATGATTTAGTAAACTGATCGTCTGGATTTTCATTATGTAATACAATGTTTTGATACACTATAACCTGCTTTGTCATATTGAAACTAGGAAGTCTTCTTTTGTTGATTGTTATCTCCTAAAAATGAGAGTAATGACTCCCTATACTTTCGATTTTCTCACTGAAAAACTGGTTTTACTTGTTTTGTAATGCAGGTTCCACCTAACATTGGTCATTACAGCAACAGTCTGTTGTTGGATGATGTAAGTTTATCGTTGTTTTACATTTTGTTTTTCTTCTGTAGTAGCTTGATTTTTTATATAGATACTGTTTGTGAAGTAGTAATAATCTGAAATCATGCAGGGTGATTATTAACCTTGGGCATCTTTGGCTATATTTTTTGTTGAAGAGTATAGTGCCAGTGCTTCTCTTCTTCACATTTCTGCAATGAGAAACTACTTTTCTCCATAAGATTTATCCTAATTCTATTTTTGCATTTTGGCATCTGCTAAGCTTGAATGGCTTTGCAAAGACCTGATTCTAAGTTTTTTAGAAAGAACTTGTCATAAAACTGAGACTACTACCTTTTGTAGCTTGTTTGTTACGTTCTTTAGCTATCAATTCACCAAATAGGCTATCTTGTTAAAGGCATAGCTCTTTAAGTACCTTGATTTGTTATGCTATGCTACCCATTTGTGAGAGTTAGCTGGTTGCTATGATTGTTGAATAATGATTGTGGAATAAGGTTATAAAGAACTTTTCATAAAACTGAGACTAATATCTTCTGTAGCTTGTTCGTTAGGTTCTTTAGCTATGAATTCACGGATTCGGATACCTTCTTAAAGGGCGAGCTCTTTTAGTACCTTGATCTGTTATGCTATGCTACCCATTTATGTGAGTTATCTGGTTGCTATGATTGTTGAGCAATGTCGATTCATAGGTTGCCATGGTAGATGATAAAGTTCTGAATTTATCATTTAATAGAACAATAATGATGTTCACTCTTCTGCCTTTGGCACTCTCAGAGTGGATGACTTAATATCCGCATCTTAAGCATATACTCTTCTTTCTAATCTTGAACGCTTGTTTACTCTTCATGCTACTGAACTTTGTCCTGATTGAGGGAATTAGTATAGATCTGATTAATAAGTAAACATGTCATTATTTCACGGCTTTCTAATTTGTAATGTTAATTCTTTTGCTTTGATAGGTGGGCGATCGTTTATCTTGCACAAATGAAACCACTCATTGTCCCCATTTTGAGTGAAGGAGAGTGAATTTTTTTACACACAATCTTTTCGAAGATTATTGATAAACCGGCGACTCAGATTGTTAATTGGCCAGAGAGGAATATCTTAATTTAGTATAATGGATGATTCAGTGTCTTCTCATGCTATTTTGTATGTAATCCATGTAGGAGCATGGACTTTGAATTGGTATTGTGTTGGCACTTGATATTATCAGTTTTCTCATTTGTTATGTCATCTTTAATTCAAATTTCATAAAAATTAGTGTTGGTCTATTAGACATAATGTAATATAACAAAATAATGATTGAAAAAAGATTATATTTCTTTCCAATTAATCAATTATCGCTGCCATTCATTTCCATGTGTGTTTCCAGAAGCCATTCAAGTTTACCTCTCTGATCTTGGTTTCCAGCTTCCAACTAGGCAACTCTAGCCAGAGTAGTTGAATAGGAATTAGATAAATATTCAAACAGAGTCGAGTAATTCCGAATTAGACTCGATTGGATAAATATTCAAGTGAGTTAAATTGTTGGAACACAACTCGGTTCGAAATTAAACTTGAATCGATAAATATTAAAATGAATCAAGCTGCTCAAATTCAATTTAGTGTTCTCAAGTGAGTTAAGCTATTTAGACTTGAGTCAGTAAATACTCAATTTGATTCGATAAATATTTGAACTATTGATATGATTTTATTTCAATTTTTTATAATCATTTTAAAATTAATTCCGATATAAAAGTAGTTTACTCACATAAATATGAGTTCTTGATATTGAAATTACAAAAAAAAAAGAAGAGCAGCCGACATCGTTTTAATGTTTCCTACTAAAACCTGAGGCCGCGAGAAAACATCTCGTCCAACGTTCCAGTGGTCTGTTAAAAAATTTTTTCCTGCAAATGAAAATGAAATGTTAGTGAAATGAAATCTCTCTAAAACCCTAAAACCTCTCTCTTTTCCTCCTCCATTCAAAATCCCAAAACATCATTTTGGTAAAGAAATTCTTTTTCTAACCTTTTTTTTTTGTCAAAAATGGCAACACTTCAAGCAACAAGTTCAAAGGAATTAATATCAACAAATTCTGCTTCTTTGCTGTTATCTTCTAAGCCATGTTTTTCTTCAAAATACCCCTTGAAGCCAAGCATTTTGAGGACGCGTCACCGTTGTGGAGGGATAAGCTGTTCCTTTGCTCCAATGGAAACTGCCAAGATAAAGGTGGTTGGTGTTGGTGGAGGTGGTAACAATGCTGTTAATCGAATGATTGGTAGCGGTTTACAGGTTGGTTTTCAGCTTTACTCAACTGGGTTTCGCTTAAATTTTGGAAATTGTGAATTTTTGGGTTTTTTTGTACTCTCAAAATTCGAGAATATAAGTTCTTTCATTTAATGGGTTCTGATTGTTATTTTGAGAAGTTGGGAAATATAAGCTCTTACTTTCTCAATTTCAAGTTTTAATTCTTTCATTTGAAGCCAATTTCAAGTTTTCCTTTGTATAAAGCTCAGTGCCATTTTGGTAATTAGTGTTTCTGATTAGTATATAAAGCTTTAGTCAGGTCTGTGATTTTTTGTGAATTTCCCTCTGTGCTAAATCGTCTAAAAACTTGGCTCTCTTTGTCCTCTTTACTTTAGATTTTGGTGGGTATAAGCTAGACAGGCTAGATGAAGGTAATGGAGATAATATTTTAAGGAACTTTGATGGTACATACACTTACTAATGAACCACAATGTTTAACTTTCATGGAGTCAATTACTGATTTTATTGCTGCTTTTTTTTTGGAATTAGGGTGTTGATTTCTACGCCATAAACACAGATTCTCAAGCACTACTACAGTCTGCTGCAGAGAACCCACTTCAAATTGGAGAGCTTTTGACTCGTGGACTAGGTCAGACACTCCTGTTTGATCAAGAAAAAACATCTTTCTTTCTTGTGATTTAATGTATGGCTATTTACTTTGCTTTGTATTTGTTAATGATGTGAATGGATTGGATGAACGTTAGGCACTGGTGGAAACCCACTTTTGGGGGAACAAGCTGCAGAAGAATCCAGAGATGCCATTGCAAATGCTCTGAAGGGCTCCGATCTTGTCTTTATAACTGCCGGCATGGGTGGAGGCACAGGGTCGGGTGCTGCTCCAGTTGTTGCCCAGATAGCAAAGGAGGCTGGTTATTTGACTGTTGGTGTGGTAACTTATCCCTTCAGCTTTGAAGGACGTAAAAGAACCATGCAGGCAGGTGCATTTAACTCCTCTATCAAATGCTCTAGGTAGCGGGAGATATTATAGCGTGAAATCCTAGTCTAGTAGAGCACCGACTGGATTATGCAGTAAAACCATGTCAATGAGTTGATATTCCACCAAAATTTTCAATCATTTTAATGTTAAATAATTGTCTTATTTCTCTATATTTGCAGGCACTAGAGGCCATTGAAAAGTTGCAAAAGAATGTTGATACTCTTATAGTGATTCCCAATGACCGTCTGCTTGATATTGCTGATGAGCAGACACCTCTGCAAGATGCATTTCTCCTTGCTGACGATGTACTGCGCCAAGGGGTGCAAGGAATATCAGATATAATCACGGTCTGTGATTCTCTCATATGCCAAGCTACATATTCTTAGAATGTGCTGTTTTTAGAGGGTTTAGATTCTATATAAACATTCCAGTTAACCATCATGACCTTGGTTTTGCAATAACTATTGATATAATGATGCATGAATTGTTGTCATCTAGGCCATAAATGCTCAAACCATTTGAACTTGGTTTAATAATTGTTAGCTGTCAAGTATTTTCTGGTTTTAACTTCGTCACTTGCTGAAATTTCTTCCTATCTTTTTGCAGATACCTGGATTGGTGAATGTGGATTTTGCTGATGTTAAGGCAGTCATGAAAGATTCTGGAACTGCAATGCTTGGGGTTGGAGTTTCCTCTAGCAAAAACCGTGCAGAAGAAGCAGCAGAACAAGCAACTTTGGCTCCCCTAATTGGGTCATCAATTCAGTCAGCTACTGGCGTGGTATATAATATTACTGGAGGAAAGGATATAACCTTGCAGGAAGTAAACAGAGTTTCACAGGTTTAACATAAATTTTCCCATTCCAAATTACATTCTTCTAAATTTGTGCTTTCTTCTACGCTAGAGATATTTTCAGGAAAATTCTTTGATGCAACCTTATGCTAGTTCTCGATCATTTACAGGTTGTGACAAGTCTGGCAGATCCTTCTGCTAACATCATATTTGGTGCTGTTGTGGATGACCGATACAATGGGGAGATCCATGTGACTATTATCGCTACAGGCTTCTCACAGTCCTTCCAGAAGACACTATTAACAGACCCCAGGGCTGCAAAACAGATTGACAACGTTGCAGGGGGACAAGAAAGCAAGGGGATACCCTTACCCCTCAAATCATCAGCGCCTTCAACTGTCGCATCGAGATCATCTCCGCGAAGGCTATTCTTCTAATTTCTTCGATCTCTTGTTTCTTCCTGCTTTTTTGCTAGTAGCTGTGTAAAGATCTTGAAACTTATGTGAGTGTTAGATGCCTTTGTTTCTATGATTGTGTGCAGGTTTTCACTTTCCATGATTAAATAGCAAAATAGTATTTAGACATGATCCTGGAAAGCTTATATGAAGACGGTTGAGAATGGCTTGGCTGTCTTGTGTGTAGCAGCTTCCTCGGCATAATTGTTGTTTCTCTTCATTTCTGTCAGGATTTACTGGTTTTTGGCCTGGTGAACCAGATTATCTAGACATCAATATGCTGATTGATACATCATACGATAATTTTCATGTATTACACAATTGACATAACACAGATAAAACGGTTTGACACAATACAATACAAATATGACATAAGCATATTAATCGTTAGATCTATTGTTCAGATAATCGAGTAATCTGAGATGAGTTAGGGCCATCATTTGAACATTATAGGAACAATAAAGAATTTCAACAAAATTTTTCTTGTATTTCGACATAAATAACACCCAAGTAGCATGCATTTATGAGCAGAATATTGGCTTAGAAAGATATCTACAATCTATTGTTTTACAAGGCAGCTGCTAAGAAGATTAAACCGTGGAGATGATTTACAGAAATTCCTGTGATCAATTGCCTTTGGACTTTGGAGTTATAATTTAATCAAAGGAAAAAAGAAAGCTCAGTTTCGGGGGTAAATGAAAACATGCTTTCACCAAAAAGTTCAAATAGCGATGCTAGCAAGTTTCCTGCATCAGTGTCCTTCCAAGCCTGAGCTAGAACAGTTGAAGTCTTTAAAACTCGACTGCCTAAATCCCTTCCCGATATGTTATCGTTTGATAACTGCCTTGATATTGATGATACACCAATATTGGACCCTCCTATGGCGTTAGAATAACCACCAACTGCCCCTTGCATATCAACTTGCATTGAATTTATTGGCATCATAGCAATTGCAGCATCGGTAGCTATTTTCTTGGCCGGTGGTTGCTGCATCAGGTTATCTGCGCTTGCTTTTCGTTTATCTTGATTAATCAGAAAAGAGAAAGATAGAGAATAAGGAAGATGGCATATGAGACTTGTGGATCAAGTATATAAATATGTGGTTCAAGAGATCATACTTGGCACGATTTTTGCACTGCTTTTCAAAATGGGACGAGTCGGAGGGGCTAGCAGACTTGGGAACATTTTAAGTCGATCATACATGCACAACCCAGCTGCATGCTGAGAGTGGAAAATTTATGGCATTGTTAATTCTGCAGCATAGTAACGCTGAGAGTGGAAAATCAATGTAGTTATGTGCATAACCTGGTAGCATCAAATTGGTTAGTAAACTCACCAGCAATGCCCCATAAACACACCAAGCTTCATGTCTTTTTATTTCATTCTTCTGCTTCTCTGGTAGCATTTCTGGCTCAAGAAGTTGCAAATACACCTCAAGATTTGGTAGTATAAGCAGACGAACCTACCCAAAGCAGACATCAAAGGCATTAGCAATACATCTAAAACAGAAATTTACAGAGAAAAAAATGCAAAAGAACCAAGTGAAAGTGATAGCATGATTAAGATATTTCTAAAGAAAATGCAAATTTCATTTTTGGGCTTTAGCTTTATAGTTTATCACTTTCTTCAGATCTTGCAGAAAATTTTTTATGAAAAAAGCCTTTTCAGAAGAAATGGGCTTAAGATGCCTATCATTGCAGTACTGTTGACAGTAAAAATGCCAGTTAAGCCCACAACACAAATATCTTAGTACAAATATCAGAGAATAGAGGATACCACTCTGGGTCCAAGGGCTGCTAACCCTTGAATTGCACCATAATGTTGAGGCAATGTTTTTGTTGGGTCCAAAAAAGCATGGAGCAGAGTTCTTGTCACACGTGGCTGAAGATTGTGATAAACATGCCCAAATCTACAAATCCTCGACTGGTTAGAAATGTAACAGTTTGCATATAAAAGACAAATCATTATGCTGAAAGTCCAGTTCTAAAACCTTCCATTAATCTAAGAGAGAGTACATCTAATTGGATCATAGTAATAAGTGTAGCCACAATGATCAAGAACAGGCATACAAAGTAAGACACTCTACTAATCTGCATCAGAAGTATGTGCAACAGATCTACGTATTCAGTCTATAAAAGCATGTTCACGCCTTTTGTGTTGCATGCAGAAATTAGCATAAAAGTGAACATGCACCTGATTTGAAGTTGAGATCCAAGTTTAGAACTAAACTACCAGACAATTAAAATTCATAAATTCAGTAGGGGCATTCATTGTTCTATCACGGGAAAGCTTTTACTCTAATGTGCACATGTATGTGTATGTGAAAAAGCAACCAACTCACCACCTTTCGCATATTGATGCCACTAGCTTTGCCGTGAAATTTCTAAGTTCCCAGTGATTGTCTGTAAATTTATTCCCTATTCTTTTTGCAACAAGGCAGGTAATAACAGATGGCATCAATTGGTGTAACTGAACAACAATTAAAAAAAAAGGAAAGAAAAATCAGATAGCCATTTAATAACACTGAAATAATATACATTAGTTTGATAACTCTGAAATAACTGAAACAATGAACTCACATAAGGTTCTATGTGTATGTGTTCATTCTGAAGAAGGCTCCGAGCAACACGCATCAAAGCAAACATGAGAGGGAAATTATTCAAATTCCGTGCAACCTGAGATGAATGTGGGAAAATGTAAGCTTGAGATAAGCAACCAAAGGTTCTTTTCCGTGCACAAATTAATATGCAATGAAGCATCTTTAAGACAACCTCATCAGCAATGAAATATGTGAAATAAGGGACTAAAGGATGTAGTCCTGAGTCCGTTGCCAAGCTCAGTAATGCTTGTTTAAAGACAATAGAGACAGGCCTATTCACCGTAAGCTCCACAATTTTGTCAAAGTAAAGCTGTATAGCAACCAAATAAGTCCTTTTAATATCATTCCCAGCAAAAAAGTCTTTTAAAATCAGACTGTTCCCAAAAATGTAACATACATGTAGTTCTCTAGATAATACATGCTTAACCGGCAATTTAACATCAACAGGAAGTCCATCTTCCTTGTATTCAGCCTTTTTTCCATCTGAAGGTGCTGCAAGGAAAGCAAAACACCAATTTAGCATAGGAAATGAAGATAAGTCTTAGCAAATAAAAGTGATAAATCACAAAGAAACGAACTATGAGTCTTCAATTGGGATACCTCTGCAACAAAGAAATCAAATTAAAATTAACCATAAACACAAATCTGAATTTTTAATCCGAACCTTTTATGGACATATATTCAGGGTCATTTATTCCATTAGTATTAACTGAAAAGGTACCTTCAACCATAGCATTTTCCAGAATTACAGGTTGAATGCCTTCAATTGCTAGCCAATGAGAAGTAACCGATGTATCAAGTGGAGTTTTTGGTGAAGCTGCTTCAATCACCTGCATGCATTAGACATAATAAAGTCTATAAGCATAAAATTCATTAGTTAGTGGCATTTACAATGGAACTTCTAATATTGTTGATAATTTCTTACTTCTTTAAACTCCACATCTTTGTCATCAATGTAGAATAAATCTTTATGCCCAGCAGCTCTTTTGAAATGATGCGAATCACGAGAGGTAAAGCCATAAATTGGCTGATGCCAGAGAAATGCATAAGTCAATAAAAAAAAAAGGTTAAAGCAAGAGTTAAACTAAAGATTCAAACTTTCAAATTACAATTTAAAAAATTCCACTTCTGATCAATTTTATGGATTAATACACATGAATAGAAATTATTACGTTAATCCAACAAATCAAGGTATGACACATCATAAAAATTCATACATTTTATAAATTGTACTAAGAAATAATATCAATTAACACTGTTTCAACTAAAAAAGGAAAATTATAAAAAAATTACAATACGTAGAACAAATATATTGAAACTAAAAATGCACCTCCACATTTCTTAGATTAAGAGCACTGTCGACGTCATCACCCGTCAAAACTGTTCGCCGTGAATGGCGCATGCATTTAATCGCCTCCTGCACAATGGCTTGAATTAGAAAGATCCAAACTGGTCATACGAACAAAATTAAACAGAGAAGTAAGCTTTTTTTAGTTAAATATTTAAATTTATAATAAAAAAAGGAGAAAAAAGAATTAAAACTTACCTGCATGATTTCTTGAACGCGATATTCAACATCAGAAGCCAAAGCAGGGGCGACATCCGGCGACAAATTGGTAATCCCAATGCTCTGTGCTACCACTTCAATGGCTTCTTTCGGAACGTTGCTCATTCTTTAATTTTCTTTTTTTTCTTTTTCTAACTCCAAATTTAATCGTGTTCCTATAAATTTGCAGCTTACAAAAGAGAATATGCTTCGAAAATTGGGGGAAAATGGGAGGGTGACTTGGGATTTTTTTAGGGCTAACTGGAGAAGGTAATTGAGTTACGATGGAGGTTTAGTTATTGGGCTTTACTTTGGGCCTAATGAGTTACTTTTGGGTTAAATTTAAGCCCAAATAGCCCAATATAAGGCATTGTCTAGCCCAATTCGGCTTTTTTCTTGGGCCAAAAGCCTAATATATATTCTTGACAAAGGGTAAGAAGTTATTTTAATAGGTGATGAGATAAGATTTATAAATTCGATAAAAAAAATTAAAGACAAGTTAAACCCTTAAATTTAACAAATATTATCTAATACACTTTCGGTGAAATTTAACATATTCATATACCACACTCACTTGAGTCCAAATAATATGACATATAAAAAGTAGTTAAAATGCACTAACCTGGAAACCTTAAACATTCACATAGGACATTTGTTTCAATTCGAATAACATAGGATGTAATAAGTAGTTAAAATGAACTGACCTTAAGCAGTAGCTCAAATTAACACTCACCCAAGTTCAAATAACATTGGATATAATAAGTAGTTAAACTGCAAAGTCCGTTAGGCATTAGCTTAAGTTCATATACAACACTCACTCAAGTCCGAATAATATAAGATGTAACAAATCCGAATAATATAAGATGTAAT
The DNA here is from genome assembly GCA_032173925.1 of Heritiera fomes. Classification (NCBI taxonomy): domain Eukaryota; kingdom Viridiplantae; phylum Streptophyta; class Magnoliopsida; order Malvales; family Malvaceae; genus Heritiera; species Heritiera fomes. The sequence goes on along the minus strand of JAPDPM010000023.1, from coordinate 3,115,032 downwards.
AAGTTGTTAAAATGCACTGCTGTTGAACATTAAGTTAAATAATCGTGTCTTCATTTTAAAGTGTAAAAATTTTGCAAATCTATATCACCCGAATCCGAATAATGTAGGATGTAATAAGTAGTTAAGTAGTCGTGCCTTCATTTTAAAGTATGAAACTTTAGCAAATCCTAAATTTGAATCTTAACTGTAACAAAAAAAAAACTGAACCTTAAAATATGCATTTTATTTGAACCTTAACATATGCATTTTATTCTTCTCTCCAGAAACTTTCATCGCACCAAAAATTTGTTGAAATGCACCGATAAAACATAAATTACTTGTAAATTTACAAAGTTGTTCGAACAGCACAGCACCCTCACACAATGCACCAAAAGATGCAAGGAAAAGAAGGGAGAAAGCCAAATAGGAAGTTTCCAACTTGGAAGTAATAATTGAAACCAATTCCACACACGACACACACAAACAACAAAGCCGATCTTCTTGTGTTTTCTGTTGTTGGTATTACAAATATTTGATCAGTAGGTATATGGCAACAACCAGAATCACAATTCCAATAACAGCTAAAAGCATGCACATACAGGAGCAACCGCCTTTCGTTCGCTTGTTCAAAATTGCCAGGTTTTTCTGCACTCTCTGTTACAAGAAACATGGCACAAAAAAACATGATTCTTAGAATCCACCATAATAGTTGAATTCCATTTTGGTACTGAGATCAAGTGTTAAATAGTTCTAAATTTTAGCTGGACACTGTAAGAAAACAATTGCATCCCTTTGAACATGTTCTATTTCAAGTAATCAATGAGTGACAAACAATTTGCAGGAAAGGAACATGCAACATTATCAGCAGTTACCATATTGCTTTATTTTGCTTCATTTCCTAGCAACCAAATACTACTCATAACCATCTTGGTTCCAAAATAATACTCTTATTTTATGTAAGGAGACCTTTATCTATTCTCAATACGGCTTGAATGACCAGGTTTTATGGTCTTATAACCTTCCTCCCTCATGTGATTCATCTCCAAAGAATGCCAGCATATAACATAATCTATTGATTCTGAGGCTGAAATTCATCACCATCTTACAGGAATCCTATTTGCTAGTAGTAAAGTGGACTAAGCAACCATATTAAACAGCAGTGATTGGATTTTATTTCATTCAAAAGTAAAAGGAGGATACTGTCCTATGCATATAAAATGTAAATTAATACTCATAGTATGTGCTTTACCCGTAGGCGAGAATCAGTAACATCCACATGTTGGTCCAGGTCATCCTGCAAAGAGGGAACACAACATAATGTAAAGTTTACAAAGCATGGATCAATCCTTACTAAGCATTTATTTTAATGAAATAAGAGACAAAAGACTATAGAAGAAATAAACAGAAAACATACAATTAGTCTGGTATGCAGATCAAGTTCTTCGTTGACCGCCAATGCAATATGCTTTGTACTTACTACCGTCTCTTCCAACTTCTCAAGACCCTCATCTTGCTCTGCTCGAAAAACACACCTCATAAGTTGAGGAAACTCAAGCCATGTACAAGCTAACAGGATGCCATTTGAAAATAAAATAACTTGCCTTTCATTATTTGTCGTTGAAGACCAACAAGGCCAGAGTTATCCAAACCAACTGTTCTACTCATGGCATCTGGCTTGATTTCAGGCCCCAGCAAGCTATCTCTGTTGGCGAAGTTTGACATGTTGAATGCAGAAGCCATCTGATTCGCTTTTGATCTCAAATTTGCAACCATGTCCTTGCGACGATTCACCTCCTTCTCTGTTCTGTAATCAGAAGTAAAGCCATCAAAAATAGTCAAATTCAGTTTCTTATTCATGATAAAACATATTCCAATATGCAAGTGAACGTCAAAGTATCATATCTATATATATATATATATATATATATATATATATATATATATATATATATATATATATCCCAGAAGAAATATGATCAAAATTATTAATCCAACCTCAAATCATTCCTATATGCACCTCAATTAAGATGACTTACAAGGGTTTCCCGGTAGGTCTAGACAAAAGGGACTGCAATCCATCTAGTCTAGTCCCTAAAATCGTAATCTTCCTTCTTATAGCTGATGCATGGCGCTGAGTTTCTGGTCCCGATGTAGGCAAGGAACTCCTTTCAGATATCATGCCATTGATATCATCTGCAATTTTCACTGCTTCATTATATTCTTTTACCCATGGGTCTGAAGAAGATGCCATTGACCTTAAACAAATAACAATAAAGTGAGCTAATTTATATGACCAAAAAAGGACTTAATATCTAACCAAAAGGCATAAAATTTACATGCTTAACATCATTCAGAGAATGAAAGAACAGATAAGAGCTAATTGAATGAACTGCAAAATTAACCAAGATTAATTCTGAGAAAACCCTTTCCTTTTTTTGATGGGTATATTCTAAAGAAAGAGAAGATTACTCATAAGAAAAAAAAAACTTTCTTTTTTACAACTGGATAAGAGCTTATAATGAAAACAGGATAATATCAAGAAAATCCCAAAAATTAAGCCATCATATTATACCCAATTGCGCATCTTGTAAAAGAAAGATTATTTAGAACCATCCAGTTGAATTCTAAGAAAAACTTTTTAATTAAACCGGTATGTGCTAAATTACTCGAAGCTAGATGAATACTAAAAAAACCAAACTTTAGAAATCACCCAATTTGTAGAAATAAAAAAGAATGAAGGAAAATTAATTGAAAACCCATAAATAAATTCCCAATCTTTCATATCCAAAATATGACGAAACTAAACAAATACCCATATCATAAAAAGCAAAATTCATTTAAAAAACGAAAATTAGTGGCAACTTACAATGGGGAAAAGTAATATTAGATGAGCCGTTGATCAAACCCAACGAAAACGAAAATCCAGAAGGAGAAAAGTTTTAAAGATCGGTAGATAGAGATCGGATTGTTTGAAAGTATTTAAAAGGAATTGAAATTAAGTTTGCATACGATGCACTATCATCTGATAGTGTATGATTTTTATATACTATCAATGTATTAGAGGTTAACATCTTATCAATAAATTTTTATGTGTAAATTAAAAAAATTTATTTATATTTACATATAAAGATTTATCAATGAAATGTCAATCTTTGATGTATTAACAGTGTATAAAAACTATATATTATCGATATATAATATATAAATCCATTGAAACTACCTGACTTTGATTGAAATTTGGACTGTTGAATCGTGGAATTCGAATGAAACGGCAGCGTAGAAGCTAAGCGACAGGAGGCAATAGCAGAACAACAGCCTAGCGTTTGAAGGGCCAGATTGTAATATAAATTAAAAATATATATAAAATTATGAATTTATTAAATTTTTTTTGAATTTAAGAGTTTGAAACGTGATATATGCATTGTTTAATAAAACAAACTGTTTTATATATTAATTAGTTTTTGATCGTACTATGTATGAATTAATTTTAATTATTTAAATTTTTAAAGTATATAAAATAATATTATTTAATTTATATAAAAAATATATAAAATACGTATTTATAATATAATCAAAATATCCAATCATAAAAAATTAAATATTCAATTAAAAAATTATAATATTCAAAAATTAACATAAATTATTATCATCAAAGCTTTTATTTTAAGAGATTGGGGAAGGTTAATTTAAAACATAAGATAAATAAATATGAAAATTTTAAAAGTAGATAAATTTATTTAAATTAGATAATGGATAGAATTTTAGATTTTTTTTATTAAGAATAAGCAATTATACAGGATAAAGCGATATGTAGTTATGATTATGCACAATTTAAAAAAAATAAAAACTAAACAATAACAGTTATGAAGAAAAAAACTGGTACACATGGAAAATTGATATCAAGTAATTAATCTAGATAAATAGCACTAAGAAAATAATCCGAATAGAATATAAATAGCAAAACAATTGAAAACTGTTATTATTTTAAAAATTGATAAAAACGTGAGATAATAAAATATTTGAGTTAATTTTAAATTCTAGATAAAAACATGGTCGCTATCCATGTAATATTAAATTTTGGATAAAGACATGGCTACTCTTCATGTACACCACCACTATAAAAGCTTATGTTTAACTACTATTTAAGAAAGTGAAAAACAAAATTTGTTGTTTAGTATATGGTTTATGTGTCATTAAAATAGAATAAACACATAAGTTGTCATGTCAGCAAAACTATACATATGTACATGTTTTCTATTTTATAATATATATTTATATATTGGATTTCAATTAATTTTAGTGTTTTTATCGGTTTACTTTTTTCAATGTATTGTCAGTTTTCACCACTTCCAACCATTAAACTTGAATTGCTAATCACTAACTTCAACCGCTAATAACTAACTTTAACAACAAATCATGTTTCAAATACAGATTATATTATTGAAAATTATGGAGTTCACTATTTTGATTTATTAAATTAATATATTAATTTGTTTAAAATAGATAATCAGTAAATAATTTAATAGGATAAGTAAATAATGTTTAAAATTTGAATAACAAATATTTGAAAAATATTAAGTTATTTAAAATAGATATTATTTAAAATTGATAATTTGATAAATAAAAAAATTTAAAGAATATTAATTTGTTTAAATAGATAATTAGTAGATAATTTGGTAGAATAAGTAAATATGTTTAAAATTTGAATAACAAATATCTAAAAAGTGTTAAGTTATTTAAAATAGATAATTTAATAAAGATTAATTAGTTTAAAAAGTTAGTTTAAAAAAATAAAAATATAAAGTTAATAAAGTAATGACACGTATCACTAATGTTTTCTAAAATATAATATATATTAGATTAATAAGTGAAAAATAATTTATATTTTTTGTTAATGAAATTATTCATTATTTCAAGTTCCATTATAAATTTTTTTTAGTAAATTATATTGAAAATTATTTTAGTAAATTGTGCTACTTAAAATTTTAGTTGATTTGATAAAAAAATATTTATTTTCAAATGGTTGGATATATTAAGTTAAATATTCAATGATGGATTTATTTATTTATTTATTATTTAGAGAATAAATTGTTAACTTTTATTTTTTTAAAATACTTTCTATACCTTTTATCATTCTTGATAAATTTAAAATAATTCTATCACTTAAAAATTTATTAAGTATTATTTGTTCATAATCGTCTCAAAAATTTCATCATTAAAAAAGAATACTTATCTTCAAAATTTATTTTAAATTTTTGTTGTTTTAAAATTCTTGTTTACCATCATCATCATCATCCCAATCTAAAAAAATCATCATTTATTATTTCTCTTTTTTTTGTTAACTTCAGTTATCACTAGTATTTATCATTATTTTTTATTGTTTGCCGGATTGGACTGGGCTAAGTTTAAGCAAAGTATTAAAGAAGATAGTATAAACCTAAGCTCTAAAATTTCTTGATCTTTAAAAAATTATCTTAAAATAATTTTAAAAACTACCTAATTCAAAAGTATTTAAAAAAATATAATTTCACTACTATCTATTTAAAAAACTAAATAAATATTAATTGATATTTATTTATATTATGAATTAAATAATTTTAATTTATTTAAAAAATATTTTATTAACAAAACTAAAAAGTATAAAAATAAAATATCAATATCATGTGTGTTATTTAAATATTCAAAATTATTATTTTTCTAGATAAATACATGTATAATACATCTAAATTTATAAATATATATGTTACATAGATATTTAAATAGATAAAATTAATTCATGCATTGCACAAATAACTGTGCTTTTAGATATAAATATAAATATTTTTATGTTATAAATGTTCTTTTATATGTGTGTGTGTGTGTGTATATATATATATATATATATAAAAATTATACGTATATAAAATGCATATCAATAATAATGATTATTTATTTTAATAATAAAAAATATACCTAAAAATGTTACTCTAATGATTGAAAAGTGTTAAAATATACTTTTAATTTCTATTTTAATATTTTGTTGATATGCTCAATAATATTTTTTATAATATATTTTTATATATTTATTCTTCCTAATATTTGTTTATTTTGAATTTTATAATTTATTAATTAAATATTTAAAGTTTTTATGATTGAATATCTTGATTATATTATATATGTATTTTATATATAGTTTAAGCAAGTAAATTAAATAATTTTATTTTATATATATATATATATATATATCTTTTACAAATGGATAATCATTCCATACACTATCAGTAGAATATTTTTATTCCACAAAAGATGTTAAGATCATAACACGTTTCTTATTTTATTTATTTTTTATTTTTTAAATATTTTTATAAGACATATATTATGATTTTAATATCGTTTGTCGAATAAAAATATTTTATTGATAATATATGAAATAATTATTATTTATAAATTTAAATAATTAAAATTAATTTATGTATCACATGAGTAAAAATTAGATATTTTTTATTCTTTGCTTTTTTTTTATTTCATTTATTCTCACGTTCATCATTATTGTCGTCAATACATTTTTTTTATGGTAGTCATCAATGCATTTGTAACTTCGTTTTTTTTTTTGTGGAATGCATTTGTTGCTATTATCTTATTCTTTCTAGTTTCCCGATTTTCAACTTTCTATTATACTTTATTGTTATTTTATATTATTTATCATTCCTCCTATCCTGTACCAAAGTACATATGTTAGTCAATCATCTACAGGAATCAATTCTGGACAGAACGAATATAAGGTACCGCCTTAGAGATTGCTTCACGTGTAATTGAGCGAAAAAGAATAAGTTATCTTCAATTTGATTGTTATTTAAATTTTATTAATTTATTTTTAAACTAAGCTCATTTAAGTTAGTCGAGGCTTAAGTTTAAATTGAAGCTCGTGAATCTTATCAAGTTTTTATTAATATATTTTTAAATATTTAATTAATGATTTACTATTTCACCCTCGTTATATATCAAACTTATTAAAATTAGTTCAAACTTATTAAGTTGAGCTCAAATGGTTTGAATATTTTAATAAATCAAGTTTGAAGTTCAAAAATCAAACTTGATCAAGCTTCAGCTATTTTGAGTCTCTAGTTTTCGAAACAAGCCGAATTCGAGCCTTGTATTGAATTATCTCGATTCGGTTTAATTACACTTTTATGTGTATCGATTATAAAATTCCCTATCTGACACACCCTTTCTTTTTTATCTTATTTCCATTTTGTCGTGCATTACTTTTCTATTTTGCTTCATTAGCTAAATGCTTAATCTTTGTGGACCGTAACGTGATTTCATTCTGTTAAATGTGCAACGAGAGAGGTCTCCACTCTCCGGTATTAAGAGCGGCTGAACAGATCCCTGTATTGGTACACTAGGCTGCGACACTCAACAAAGACTTTGTTGGTGATGCTGCTGGTGCTGGGGTTTTCTCAAACATTTTCTTTGTTTAAGGTGTTTGCATGATCATAAATTTTATTAATTTTGATATTTTTGGTTGGTAAAAAGCTAGATGATATTTTGTTCAATATTTTATTACATATTTTCATATTTTTATTAATCAAAAATATAAATTTATGGGATTTGCTTTGCTCTTCATTTTGCAGCATTTTCTATCCTTCATCCTTCCTCATTCGCTCAGTCCCGACAATGGAGAGTTTTCATGTTTCAAAAACAATAAGATTGGAATTTCAAGCAAAGGCAAAGTTTTGCTCCCCTGAACATTTAACAAAAGATACTCAACTTGTCAATCAACCCACTATATGTTACACCATGTTTGGTGCATAATAGGATGAAAAAAATGATAGAATAGTATAAGCTTACAAATAGGATCGGATCACACTACAAGAAAATGTACTTTTGGTGAAGAAACCAATCACTAAAAGCATAAAAGTTTCACTATAATTTATAGCGACCAATTTTCAAGTTGTTACCCATCTTCACAACTAATTCCGACACAATTTCATTAGTGACAATTTTTGTTAAGTCGACACAATAATTCTTTTTTTTTTTTGTGACAAATTTTCGTCTCTAAAAATATTAGAATATGTGACCAAAATATATAGCTTACTTTATTGTGAGAAAATGTTTCGACACTAAAAAAATTAAAATAGTGACAAATAAAAGCTGTCACTATAACTTGGTTTCTGTGACAACAATATCTACACTAAAAGTTTTGAAAATAGTTACAAGAAAGTATTGTCACTCATGTTATTCTTTATGGTTCAATTATATTTGTCCGGTCCGAATATCCATATATTTTACCAAATTTACATACATAATTCATAAACGGTTAGGCTCGTCTACAGTGTCAGCATTTACTAAAAATGAAATTTATTTATTTTTATACAAAATAACCCAAGATCTAAAATTCATTTACATAACAAAATACTTGTATTTATATCCCAAGTTCAAAGTACGTAAAAGTAGTACTATACAAAATTTGAATACATAAAGGTAAGTCAGTATACCTTGACGAATTAGCAAAATCGCCTAAGGAATACCGAAATCAGATCCTCTCGAAGAGTAGAGTAGACCCGATCTCACTGCAAGTAGTTTGGGAGAGAAAAATAAAGGGTTGAACGAAACGTACTCGTAAGAAATGTCTACACGAATGCTGATATAACATATCCTATATGTAGATAAGCTGATATTTATACGAAATCATGTATTTGAAATATGAAATATCATTGGGCACAATCTAATAGGAAGGATACTATAGTGGGTTGGATACCTGGATGGAGCATGGGAGATACTTTAAAGTACCTGTCATGTCCTAGTACCCAAAATCCATTATAAGGAGCTCAGTAAATTTAATTAACTCACAAATTCAAATAAGATCCAACATTGAAGAAACATAACATTTAAAACTTAGTAATTTCTCCGTAAACATTTTAATTCACATTTACGATAATGTAAAAAAAAATAGATGCTTAAAATAACAAACTAAAAACTGTTACCTATGCACAAAGTTGAGAGATGCGTGTTTGTTGATGATTATCAGTAAGTTTGGTGAAAACGAAAATAGAAAGAAGGATTAATGGTCATAATCTTTGCCTTTGGATGGCAAAGGAGTAGTTGAAGAAGAAAAAAAGGTTGAGGGTTATATTTATAATAAGCACGGCTAGGGTTTTTATTTATTTTCTTTTGGTTGGTGGTGCCCTAGTTTTATACATTTTAAGTTTGAATAATAGTGGAGCCATGGGAGCAATGGCCTTTTAAAATAATTTAAATTAGAGGGCGGGTTTTTCTTTTTCTTTTTAATTTTTTATGGTAAGTATGAGTAATGTTTTTCTTTCAAAAATAAAAAGAATTATTGAAAATTATTGCTTTTTTTGCTAACCTTACTGCATCATTTTTACATAGAATTAAATTACACATATGTTGGTATGCTACTACATAATTTACCAAATCAATTATATAACATATCTAACTTTACACAAATTTTAATCATTTAGTTCTAACTACAAACTAAATTTTTAGCCAAGTTCATGTAATATAGTAAGTTATATACAGATGGAACTTATATGTAAAATTATAAAATATATATATTTTATCATGGCAATAAACGATTTTTTGAAAAAAAAATGTCACTTTTATTAATCAATGCTACTAATTGTTAAATGTAATAGATATGTATAAATTGTTATTGCAATGAAAGATAATTTATTAAAGTTATCTATGTAAACAATTAAAAAATAGTACTTAGTTACTGCAATTTTTATAATAGTTACAATTTCAATTGTTGCCACAACAAATTTGTTATTGTGATGATATATAGTCGACATTAATTTGTTATGTTAAATTATGACAAAAATTTCGCAACAAAAAGAAAATTATTTAGTGACCAATAAATTTGTTGTCACAACAAAATTCAAAAACAGTGATCACCTTATATCTTGTCACTAGTATATTATTTCTCACCAAAAAATCAATTAGCGCGAATTTGTATATTTTATTGGTGATGAATTTGTAATGATATATCTTAAATCGTCATAATTATTATTATAACAATGACGATTTAATTGTGAAAATACTGAAATCGTCACAATTACTACTATAATAGTGACAAAAAAATACATCACAATTACTTATGATAATAGCGTCACACAAAAATTTTCTCACACTAAACCTAATATTTGTGACAAAATTGCTCATGGTCACAAAAAAATCATCACTAAAAACAATAATTGTTGCAGTGAGAATAGATGATATCATTTTATTTTATATGTGGTATGTATAAAAATCAAGAATAAGATAGGATGATTTTATTTTTTTTTATCATATGTAAAATTAAGAGTATGACAATGATAACTTTTTTAATTTATCAAAAGTATTCTTTTTTAAAATGAATATAATTTAAATTTATAATTTTTCAATAAATAAATCAAAGATTTTTTAACTAAAAAATATATTAATATAATTTCTATAGTTAAAAGCCATTTTTTAAAAAGTTAATTTTCAATAAAATATTGATTTTTTTAAAAAATAAATGTTTTCAAAAAACGATTTTGTTAAAAATATATTTTTTTATTACAAATATTGCCCTATATTTTTTGCTATTTTTCTTTTACATTCTTTTTTCTTTTTTTTTTCTTTTTATGATTTTAATTTAAAATATTCATTTTAGAAAAATAAATTTTTAAAATAAGTTGGTCGTTTAAAAAAAATACTTTAAATTTTCAATAAAAATCATATCTTTTTTATTTTTATTTTTCCATTTTCTTTTTTTATTGCCGACAAGAAAAAAAAGAAAAAATCTACAAAATAAAAAAAATACTAGCTAAATTTAAAAAGTTCAAATTTTATAATTTAAAAATTATAATCATAATAATTTTTATATTTAAGAGGTTAAACTAAAAAAATGATTTTAAGCATCAATTATTTAAAAAAATGAAAAATTAATTTTTAAAATTATTATTTTATCTAAAATATATTTTTCTTTGTCCAAAAAGAAAAAAAATAAAAAACAAAAAGAAAGAAAAAAAAGAAAAAAGAGGTAAAAAAAGAACAAAATAATTTAGAATAACCAATTAATCAATAAGCATTGTCATCTTACTAAGTTAATTTTTAAATATAAGCTTTAAGAATAAAATACAAGGATATATTACCTAATCACATGAAATTAGAAAAAAGAAAAAAATAAAAAAGGGAAAGAAATAAATAAAGAAAAAAGAGGTAAAAAAAGGAAAAAAATTTAGAATAACCGATTAATCAATGAGCATTGTCATCTTATTAAAGTTTAAGCTAATTTTTAAATATAAGCTTTAAGAATAAAATATAAGTATCTATCACCTAATTACATGATATTAGAAACAAAATTTACTTTTTGGAGAAGATTAACTCATCCTATATTAAGAGGGTGAGTCAGTCCAATCTTTCCTTCGTATAATTTGATAATAATTATCCTATTTTATCTTTCATTCCTTATGCCAAACATGCCCTTATTTCAAAATATGATTTTAGTTACATGGTGATAGGGGAGATTATAACAAAATCAAATTTTTTTTAGGATGTATCAAGGTTGTAATGCTTTGTAATTTTTTTGGATTTGCGACTTTGAAGAGGGTTTGTGGTAAAAAAGGCATGTTGCTACTTTGCTTTGGTGTGCTTTACCTTACTACAAGAATAGGACTGTTGGGAAAAATATCCCTCAATCCAAACACCTACAAAATAGAAAAAATAAAAACAAACACAATAATTTTTAATATGGTTTGGCTCAATCAAATTGGCTTATAACCACCCACCCAAACAAATAATCAATCAAACAATTACAATTTTACAATTTTTAGAGAGAAAAATTGCAAACTCTTTACAAAGGCCAATTCCCACCTATTCAAAGAGCCCACTTACGTCTTTTATAATACTCAAACTTTAGCTATTCTATTGGTGTTTACAACTCTTTGAGATACTTTACAAGCCAAGCTTGACACATTATTTATAAAGGAAGAGCCCTTATAACTTCTCTTATACTTTCAATGTGGGATTCAAGCTAAATTCCATCATCCCTTGACTTGAATCCCCAAATTGCCCAAACTACTCGATAACATCTGAAAAACTAACATGCCTCTGAGTCTTCTTATTCTTGGAAATAACCTATCTTTCGCTTTTACTAAAGCATCATCAAGCAAATATAGTTGTTTCTGATTCCTCTTTTCTTGCAAAACTGAATCACCATTCTTGTATACTTTACAACAATCATTATTAACAATATATGTGTACCCACGTGAAGCTAACTCACCCATATAAATCAAATTGTAGCTAAATCGAGCACATATCTAACATTACGAAGAGTCCTAACACCACTATCATGAAGCTTGGGTTGAACACTCTCAATGTCTTCAATCTTTACTCTATTACCATTCCCAACCACAATATTGCAGTTTTCATCCTCTTTCAATTCATTAAAGTGATATTTATCATTGTAAATATGCACCAATGCAGCTGAATCTAAAACTTAACCGTTTTTCATAAGTATGAGACCTACTAAACAAGTTGCTAAAACCAAACCATCATCATCTAAATCAGTCAGAGCAACACGTCTCAGTTTTCTTTCCATCATCACTCTTTTCTCAAGCCTTCTTGAATGCAACCATATCCTCCCTTAATGTCTTGTAACGTGTTTGGATATGACCCTTCTTTCCACAATAATAACATTTTACCTCACTATAATCTCTAAATCTTGATTTTGATCTGCCTCTTGATCTACCATGTCTCTCGTTAGTCCTCCTTCAGCTTAGACCTTCTATAGCAGCTAGCACACCTCTCGCAGTTGAAAAATCTTATTTGCCCATAAATCTATCAATCTCATGCAACACAACAATCACATCATGCAACAACAAAGTAGTTTTACCTACTAATAAAGTTTGAACTAAATGTCTATAGGACTTAGGCAAAGATGACAACAATAGCAATGTCTTCTCTTCTTCTTTCAACTCTTTAGAATCAATAGCCAATAAATGTGAAACTTGCTATTAAATTCATTCAAGTGATTATAAAGACTTGTACCTTCATCCATCTTCAGAGAGTATAGATCTATCTTCAAACACAATCTATTCATTAGCGATTTTGATGCATAAATGTCTCCTAGCTCTTTTTACAATCCGATTGGCATCATCTTACTCAATACATTGTACTTAATTTTTGGAGCAAGTGCCAATCTAATTGTGCCCATGGCCCTCTTTTGAATTCTAACCTAATCTTTATCAGAGATTCCATCTAGCTTGTTTTTTTCTAATGCCAAATCTAAGCCTTGTTGCACTAGAAAATCTTGAATAGTTCTTTACCACAGTATAAAGTCACTTTTACCATCAAATAAAGGAATCTCAAACTTAGGCATACCTCTAGATATAGCTTTACCCATAGCTTTCCTCCTGTAGCAAGGTCATGAACCCTTAATTTTGATGCCACTTGTTGGGAAAAATATCCCTCAATCTAAACACCCATAAAATGGAAGAAAGTAAAAACAAACGCAATAATTTTTAATATGGTTTGACCCTACTAACCTGGCCTATAACCACCAAACTAAACTAATAATCAATCAAACAATTATAACTGTGTAATTATTAGAGAGAAAAATTACAAACTCCTCATAAAGCGCAAAGCCTATTTACCCAAAGAACCCAACTACACCCTTTATAATAGCCTAAACCCTGCTATTCTATTAATATTTACAACTCTTTGAGATTCTTTACAAACCAAGCCTGACACATTATTTATAAGGGAAGAGCCCTTATAACTTTTTCTATACTTTCAATGTGATATATAAGGCAAATCCCAACAAAGACATCTCCAAAACTTAGAGAAGAAGAGAGACTAGAGATTGATGAGAAAATACCCATCAAGAATTTGCATAGTAGAGAGAAATCTTTTCGTTTTCCTCTCCCTTATTTGAAGTGAATTGATTTCTTTGTTCAAAGGTGTATTCAGTGGCCTGCAATTACAGGGACACTAAGCGTGCTTCTGGTTCTATTGATTAAACCGCTCGAATTTGATCTTTATGGTCGTGTAAAGCCCTTTCCTTTTTCTACTTTTCTAGACGAGGACTTTCTTTTCTCGGTAGTTTTTAATTTCTCCAAGGAAGTAAAGGAAGAAAGAAATCCTTTCATGAATTGAAATGAGGCTGATCTAAAGGTGTTTCTTTTTTTTTTTTGAATTGGGATCTTAGATGGCATTCTTTGTTTATGCTTTTTGGATACACAAATGCGAGCATACCATGTAATCTGTTGCATCCATTTCATCATATCTTAGGCAAGTTTGATTTAGCAAATTTATCTCAATTCAATGTGTATTGTTTACCTTAATTTGAAATATTTCTAATTGTGGTCTAGAGTAAAATTGGCATCTTAGAATTTAATAATATTCCATTACTAATAGCAAAATTGTTATGGTTATTTTATGATCTTAGTGTAGGGTAACACTAAAGATTTTGAATTGAGAGGTCACATTATAATCAACTATGTTGAGACCTTAAACACGATGGTCTCACAACAATTGCATTCGATGATAAGACTTTGTTTGTGGGGTGCTGACAGCAAGTTAATGCGTTTTTGCATTATTGTTTCAAAGACTAAAAAGTGAAGGGGTAGACAACTATAGTTTATACAGCTCAATTACAATTCTTATGTTAAATATTACGAACACTTAAAAATTAAAACAAATAAGAAAGAAAATTACTTATACTTTGAATTCATTTTAAAAAAAAGCAACTTGTTTGTCAACACAGCTAAAAGAAAGCAACTCGTTTGTAAACAATATTTCACATTCACGAAAGCAGTCACAAGATAAAGGTGGTTTATTGTGTCAAAGTTGCCTATTGCCTAAGCTGATCCATTTGAATGTGATACTTTGTTCCAGCATTTCCAACAATTAAAGGTAATCTTTTTTTCTAGTATCTCTATGCTTTTTTACTTTTTCTTTCCCAATTATAAGGGCAATAACATTCGTTGTCATTTTTCTTGTAGCAGATTTTGGTGGGTAGTAATTTTTTTGTGCAGGTTAGTACGATTACTTTTATAACAAGTTCAGTTGAAAAATAAAAACATACAAAAAGTCGAGCCCTAACTTAAGAAAGATAACAAATGCAGACCATTTGGAAGAGGTCAACCTAATAAGTCCAAGTTGATAAATAAAGACATAAAAAAAGAAAAAAAATGTGGATAACATAAGTAGATGACGAATAGAAGGAAATAAATTATGATAGAGCTTAGCATTTATGAGACAGAAATAGTTACTAAAGCAATTAGATGGCAACCTTAATTTTTGATAGTGGCATAAGCAAAAAAACTAAGATGGAGTTGTGTGGTTACGACCAAGGAAACGAAGACAGGTTGAGTTGTGTGATTTTTTGAAATTTAGGACTAGTATAAGAGCTCAAAGTGAGTAGAATGTAAGTTCATATTTGTGCAATCTCAAAAATAAAAAGAAAGAAAGAAAGAAAGAAAAAACAATAATTAAAATCTTTGATAATAATAATAATAATTACATTTTATGTTAGTTTAATTATGAATGATTTTTTTAAAAATTAATTTAAAATAATAATATATATGAAAAATTTATATTTTGCCTCATATTAAATATACAAGAAAAAATTGTTAGGATGATGATATTTTTATAGCTTTTATAAGTTGTATGATTGAGATAAATGTCCTCATCTAATGGATTATTTAAAAGTTAAGTGATTTAAAAAATATTTAATATCTTAAAAATTTTGTGAATTAAACAAGTGTTACTATTTTATAAGTTAAATTTGATTATTCCAACATACTAATTGTTATCTTTAGTAGTAAGTTTAATGTTTTAATAATCAAATAGAATTACACTTTTCTTGTAAAATAATATAAGCTCCTAAATTTTTTTTGTATGTAAATCATTCTATAAAATTTTGTTTTATTGAATTTTAAAACATAAGTTTTTAAAATCACATGATTAAGTTTAATTCAATTAAATGACACTAATAGACGTTTGTTTGCACAAATGACATCTTATGTGACATGTTGAGCTGTAAAATGATCATGCGAGTGACATGTCAGCTTTTTTAATTTTTTTAATTTTCTAAAAAATTAAAATGTTTAATTGTCAAATATGCCTTCAACTCTTTTATACAAATATATATAAATTCTCAACATTTTATTCCATGTAAAAAATCCTTCAACATTTTTCTATAAAAAAGATACGTCACCTTTTTATGTGGACCATTTTTGTCCACGTTAGCATGTCACGTAGGAGGCTACTTGTGCAAAACAAATGTCCACTAATGTACTTACATGATTAACAAATTTAGATTTAATTATGTGATTTTAATTAAAATTTTGTAGTTTAAATTGCAAAAATATAAAAGTTTATGAACTTATTTATATGCAATAAAACATTAACGGTTTATATTTATTTTTTATACAAAATATTGATTATACATTTGAGTATTAGTACATGTTTGATTTAACTTATAGAAGAACTTATTTACTATAGAAGTATGAGCCAAGTATGACTAAAAATTTTAAAACTTTTAGCTTATGTGGGAAATAAATTTGAGTGCCTTAATGAAGTTATAAATCAAAGTTTTTCAAGAAGTACTAATTTTATTAAATGTATTTATTGAATTTTTTTTTTTACATTTCACTTTACAAAATTATAAAGAGGATTATATTATTTCACATTAATTTATTTATATTGTGTGATTTTTATATTTATTTCATTTATTTTTTATTTCAATTAGAATATCACTTGTGTGATGTTGTGAGACAATATTTATATTTCTTTTGTTATCATTTTATATGTTTAAAAATATGAGCATATCAAATTATGATACATAAAAATAATTACGACGTATTACATAATAAACATATAAATGATTTTGACTTAGTTATTAAGAATAGATACCTCCAAAACACATTCAATTATTAAAGAGAAACAATCAATAAAAATCAATAGAAAGAGGACAAAGAGGACAAAGAAAAACAATCAATAGAAAGATCTAGAATTACATATTAAACATGTAAGCATAATGAAATAAAGACAAATATGTTTTACTAATTAATCATTCAACAAGTAAAATTTTTTTAAGTTTTAGAACAACTTGTTCTTCAACACCCTTTAACGTTGCAATCAATCTTGGATTAAATCAACTAATCTTTTTCATTTAGATCACTCAAAATCACAATACATACATTAAATTGCATTTATATGCAAGCTAAGTAATCTCCATTCCTAGAGGTTGATATATTATTGACAAACTCAGTATCTTCGATCCTGGAAAGACATGTACTTAAAAAGTTGTTCTTTGACCCATCATTCTTTCTGTGATGATGAAGCCCATCCTTAATTTACTCGGTAAAATACAACTCTACAGTGTAGATAAAAACAATGGATTAAAAATGTGAGAATCCTGTTTTCCTCATATCTGATATAAGTTACAAATAGTAGGAACTTAAAAGAAAATATTGATTGTTAAAATATTTAAATGAAGGGTCTATTTGATAAGGTTCAAAGAAGTACTCGGTGTGGGTCTCACCAAGACTTTCTCTATCCAGATCAAAGTGAGACCTTAGAATGATGATATTTGAGGTGAAATATGAATATAGCAAGAATCTGCATCTCAAAATCACCTTGATTGAGTATGTTTTGAAAAGCGTGTAATAATTTTGAAAATGATAATTAAGTTCATAGGCCGTCGAAATTTTCATGAATAACGGTCAAATTGAGATGACTTTTGACCAATTATCAATGGTGAATAATTTTTCATATAATAAGGTTTTAAACTATGTGGACTAATAGAAGAAATTAGGCGTAAAAGCAAAATTTTACATAATTTTAGAATTAAGGGTATTTTAATAATTACACCCAAATGACCAGTCAAACCTTCACAAAAGCTTAATTAATGATTAGAGAAAGTTAAATAAATATGTTTCGTGATTGAATAAAGTATATGGAAGATTAGACTGATTGTTTTCAACGAAGTCAAATCACTAAAGGCAAAATGGTCATATTTTAATGTTTTAAAGGCAAAATGGTAATTTGTGCCATAAAGTATCATTATTTCAGAAATTTTCAGCCCTTCTTTCTCTCAAAGTTGGCAGCCAACATTTCTTTTACCATCTTCCATTATTGAGAGTTTAAGAAGAGAGAAAAACCCTTGTAAACTCCTACCTTTAGCCACCTAATCAACAAGGTCCCTAAACAAAAGTTGTTCCTTTCCATTAGCTTTCTGTAAAACCCAGAATTTGGAGCCTTGAATAGGCTATTTTCTTGCTGATTCAGCCCTCCAAAGTTGCTACCATAGTTGAAGTGAGAAGAAGAGTTGATGAAATTTGATTTCTATAGTTCTAACCTGTTGTTCTAAGTTTGTTTAACATGTTTATGGTTGAAATTTGAAAACAAATCAGATTGTAAGGACATGTTAGGGTTTTGGGCATGAGAGTTTCCTAAAGGGAAAATGTTGATCTCATGCCTAAAGGGTTGTAAGGTTGCAAGAAATAAGTGTAAAGTGTGTGTATGTGCTAATGTTGTATTTCTGGTGCACTATCCTGTTCCGACCCCATGTTTAAATATTCAATTTAGGGGTTTTATAATGGGTAGATAGCTTTATGAGTTAGGAGAAATTTAGTTTTGGAATCGCTTAATTTGGAGTTTTGTAGCTTAAGATATGTGCAGATGAATATAAGACACTTTACCCAAAAAAATGTGATCCAAACAATTGATTTTGAAAAATTGTAGAAAAGAGACCAGATTGAATTTGGGTGCAAGTGATACATTTATAGAAAGGTATTTGAGTTAGGAAGGGTTTGCACAATATGGATAATCCTACACTGAGATATGAACCAATATGTACATAGAGGTTAGTAGATAGATCTGCCAAAATGCACATGAAAACATGGTAATTTTGAGAAATTATTAAAAATTACTTAGAAATGATAAAATTGTAAAACTTACCAATTTGAATAGAGAATTGAATTTAGATTCACATGGTCTTGGATTCATAATTTTTTGGATATCCCTATATTAGTAATATAAATTTAAATGAACAAAGGTCAAGAAACTATCCTGCCAAATGGGCCCTAATTAGACTGAACTTTGGAAATTGGTGAAAATAACACAAAATGAATTAGGAAGTGAGCCTTATACTTCTAAAAAGGGAATTAAGTTAGGTTCTATACAAAATTGACGACACATTCATTGGAAACCGAAAACTTCGGTTATGAACAAAAAGGCTTCTGTAGGTCAAAAAATTTTTGTAAGGAGTGAGCTACTCATATAAAGAAATGGTGAAAACTTGGTGTGCATGGTTGGATAAGATAACTGAACTGGTAATGAATATGAATTATAAAAATGTTTTATACATAAAATTTGAAAACTCAACTTGTATGAATGATTTTGTGCAGCCCCAAAATTAAAAGAGTGAAATGGAAAAGTAGGCAAATATATGCTTGCCTATAGCTTCAAGCTACAAAATGGACTATATGACTGACATAGACATTGTATAAGTAAGAGATTTATGTATAGGAGACATAACGATAACATGTTTTGTAGCATGATTTGATTTTTGAAACTTTGACATATGAACTTTAAATTTTGAAATGATTTTGTTTGATATGGATTTGAACGACTTTTGAATCTTTAATATTTGAACCTTGAAAATTTTAAAATGATTTTGATATTGAATCTAATTCTGAATCCAACGTTTGGTTTTGATATTAACTGATATGAATTTAGCATTATTGAATGGTTTTGGCTGTATACATGAATTTCTTTTCTATTAGTGTTGATTTTAACGATATATTTTGAAGGTACTAGAATTGATTCATAGTAATGAGATATATATTTAAAGAGTATAGGACTGAACTATTAAAAATATTTGAGAATAATTGACTCCAATCAAACTTGATATCAAGAAGTATATGCCTGAATTTTGTTAGATCAAATTAATATTTGAAAGTATGTGACTAATTCTTGTATATCAATTGGATAGTTTATGAAATGTATCGAAAAATTTGAGACCGGCCTTATACGATGAGGTATGAATTGAAGGTGAATAAAATCATATATTTTGTTATTTAATTTATACTTAAAGCATAGTTTTATATACATATTAGTTTTTGAATATGCATGATCTCTAATATATTAATATTTGCAATAATGATTTGTATTTGATTTTTTTTAAAATTGGTTCGATGCCATTGCGCGCCTTCTGGTTTATGAAATCTATTATTTATTGTTTTTGAACGTCAATGGAAATAATATTTCTGATTATTTGGATTTATTTGAATATACTGAATGAAATGCTTATTTTTTGAATAATACATTTTGAAACGAAACTTGGTTCCCAAAACTTATATTTTGATTTCTGAGGTGGTAAATCACTGGTTAACATAGATCCAGGCACTCCCTAACTATGAAAATAAAATGTGCATTTATATTATTCTATTTGGTTTAGAAGACTTACTGAACTGTTTTGTTTTCTTTTGGGAATCAAGTAAATGAATGATGACCCCGTAGCTACCTACAGGTACATGACTTTAGCCCAATCATCTAGCTCCCATTAGTGTTACCTAGTTAATATACACACTGTGGCCCCTTGGACTATTAGCCATATGTCCACCAGCATGAGTCTACTGGGTGAAGCCTAGTCTCCACTATTTTCTTTATACTAGGGTGGTAAATCCCTTATTAACTTAGATCTAGGCACTTCCAGACTTTATAAATATTTGATTTCAGTGTTTAGTTAAATATATTTTCTAATCTCTGTACCGTTATTGAAAATAATTTATTTTACTAGTTTAAATGAAAGCTAATTTCTAGTGTTTATTAAACTTTGTGACTAAATAAGTTTAAACAAATTTCTAACTTTGATATTGATTTTCATTAATGATTTTAGTATCCTTGGCATCAAATTTAAAATGATATTTGTATATAGTTACATGATACTAGTTCTTTTATATATGTTCCTTACTGGACTTTTCCCAAAGCTCAGTCCTTTCTCCACCTTCCAAATTTATTTGCAGAGATAGCAATCTGTTGAGAGATACCCAATAAGATGCATATAGGATTCCGATATTGTACCTTGCAGCATGGTATTCAGACATTCATTGTGTAGCTCCTTACTGTGCCAAAAAGGATGTAAGAAGTAAATTGAAAAGTTATAATGTAAATCATGGAAATTGGTATAAAGTATTTATATGGAAAAATAATCCGTACTCGAATTATGTGTATTAACAGCTATGTAAATAATTAAATGTTATTTTATATTTTTAATTTGTCATAAAGTTAGAGTGAGGATACCAAGCATTGCCTAATTGTGTGAAAATGAAAAAAGTCAGTTACGATTTCCAGCAATAGGGGGGTGACAAAAAAATGGAAAAAAAAAACCTTTAATTCACAGCTTTGGATCCAAAGCCACAAAAAAAAAAACATATACTCAACAATATCCTCAAGCCAAAACAATCATAAATAAATAAAATAAGCAATTGAAATATGGGTTCTCTTATTAAGCTAAATTATCTCATTAGTAAACACCACAAGTCTTTAATCATATCATGTCTCTTAAATAATAAGATCTGAGCTTTGTGGCAATCTTTAATATCAACATCAAGTTATTTAAATTAGATATATGATAGAAAACATCTGATACGTGAGATATCTATTGCTCCTTTGGAAGCAAGTAGCAAATGCAAAAGATGACTAAAGATAATTTGATTAATATAAAACTCAAGGCTATAAGCCTTGAACTAAAGCCTTGTAGTTAATTGCCATTTGATTACAATTCTAAAGGCAAACCATTAGGCTGAAACTAAATCTTGTGTGTTTTCAAAATCATTACGGACTTAAGGGAAGAGTTAACTCTTAGCAAATACCAATATGAACTGAAAATTTTAAATGGATCAAAGGAACTGAAAATTAAAACCAATCAAAACAGAGCATGCAAAGATTAGGATTTGAGTGGTTGTTACTTTAAAAAGCTGGATTTAGAATAAAAAGAGGAAAAAAATTGAAATGACCGACCTAGAGAAAGGAATGAGACATTTGAAGGTTTATCCGAATTGAAGAGATCTTGAAAATATAAATAGAAAGATGACAAAGAGAGATGCAGAGTGAGAAGAGTTTTTTTTTTCTTTTTCCTTCCCCTGGGTGAAAAATTTTGAAAATTTGAGGCATTTTAAAAATAAAAATATTTTAAAATTCAGCATTTTAAAATACTAGCATTTATAATTTACTTGTTTAGATAAATAATTTTTAGAAAAAAATTTTGAATACTATAATTTGATTAAATTAAAAATAATTATAAAAGAAAAATAATAATAATATTGTACATTAAAAAAATAAAAATATCAAATAAAATATGCAATATGAGTATCATTAAATTTGTAAAA
Source organism: Heritiera fomes (assembly GCA_032173925.1). Lineage (NCBI taxonomy): Eukaryota > Viridiplantae > Streptophyta > Magnoliopsida > Malvales > Malvaceae > Heritiera > Heritiera fomes. The sequence goes on along the minus strand of JAPDPM010000023.1, from coordinate 3,092,686 downwards.
ATGTATAAATATTATTAATAATATAAAAATATATATTAAATTTAAATAAAATAATATGTCTTTGTTTTCAACTTTATATTTGATAATGAGTCATGTCTAATAAAACAGAAAAGAGTGAAAGGAATTTTAAAAAACTATCTTTTTAGGTGAATTTTTAAAAGAAAATTTGAGCATCTCAATTTTCCTTTTGAAAGACATCCTAAATTTTGCAATTCTTCAAAATTTTTTGCCAAACAAAGAATTTATATTTTGGACTTTTAAATATATTGATTAAAAAAATTCTCTCCTTAAATTTCTCCATCCAAACACATCCTAAAATTATTCGTTACAAAATTTGAGAGAACATGTCTAAGCACCCAAATGCCCATATAAACCTCGACTGAAAAACACATAATCGAAAAGCAAATAATTCAATAATAAACATAAAGCTATAGATGGTCGATGGAGTGTTTGGTGGGTGGGAGGCTTTCAGCTTGACGCAACCTAGTACTCTTCAACTATTTTTTTATTTTTTCAGTTCATTTTCATTCCAAAATAACCCTCAATATGAGTCCTCTTAAAATTGGTCAAAATTGATCTAAAAATTATTATAAAACCAATTTCAAAATTGAAAGAAAAAGTCTAAATTAGTCAACGAAATTGATTTTGCAGATTTTGAAATTGATTTCAAGATTGATGACATGTCATCATTAGAAAAAACTATATTATATTTCAATTTTGTGAACTCACTTTTAATAAATAAGTTATAGATTAGCAAAAGTATTTTATTATTATTTTATTTGTTTCTGTGAGAACCCTAAATTTTCTATTTTGTCTCAATCTATTGAAGGTGTTGAAATGGAATTAGTGAAGTTGGTCGAGGGTAAATTGGTAAGTTCTCAAGGGCTGGTCACAATGAGTCAACTTTTGACTAAGTTGACTCAGAAAATAAATAAAAAAAAACTTAATGGAAAATTCTGACCTGGACAGATGTACTGTGTAGTGGCATATTTTGGTAAATAAGTGATTTTTATGATGGTATTTGGACTTTTAGAGCCATATAAATTTAATAAAAATTAAATAAAATTTCCCACCAATAAAATAATGACAACACATGAATTTCTACACATTTCTTCAGCCTTTCTCCACCGTTTTACTGCTGCTACGTTCTGTTTCACTTTTTCTCCCGTTGCTTCCAATTTTGCTCCAAGTCCTTCACGTCTCCCCTAGTAGAACACCCTCTTCTCTTCACTTAATCACCTAGGTCCCTTTATAAGAAATATTCCCCACATCAAGAGCTTCAAAACCCCCCAAAAAGCTCAGCCAAAAATCATCAAAATCCATCTCCCCTGCTGCGGGACAGTATTGGTTCTGTATAGGTAAATTTCCAGTTTTAATTTCTTTCATTTTTGCCTCTTGTTTATGCTTGGTTTGGATGAGTAAATGATGTATATGATTATAGTTTAGAACAAAAACATGTAGGAATCAGATTTGGATGTACGGTTATAGTGAAATGAGGGGATAAACTTTTCTGCTGGTGACGGAAATGGCAGAAAAATGGGGACTGATTTTGAAAATAGATGTAGCCATGAATTTTAATTGCTAAAACATAAGTTTAATGAGTTGCTAGGTCTAGGATGATTTTAAAGGGTGTAAACATGGGGTGTTGATGGCGTGAAGATAGAATATGAAGGCTGAATAGAAAAACAAAATAAAATAAAATAAAGTGCTGATTTTGTGATAGATGGTAACGTGGATGGTATGGAAATGAAAAAGGAAACATAGGCTGGTGTAATAAGGTACTGTTGGCAGTAGAAAAAAGAAAAAAAAATATAATAACAATTTAACAAAAACATGAAACATGACGGATGATTGTTGACGTGAGAAATGGGGCTGAGTTGTTGTTGTTGGCGTGAAAGAGGTCAACAATGGTGGCTGATGGTGGAATAAAAATAGCTATTAAACTTAATTAATACAGACCTGAAGTTAGTCAACATGTGCTGCTAGATTTTTGAGGAAAATAGAAGAAATGATAAAGAAAGTGGGTTGTAAGTGGCGTGAATACAGAAAAAAAATATAAAGGCTGATCTGTGCTGATTATGAGGATTTTCTTTAGGGGCTGACATGATGATGATGGTGTGTATAGTTGAGAAAATACGGGCTGTCATGAAATAAAAAAAAAATTGAGGAATGATAGTGCTGAATTTTAATGCTTAAATGATGAAAAACAAGGGTTGCTAATGTAGTAAATGTAATATGAATTTATAAATAAGTGAAATGATAAATGTAGTTAATTATTTAAGGGTCATTTGGCCATAATAAAGTGAAGATGATAGAATGATTTTAGTAATTGATGGTGATGAAATCAATGTAAGAAGATTAAAAATGAAAGAATAAATATTAAGAATAAATAGAGATTATTGGTGGAGTTAGAATTAGAAGATAATTAGTGTAGAAGAATTTGGTCAAATTAAAGGGAAATGACATAGACCAAATTTCCATACAATGAGGGTGTAAGATTAAAGTAAGAAGTAAAGGGAATTGTTAAGGAAGTGAAAATTTGAAAATATGGCAAATTGGCCAAATGAAATTCATGGGATTTTCATATCATTTTATTTAAATAAAGCAGTTCAAAATGGAAGTTAGAAAAGGAAAGAAAATTCTATGGATATGAACAATGAGTGTTAATTATTTGATGTTATTTGTGCAGCAAATAATTTGGAAAATTAAGTAGATCGGTGGTGCTATTGGATTTCATTTCAGACTAGGCATTAAGGTAAGGAATAGTATATGGAAGTAGTGTAGGATATACTGTGCTTGCATCCAAGTAAATGGTGATTTGAATTATTGGAATTGTGATTTTTATGCAAAGGGTTTGGATAGAACTTAAACTGAATTTCTATAGAAAACTTTAGAAATCCTACTCTTGAATCTTTCATGCACCCTATTTTCTAAATAAATAGTATTTTTATATATAGTTTGAATATTTGAATACGTGAAATGATGATAATATGTTTTATGAGTTTTATGAGATTTATTTAGAATATATAAAGTGTTGATTTGTTTACATGAATAGAAATCGATTGAAATAGTTTACATGAAAATTGATTTACTGGAGTTTTATCGATATATGAACATGATTTTTTTAGAGAGTGTTGGCTCCATGTGGATTCATGCATACAGATTGATGATTAGGGCTGGGAGACTGTTGCGCAGGTCCCCAGTACCTTCCCTTTTTTCCGATCACAGTTGTCACTGACGAGTGTACACTGTAGATCTTCGACAATGGCCATTGTTACAGGTAGGAACGGCTTAGGGCTGGATGCCTGGCCCCACGTGGGTACGCCTAATCCTATACAGGTCCCTGTAGGGATATAGTTCGTGTATGGGTTCTTGGATGCTCACACTCTATTGTTTTACACAGTATATGAAATGATTGATTTACAGACAGATGACAGATTTGATTGAAATGATTTGAAAATTGAACCGTGAAAGAATATATGAACAGTATATGAACAGTGATTGAATTAAAGATAGATTGATTTTAAATGATTTGAACAGTGAATATTTATATGAACAGTATATGTTTTAAAAGAGTTTTAAATAAATGTTTACATGCACCCATATGCATTATTTTGTTTATAAAATTTAAAGTTATGATTTTTATTGCATATAGTGGCATAGTACCACTCTTTTATATGCTTTTTCTTACTGGGCTTTCCCCAAAGCTCACCCCCTTACTCACCATCCCAGATAGTTCATTCGTGCGCGTGGTTACAGAAGTTACAAGGTAGTGGGAGAGATCATTGAAAGTGATATGTCAAGAGTACAGGTACATGTGGAATTTTATATTTATATTCAGAGTAATAAATGCACAGCAGACATATTTATAAGTGGAATGAAATCAGGGTAGTGTTCAATAAAAAAAAAATATACATGATCTAGTGGGATGTAAATTTATATTGAATTGTTATAAACAGAATTATGAATATTATATCTATGTTTTGTTATAGAATCGAACTTACATCGACACCGAATGCAAACCAATCGACATTGAATAATTGAATGAGAAAGATAGAAAAAAAAATTTTGATTCGAAATTTTATAATTTCGGATGTTACAGTTTCACTTAAACATTTTTATTTAATTTAATAAAGTTTATTATTTTATTTTTACATTATTAAAAATATACAAAAATTTTGTTAAATGGTTTTCAACATTCTACAAATACTTTTATATTAAGTTTGTCAAGTACTAATTTGAATTCTTTTAACAGCACTTTTAGAAAAACTCTATTCAAACCACACATTTTATAAAAGTTTCAGTTGGACCAAATAGATTGTTAAGCTTAATATATTCAACCATTTGAAAATAAATTTTTATTATTAAATCAACCAAAAATTATAAGTAGTTTATTAATATAATGACTAATCAATTAGATAATTTACTATCAAAAAATTATGAATGACTAAATAAGAACTTGAAATGATTAATAATTTCATTAACAAAAAAAAATTAGAGTTTATATATGATATACTGACAATGTATAAAAGCTATGCATTATCACTACACCAGACATTTATACCTCATTAATGAACAAAGTGAAAATATGTCAAACCATTATAAGCAAACTAAAAAAAAAAACTTGTATTTATTTGTAGAGGTTTGGCATATTTTCACTTTGTTTATTAATGAGATGTCAACCTCTGATACACTAATGGTGTATAGCTTTTATATATTATCAGTACATCATATATAAAGAGAATTTTTAAATGCACTTCAAATTTTAATCTCCACACTACAATCACATTACAATGTTAAATACAAACTTTCAAAATCATATAATTAAATTTAAGTACATTAACGAAGATTTGTTTTGCACAGATTACAATCTATGTGGCATGCTAATGTGAATAAACATAGGATTTATATTTAATGCACTGACAGTATATATTCTCTATACACTGTCAATGTACAAGAGGTTGACACTTCATCAATATGCTCTTACGAGAAAATTGAAGAAAATTTATTTATATTTATTTTTAAGGGGCTTGACATTTTTTTTAGGTTGCTTATTGATAATGTGTCAATATTTGGTGCATTGACAGTGTTTAGAGACTATACACTGTCAATGCATCATATATAAATCCATAAACATGATAAAAATTAACTTTCAAAATCATATGATTAAATTTAAATATGTTAAATACATTAATGAAAGTTTTTTTTTTGCATGTGACATGACATGCTGACGTGGATAAAAAATGATAGGAATTGTACGTGGATAAAAATGATAAATAAATTAAAAGTTGTCCACATTAAAGGATGACATGTCCTTTTGATAAAAAAATCAAAATTAAAAATTAAAAATTTGAATGCTTATTTGCATCTAACAAAACATTAAGGGTTAATATCCATTTTGTACAAAATATTAAGAATATATTTGACAATTAAAATTTTTAAAAAATTAAAAAATTTAACATATTAAACCGCGATCATTTTATAGCTCAACATGCCACAAAAGATGCTAAAGTCTATTAGTATCATTTAATGGATTTGAACTTAATTATATGATATTAAAAGTTTATGATTTTATTAAAGTAAAATAAAATTTTATAGACCGATTAATATATAATTAAAAATAAATGACTTATATTTATTTTACACAAAAATTGAAAGTATCTTTAGCTATTAAACTATTATATTTAGGACTAAAGATTGATAATTAAATTAAAATAGCCAAATCAAGTTTAATCTTATATATATAAAAGCCAAAATAGTTGATTAAAAGTAAACATCCTAGGTGAATATTCTAAAATTTTGACACATGTAATATCCTAAAAGATAGGAATATATAAACATTAAAATTACAAAATAAATTAATTATTTTTTTAAATCAATTATCTATTTCAATTTCTAAAATATAAACATCTATATTTATATATATGTTAAAATTAAAGAAAATTTCATATCATTTAACAATTTCTTTATTCATCTCTTATCAATATATGTACTATTATTATATACATTAAAAACATATTTATAGAAATAATGTATTTTGGCAAAAAAAATTTACTTGGATTAATTTTTTAAAGAAAAAAATATGTATTTTATATGAACACGTGACATGTGTGGTGAGATAGACTTTTTTTATCGTTAAAGTATAAAATATTCATAAAGAATCACCTGATCGTTGATTTAAAGTTACTCTTCTAGTTTCAATAAGATTTAATTTTTGATAATAATCTTATATCTTATACAAATATATAAAAGCCAAAGCTCTTAGAATAATAAATTAATTTTATTTTTTTATAAATAATCTTATTCAATTAATTATTTAATTTTAAAATATATGAAATTTAAAAAATAATATTTTAATTGTATTATCTTCATTTAAATCAAAAAAATTATTTTAAAATTTGAATTTTCTGTTATCACTTCTTATGTTACTTTTAAATTAAAAAAATTCATATATTCTTATTGGAACTACCTTAAAGTTTTAAATTTTTTATCAAAAAATTAAAATGAGGTATTTAAGCTATATACTTTTGTATTGAATTAAACTTATACGTCTTTTTTCAATTTTCATTTCATTCCTTTTACAAATTTATTTATTCAATCATTTATTTGTTTATTTGTTCAATAAATTTTTTGGTAAAAAAATCCATATGGATTATATATTAATTTGAAACGTGTATTACTTAATTATTTATTTAATTAATTTAAATTTTAAAATTTTAAATAATAATCTATTTTTATTTTTATTTACATTTTTACTTAGTTTTAATGTTTGAGATTATTATAAATAACTTTTTTAAAAACCCTAAAAAATAAAGATTTCAACACTAGTTACTTTTATAAGATTACTTTGGAATCATTTAAATTTAAATTTTAAAAATAAATCAATTTAAAATATGCAACATTAACCAATAATTTATTAATGATTAGTGAAGTAAGAATTATTTTCATTAAAATTGTAGCTTTTTAAATATATTAAGATTTGTAATATTTAATTCTTTCTATAATTTTTTAATTAGTATTTAATTTTGAATTATTTTTTAATTTGTGTATTTTGTATATGCATCAAGTTTTTAATACATTAATCAACATGTATTTCAAAATAATTTTTTTAAATTTTATTTTATTTTTTTTAAAATTATTATAAATTAAAATTGTCACCATACATCACATAGGTTTAAATCTAGTTTATAAAATAATAACACTTGTTTAAATCACAAAAATAATAACACTTATTTAAATCAAAAAAGATTTGTAAGATATTAAAAAATTTCAAATTCCACTGAAGAATAAAAGGGGATTGGTTATGGTGAAAAGCTAGGTCTCTCAAGAATTTTTTCTTCAGTGGCAGCAAAAAAACCTCCTTTTTGCCAAACATTAAGAGAAATGAACTTTCAACAAAAACCAACAAAAAAAAAAGTTAAATTTTTAGATTCGCATCTAATTGACTGACGAAAATATGATATGATAATTTCTTTCATTAATTATTATAAACCAATTTTTTATATCCAGGGGCTACCTAATCTTCTGTTTCTGGCCCAAAACCAATACTAGAACAATAGAACACTTTTATATTATATTCTAAGAATTTGAGGAATTTCCTATTATACATCAACAAACAAGAAGAAAGAAATTATCTAGCACTTAATACGGTATGAAGTGATACCTTTAGTACAATATTAACAATCTCATAAAGATTGAATTTTAGTGAATTTCCTGGAAGATTTATTTTGTCTCTTTTACTCTTTTAGATAAATTCCATCTGAGTTTTCCAATTTTAACATTAATTTAAAATTAATCCATTAGTTTAAAAATAACATTTTAGTCCAAAATTATCAATTTGACAAAACAAACAACTGTTACGTTATGTCTTTGTTAAAAAAATCTTTCAACTTAAACATTCATTTCTCATAATGTTTATAAACCTTTTTTATTAAAGAAATAAAATTGATAAATTTTTAAAAAATAATTAAAAGCAATAACAAAATTTATTGTTGATACCTCAAAATAAAATATTTTTAATTCTAACTTAATAATTGACCAGTGTATAACATGATTTTAAGACAAAATATCCATTTTCAAAATTAACGAACTAAAATTGATTTACCTTAAAATCTTAAAAACCTTACTGAAATTTACTCTACTCCTTACCTTGGACTATCTTTACCCAATTTCCTTAGTCTCTTTGCATTTTACCCTAGACGACCTTTTCTTTACCCTAACCTACTCACTCTTTTTTCATCTTCACTCACCTTTACCATAGACTAGTGCCTGATCTCTATCTCCTCCAATGCCGTGTAAGTTGTCAATCTCCTCACCATTTATTATGGCCATTTATTTACCATTGTTTACATGTGGTGATCTCTTAGTTATGTTTTGGCTTTTAATATGTGATTGGGATTGATTTCCCTGTTGTACATTTACCGGTGGTAATCTCTTGGTTATGTTTTGACTATTAATATGATTGAAATTGATTTCACTGTTGTTCGATTATGCTTTGACTTGATTAGTTGATTGTGATTGATTTCCGTGTTGTCAGCTGATCACATTATGACGACCTTCACTCGTTCGTTAAAATGCAACAGATAAATAAATTCTTGACATCCTTCTACGGTGTGTGTTAATGAAACATAATCATACTAGTTTGTATCTCGTGCGTATCTCGTGCGATGCACGGATTAATTTTATTTATTTTAATATATGTAAACAAAAAAAATAACATTATTATCAAAATAAAATAGAATTGCTTCTAGTTAGCCACTTTTATCTATTCAACCATCTATCTTTAACACCCTCAACCCGTGATAGTAGCAAGAACCCAATAAGAAGCACATAGTTGTAGCATATATAACAGCAATCTCCAATTAAAACTCCTCCAGTCTAGCAATCTATATGAAGAAAAAAAAATACAAACATAAATTAGAAAATGCAAAGCAATGACAATAGAAAAATCAATAATTTAAATCAACTAATGAATAAAACTTTATTGTAAAATTAAACTACATTATTATTGTTCAAAATATAAGGTACTAAATGATCGAAATAAAATAGAAATTAAAGAAAACAATAAAAACTTGTCAAAACTAAAAGTGCAAAAAGTAAACAGAAAATGGAAGAGAGAAACTGCAATGCAGGAATAGTGTCACTCAACCCTTTTTAGAAGTAGCGAAACACCTTTAGAAACAACCATGAATACCAACAACAAAATTCAATTGAACCAAAGCAGAAACCAAAGCAATGCAGAGACTCAAACCTTAAAATAGTTTAATGTAGAATAAGTAAAAATTGAGTTTTGAAATGGTGAATTGGGTATAATAGAAAGAAAACATTAGAAAGAGAAAATAATCTTGGAGTATAAGTGAGATAAAAATTGAATTTTGAAATAGTGGATTGAATCTGATTAAAAAAAATCGTGAAATAAAACATAAGAGGATGTATCTGGATAACTCTCACGTTCAATATTTAAATAATTATAGTTTTTAATATGGTTAAAAAATAATTTTTAATAGAATTAAAATTTGAAGATAATTGCAATTTTAAATTTGGATAAAAGAAAAATTATAGTTGGTTTTTTAATAAGTTTCAAACTGTTGCACTACTTCTTATTATTTAGGATGTGGATAATGGGTAGTTATACAATAATAAAAAACTAATTTAATTTCAATTTTAATAAAACCCACAAATATCCTAATCTTACGTTTCATAAAAAGAACACAACCATGTACGTGCTCACGTGGCTTACTTATGAGTAGAGGTGGCAAATGGGCGGGTCGGATCAGGTTTGGATTGGATCATTTTGGATCGGATCATTTCGGGTTAAGAAAAAATCGAATCATTTTGGATTCGGATCATTTCGGGTTCGGATAAGGTCGGGTTTGGGTCAAGGAAAAATCGGTCTATTTCGGGTTTGGATCATTTCGGGTTCGGATAAAGTCGGGTTTGAGTCAAGGAAAAATCGGTCTATTTCGGATTTGGATCATTTCGGGTTCGGATAAGGTCGGGTTTGGGTCGTTGACTTTTTTAGTCAATTCGGGTTGGTCGGATTTGGATTCGGGTCGATTTGACAGATTTATTGGATTAAGCTTTGGTCATCTTGATGTAATTTATTTGATATAAAAATCAATTGAAACCATATTTCTAAGAACTACAAAACTCATGAATATAAAATTGTCTTCTTACATGACCTATAGTACAATTGGGATTGAAATAATCAAAATATTTAATAATCTGTATGATAGTTTTCTTTATAATATATTTACCAATATTCATAAATTAATTACGTTTTTTTCATTTTATTTTTATTATCTACAATAATTAATAACTTTTGAATCAAAGTGATTTAATAATCCATACTAAATATTATAAAACAATACTATATATATCTCTTTAATTTAGTTTGATTTTTTATAGAATAATTAGAGACATTAGTGTAGATGATATAGCTTCTGTACTCTATTATAGATTAACCATTAAATAATTATTCATTATGTTCAAATGAATGCAATATAAAAGCGAATATTTAAATTAAACTATATTAAAAAAATATATAACACTCATATTATTGAAAAAAAATTATATTTTTACTATATTAAAATACTTTGATATTTAATTTTAACATATTAATAATATTAAATTTAAGTTTGAATATTTTTAGGTTTGGGTAATTTTGAATTCGAATCAATTTGGATTCGGGTCAATTTGGGTTCGGATCAATTCGGGTCGAATCAATTCGGGTTCGGGTTAATCTAAATTCGGATGAATTTGGGTTCGGATAAATTCAGGTTCGGATCCGGTCGGGTTTGGATCAATGGAAATTCGAATAAATTTGGTTTCGGATCAATTCGGATTCGGATCGGGTTGGATTTGTATTGTTGACTTTTTTACTCTAATCGGATCGGTCGGGTTTGGATTCGGGTTAATCGGGCGGATTTTTCGGGTCGGGTCAACTTTTGCCACCTCTACTTATGAGGTTTTCATGTTTTTTGAAATATAATATATATGATTTATTAATTTGTTTAAAATAAATAATTAGTAGATAATTTAATAGGATAAATAAATAATGTTTAAATATGATAGAAAGAAAACATTAGAAAGAGAAAATAATCTTTGAGTGTAAGTGAGATAAAAATTGAATTTTGAAATAGTGGATTAAATTTGATTAAGGGAAATCATGGAATAAAACATAAGAGGATGTATCTGGATAACTCTCACGTTCAGTATTTAAATAATTATAGTTTTTAATATGGTTAAAAAATAATTTTCAATAGAATCAAAATTTGGAGATAATTGCAATTTTAAATTTGGATAAAAAAAATTATAGTTGGTTTTTTAATAAGTTTCAAACTGTTGCACTGCTTCCTATCATTTAGGATGTGGATAATGGATAGTTATACAATAATAAAAAACTAATTTAATTTCAGTTTTAATAAAACTTACATATATCCTAATCCTACGTTTCGTAAAAAGAACACATCCATGTACGTGCTCTCGTGCCTTACTTGAGGTTTTCATGTTTTTTGAAATATAATATATACGATTTATTAATTTGTTTGAAATAAATAATTAGTAGATAATTTAATAGGTAAGTAAATAATGTTTAAATTTTGAATAACAAATATTTGAAAAAAATTAAATTATTTAAAATAGATAATTTGATAAAGATTTGAATAAAAAAGATTTAAAAAAAATTAATTTGTTTAAAATAAATAGTTAGATCATATTTAAAATTGATAGTTGTTATGGACTATTAAAAAAACTAAAAATTAAAAAAATAAAGATAGAAAATTAACGTGGTGATGACACGTGTCACTATTGTTTTCTGAAATATAATATTATATATATGATTAGGAGCATTGAACCGAACTAGTAAAACTGTAACACTACAATAAAGTGGTCAAGCTTGACTATAAATTGAATTACTTAGCTCGATATTCATAAAGAGGGTAGGTTAAGGTAGGGGTTTTCTTGAAGGGTGTTCAGTTTGTTGTTAAGGATATGTCTGCATATAGATAAATCTAAGTCCAAAAAACCGCGTGAGAGAAAAAATGTTTATTGATTGTAGTCAAGACAATAATAAAATTAGTTTCCATATATTAGGTAGCTAGTAAATAGGACATTATGACATGTGATTCCAAAAAAGCTAAGCTATAAACCTTGAGCAGAGCAAGAAATAAAAGCCAATAACAACACAGTTGTTTTAAACAAAAACTAACAGTAAATCCAGAAACATATAAATAGAATCCAAATATCGGGCAAGTGGCACAAGAAAATCATAAAAGGAGGTATGGAAAGCCATACCAATCCTTGCAGCCTTTACATTGCACCATGAGATCATCAGGGTTGTATGGCATCTCACATTGCAGCATCTTCAAAACAGAAAAAACCCTAGGGCACTGAAAAATCAATGCCATATTGCCAATAAGAAAAATCATGTTTCCCAAACCAATAGATTATAGTACTCACACACCAACTCAGTTAGGTGCAAAGGCTCAATTAGTAGCTTTATGCTTGAATCGCCCCAACATTCTCAAGCTTAGTGTAGTTTTTGAAAGAATGAACAATGCACTTCTCTTCAATGATGTGATCACATGTCAAAATGCTTGGTATGCCTTATGCCCTTATCAGTCCTTAGGTCCCTTCATAGTATATAGGATAATAGTACATCCAGTCTCCTTTGGAGCAGCCAAATTAGGAAACTGGAACCAAAGTCAAACCACCTTTTCAATCTCATGTTGGATTGCAAATTCTTAGGGACCTAGGATATTAGACTGATCAACCTCTACAAGATACAAAAATGATAGAAGTAAACCAAAAACAAAGCATCTAAATTTGTAGCTCTTTGAGGCTTGGTTTTATTTTGCCTTCTGGATATCGAGAGCTCTTCTACCAAAGAAGCTCAAATTATCCTAGAAAGACAAAAGGCAGAAACAGAATAATAAGATTTGCATCAATCACTACTAAAAAAAAGCCACATGATAGCCTAGAACGCAAAGAAATCTACAAGATTAGATATTGACTCAGACTTGCTAATATTTATTTTTATGATATTGACTCAGACTTGCTAATATTTATTTTTATGGTATTGACTCAGACTTGCTAATGTCAACATTATCTCTTTTTCAGCACTCAGACTCAAATGCTCTAAGTGTGATGCGCTTATTTCTGACACCATGGAAATGGATAAACATAATAAAAAATTCCATACCACAGTTGCCCTTGATCCTAACAGATCAAAGAACTTCCATCCTGCTAAGTCAGTTACCAAGAAGCCATTTTCTCCTGCTGCTCGTGCTCCTGCTGCTCGCGCTCCTGCTCGCATTCCTCGTGCAGCTCCTGCTCGCATTCCTCGTGCAGCTCCTGCTCGCATTCCTCCTCGCGTTCCTCCTCCTGCACCTCCTGCTCGTGCTCCTATTCGCGTTCCTCCTCCTGCAGCTCCTCCAGCACCTCCTGCTCCCTGAAGGACATCCTCAAGGCATATCAGAATTTCAGTATTAGAACATATATACTTATATATATTATGGCATTGCTTTGGATATGTGTTGACCAAACTTTAAGATGATCAAATCAGTACTTTTCTAGGGAAGTATATATTTGGTAAGAAGCATATATTTGGTAAAACAGAATTCCTAAATCATTTATGAATATAGAGACAGTGCTAAAGCATAGTTCAAAATGAAAGATCTATATTATAAAATCCAATTTTCTTCTGTTATCTCCGTCAATTACCAACTCCAGAATGAACAAAATATACAGCCAAAAGAAAAATGTATGATTATGTGAACAAAATACACTGACCTTACTCAAGGCAACAAATGCTTCCTCCGACACTACCAGCACCACCAACAAAGCAAGTCTTATTAATTGTTGCAGCCTAGTGTACCAGTGGAGGGATCTCTTGCACAAACGACCTCCTTCGTTGCACCTTTGACAGAATGAAATCACAAAGATTACAGTTCACGAAGATTAAGCATTTAGCTAATGAAGCAAAATAGGAAAGTAATGTATGCAAAAAGGGAAAGTAAGAGGAGAAAACAATATGGGTGAAAGATGGGCTGGTTTGTGAATGATGAAGGAAGATGAGACGTGACTGGGCCGGGTTAGGTGAAGTCAAAGAAAGGTATCAAATTAGGAGTGTCCAGTGAGACTAGGATGCAGCAAAGAGATTAAATGGAGGTAACAATAGCATCTAGTCATCAAGCACGATGCTTAGCAGATCTAGCATGAAACCAACTATTAATCACAAAATCCAGCCTCAATCATAAAATCAAAAGCAAACTCCAAGCGCAGATCAAGTTCCCATCTTCAACAACCTTAAACCACCAAACCACTGCTTCAATTGCAAAAAAAAAACTAACTTTGCAGATCAGCACAATCATAGAATCCAAACAAGAAAATAAAAATAGAATCAAGACCAAACATCAAGAGTTTTCTATCAGGAACACGAGATCAAAGCTTAGAACATGAATCATCATATATCTAAAACACATCAAAGAAGCTAACCGAAACCAACGCACAAAAACTTACCCTCTTTGAGATACGAGAGGCAAAATATGACAGTTGCTTTCCCTTGGTGTAAGGGAGATTAAGCGATCAAAAATCAAGAAAAAATAGCTATGCTATAAAGCCCAGATAGATCCCTTAAATCTAAGGCCAAAAATCTGCTCTGGATAGCAAAGGATGCAGGAAGAAGAATGGGAGAGGAAGAAGCCATGAGAAGAGAAGGGCATAAAGTAACACTTTGTCAGACAGTTCAGTTCTACTGTAACAAGAATAGGGCGTACTTAAAAATTTCAAAATCTCTGTTTTACCCTTGAAAGGCATCTACTTGCGTGTTTTCTGTCAGATAAGTACGTACATGTACCGAACGTAAGTCAGTGACAGATTTGATATATTATTTAATTTTAAAGGATCAATTAATATTATATTTTATTTTTTTATAAATCAAAATTTAACCATATATATTAATAGAATAATAAAAAACAAATTCATAAAAAATATAAAATAAAATTATTACTACAATAAAATTAAACTTATAAAATTATCGAGACTTTCAAATTATCAGTATAATTACTGATTATACAATTATTCAAAGAATTATAAATTATTTTATTTTTTTGACAATTTAAAATTAAAATTAAAAATATAAATAAGTCCATTTTTATATAATAATTTTTATGGAAGCAAAAATAAGAAGTGTACTTTGAAATGAATAAAGATGAAACTTTGAGGTTAAAAGTTAAGATTTTTTTTTTATTAAGTGATTTTCTTTTCTTAAAGATTGCATGACAACGTTACTTAGAGAAGAAATTGTAGTAAATTATAAAAGAAAGAAAAAAATAATTAGTCTATCTTATTCTTCGTAGGATTTGAGCTTGCATTTAAAAAAAACACACACTTGATACTTGTTTTAGTAGGGAATTTGAAATTTATTTTTAAACAGTTCGTTCAAAATTTTTTTATGTTTATATGATTGTCATTTAAATATTATGATAAATTTATCATTTTTAAGGATTTGTTAATAGTTAGTGATCGATGAGTACAATAAATAGATAAATAGCAATATAATTTCAACCACTTTAAAATAATGCATAAATTTAAATTATTAATCAAATATAAATAAATATAATTAACAATTTGAATTTAGAATAACCAATATATTTATATAAGGGCTATGAAAATTTTGGGAGCCAAGACTCTTTCATAACACTTCATCCAAGATAATTTAGTACTAAGTTTAAACTCGATTGAATTAAAAAGTTAAAATTGAAAATTTAATTGAATTTAGATCTTGAAGTTTTAACTTAACTTCTCATTTTTCAACAAGAATGCAAAATAATTAATTAATAATTACTATTAAAAGTATATATTAAAAAAACAATTAACATTAATCTAAATACTAAGATATTTGAATTTGACTTAATTTATTACTCTAATAACTATATTTTTAGTTTAAATAAAAATAAACACGTCAAATTTAAATAATCATTTAATTAAACTCGAATAATTCTTAAATAGATTGATTCTTTTATGCTTTACACCGTTATTCTTTTTTTTTTATTATAAAGGAAATAAATAAATCACATATCGTTACTCTTTATTAATATTTGCATTTTGTATCACTTGTATCCTGTTATCAGCAATAGTACCTTACCATAGGCATACAAATAGCACATAAACAATAGGAAATAATAGAATGTGAAATGATTACAGCATGTATAGAAAAGTATAATAAACTAGAAACAAGAGGGAAAAATACTGATAATCAAAGATCAATTCTTCGAAGTATTAGATCTTATGCATAAAATGGGAACCAACAGCAACTTTCTTTTAGTATGATAAATAAACAACTTTAAGCATTCCTTACAAAAATCTCCTATCCAACTTCTAAGCAATCAGCATGACCAACAAGTTTAATACCCCAGCTATGGTCTCTGTTACTACCAACACAGTTACATGAATGAAACGAAAAAAGAAATTGTAAACAAAAAAAAAATATTTTAGAATATATATATATATATATATATATATAAAATTCCCTGAGAAATACAACTTATAAGAAAGCATCTATATTAGTTTTTAGTACTTGTCATGTCGCAATAGAATCCAGATCCTCTTAGTATGATATATATACACACACATTAACCAGTTAATTACCATTGACAGTAGTATAGTATAGGTGAACTTGATCTTACCTCAAGTCTGGCATTACCCAAATAGGTGACCTCCATGGTGGTTTTAAATCTATACAAGGAAAAGATATCGAAACAGTCTTCTCTTCCATGTTGAATGAATACATATTTTTACCTTCAATCAATATGAAATATATTCGATTCCCTTCCGTTTCTGGATTCAAAGTAGGGCAAGAAAAAACAGAGCCTTCACTCACAAAAAAGCATCGATCCTTGGCACTTTTCACTTTCATCCATTCCATTACCGAAAAATCTAATTTAAAAACCTCAACACCAGTTACCTCTATGAACATCCTTACTCCTCGTATTAAGTAAATAAGAAAGATTTCATCACATGATTCTGTTGAATTATCTCAATATTATGGACTAATTAAGTATTGTCATAACGTCTAAGTCCGTGAACCTAACCGCTAGACTTTAAAATTCAAGGAGTCGCCACCAACCATTCAAACCTAAGGTGTGATTGACCACCTATTCTTGTCTAAAGATAAGGCATGGTCTACGTTCAAAGAATCTAGGGTTCGGGAGTACGGTTACGTGTGGGGAAGGATTAGCACCCCCACAACGCCCATCCTAAAATGGTACCACTTAGTTTTAAGTTTAGTCTAAATTTGCCTTTATATTTGTATTAGTTTCGATAATTAAATATTGGGAAAGTTCCTAATACTATTCCATCAATCTAGCTCTAATTTTAGAAACTCCCCTCACCTCAAGATGTTCAAGGAGTACCAATCGACTTTCTTGAACCTTATCGTCGGATTGATTAAGTATATTATGACATTCTTATTTTTAAATATTTTTTAATCTTATTCTTAAAATTGCCATTTTTTCATTTCTTATCTTATTTTATTTTCTTTTTCCTAATGCTATTATTTTATATCTTGAAATAAACATGACATATGGGTTATTGACAATTCTTCTTAAGTATCCCATCAATCTGGCTCAACTTAAGAAGAATCCTCTTACCTAGAAATTTCAAGGAGTACCAATTGACTTTCTTGAAGTTTCATCCTCGGCATATGTCACATTTACTTCTTTTATTATCATCTCATTACCTTATTATGGTATTTTATATTCTTTATTCTTGATTCATTATTTATTTTATTTTATTATTATTATATCTTTAAAATAAACATGAATTATGTTTTCTTGAAAATTCTCCTCAAGTATTTCATCAATCTGGCTCAACTCAAGAAGAATCATCTCACCTAGAAATTCCAAGGAGTATCAATTGACTTTCTTGGAGTTTCATCCTCAGCATAATCCATATTCATCTTTAGTAGTTTATTTTCTTATTCAATCTTTTATTTTATGAAGTTTTATATTTATCTTATTATATTTTCCTAAAAATTATTATCGTGAATTTAATGTCCAAACAATTGATCATGCAAAAAGTAATATAAATCAAGAAATAAAATTAGTTATCATGCAAACAAATTAAATTATACAAAGCACACATACCCTGAACTAATTCAAGCTTATCATATGAATTTAAATTAACATACAAATTTTTATTAGATTAAATTCTTCAACATACAAATTATCTTATTTTTATTATAATACAAATTGAACTTTAGCCTTTAAGTTATTAAATCATTAATTTCATCCAACTATCACATGCATACAAATTATTTGACATACTAATTGTTAACTAATTAATTATATAATTAAACATTAAATCAAGAAACAAATAAGTAAGAAACAAATAAATAAGAACCCAAAAAAACTTGGTTTCCTCACCTGTATCCCTTACCTTTCTTTCCACATGACTCTCCTTTCTTGCCTTGGTTTTTTTCTTGTTTTTCTAGCTCTTGCTTTCTCACGTGGCAGCCAAAGTTTAAGATGCAAAATAGGCTCGGCCTTGCTTCTCTCAATCAAAGGCAATAGCATGTCTATTGGTTTCAGCAACAGCAACGGTAGTAGGTCGGCAGCAGCTCTTCTTCACGTTGCCAGCAGGTCCCGGTCTTAGCGTCAAATAGCGATACACGTGCTTCAATTCAGTCCACAAGCAGCAGTAGCAGTCGGGTAAAGAGAAAAGGCAACGACGGTTCAAGGGCTGTCTCAGGAACGGTGCAGCAACACTGAGAAGATGATGACAGTGATGAACTGAATTGCAACAGCAGGTTTCAGCGATAAAGTCGTAGATGCAAGAAGACAGGGACAGTAATGATGATTCGGCAATTGCAGATGATGAGGGTGAGTAATGCACTTCGACGATGGATGGCAGAGCAGTGGGTGCGGTGGAGAAGACAATGAGCGCTGTCTTTTGAAGATGGCAAGGATGGAACTAAGCAGTTGCGTATGGTGATGACGATTCAACTGTGGCTGGGCAAAGAGGATAGAGGAGAAAAATGCAGGAAGAAGATCAAGTTGGCTCCCTTGGCAGAGGATTTTTTCTCCCCCTTTTATATACACAAGTAGTATCCATATCCTAGCCTAAGTGAATCTCTTTATTTTTATCTTATTTATTTTTTATCTTACTTTAATAATTATCTAACTCTAATTCTAATCTATCATAAACTCTAATAATATAAATCATAATTTAAATAATTATCCTAAAAATCTAATAATCTAATTATCCTATCTTAAAATTATTTTTTTTATTTCATTTTTTTTATTTTTCTTATTTTATTTATTAATTCTTCCTAAATCCTAAGTTTAGTGTTAATTCTAATCTTAAAAAAAATCCTAATTTAATTTTAAAATAATTAATTATCCTAATCTAATGTTACATTACGTTAAAAAAATACAATGTCACTTAACTTAATTAATTATTTTACAAGCTACAATCTCGGACAAAATAAGGTGTCTACAGCTGCCCCTCTTTGTGCAATTACTGTTTGTGCATTTGCTGCGAAACAGTAATTGCACAAAGACATAGACACTTATTTTGTCTGATTTCTCTCTTCTTTTTTTTTTCCAAAAAGCTCCCCCTAAACAGGTAGGCAGTCAAACTTTAAAATCTTGTCAAAAAAGCTCCTCCTAAACAAGCAGGTAATCAAACTTTAAAATCTTGTCCAAAAAGCTCCTCCTAAACAGGCAGGTAGTCAAACTTTAAAATCTTGTCCAGAAAGCTCCTCCTAAATAGGCAGGCAGTCAAACTTTAAAATCTTGTCCAGAAAGCTCCTCCTAAACAGGCAGGCAGTCAAACTTTAAAATCTTGTCTAAAAAGCTCTAATTTTTTTTTGAAAATTTTAGGAAACCCCTCTAAAATTCTTTTTCTTATCAAAAATTTGGAATCTTAGGAAACCCCTATAAAATTCCTTTTCTTATTCAATTTTGAAAATTTGGGAAACCCCTCCAAAACTACTTTTCCTTTTTAATTTTAAAATTTTAGGAAACCCCCTCTAAAATTCTTATCTTATCAAAATTTGAAATTTTAGGAAACCCCTCTAAAACTCCTTTTCTTGTCCAAAATTTGAAATTTTGGGAAGCTCTTCCAAAAATTCTCTTGTCTAATTTTTGAAATTTTAGGAAACCCATCTAAAATTCTTTTTCTTGTCAAAATTTGAAATTTATGGGAAACCCCTCCAAAACTTCTTTTTCTTGTCCAAAATTTGAAATCTTGGGAAACTCCTCCAAGACTTCTTTTCTTGTCAAATTTTGAAATTTTAGGAAACCCTCTAAAATTTCTTGTGTTATCAAAATTTGGAATTTTAGGAAACTCTTTTAAAACTCCGATTCTTGTCAAATTTTTGAAATTTTGGGAAATGCCTCCAAAACTTTCATGTCCAATTTTTCTTTTGTTGAGATTTTATACAATTTATCATATTCATGCAATGTCATTTATGTGTTCTAGTCTATCCATACAATGTTATTCATGCAAACTATTCTATTCATGCAATATCATTCATGCATTCTAGTCTATCCATGCAATATTATTCATGCAATCTATTCTATCCATGGAATGTTTTCTTTGAAAAATATTTCAACCTCAATTGTGGCAACAAGGTTTTTCTTCGTCAATCTATCTTCATGCATTCTCCATCCTTCATCTGTCATCCTGTCCTTATATTTCTTATTTCTTTTCTCATTTTCCTTCTTCCATTTTTCTTTCCCAACGAATCTCTTGTCTTCGTGCCCTCTATATCTTATCTTATCCCTTGTCTTTTCTTTCACCTTCATTCACTCTTTCTTTTTCATTGGTTTTTTTCTTGTTTTCCAATTTCCATTCATTCATAGGTTTCCTTTTCTTTTATTTTCCTAAATAAAATAGGAGTCTTTCACATATTTTGCCAGGCAAACATTCATTATCATTCCAATTTCAAACTTAATGTAATACAATTTCTCAATTCCTCAAGGTAAGGATATAGCAAAGAAATGATTGGTGAAAAGAAAAGAGTGGTATTTTTCAACATTTGGAAAGGTTTAAGAAGAAATTGCCAGGCTTAAAAGGAAAGTAGGCTTGAATGAAAAGCAAGAATTTTCAAGATTAGTTTCAGGTAATGGTATCCAAATAACAACAATTCAAATAATTTTGATCAATGAATACAAAATTCCCTTCAAAGGTCCATTTTATCTGATCATGTTGAGTTTATCAAAATATCCTCTTGCCCCAGTATTGTTGACATTCGGTTTTTCTGGTATCTAAGCCACCTTTTTAGGTTTTCAACTTAGATACACTCCATTAATCCAAACTGCCCTTTTTAAGTTTTCGATCTGAATCCTCCTTTCATTTTTCTTTTTCTCTTTTTTCTTTTCTTCCTTTTTCTTCTTTTTTTTCTTTTTTTTATTTTTATTCATTTCTCTCCATTTTCAACTTCATTGTCCTTGATTGAAACTTCTTCTATCTGTTCTCCATTCTGATTCATGCCCCTAATAGCAAATATTTCTCCACCCAATTCAAGGATCCAAGAGAGTCTTCAGAATCCCACTTCTTCCATCTAGATGAAATCTTTTTGCTTATCTTGATCTGCTTGTCCTAATTCTATCCAAAGGATCATCATCTCATAGTGTAAGTATGCTTTTATTCCACACATGATTCTTCAATGGGAGTACTAATATTTGATCAAAATGGACTTTTAAGGCACGTAATGTAGGCTTAGGTGAGGGTTCATGAAAGAAAGGATAACGTAGGCCCAAAATAAGTGTTTCGAGGTTTATCAAACCAAGAATCATTTTTCATGAATCATTTAGGCATTTTGCCTTTTGCCCCATTCCAATTTGCTTTTTCTCTCTTTTTTATTCAAATGTGACTAGGGTTTTCACTTTTTTGATTCAAACCCCTTTCCTTTTTCATTCTCTTTTTTTTCTCCTTTTTTTCACAAAAGGGTTTTTTTCTTTGCCATATTGATCTTTCATCTTCTATTCTCTTTGCCCCCCAGTGTGGAGGGTGATTCTTGGTGGGTTATATCAAAAAGAATATAATAGGCTCAAAAGGGGTAATCAATGGATAATTTTACTCACACTTGAAAGGTAGTGAAAGAAGGCCTTTTCTCATCTCAATACAAGTACTCTCAATAAAGGTCATTTATTGAACAAAGGCAAACTCATTAGAATTTCAGGTAGAGATTCACCTTTACTTGTAACATTCAATAGTTAAAGATTTTAGACAAATATCTTCCATTCTCTTCTTGCTTGAACAATCTTGGCAAACTAAAAATCCATTAAACCAACCAAAGCAGCTCTTTCAGAACTGAATTTTATGCTCATTGCCATCATCATTATCATGTTCATTATTTGGATACTTTTAAGCTTAGTAACAAAGTAGAGAATATGGGGTAGCGGTGTTTTGCATTAAAGGACAAGATTGGAATGAGGAATTAAGAAATATGCATCACACTAATCCATTATTGAAAATGAAAATAAATGAAAGTTGGCCAAATACAGAAAATCTTAGTGCTTTTGGGTACAAGCACTCCTACATTACTTTAAAACTGAAAGATTCTAAGAAAACCTAAGACAAATGAAAATGAAAAGAAAAATCCATTACTCTTGGGTGGCAAAAACAACTGGCATCTCATAAACAATCCAATTTCCTAGCTTTGCGTATGAAGGGTACACGAACTTATCAATATCAAACCCTCAATTCCCTTCTTCGTCAACCACATTCACCATTGCCCGATAACAATCCAATTTCCTAGCTTTGCATATGAAGGGTACACGAACTTATCAATATCAAACCCTCAATTCCCTTCTTCGTCAACCATATTCACCATTGCCCCAGCATGATCGGGCAATGGGTTTACATTGACATTTGGCTCACCTTTCTTGCCAAAACTTAAGAGTCCAGCTTTGACGAGCGATTGGACTTTCACCTTCAAACCCATGCAATTCTCAATAGAATGACCAAAATTGCCGTTATGATAGACACATTTTGCATTTGGGTCATACCACTTTGGGTAAGGAGGTTTCCAGGGTTCTATATAAATAAGGGCAATGAGACG